>CAMAPE010000031.1:4947500-6147500 GCA_945859875.1 Cuscuta europaea | reverse complement strand
AAAAATCAGCGGAGGCATTCAAGGTAGACTAGTAAGAACATACCTCTCCTAGGTACTTCTGGACAAATTCAGAACCCACAACCCTAATGAAAGATGCAGTGGTGTGGTTTGCAACAGCCTTGGCAAGCATAGTTTTCCCAGTCCCTGGTGGGCCATATAGTAAGACACCACGAGGAGGATCAATACCAATCTGTTTGTACAACTCATGATGGGTCAAAGGTAACTCCACTGCCTCACGGATTTCCTGCTTTTGAATGTCACATCCTCCAATATCCTATGGAAATTAATATAAGAAAAAAAGGCTTTAATAAGCGACCAGTCACTGAAAGAAATCAACCTTGTAGATGCTAATACAAAGTTCTAAAGTTCCCTAATGCTATATTACATGAAGGTAAGTCTGATACTCTAGCAAAAGGAATGAAACCAAGATAAATGTAGAGTACTTATACTTCTGTAAATTCCTCCTAAATTACTACGTATCATTTTACATTAGCTAAAAAAGGTTCATCTCCACTTCTGGAGAAAATGAGAAACAAATCAATAAAAACATAATCATTAAGAAATCCTGAAAAGCACTCTGTAAGAAAGTATCAATTTGAAAGTGAAACAGTATAATCCCATGAACATGGTACACCGTACATTACACTACAATATCTTCAAAACATGCCTCTTTTGCCTTGGAAGAAGTAGGTTATTACTTGTATATTATTGCGACTGCAAACACTAATCCTTGAAAAGAGTAAGGAGTTCGAATTTTAGGTAACCTAACAAGAGTACGCAATGAACGTTGCAATCACAATTGGATAACATAAACACTAATAGAGCAAGTAGAAGACCATAAGCTTACAGAGTAGGTGACATCCGGCTTTTCAGATTGGCTGAGCAAAGAAATACTCGAGTCCGCTTCAGGAGGAAGAACGTCAACTAGGGCATTCGAGTGGCGGTGCAAAGCCACCGAAGCAGCCGGTTTGAGAAGCTCCCGATTGATGGTGCTGAGAATCCGCACATAATAATTAGACCCAGTGGTAGAACCGACAATAGCATTATTCTGATCAATCATCTCCATAAACTGCCCGATCACGAGGGGCACAGACTGGATCCGCTTAACCTCCTCCTGTGCACGCAAGTGTTCCCGCCTAAGATTCTTCATCTCGTCCTTCACATACTCCTCTTGAATCTCTATAAATTCCAGCTGCCTCCGAAGGGACTTCAGCCGTGCGTAGAGATCGTCATCTCCGTCTGAGGAAAAGTCGTTAATGGACGTAAAGGACCGAGTCGCCGGTAGCTCTGATGAAGGCTTCAGAGTTGGAATTGGGGTTGGATCCATTACCATCGGGGTAGCCATTCTCAACGATCTCGCTGCCTTCAGGAGAAAGTAATGGAGGCAGAAATCTGGTAATTCTAAAGACAGACCAAAGAAGACGATATATGTAGACAGTAGAAAACGGGTAATTCTAGAAGGCTTTAGTTTAAATATTCCAGGCCCAATATATTTAGGTCTAGCCTGTTTGTTAAAGACCTTTATTGGACCTGAGCCCAGCTGCTTAAAAGTCTGGCCTCTAGAACGCGGTTCACTACCTTGTTTTACGAAAAAATGGCCAGTATTTACTACTACCTCCGTCCCTTAAAACTTTGATAAAGCTGACTGACACGGAGAATAATAAAGTAAAAAATGTGTGGATGAGGTTTGTGCAGAGGAGAGAGAAATAACAAAAACCACAAAATAATTGATTAAAAGGGAAAGTGACAAAGTTTTTTGGGACATCCCAAAAAGGAAAGATGACAAAGTTTTAAGGGACAGAGGGAGTAACATAGTTTTGATTTCCAAAAAGGTTACCTGTCTTTTGTTTTCCAAAAAAGTGACATTATCTCATTAATTGCATCCTAATCTGATTTTAAATACAATTACCTAATTACGGTCTACTTTCTTTCCACATTTGTTTTTTCTCTCGTGTTAATTATATTCGTTCATCTAGAAACTCCCATCGGTTACTGCCATTTATGTCTCTCAGAGTCTCAGTAGCTCGTATGGTCATTGAAATCATCTCTCATTCTATCACCGAAGCTACATCTCTTGCTCGTCTTGTCTCCGGAACTGATGCTCGGCCGTGTGGTAGTCGCTCGCTCTAATCGGTAAAACCTCTTGTAAGTTTTTTTCGAACTTCACTTTTTTAACGTTTTCTACTTCTCTTTTTGATTTCAATGTCTTTCATATTCAGAATATCTAATGTAGAACTCCTTTGTTAGCCGATCAATGCTGAGAAATTAAAAATCGATTTATATTTGAATACTTGTCCGACTTGGATTTCATTGTCTTGCATGTTGTTTTTTTCAATTTGTTCTGCTTTTGTTGAATACCTAATGTTAAATACCTATTGTTGAATCGTTTACCTCTGATTTTGTTCTGCTTCATGTGAGGCTATCCATGAAGAGTTAAGAGGCAGAATACTGGCAACTGAAAAAAAATAGAGACTGAAGAATGAGATTCTTTTGTATGAGTAGAAGTTCAAAGTTCAGGATGATGCAATTACCAAACTGAATTCGTTTGTTCAGCATTTGGTTAACACACAGTCCACCAATCACACACCTCCAGAAGTCCACAATGGCTTCTCGAGTTGACAGGTCTGGTTTTCAAATTTCACTTACACCTTTAGTATCACACGAGGGAAATGATGGGAATGATGATATTGGATTGAACCAAACGATTAGCATAGCTTATGAAATGCTTGAGGGCAGTGTAAGTCCTTTACATCATATTTTTTTTTGTTTCATTCATCATTTCGTTCCCTAATTTTCCATATAACATTAATTCAGGATATCCATCAGATTATAGGTGTTGCTTGTATCTCATCGAATAATATTGTCCAAATAAAGGTATTAAGCTAAGTAGCCACTACTAATACATTGTCACAACTAAGTTACTCTGTATTTTTGCTTTCTATTTACTGTACTATACTCAGATTAGTCGGGCCTACACTAATGAAATACAATCACTAATGAGCAATCATTATTTTTAATTCTTTTGTCTTCAACACTCTAACACGTGTTATATTGAACGTGTATCTTTTTAGGTTAACAAATTGTCGACTGATGTTACACATCTACCAGCTGATCCCATGCCCCAAAATGAGCGCCATAAACGCAAAGCAATGGAACCTAAAAGATACACACCTGGGTCTGAAGCGATTAAAAAGGCCAAGAAATCAGATGTTCATGCCGCCACGACCAATCCATTGACTGACACGCCCTTTTTGCTTATAAATAACCCTTCCAAACGTCAACAATTCCACAATTTTGTGATGAAAAGACTACTCAGAGCTAACCACCAAGTGAATGTTCAAATTGCTTACACGCCTGACATAGATAAAGACTTTCTTATTGAGCTTGATCCTGGCCTTTGCATTGAATCAAAGACCTGGCTTTACAAACTATACTAGATGGGTCAGTGGCTAGATGCAACGGTAAGTGTCTGAATACATACTAATTTCTGCTCTTCTTTTAGTATGATTTTAAAATTTTCATTGCTAATCTAACTTCACTGATGTTCTGACCATTCTTTCAAGCATGTTTGTTCGATATGTTTCTACCTATGCATGAAAGGACAAATGTGGGGTTGGCCTCAGAAGTTCTCGACTGTCGAAACACACTTTCCACAACATTTTAACCGTCTGTATCAAGCGTATACTGAAGATCGTTCCTCCCCAAGCAAGTCAGTCTCTGATAGGTTCTTCACTGACAATGCACTTGGTGATCCAACTCAGTATTTACTCTCATGTCTTTAAGCTAACTACATTTACTTTCCCCTCACTTTGTCTTCCAAGCATTGGATTCTTGTAATTCTTGATGACCGTGCTCGGATTCTATGAGTTTATGAAACCAACAATCGTCGGACTACAGTGACACATAATATTCAGGTAGAAATGCAAGGTCTCATTCACTATTTGTCATTGTTGTTGGCAGAATTGCAGTCAAAATCACTTCCTCAATTTCTGATAGTGACTACTCCATTTTCTTGTTCCATGTTTTCTCGAGTCCGACAACAGATTAATGGGTATATTTTACTATTTTTATTCTTCTTGTATTTCAATTTTTTTTTGACAAATAAAATGTCCACCTACTAACATATGTCATACCAAATTAATTTTTTATAGCAGTGATTGTGGTTTCCTCATGTTAAACATGGCTGAAGCGATGCAGATAGGATTTCCAATCAGTACCATTTGTCCCATTAGTACTCATGAATTCCAAAGTGGGCCCACAATTTTATGTTTATGGGAGTAAAACGGCTAAAAAAAATTCAGTTCTAGTCTTAGTTTCATCATTTTTAAACTAATTCTCAAGTTGTTTCCTTATGTACGATACTCACTATAATTTTGCCCCTGTGTTTTGTTTTAGCTTTGAAATCTCTTATTATATTGATGTCTTGACTCTAAGGAATCTCTGTTTTCAGACATATTTGGTCCATATTATATAAAGACTTGTTTTGCTTTATGTAATATTCACCTATGTACTTCACCCATACTACGTCCATATTTGTATACACTTCTCACAAACCTTTGTAAATAGATCACTCCACCTTTAATTTCTAAATCTGCTACACATGACAAACAATACTTCAAATATGCAAATCAGTTTTCCATATAACATCGTAATGCACTTTATGAATGAATTTCAACCTGTTTAACTACAAACTCAGTAACCTTAATCAAATCCCCATGACTACATTACTGAAACAAACAAAAAAACATAACAACCTAACTTTATATACCTCAAACTTATATTAAAACTTGGATACAAGTCAATAAACTGCTACACGTGACATACAAGTCAATAAATCTGCACTTTATTAATGGATTTCAATCGTACATATTCCAATGACTACATTAGTGGAAAAACTATAATAGCCCAACTTTTTTATACCTCAAATGTATTAATTCCAAAATCAATGAACATCCAAAAACTAGATCAATAAATACCAGGAATTGTTTATTTAGGTTTAACCACTTTCTTCTAAACAAGGATGTTTTTACTTGGACTAAAAAATTTTAGTCTAGTTTGATCTGGTCTAGTCTGGTCAGGTAAATATCCGGTCTCTGTGTATTTTATAATCATCCAAGTCTGATCTGGGACCGAAAACGGTCCAAGTAAAAATATCCTCAGTCCACAAATCTAAACATGTCTAGAAATCTAAACAAGACCTGAAATCAATTGTGCCATATTGGATTGTGGCATGTTTTTTTTGTTGTGGCCATGTTCTTTGCACCTTCCACATTTTTGTTTTTTGGGATACTCGCTAATAGAAGGAATTCTTTTCGTTTTGGGTCTTATCGTTGTTCGTTTGTCTGACATCGGTGGTTTGACAACTTGATTGCGAATATTTAGTGGCACATCGTAAACTGAGAATGACCCAAGAAGGTTTACCGCTTCCAACCACACAATGGTGTAGTAGTGCTTCGACACGAAGTCATAACATGATAGACTCCCTCACGAACCTATTGCCGCTACAATATGAACACATGCAAAGTCTTCCAATTCAAACTCTCTACACGAACACGTCCTTATCTCCAAATTTACCACATATTTTATGCACGATCGGTCAATCACTTCAAATGTGTAAATCATACGTGCTTGGCTTGACCTGAAATTAGTGAACATTATTAGTCACTTTTTCCCATCAGAACTACTCCCAAATTCACACGATCGGCTGCCGGTTTGGGGTGCGAATTGGACCTTTTTTAGTTCAGGGACTGAATTGAGCTTACACGACCGGTATCGGGGCCTATTTGACCCTTTAGCCTACATAATTTTACAGTAATATAATTATTAAAAAATCTTTCATTTTCAGAATAAAAACACTACTCACAATCATTCCTGACGAGTCACTAAGAAGATTAGCCAAAACCTCCTCTGTTGTCGGTGACAATCTTGACGTGTCCTCGTGTGCCTCTTTCCTCCTGTCATGGAACCATATCTCTAATTTTGTTCTCATAAAATCTACTAGCATTGAAATCGAGTACTCCCTCGCAGTTCCATCAACATAGTTGAATGTTTTTGCACTATTTGAAATCACTATTGTGTATCGCCCCCTCCTCTTATGGCTACGTGCCCATTTCGTCTCACCAATTTCACCCAAATATTGTCGTATCTTAGGATCTTCAACATCAAGCAACCTCATGTAATAGTCCCAAATATGAACTGTCGGAGCATGCATGGTTGCATTGAAAAAACAAGTCACTCTAAATCTCTATTTTTTCCCACCACACTTTGATATAATATTTTCCAAAATATGTTGCACATAATGGCCGTGGTCAACATCGGGCTGGGGTAGATATCACGTGCATCTCTCCCATGTGGCCTCTTTCAATTTTGAAAAAAACCATGCCCATGTATGCTTGTTTTCGCTATCACAGAAACCAAAAGGCAGGGGAAATATTTGCTTATTTGCATCAAGAGCACACGATGAAAGTACTGTCCCCCGAAATTTAGCTTTTAAGTGCGCTTGATCCACACTTATCACTGGTCTACATGCGGCCCAACTCTTCCCACACGCTCCTAATGACACGAACATTCTGAAAAAGTTTCCATTCTCATCCTTATCCAATGAAATCAATGACTCATGATTCATTTTTTATCATATAACACAACATAGGTAGCTTCTGATAATACTCACTGCCAGTACCTGTTAGTGATCTTAGTGCTTGGTCTTTTCCTCTTCATGCCTTCTTATAGTTCAAAGTCAGCCCTAACCGCCTACTCAAACCAGACATTATTGATTTAGAGGCATATGGCTTTCTTGAAGCATCCATGTATTGGTGTTTAATCAACTTCCCGATTATGTTGGCTGTAACTTGTCTATTACCACTCATTCTACAATCAATGGGCACGTGTGTATGAATTAAACTTACAGACAATTTCACGCTACTTGTCACTATTACAACTTTCATACAATATTTATTACCAAACACTTTCATCAAGAATAAATTTGATTCATATGCATACCTTCGCACTTCAAAGCAATATGTTCCTTTTATGTGTACCCCACGGACTGCCTAGTTGCATTTCTCTCCAATGCATACAACATGCACCACTCCTGCATGTGATGTCCTTATTTTAAACTGAAATTTATCATGCATTGCATATAATCGAAGCGTTTCATCAAATGTTCTTTTGTCGAATACACGTCGTTAATTCTCAAGGTCGTGTCCATGTCATCTACAAAACTGTTCCCACCACCACTCATCCATGAGATAAGAGGCATGTTGATCTGTATCACTTCTTCATACAATACCGTATTTCCTCCTCTTGAAGTCTTATATTCCAATTGCAGTGGAACAAAGACTTTTTCAGCTCGACCATTTAAATCAAACTCACTGTCACTTATTACATTTCTTGACTCATCAAGTCTGTCCGACTCTGTTGCCTTCCTTCCTTATTTGTACACATGATGAATATGACGTGATATCGTATTTCTTTGTTTCTTTGAGCTTCACATAAAATTTAAGACTTTGGTCACTATCTATTGTTGTCTGGTGGAAAACGTTGTCAATCTGGTAAGATATGGCTTTGATATCCACATCATGACCAAGGTTTAACATCTCTCGTAGTCCAAACAACAAATTATTATATGATACATCAACTTCAGGCAAAAGTCATGAGTAGAGTAATGCTAAAAACCTCTTTTCTGTATTCCACCTTCCGTCAAATAGAACAATCACCATAAGTTATTCCATACCTATTTCCTTGAAGAATACATTATTAAAAAATAGAACAAAAAAAATTAAACACATGTCATAGTCACTGTACAAGTTGTGTCCTTGTGTGTACTCACGAATTCAGTTACTACCAACATATAGTGATTGACAAAAACAACTTGTTTACTATGCTTTAAAGTGAATAGTAATGCAAACCTACTATTGAAGATAATAGTTGCATTATTTTCCATTTTACCTTCCGTATCACACACATAATATTTTCCACATGCATGCACATGCACATGCTAGACACTTCACCTACCATAGCAAACACATATGGTAGCACTCATGCATGTCACATGCAATGTACCACGTAGCACATGCAAATGCATGCAAGCTCTTTCCTTAACCTAGGTCCACCATCCCTTGTAAAGCATATATATACCATGCACGTATCATGTGTAATGGTAAAAAAATTCCACTTTTGGTCACATGACTATTAAACCACTTCCACATTTAGTCCCTTACTTTAAGATTGTCAACATTTAGTCCGTGATCATTATCCCCTCACCACCCCTCGTCCTTCTGGTCAAAATTCCGGCAACCTTAGTCCACTTATCAGCCTCAGAATCAGTCTTTGCATTAAATTTTATATAAGGTTGGGTTTTTCATATTAGTCTTTGCATTAAATTTGGTTTTTCCTACCTAAAATCTGCATTAAATTTAACGGAATTTTGGCCGGAAGGACGAGGGGTGGTGAGAGGATAATGGTCACGGACTAAATGTGGACAATCTGAAAGTAAAGGACTAAATGTGGAAGTGGTATAATAGTCACGGGACGAAAAGTGGAATTTTTTCTAATGGTAATATGGAGTGACTTTAATAACATCTCTGAAATACACTTTTATACAACAATTTTAGCGAGCACGTTGCGTGCTCTTTATTGAGCACGTAGCTCATTTCACCCGACCCATATTAGCAAAAAGCCAAAAAATGCTCCGTATGAACTATTAAGTATAATTAAGTACAATTACGTATTAAGTTAAAATATAATTTTTGTTTCAATTTTTAACAAATAAGATGAGCGTACATATAGAAGATCTTTCTACGTAAATCTTTTGTTCAGTTTTTTTTTCTTCTGAAATTAAATGTGCTACGTATTTCTACATTTAATTCTTAATCTTATACATACTCCATAATTTCATAAAACTTGATCATATTGACTTTATTGATCAATTATGGTCAAATTTGATCATTGATATTTTTAATACCGAAATTGCGATGACAAATATGTACTCCATCAGTTCTATAAAAATTGATGAACTTGACTTTTCTTAGTCAATAATCACAAATTTTGGACAATCATTTTGGTTTTTATCATCATTCTAACTAGGGATGGGCAAACGGGTACAGGAACCGCGGGTCGGGTAATACAGGTTCGAGGCGGGTTAGGGTCGGATCCTAATTTTAGAAAATCCAAACGGTTCGGGGCAGGGCGGGTGCTTAAAAACCTAGGAACCGAACGAGTACTAAATTTTGAAAAAACGGGTCCCCGAACCGAATCATTTTAAAATATTATTTTAATACTCTATTATATTTAATATAATATATTAATAACACCCGAGAGTTCTTCATGTTCTTATATCTAGACAATGACTCTCAATTGAAGTAACTTTTCAATCAACTAAATCATTTAGTTGATTGACTCCCAATTAACGACTAGCACATTTTAGGACATTGGTTGTTATATTTGTGCAAAATTAATAATTTTTATCCTTTTATTGAAATATTTTTAACAAATAACCTTTCCATATAATTTTCATACTTTGTATAAATTCGTATTAAAAATATCAATGGTCAAATTTGACCATAATTGATCAATAAAGTCAATATGATCAAGTTTTATGAAATTATGGAGTATGTATAAGATTAAGAATTAAATGTAGAAATACGTAGCACATTTAATTTCAGAAATAAAAAAAAGCTGAACAAAAGATTTACGTAGAAAGATCTTCTATATGTACGCTCATCTTATTTGTTAAAAATTGAAACAAAAATTATATTTTAACTTAATACGTAATTGTACTTAATTATACTTAATAGTTCATACGGAGCATGTTTTGGCTTTTTGCTAATATGGGCCGGGTGAAATGAGCTACGTGCTCAATAAAGAGCACGCAACGTGCTCGCTAAAATTTTTGCACTTTTATATCTATTTCAATTAATATATATTTTCATATTTAGCAGTCAATATTAGTTTTATCATGGTATCAGAGCCAAAATCCGGAAAATAATATATCCCCAAACACTCCATTCCTCCAATTTTTTTATCTCCTCATCAAACAATGGTGGACGATGATAAGGCCAAAGCTAGAAGTCAAGATTATGAGGGCATAGTAATTGATTCTATGTCACCTTATTTCATTCAATCCGGGGATAAGCCCAGAGATGTGTTCGTCACCTCAATTCTTCGTGACGGTAACTATGGCGATTGGCTCGATGAGATGAGCAACGCCCTTTATGCAAAAAATAAATTTGGTTTCGTAAATGGTGATATTCCGATTCCCAAATCGGATTCACAATACCTCCCACATTGGAAACGAGCAAATGCAATGGTGAAAGCTTGGTTAAACAGTAGCATGGACGTTGAACTTAGGCAAAGTGTTAAGTTCAAAACGGCCCGTGAGATATGGGTAGACTTGCAAGAACGATTTGAGAAAGAGAGTGCACCTCGAGCTTATGAGCTTCGGTGTATTCTTGGCTCCATCAGACAAGAAGGCCAGTCAATATCCGCCTACTTTAGTCGATTACGCCGTGTTTGGGATGAAATGATCTCCATCAACACTCAACCAAAATGCTCTTGTGAGGGTTGCACTTGCAACATCTCTAAACAAATGACTGCATCTCGCGATATAGACCAACTCTATGATTTCTTGATGGGTCTAGATGATGCTTATGGGCAGCTAAAAAGCCAAATCCTCTCCACTAGACCGGTTCCCACTCTCACTGTTGCATACCACCTCATCTCAGAAAGCGAACAACACCGGTCCATTGCAGCGTCTCGTAAGTCGGGCACTGACGGTGTAGCATTCTTCACACGGCCAAAGAAGGAAAGCACTCCAATCTGACGTGCCTATTCAAAGGAGACTAGAAATTGCTCCTATTGTGGGAAAACCAATCACACGTATGAAACGTGTTTTGAAAGGTTGGGATATCCTCCCACTTGGAACATTAAAGCTAAAGAAAATAAATTAGTGGGTGGGAGCCGTGAACCCAATTCAACTTTACAAAGGCAGAACATGAGTCAAGAAAAATTCAGACCATTGCCAACATGTGTTGCACACATGGACACCCACCAGATTTCTGATTTTAGATTATGTGATGACCAATTGCAAGTGGTTGGCCAAGTTCATGAAGGAAGAAATGAAAGACCCAACAAATGTCCAATCCTCTTCTGGTGTCCAGATTAATTTGGCAGGTACATCATCAAGGGGTCATTCTTGGATAATAGACTCCGGAGCAAATGAACATATCATTTGTAATAATGATGGTCTCATTGATATTCAAACACATACCTCGATATCATCCGACAAAATTCCAAATGGTGATACGGCTCAAGTCCAAGCTATTGGGAGTTTGGATTTATTTAAAGGATTTCGTCTCCGACAAGTTTTATACATTCCGAAATTCCATTGCAATTTGCTCTGAGTTAATCGCCTAATACGTGATTTCAACTGCACACTCACATTTTTTAATATTTGTGTATCTTACAGGACTTACACTCGAGGAAGCTGATTGGAGTAGGCCAATGTCGTGACAGTTTATATTATTTGGAATCACCGAGCATTGAGGGGTTGGCAATGTCAGTTTCCGCTAATATCAATTTATGGCATCAACGTTTGGGGCATGCTTCTGACAAACAATTGCATCATATTGGTTTCCTTCAAGGTCTTGGACGCAACAATAAATTCTGTGATTCTTGCATACGAGCTAAGCAAACTCGTCTACCCTTTCCTATTAGTTCAATTAAGACTACTCGTTGTTTTGAATTAATACATTGTGATATTTGGGGAGGATATCAGTGTGATTCAATTTCTGGTGCACGCTATTTTTTGACCATAGTGGATGATTTCACGAGAGCTGTCTGGGTTTATTTAATTAAAAATAAATATGATGTTCCCCAAATTTTGATTCAATTTTTCAACATGGTGTGTACCCAATTTGAGCAAAAGGTTAAACGAATACGGGCTGACAACGGTGCAGAATTTCAAACTAATGCCTTGTTTGATTATTATAAACAAAATGGGATTTTGTTATAAACATCTTGTACAGACACACCACAACAAAACGGCGTTGTTGAGCGTAAACACAGACACATATTAGAGGTTGCTCGAGCTCTTCGATTTGAATCTGGTTTACCTGTTGATTTTTGGGGGGAGTGCATTCTCACAGCGGTCCACATCATTAATAGACTACCGTCATCCTCAATTTTGAACAAAAGCCCTTATGAAATGTTATTTGGAAAATTACCAAATTATGATCATTTACGGGTATTTGGGTGTTTGGTATACGCCCACAATAATAAGCAGAAAGATAAATTTGGAGAAAGGGGGAGTCCGTGCATTTTTATTAGGTACCCAAATGGGAAAAAGGCTTTTCGAGCGTTTGATTTGCAAAAACATACCACATATAGCTCTCGAGATGTAACCTTTTTTGAAGAAATTTTTCCGTTCAAAATACAAATCAACGAAGAAGATGATTTGGTAACCAAGATTGAACGGGTCTACAACAATGTTATCCACTCAGGGATGGTCCTAGCAGGTCCCAAAAAATCTGACCCTGTAATCAGTCAGCCTCCCCAGCTAATTGAACAATTGCATGTGTCCACTAGACATTCAGGGACAAATGCCTCTGCCGATCATCAAAGGACCACACTAGAGGACAAAGACAACCCATTTGCACTAAATGAGGTCAATAATGAAAGCCTGCACTCAAATTAACGTACCACGTCTCCCCACATCAACTCTCTGCCATATGAAGAGGAACATGGCCCCCCTAACCTGCCAAAAACAATTGAATGCACCGAACCACAGAATGAACCAAGAAGGAGTGATCGTTCAAGACAGCAACCAAAACGATTAGCGGACTTTGAAACTGACTTACCACCCTCTCTTGCTCTGGCACCACCCACTGTCAATCATGCTGACTCAGTGGTATATCCTATTTCACATTTCATTAATTATGATAAATTTTCTCACTCATAAAGCCTTTTTGGCGGCCATCACTGCCCGTGATGAGCCGAAATACTTCTCACATGCAATACAGGATCCACTTTGGAGAGAAGCTATGAAAAGAGAAATTAGTGCTCTTGAGGAAAACAACACTTGGACTCTTGTTCAACTACCACCGGGAAAAAGAGCCATTGATTCCAAATGGGTTTATAAAATTAAATATAAACCCAATGGAGAAGTGGAACGTTATAAGGCTAGACTGGTAGCCAAAGGCTTCACACAGGTTGAGGGAATTGATTTTCATGAAACATTTTCACCCATCGTTAAGCTCGTTACAGTCCGATGTGTGTTGGCCGTTGCCGCCAAATGAAACTGGACAGTTCACCAACTAGATGTGAATAATGCCTTCCTCCATGGGGATCTCTTTGAGGACGTATACATGCATTTACCCTAGGGTTTTGCTAAGACCGGTGATACCCGTGTTTGCAAACTGCAAAAATTACTATATGGACTAAAACAGGCTTCTTGTAATTGGTACCATAAATTTACTCAAGCACTAATCAAAGTTGGTTTCAGACAATCTCGGGCGGGTCACTCCCTTTTTATTTTTCAAACGGGGGCGATTCATATTTTGCCCTCATCTATGTTGATGACGTCATCTTAGCCGGCAACACCATCTCACACATTAAAACGATCAAGACTTACTTAAATGACACTTTCAGAATCAAAGACTTGGGCAATCTAAAATATTTTCTTGGAATTGAGGTTGCTCGCTCTCCTGAAGGATTTGTTTTAAGTCAACGAAAATACACACTTGACATCCTAGAAGAAAGTGGGGTTCTAGGTGGCCGCCCTAGTTCATTCCCCATGGAACAGATTCTAAAGCTCCGCCCCGACGACGGCAGTCCACTCGTCGATGCACCTTCGTACCGGAGATTGATTGGTCGCCTTCTCTATCTTACAGTCACTCGTCCAGATATTGTCTACTCCGTTAGCCAGCTTAGCCAATTTCTAGGAATGCCAAGACAAAGACATCTGGAAGTCGCCACACGTGTTCTTCGTTACTTAAAACTCACTCCGGGGCAAGGCATTTTTTTGGGATCCGATACTGATATCACCTTAACTGCATATTGTGATGCAGACTGGGCAGGTTGGTCTTTTACCCGACGTTTGATAAGTCTGTATTTTGACACGCATTTGATGCGTGTTGGGATCGAATTGTGATGGTTTTCTTAGCTTTAAGGTATTACAAGTCTCAATTTTATCTCAAGTTATGTTACGAGGCGTTGGTTCGAGTTTTATGTCTTTTGGAGTAAAATCAGGAATTTAGAGTCCGGCACCGGTGCTTTAGGAGAAAACGGGATGATTCGAGAAGCATTCGAGAGTGAATAGAGAGCTTTGGAGGTCACCGGGAGGTTCACAATGAATATTTGATGACAAAAGAGCTCTAGGATTGGCTACGGGATCAAAAGCAGACAAATAGAGCTTGAAAACGGCATTCAGGATGACCTTCTGTCAATCGTTCAAGCATATCTCTTTGTAGAAGCATGTAAAGGACACGCTTCAAGTTGCATCTGAAATCCAACTTCAAGGGATACAAATCATATGAAGACACCATTTCTAGAATCTTAGAGGAAGAATGTGAAAACAGTCGATGAAGTCAGATGATCCCTGTTGTGGTTTCAGAATGAGACCTTTCACCATTTTATTCATATCTCTTGATTGGATGATTCAAATCCAATTCGGTAAGTTGTGGTGGATAGAGGACTTAATTAACTACAACTTTAATGAAGACAGTTTTGTCAAATTCGGAATAGAGAAGCCGGAAACTCACTGGCAGACACGCACGCGTGCGTTGGAGGACGCACACGTGCGTCCAACGTTTTTTCATGGATGTCTGTCGGACGCACGGATGCCACGCACGCGTGCGTGGGCGCCGTGCGTACCCCGTTTGTTTCCTAATTCAGTCCAAATTGCTTTGTTTCCTTTAAATAACACCCCCTAACCCTAATTAAGGGGGATGGAACTTCAGAGAGCTGATTAAGGACGAAATTTAGAGAGCTTTTTAGCGAGTTTTTTCAATTCTTTAACATTCTTTGTAAGTTCCTACTTTTTAATTAATGACAATTATTTCTATTATTCCCGATTCTATTGATTCTTCAATTATGAGTCGGGAGTAGTTTTAATTAGGGATTTGGGATTGATGAAGGGGTTAATCATGATGAATGGATAGATTCTTGATGGCTTGATTGCATGAATGACATTTAATATGTGTTTGAATAATTTAACTGATATCTTTTGTATTCTAGAACCGCGGCTAGAATTACAATTGCACATAGAATAAATTAAGAGAGATCTAGTTTATTCCAGGACACATTCACACACACTTAATCGTTCGCTAAGAGATTAGTAGCGATTAAGGGGCCGCAAGCTCGTTCATCTTAGCAATAATTTAGGAACCTGTCGCATGAGAGATCAGCCCGGTCCCCTAAATTATTGTACTCTACGCCGCGAGAACGCTAAGAACTTAGTATTGATTAGCTAGGCTCAATTAATTTAAATTCATGTAATTAGGCCTGATCTGCCAGAAATCTGATTAACCCGGAATCAATCCATGTTCCCTTCATCGTTAATTAGAGAGAACCCAATCTTATTTTTTAATCACTCATTCACATTAGCTTAATTTTAATTCAACCAACCAATCTCGCACGACTCATTTATTTTATTTATTTTTAATTGCTGAATTTAATTAATCTTTAATTCCCTTTTGTCCGTCCCTGTGGAGATGATACTCGTACTTTCACCACTATTCTACAATCTTTTTTAGTGCGAGAAAACTCACATCAACGTTCTAGCACGTGTTATTTTATCACTCTTGGTCGGTCACCCATTTCTTGGACGACCAAGAAACAATCTGTTATCTCTCGTTCTTCCGCCGAAGCAGAATATCGCGCCATGGCAGTCACAGTCAGTGAGATCTTGTGGTTAAAATGGTTACTACGGGACCTCAAAATTCTTCAGCGTGGACCCACATTACTTTACTGTGATAATCACGCAGCACGACATATAGCTCTTAATCCGGTTTTCCATGAACGAACAAAACACATTGAAATGGATTGTTATTTTATACGGGAACGAGTTGCCAGCAATGAAGTTTCCTCACAATATATTTCCACGACGAATCAGGTGGCAGACATATTCACAAAAGCTCTTGGTACAGACCGCTTCCAGTTTCTCCGTAACAAGTTGGGTGTTCGAGACCTACACACTCCACATTGAGGGGGAGTATTGAAGATAATAGTTGCATTATTTTCCATTTTACCTTCCGTATCACACACATATTATTTTCCACATGCATGCACATGCACATGCTAGACACTTCACCTAACATAGCAAACACATATGGTAGCACTCATGCATGTCACATGCAATGTACCACGTAGCACATGCAAATGCATGCAAGCTCTTTCCTTGAACCTAGGTCCACCATCCCTTTTAAAGCATATATATACCATGCATGTATAATGTGTAATGGTAATATGTAGTGACTTTAATAACATCTCTGAAATACACTTTTATATCTATTCCAATTAATATATATATTTCCATATTTAGCAGTCAATATTAGTTTTATCACCTACAGATACTGACTACCAATACATATTACTTCAGTTACTACATGTACATAATAACTAAGTGACCACCTCTACTCACTAATGTAGTGACTAGTTGTACATAATAACTAAGTGACCACTTCTGCAAACTGATTTAGTGATTACCTCTGTGTACTAATATAATGCAGTGACTAGCACACAAACTCATTATATTACTCAAAGTCATTGTGAAATCAAACTATTTTATTGAATTTGATTACAAATGTGTATTTGGAATCATAGTGATTATCGCACAGAACTACTACAGTGACTACCACATCGAATTACTACAGTGACTATGTCCTGTACAAGTCCAAATTCAAAAAACTATATTCGTAATGTAACTACTGCTGATTCACACTCCATCTCTTTCTCCTACTTACTACACGGTTGATACTACAATCACTACTCTCCTTACTTTCATAACCACAACCTTCCATGTACCCTGACTCATTTGTCTTAAAATTCAATCAACACAATCTTTACATGTATCACTAAAATCCACACGTTTTCGGAATAATTAGTTATTATATCAAACTACTCATCACTCACACCATTATTACTCTTCAAGTTTCTCCCCTTCACATCATTCTCATTCCATCAATACATACATATACATATATAAAAGGGAAATTTACTATTAACCCCCTGAGGTAATGTCATAATAAGCTACGCATGAGGGAACTACGGGTTGGTGACAACTGCCGTCAGGATTTCTTAAACTAAATGTGAATGGGACAATTGATATCAATCCGAGAAAGAGAGCTTCGGGTTGGTTGGTACGAGATGTAAAGGAAACTACATCTGGGGAGGTAGTGAGGATCACATGGTAGATTGGTCAACGACTACAACAGAAGCGATTGAAGTGAGAGGTGATTTTATCGGCTAAAGAGCAAGGCTAAGCTCGTGTAAAAATCAAAACAGATGCACTTCTTGTTACTTCAAGGCTTTCAAAGGGCTGTGGGGATTCTTATTGTTATCTCTTGATAAAAGATATTACACATTTACTTGAATCTAAACTTATTTTCATTGTCAGGCATTGTAAACAATCAGCGAATCGAGTGATCCGTACACTTACTAAGGTAAGTGTTTCATGCAGATGATACATTATTTTTTTAATTCTATTCCGGATAGCGTTTGTAGTACTATTAACCTCCTGAGGTTATGTCATAATGTAAGTAATTACTTATCCCTAAGTTTTGACCCCTTGAGGTTACGTCAGTAGTTACAGACATTATATGATCACTAAACATACCTTAGTAAGTGTATGGATCACTTGATTCGCTGATCGTTTACAATGTCTGACAATGAAAATAAGTTTAGATTCAAGTAAATGTGTAATATCTTTTATCAAGAGATAAAAATAAGAACCCCCACAGCCCTTTGAAGAAACAAATTTCTCTCATATGTAAAATGGGCATATTATAGGTCAAGATTAAATGAAACAGATATCCGGTGTCCAAAAATATACTACCTTCATAAAAAATGAACGATCCAATCTTTACATAAAGATTGGTCATTAAAAGCCTTGAAGTAACAAGAAGTGCATCTCTTTCGATTTTCACACGAGCTTAGCCTTGCTCTTTAGCCGATAAAATCACCTCTCACTTCAATCGCTTCTGTTGTAGCCGTTGACCAATCTACCATGTGATCCTCACTACCTCCTCAGATGTAGTTTCCTTTACATCTCATACCAACCAACCCGAAGCTCTCTTTCTCGGATTGATATCAATTGTCACATTCACATTTAGTTTAAGAAATCCTATCGGCAGTTGTGACCAACCCGTAGTCCCCTCATGCGTAGCTAAGGTCCGAATTGGTGGTGCACGCCATTATGTTAACACCCACATTTTTCTTTCTTATCTCTTGGATAAAGAAACTCTACATTTTTGTCCACCTTATTCAATCCCCATCTAAAAATTCCCCTTTATGATTTCTATACATGCTCTTCACTGTATAGGTCCCATGAAAATCTCCGGTCCACCGGTATCCGTCACTTACCCCCTACTATTATGGGGGTATACTCAAAATAGATGCTCTTTCCCGAGCTGAAAACAAGTTTTGTAGATGCTCCATATTCCAGACCGGCCTATCCTCTTTAATAAGAGTTGCCACATTCATGTCTAGTTTGGGGGGAGAATCCATCATGTCCCCCATACCTTGCAACACAAAGATGTCTTTCTCACTCCTTACACATCATGTGGTGCCTCCACTTATAACCCCTTCTGCTTCAAGTATACTTTGCCAAATATAGAATGTTTTACTTCCTAAAATGAAGTTCAAATATGTATAAGGTGTTATTATTAACTTTTTTTTGCTAAAATTCATTCTTATTTTAATCCAAACAGAATATATATATTTGATCATACCATCTTAAAATTAATTATACATATCAAGAAATATCAAATCAAAGCTAAACTTAAAGATTTAGACCAGACTTGTTAAAATGCTACGGAGTATATTTTACCATGTAAATTAGGTAAATTTTGCAAAAATAGACTAAACTAATATGATGGTCCCGGATAGGGTAAAAGTCTAGAGGGGGTGAATAGACTTTTAAATCTTTTTCAATTTTAAAGCGTTTCTCCCTCTAAAGAGTTGATCTATAATCTTTTGAGAGAATTATAGATGCACAGCGGAAGTCTTTACCCTTTATGGAATCAGTGTATGAATACTTTCGATCCTGGTGGAAGATTGAACCCAAATGTCTGGCAGTTGGCTTGACAGTTGGCTAGATAACAGGGAACTGCTAAGGCAACTGCTGAGGATTTATTGGGTGTTTGATGAAAGTGATGATGGAATGTTGCTGAGAATAATGAGGGCTTTCAGAAAATGTGCTTTAGTAAAAGTAATCAAGAGTTTTACTGAAGCAGTGGTCTCAGCAGTTGGGTGGTGATGAGGGCACTGCTGAGGTACCTGCTTGGTTTAGAGGGTGAATTTCAGAGAGCAGTTTGGTCAACTTCCTCGTTGGTAATGTTATGAAGGTACGGTGATATTGAGATGCTTAAGAGAAACAAGTGTATACGAGCAGAGGGCTCAGCAGTTGGGTGGACACCAGTGGACTGCTGAGGCACCTGCTATGCTTAGAGAATGAATTTCTGGAAAATGATTGGACATGCCTTTTAGTGATATTGATGCACGTCTCTTGTGTGAAAATGGTCTCAAAGAAAGTAAGTAATTTAGCAGTAGGATAAGCAGTTGGGTCAGTTAAGACAACTGCTTAGGATTCTGTTGGCAAACTTCAATCTTTTTGTAAGAAGTGCTAAGTGTGTGCTTTGTTGAATGAATGTAAATCCACACACAGTGTATCCTGGTTCAGAGGTGGTGTAATCCTCCTACGTCCAGTCCCACCCTCTTTCAGATGGATTTCACTAAAGTATTAAGCCCAATACACTTAGTGTCAATCTAGCCTTTACAACACTTAGGCCTCGATTGAAGGTTTTTCACAATGAGTATAGCACCACTCAAAGTTACTCAGTCCTTAGACTTTTCTCTAATGAACCCATAGGGATCAAAAGGTACTCTATCTATCTACTCACACTTTAGGATCCGAACAACTGTTCTCCTAAGTGTTTACAACAACTTGTGAAATGTTACAAGAAAGTTCTAACCTCCAACTAGGAACTAAACTTCTATGATTTAGCAATGAATAGCTTGTAAACTGGAAGTTTAGTGAAGCATGAGTCCAAGCAGAGAGTAAAGTTTAGAATAGCAGTTTCTCTTTTGCTAGATAGCTCGTGAATGCTTGTGTGAGTATTTCTCTACTTTGGATGCTCAAAGCTTGGTTAGAAACTTTCGTTTCAGCCTATATTTATAGGCTTCTCCTTTGGATTAATCTCATCCGTTGGTTAGGATGAATTAATCTCTGACGTTGAAATTCTTGCAAGGACGAATTGTACATTCGTCTTTTTGTGCTGGAGCATTTATTTGGGATGATTTCTTTGTCTTGAGTATCTCAGCCGCTGAAGCATCTCTTCGGAAAATCTTCTCCTGATAATAATATATGCGTCCTATGCTCCGGTCCCATGCATTAATTGCCTAGTCAATTTTTGTTTTCAATCATTTACATTCAATGCATTTGATTTTCCGAGCTTCTTTTCTTTAATAATGTGACATTCAGTGTTAACTTTTGAGCTAAAATAATATATACCGGTAGGATCTGAATATCCTATTAAGGTAAATAAAAATTACCTTATTGCGTTTTAACTTTTCCGGTAATATTCAAATTGACTCAAAAATTGTACATTTTATTTTGTCACGTAATTTTGAATGCTAACACACGAATAATATTGAGACACAATGTACACGTGTTAAGTACAGTGGCATCATCAAAATCTATCAAAATTGGGTAATTATGATTCAAATCATCGTAACTGATTATAAATACGTTTGCCTCGATATGTTACATAGAATATCTAGCGTCCGACTGTACTATTAGGTTTAATTAAATATTAGTAATGTAGGTTAAGATGAAAAATGAAAATTTTACACTAAAAATTGATAGAATTGAATTGTCCTGAGTTCCAGCTCAATATAGCCTAGGGGTAGATCCTCCCATGCTTCACTTCATCCATTATAAGATGTTTGCATATATTGTCATGTTTTTAAAATTTTTAAACTTTTTATCACTGCCCATGTTTTTAAAATGCGGCCGTCGGATTAACTCTAATATTCCTTGCCTTAAGAACATCTTCATTTATTTAAATCTTTGAGTGTTCAATAATTAAATACCAACCATCCTATTCCCCATTAAGGAGTTTCTTGTTCATAGTTTTATAAAATTAGAACCAGTGATTTGCTATACTTGTTCGATTTCCATAAATTCGTAATCGTGATTCGTGAAAAGTACAACTGATTCAACTCTAATTATGATTCAACTTGAAATCGTTGACATTACAGATATAGTTTAACGTGCGTTCAGTAACGTTCGAGTTGATGTAGGAGTCATAGTAGTGGTTATTGGTTAGCGAGTCAATTAGCATTTTTTGTCAATGAGTAATGTATTGATCTGACTTGAGTATGATGACTCATGAGCCAATCCTTAAGGATTAGCGTAAAGTTTGTCTCAGCCCCGGATCATATGAACTCTCTATACTCAATTTAGCACTGCAATTTAGAGGAATTTTGAATTGGAGATTTCCATATGTGAACTTCTATTTATAATTACCTTAAGATGTCAACTTAAATTAACCTCATCTGAACAAACTTTTACTATTCTATTCTGAATTAATATAATAATTATCAAAATTATAATTTTATATACAAGTATATAAATTTGGGCTCACTCAGTTTTTGTTATATCTAAATTCACTATTTCAATTCACTTAACCATAATAATAATAAAATATTCACTTAACCTGTCGAAAAAGCTATAAAAGTTTGTGAATTTATTCATTTTACATATTAATTACACTATAGTTAAAACACTTGTCAAGAAAGATTCAAACTTTGTCATCTTTAAAACTTTGACCAACTATATATCTTAGTCAAGAAAGATTCAAGAACAAGCCAATTAACCTATTAGATTGACTTTTCGGGGGACTTTTAAAACTTTTTATGGACTAAAAGAAGAAACTTTTCAATTATGATTTTTTCTTCTTTTTTTGGCAGACAAAGCATACATTTTCATAAACTTATAATATCTAGGACTACTATAAACCGTATATCCACCACATTCTGACCAAATATGTTTTAGATATTTAAAAACGAAACATTTTTCTTTTGGAAGCAGAAACAGGAAAAACAAGAAATAGTATCAATGGAAGAAGCCTATGTATCTATCATTTGATGCTTTAATGAGCATTATATTTAATTCTTGTTATCACCTTTTGGTTGCTCGGGCTTCACTAAATTAAACAGTTGTGACTGTGAATTATAAAAAAGAAAATGGTGTTGCACCTGATCAGGGGCGGAGCCAGGGGGTCAGGGTGTTCAGCCGACCCCGCTGAAAGTTCAACAGTATAGAGCTCTGAATTATCTTCGATTTGATATATTATAGCCCCCGTAACTCATCATGAGTAAAAAGTTATGACTTCTGGAAAATCAACACTATGTAAACGTAAAATCATCAAAATTTGATGCATACTATAGATTATTTTCCCAAATTTTAAAAATAGTATATAATTCACTCAATACTTACATGACACGGCTCAGAAACAGAGCAAAGAAAATCCATCTTATTGCTACGAATGCCTATTTATCTAAACTGCATATGAAATATTCAACTCGGACATTGTTTAAAAACGATCCACCATATTCGACCCCCTAAGACATTTTTCTGGTTCCGCCCCTGCACCGGATGGCATGCATTAAAGGTTTGTCTTCCTGTCATGTTCTGTTATCTTTTCATTGTTTGTGGTTAGCTATAATATATACTCCACATTGATTAACACAAGAATATGTAGCCTCTCTACAGCTACTTGGATGCCACGGGCCTCTTGCTGCTCGTCAGCCTGGGTCAACTATTTTACGTGTTGCAACAGCATAAACCGCATATGGAGATACATTATACAAGCACCTACTTAAGAGTAGCCCTTTGTATACATTCATATTTTATAGCATGTGTGAAGTGTACCAATGACAATAAAATGCGCCTTTTTCTTGTTGGGGTATTAGTTGAAGCTTACTATACGAGTGGGACTTAGCGGGCGTGTTTGCTGTTTGGTTTGGCTTATTGTGGATACTACTGAGAAAGTAAATAAAAGAATAAAGTTGTGTATGTAAAGTTCTTGCGGTAAAGGAAACCATATGTTCATTTTATAGTTAAATGAGCTTCTGGTATTACAAAAACATCTGTGGTCAACTGTTCATATGAATTGTTGCATTGTATTTTGATGTTGCACAAATGGGTCTGATCTCTGATATACTGAAACGAAGAGAAGGTGGGTTTTACCTCGAGGATTATATATTAAACTCATGTCCAACTGTCCAAGTAAGGTTGGACAAATGGACCTAAATTGACCCCAAACAAGATGTGCAAAGTAAGTATCAAGTGATTGATCACCCGAAAACCCAAAAACATTACCATTAATTTAAATTCATACCAAAAGGGTTGTCTGTTTATAGTTCAAAACCAAACGGACCTAGTCTGGTTTAGTCCCCCACCCCCCACATTACGATTACACTTGTTAATACAAAAGGATCTATCCGCACCAGTGGTTACAAAAGTTGAGGGGAGCATTAAGATTAACCCTCCTTTACAGCTAATAGATATAAATAAATCTACAAACTGCATGTTGTCATATTCTACAATGGCTTCAACATGATAGCGGTCCACGATCTAACCTACTTTACTCCACAATATGACTATTTTGATGGACGGCCTCTTTTCTTTCCCATTTTGGCAGGCTTATGTTTGGTTTCTTTTTCTTCATCACTTTCTCCTCCTTTTCCTTCTTCTTTTCCTTCTTCTCCTTCTCCTTCATCACTCTCATTGACCTGACTTGAAGAGTGGGATGCTTTAACAATATACACCTGTTGAGCAATCGACCAAGTTTAATACACATTACTGAGTTCAAAGGTTTAAAGTTGTACATGTAGCTGCATTTGCAAGTTGTGACTAAATAAGCTAATCTACTACACTATCTAAATGCTTTGGAGTTTTTTTTTTAATGTTAGTCCTTTGATTATTGTGTTAATGACACTTTTGATACATTTCCTTTCTTCACTTTTGGTCATCTGAAAATTGTGAGAGAACCACTTTTAGTATTCACCTTTGAATTTAGGCAGACTAGGTGAAGGACCAAATGGGTCGCAAGATAGTTCGGATATCAATAGTATCACCTTCATAGTTATGATTTATGAGAGGACCGAAATGAGAAAATTTCAAAGATAAATACTAGAACTGTGTTTGTAACAATAGTTAGAGGGTTAAAAACAGATAAAGAAAATCAAACATGTAACAAAAAATCATAACAGGTATCAAGTGTCAGTACCAGGATTAAACGTGGGGACAAAAAACTAAATAAGTACAGTAATTTAAAAGTATATATATTTAGATAAATAAGAAGAAGCAATATGGATTATCACAGAATACGAGTAGAATTGTAAAATTCAATAAAAAAAAGTGACTAGTGCATTACTTGTTTTCAATGGAATAAGTTGGTCTTTGGTAAAACCCTGATCCCTAAGGTTTTTATGTTGAAAATTCAGTCTACCCGGGCACTCTTTGTATCCAGACGTAGTTCCATACAACTTATCAGTCAGTATTAATTAAAAAGTAGTCAGACCCTACCATGATGACAGTGTCACCTAAGCAATCAGATTCCGTGGGAAGCCATGTATGAGTCCTTAGAATGATTCACATTTTAGGAAATCAGAAGTGAAACAAGAAAGCACCTTGAATTTTGTAGGTTCAACCAAGTCGAAAACTAAAGCATCACCATCATCAAGCTTATGTTCCAGTGCAAATGCTCTCCATCCCCCACTAAGCCCAGTTCTCTTGCTGATGAATATGGCATCAAATTCAGCTCCTTCCTCATCCTCTAGCACCATGTCCACTGTTGACTTGGGTAGATGATCATCACAAAATCTGGTAGGAAGACCCTGCAATCTTAACATATTGAGGGCCCGTCTGGAAATCGGAAGAGCTATGGGAAGAAAGTTTAAGTGCAATATAGTCGATTATTCGAAACGAAAGAAGATGCAGGATAAAGTTAAAGAATTGGTTCAGTTTCTAACTCATCAAATCATTTGAAAGTTTATTCACATTTTTATTTAGACATTTCTGAGAAAAAACATTAAGTTTGAGTTGAAAAACAAATTGGATTTACTTCTTACTTACTTTATACATAAGGCCAAACATAAACAAATCAATTTTCTTATAGAAAAACCCATATCCTGCCATCTTTTTTTATCCAAATATATCCTAACTAAACAAATAAAATAAAAATCTCAGGCCTTTTTCCAGGTCATATTTGTTTCTCTAGTTTCATTTTCATTCACTAGTAAGAGAGTAGTGGTAACTTACCAACCAGAAACAGCTATAGACATGAGAGCGAACCATTGATTTGACAAAGGATGGATTTCCAGACTGCAGATTGCTTTGGAGTTTCTCTGCAGCCTTAAAAGCTTGGGATCTTTCTTCATATGATGCCACTCTGACTTCTTCTATTGGTCTTGCCAGATAGCTAGACATACAATGATTAAAGCACTGTGACTAAAATATAACATGGTTAAGAGAAATTATAATTACAGTGAGAGGCTTGAGAATAGATGCTACCTTGCCCATGAAGAGCTAAACCTAGACCTCTTCCGCAGAGATGGAAGTTCTAATACGTCGAGCTGAAAGTATAAGAAGAAGAATTAGACACATTTTTTCAACTGCTAATCAAATACATGCACATGAGACATGTAAAGAGAGAATGATGGTTAATAAGAAGAAATTGGCTTAAACTAACTATTTATTAGATATCATTCTTTTTGTGTGATCTTGTAACCCAATGGAACGAATTCAATCTAATCTTGAACTCTATCAATAAATGTACATTATTATTAATATTTTTAAAGGATAACTTACATTTTCACGGTATGATGGAACGGGATTTCGAGCACGTGTAGAGCGTCTTGGTTCCAACATGTAAGCAGCATTTGGTTTTTGTTGTACTTTCTGCTGATATGTTCAAGTAAAGAGTATTTTAAACCAACAATGACTCGACTTTGGACTAGGAACATGTAGTATAATACTGTTTATTGCTACCAAAAGAAAAAAGTTGGAAGTTTTAACATAGAACAAAGGATTCACCTGAGCCCGAACCTTCTTATCTGACTTTGCAAGATTAGATAAGCTTTTGGAGATGTTCAAAATCCCCAAATCCTTTAAAGCAAAAAAGAGGTATTTCAATTTTTTGTGAGCGATTACCAATAAGCAGCACATCACACTCATAACAACATTAATAGCTAACAGTTGAAATCATTCAACATTTTCTGAATGTCACCATTCCGGCAAAAACTAGCAATATTATCTTACAAAATATGAAGAGATTTATGTCGAAAGGAAAAGTGACCTCAAAGCGTTTCTTGTTGTCCAAGAGTTGTTGCTTACGAGCCTCTTCATAGCTGTTAGTTTTATTTCCTTTTGCCATGGATTGCAATTTCAACACAGTGCCACCCTACCTGGACAAGAAAATGCTCATTGTTATTGTTTCTTCATGAAACTCTTTCTCCCAAGCTTCATGGGAAGCAGATGACAGAATTCCATGACAAAGTGGGAATGGGATTATAAATTTGTTTCATCCATTCCAATTGTAAGAGCTTCTATATTAAACAATCAAACAGCAACAGATGGATAATAAGGCCTAAGGGGTTGGATGCTTAGTAGTTTTCGCATTAAAGATTTGCATGCGAGGTGTAGGCGCAGGTAATAATGTAATATATGCAAACATTGTTTAGTTAGATGTCCAATCCATTTTTAAATTACGGACAAAAAACATGTGTTCTTTTATATTGACCATGTCAAATGTCAAGTGATTTACCGCCCTCTCCCAAGTAAAATCATTTATATGGCTGTGCAAAAAAAAAATGTTCCATAAGATGCAAAGTGCTTACTTTGCATCTTGCCAAACGCACCCTAGGCTTGAACTAGTTAGTTGATTTATCTCAATGTATAAGACCTCAGATTTACTCCTTTTATTAAGTTGACAGGTTTACCTGTTAGTGGTGTATGATTCCATGACAAATATTGTCCAGAAAATGTGCCAAGGAGTATGTAACAAAACAAAAGAGTGCTAAGGAGTATGTAACAAAACAAACGAATGCAAGCTCCAAACTATGTGTCTGACCAAGATAGTATGTTAAAGAGCCCGAGTAGAGATTGTAAAATTGATGATCTAATTCTCAAACAATTAAACAGAAATAATATGGCCAAAAAAGTTTGGATTAAACTAGCTAATTGGTTCAACTAATCAAACTGCAATCCAGTAACAAGCACTAATCATGCACAGAACAAAAAAGATCACATTTTCTCCCACCTTTTAGCTCACTCTCTAAACTACAATAAATTCTTGATACAGGTGAGTTATCCACACACTCAAGAAAGTAGACTCTTCTTCTTAAAGCTTCGTTTTTTGGAAGAATTCTTAAAGCTTCTTAGCACCCAAAAAATTATTATGACTATTTTTTTAAAAGTAAAACCCCGGCCCCCGGAATGTGAAAGGTCAAAATCATATATAAATCTTAAATAAAGGTCACTATTGGTTTATCTACTATACCCTGGAATCCTCCGAAACGTGTCTATTCTTGGGGTTGAGGTTTCAAAGCGTTCGAACCTGAGATGAAACGAAAAAATAAGCAGAGGGTTGAACAGAAGCGAGCCGGAAAGAATGAGTGCGAGTAATCAGGCAAATCACCTCTTGTGGATGAATGAATGAAGGCTAGTTCGAGTGTGGACTAAGAAGAAAGTCAGCGGGCGTTTGAAATTTGAATCGCCTTTTGTGTAAACAGTAAAAGATCATGAGAAATTAACTTGACCCGACAAAATTTTTGTGTAAACAGTAAAAGATCATGAGATTCTAAAAGATGGAATCTCCCACCCCACGAGCCCCCATATCTTGACCCAACAAAATTTTTGGGAGGATGAATCACGGTGATTCAGTCGGCCCAATGATGGTAGGACTTATATCCATGCGCACCAGAGGTCCAGTCCAGCACGCAGAAGCCGTAACCTCCACACGGCCACCGCGGATTTCAAACCTTGGTCACTTGTTCCAAATTTCCCATCATTGGACCAATTGAGCTACCCGTGCGAGTATAAATGAGAAATTAACAAATGGCTCGTTATAGATCTCTTTGGTGGTCATGTTTTTCCTGTTAGAGCATTTCTATTCATGTCCTTAAAATGAAATGTTTTTTTTTCTTGCACATCATTGCTATAGCATATTAGTCCATTAATTTTTTTTATTGGGTCAAAGTTCATATTACCTTAAAATAATCTCAAAGTTCAAAGTTCATCAATAATGATACTCAAATAATTAACTTTTTTAGGACATGTATTAAATGTATTTTGACTATATTCTAAAATAATTGAATTTAAATCTTGATATCGGATTATCTTTTTCAATAATAACTCTGAATAAATTTTCTCTCACAAGAATAATCTTTTAAATAATCTTACACGTCAATACATCATTCAATTAATCTTCAAATAAAGCAATGAATGAATGAATGAGAATATCCTTTTCGGGCTTATAATAATCAAAATAAATATAATTGGATGAGTGTTTTTTCAAAAAATAGTATTAAAATAAAACTTGTTTACAAAAAATAACTAATAGTTATTATAGTATAGTGTCATGATAACTTAAGTGTAAAAATCAAATATAACTTACTAGAGAACTGATCTGGTCAGGCGCGTCAGACCAGCTGTCTCGTACGGCCAAGCCCGTTTAAGGAGTTTCACGTCAAATTTTTGGATGAAATTTTGTGAGCATATTCTTGAATATAAATTGTGTCCACAAAATTTCAGCTTAATATTCAATGGGAAAGTCGGTTAAATAAATTTTTGAAAAATATTGCGTTTTATATATAGTGCTTAATAATTTCAAAAAGTGCTTATAATATTTTGGCCAAAAAGGAAAAAAATGCCTATATATAGTGAAACTACATATGCTTTGAAAAATATTGCGCTTTATCGCAATATATATAGTGCTTAAACATTGCACTTTACAAAATAATCAAAAGCATAAATGAGAAATATATTCTTAAAGGCCAAAATAATCTCAAAAGCATATATATATATATATATATATATATATATATATATATATATATATATATATATATATATATATATATATATATATATATATATATAGTGCTTATATATATAGTGGATGAACTTTGAACTTTGAGATACTTAAAGGTAAAAATATATAGTTTAAAGTTAATCTCAAAGAACTTGGAACTTTGTGATTATTTTCAAAATAATCAAAAGCATAAATGAGAAATAAATGCTTTGAAAAATATTGAGCTTTATTGCAATATATACGGTGCTTATATATAGTGCTAAAATATTGCAATACTTTATTACTGCACTTTTCAAGAATAATATTCAAACGCATATATAATTTGAAAATATGCTTAAAGGCCCAAACATATATAGTTTAAATGCTAAAATTTGAACTTTGAAATATATTCTTAAAGGCCAAAATATGTAGTTTGAACTTTGAACTTTGAAATTATTTTCAAAATAATCAAAAGCATAAATGAGAAATATATGCTTTGAAAAATATTGCGCTTTATTGCAAAATATATAGTGCTTATATATAGTGCTAAAATATTGCAATATTTTAATATTGCAATTTGCAATATTAAAGGTAAAAATAGATTCATTTCTCAATCTTGTTTACATTTTACATACCAATACATGGAACAAATAACAAAACAACATAACTAAGTAAACTTATTCATATTATCAAATCCTATTTAGTTACGAGGTAATTCCTGCTATCATTATGGGATAAACTATAGCTGCAAACTCTTTGTAGAACTTGATCCTTTGATCTATATCATAAAAAATCACCCTCAATGCTCTGGAAATTAGCCGCATAACCTGCTAATTAACCTTGTACCTCCTCAAGCATCATATCCCTCCCTTCAGAACAAATTTGTGATCAAAATCCCCTTAAGCAATATCACCCCTTCTCTGTGACCCTATAAATTGTTTAGAAATCGACATTAACAAAAATGAAGTTAACGGAGGCCAGAGATGTAAAATAAAGTTTTGAATTAAAATGAAGTAATTAAACGAAAAAGAGAGAGAAGGAAGATGACACTATCAACGTTTAATATACACTTCAATCAAATTAATAAAATCTTACGCATAGTGATTCATGAATAAACTGAAAAATGATAACCATAATTTTTAGTATAAATCTAGAGTTCATACACGAATACCTGATGCTGTCAGGCTGCCCTGACAGGACTTGCCGTCCGGCCGAGGCCATTTGGGGCCTTTTTCGGTGAAATTTTTGGAGCATGTTCACCATCAATTCTAGTTTATACCCACTAAATTTCAGCTTAAAATTCAATCAGGAAGATAGTTAAATAAATTATTTACAAAAATTGCGCTGTTTATATACCCCAGTATATAAAGCACAGTTTTTGTAAAGAATTTATTTAAGTGGCTTCTCGATTGATTTTTTAGCTGCATTTTAGTTAGAATAAACTAGACTTTATGAAAAATATGCTCAAAACGTTTTATCAAAAATTTCCATAGGAAAGGGTCCCAATGAATCATGTGATATCGTTATCTAAGAAGGAATCAATATGTTTATCAATTTCACTTGATATGATATGATCATTTTCACTTTATTTTAATTTATCAATTAAAATCAAACACATAAATCCATTTTTCTTAATAACCGTGTCACTCCCTTTCATCTCAATATTAGTGGGATAGAGGTAGTACTATATATAACAATTTAGAATGAAAGAATTCAAGAATGGTTTCATCCCAATGAATCATGTGATATCGTTATCTAAGAAGGAATCAATATGTTTCTTGTATTGGATCATTTATTTATGTCATGACCATATGTGGCTTATGCACTTAATATGGTTTGTCTATATTAAAGTAATTTAGGAGAAAAGCATTGCATGTTGTTAAGACTGTTCTTAAATATTTATTGATTTATGGTTGACAATAACTGTTTATTATCATCCAATAATTATTTATTGTGACAATTTGGTGTTGTTGCATAAGGAATCAAAATGCAACATGAGGAACAAACATATGCCAATGAGCTATAATGTGATTCAAGACCAGATAGTGAGACCTAGCAGGAGTTGCAGTAGAACATGTTCTCCTGAGGATAATTTGACTGATTCTTTCATCAAACCTTTAGTAACCATTTGGTTGGGAGTAGGGATGGACTAAACCGGCCCGGCCCGGCCCAGAACCGCTACTGTGCGAGCCCGGACCAGACCGGGACCGATTGGCCGATTCCGGGCTTTTAGCCCGTTTGGGTGGGCCGGGAGGGCGGGGCTCGGGCCCAGTTTTGGGCGAACCGGCCCGAGCGGTTTGGGCCGGGCCCGGGTCATTTTTTTTTCAATTTTTTTCTTTTCCTAGGGTAGGGCTGGGTGTTTTAGGGAGGTTTGGGGGTGGGGGTGAGGGGGGTCGGGGGATAACAAGAAAGCAAAAAAAAATAGACATTGAACTGAGCCCGACCCGGACCCGGTATCAACCCGGGCCGGTTCTGGGCCCAAGTATTTGCAAAAAAAAGCCCGCCCAGGCCCGGGCCAGAACCGGAATTGGAACGGCCCGGGTCCATCCCTAGTTGAGGGTAATCTCACATGAAAGACGGAATGTGATGCACGGAATATTAGATACCCTTGTTTGATTCACGAGTTTGAAGAAAAGTCATGAAAGTTACATTCCCGGGAATGTTATATGGAGAGGAATGTTAAACCCATCCATGCCTTAGGTTATCTCACATTCCCGGGGTGATCTAATTTTCTTCCGAAAATACCTTCAATTAATTATCTCTTTTCATTTAATTTCTTCATATATTCAACTGTTATCAAATTTAATTTTCTGTGACTTTATAAAACTTTTAATGTAGTGTCTAAATATGTAAAGTTTATTTACAAAAAATAATCTTAGTATTGACATAGAACGGTTAGTTTCATGGTCAGTCAAACATCATAAATTGTGTAAGAATCTTTTAGGTGGGACAGATAGAGCATTAATTATATTCGAATGTCTATTCTTGTTATTTGCATATTTTTTTGCCTTAACATTTAAATTTTTTAAGGTATTTATGTTATAAGAGTTATATATTTAAAGGGCATAAAAGTAATTCATCATATCTGCAATATAAGACATCTTTCAACCAAATAAATCATCACAGAGACAAACATAACACCTCACTTTTATGTGTTCCTAGGGTATATTGTAATGTTTAGTTGAATTAATTTGAATGATAGATCTAATGAGAATGTTTTTGGCTACCACTCAGGTTAGGACTACGGCTTCCCAACTGAATGGAAGCTATTGTTGATTCCGAAAGAAGGAGACGAGGCGGTTCAAAGCGCGTCCGCCAAGCTCAATATTCTAGCGGTTTAAGCTACACTTTCCATCGCTAAGACGGAGATTGGTCTCTCTCCCGCTCTTCTAGATTCCAACCCCGATTCAATTTCCAATCTGATTCACGCTCAATCTGTTGTTTTACTATTCTTCCATACCTCCGGCACCACAAGCCGCCGCAAGGGCTTTCCACTTACTCGGTCTAACCTAGCCTCTTCAGTGAGCAATATCAAATCAGTTTGCAAACTCACCGAGTCAAAATCAACTGTAACTGTATTGCCTCTGTTTCACGTTCACAAGTTGATTGCAAGGTTGTTGAGTTTGATCACAGCCAACTGGTGTGTGACGCTCCCAACCACCGGGAGGTTATGTGCGTGGACTTGTCAGCCAGACATGAACAATTCCAACGCAACTTGGTACATGGCCGTGCCAACCATACAGCAAATCATATTGGACCATCATCTCAGCAATCCAGAACCCGTTTACCCAAGGCTTCGGTTCATCCGGAGCTGCAGTGCTGCCCTGGCATTTGGGGGCCTTTACTCGATGTGTACGCAATGATAGAAGTGACCCTTTTGATTGCTTGGAACACATTTCCGGGAAATCGGCCTCATGTGGCCGGATCCATCAAGAATCCTCCAGTAACCTCGTTTTTATTTCACCATCGTCACTTAAGTCACTTGTTTCTGAAGGACTTCTCAACGTGAAAAATGGACTTCCACTTGAGTTTGACGAAGAAACATCAACTGCACCCGAGGCACCAATTGTGTCGTTGCTATGACTTGCTTTTTTGACCCCATGATGGTTTTGTAAGGAATAAATGTATTTAGATTTTGATGATGCTAGGATTAATTAGAATTTGAAAGTACCCCATTAGAAATTGTGTATTAGAATTTCTTTTGTAAGTTTTAGCTTAGTCTGCCTGCCAGAGTTCCATCTTGCTTCTACCAGAGTTGCTCCCAGAGTTGCTCACTAGAGAAGCTATCAGAAACTGGTTATCAGAAAGATACCAGAGTTGGCACCAGAGACGGACTTCAGAGACTGGACCAGAGAACCTCTTGAGACTCTGCTAAGTATCATCAGATTCCGGAAGCCCTTCCAACGGTCGTTAAACTAACGGGAAATCCCCTAACGGTTACGAACCTTTCAACGGAAGCATGGCACTGTACACGCATTAAATGCACATTTAATGCTGTACGTACGAAGAGATATTTAAAGCTGATGATTGACCATGCGGATATCTTTACGCCCCCAAAATAGCAAGTCGGAGGACCAAACGGTCAAGTCAACAGTACATGCATTTAATGAAGCTGTCTTCTACACTCCAACGGGAAGACCGCTCCCAGTATATAAGATACACTCTGAAGAACTAAGAAGATAACTTTGCCATAACCTTTGCCAAGATAGATTTGCGTGAACAACTTTCTTGAGATCAAAACTCCATTTCTAACAAGAAAAGGCCACAGTTGGAAGATAAATATTCCCATCCTTCATCCAACTAGAAAAGGCAAAGTTACTCAGTTCTTCAACACTTCGAGAGCTTCATATACTCATCTTTTGTGAAGAAGCAACGTTGGAGAAAACTGATTCTATATCAAACACTTCTTGAAAAAGAAGGGACGTCTCAAATTAGCTGGAGTAAGTGAAGTGGAGATACTTCAAGAGACTCAGTGAAACGAGACCAGCCATCAGGAAGCAGGACTGCATCCCGGGTGGCAACTAGACTTGAAGAAGACGAGGAGTGCTTCTTAAGTTCTAGGGACTAAGGCGTTGTAAACTGTCGTTTTTGCAAGCTTAGTGGAACAGTGGACTAGAGGAACGAGTTGTTCCTTGAACCACTATAAAAACCCCGGTGTCATTTACTTTCAGCTTTTACTTTCTGCACTTAAGATTCGACTGACTAACTCTTTAGGTTGGAATCTGTGTCCAGCAGATCTTCCTTCAGAGTTATCAGAAAGGCATTTTGCCTTAGCTTTCTTCTAGAGGCTACCCGGACAGAAACTTATCCGCTGCCTGGTCTAGTTCTGCCATCAGAACTTGACCATCTCTGTCACCAGATTTCGACCATCTCTGATAAGTCAGACTTGACTTAGAGAAAAGTTTAAATTCCTGAACAGTCTATTCACCCCCCCCCCTCTAGACTGTTCCCATTACAAACGGGACCAACAGGTTTGTGCAGCAAGGAAGAAGGAGAGTAGATGTACCTAAATGCCAACATAAACGTTAGAAGTAAGAGTATTATAGCTCGATCAAGCCTTTTTTACATCACTACGCGATTTTAAATTCCGAAACTTTCATTTCTTCAACCCCACATAAATTAATAAAGAAGAGCTATCATTATTAAACAAATATGATGTTGCATTACAGAGTATCAATATGGTAACTGCTTGAAAGATTTCAACTTCCTTCAGTTTTGTTTTAAAAATTAATTTGGTTACCAAAAAGGATGCTGAGATACACACATCCAGGCGAAGGGTACATAATGGGGGAAATGTTGCCCCATCCACCTTTATTTTTGGGGCATGAGCGGCGAAGAAGACAATTCCTAGGCTATCCTGGGAAGCTGAGCAATAGAGATTTGTGCAAAGAAGTGATGTGCAACTAGCCTCCTAAGGATTTTACCTGTGGTAGTTTTAGGGGGGTATCAGTCAAGAGCACCCTCTTTGGAACCTTGAAGGCCACAAAATATCTCTTGCAGAATTTCAACACCTCTTCATCAATGGTTGCTCCTTCATTTGCAATGATTGCACAGTTTATCTAGTAAAAATCAAAGTAAATAGTCATTAGTTGCAATTTTTTGCAAACTCTTAATAAATTTCCCCCATCCAAATAAGATTATAAATAGCTTTAAATGGATATCGGCAATTGGCTATAGCTATAAATAATCCCAACTTTAAGAATTAGGGATGTTTTTACTTGGACTGTAATTCGTCCCAGACCAGACCAGACCAGACTAGACTTGGATAGTTATAAAAATACAAAGAAACCAGACCAGACCAGCAAATTACAGTTCAAGTAAAAACATCCTAGGTAGCTAATGTTTTATGAATACCAAAATAATATGTTTGTTTTAATAAGAAATTGAAATGATGTGCTGGTATAGATAATTCCAACCATTGCTATACACGAAAGTGATATGCAGTACTACCAAGTACCAACAATTAGTCACAGGTGAAAAATAATTCAAGATTTTGAAATGGCCACATCTCAGGAAGACGGTCATGTCAACACTATTGTTGGATACTTTATGGAAAAATGTTTTATTATTCTTGACATATATTTAGAGAGAACAAATATCATATATAATCTCTTAAAATGGGATTATTTTTCATCGGTTATACTATTCCAAATGCTTTCTCAGTTATAAGACTCAAGAGAGCATTTAATATTCAGTTAATTTCTAAAAATGTATTACTTTGCAGAAATAAATAACTTAGTGTTTATGAGTGCAAAAATCATGAACATCATTCAAACAATCTAACATGACTCATGTTTTGTAATTTAGTAATTTTATGGAGTCTCATGTGACTTCACTATGATCACTTATTTTCAGAATGGGATCATCAGTTATGACTTAACTATAAAAATGAATGGTAATAATGAGACCAAGTCAGCTCATATGACTCCGTAGTGGTCATATGGAGTCAAAGTTGGGATTAGGAAGTTAAAGTTTACTCTCCGGGTAATATTTAAGTTATTATCAATAATTGAAAATTTGAAAATAAACCAATAATTTTATTGAACTGCAAAAACCAAAACTAAATAGGGCAAAAATTTGATAAACAATAGTTGAGGTTAAAAGAGCTCAGGGTTGACCACAAATTTAGTGAATAAGACCTTCAGCTGGTGTTGAGACTTGAGATAGTATAACTTTTGTGAAAGACTTACTCCCTCTATCTTAAACTTTAAGATTATAAATAGCTTTAAATGGATATCAGCAATTGGCTATAGCTATAAATAATCCCAACTTTAAGAATCGGGTAGCTAATGTTTTATGTATACCAAAATAATGTGTTTCTTTTAAAAAGAAATTGAACTGATGTGCTGGTATAGATAATTTCAACCATTGCTATACACCAAAGTGATATGCAGTACTACCAAGTACCAACAATTAGTCACAGGTGAAAAATAATTCAAGATTTTGAAATGGCCACATCTCAGGAAGACGGTCATGTCAACACTACTGTTAGATACTTTATGGAAAAACTTGTTATTATTCTTGACATATATTTAGATAGTATGAATATCATATATAACCTCTTAAAATGGGATTATTTTTCAACGGTTATACTATTCCAAATGCTTTCTCTGTTATAAGACTTAAGAGAGCATTTAATATTAAGTTCCCATTTTTCCTGTAAAGCAATTTCTAAAAATGTACTTCCTCCGTCCCGAAAAGGTTCGCCAACTTTGACTTTCACGTAGATTAATAAAGTAAAAACTGTATGGTTGAAATTTGTGCAGAGGAGAGAGAATTAACTTTAGCCATATATTCCTTACTTTAAATGGAAATGGCAAATCTTTTTGGGACATCCAAAAAAGGAAATTTGGCAAACCTTTTCGGGACGGAGGGAGTATTACTTTGCTGAAATAAATAACTTAGGGTTTATCAATGCAAAAATTATGAACATCATTCAAACAATCTAGCATAACTCATGTTTAGTAATTTAGTAATTTTATGGAGTCTCATATGACTTTACTATGGCCACTTACTTTCATAATGGAATTATCAGTTCTGACTTCACTATAAAAATGAATGGTCATAATGAGACCTAGTCAGCTCATATGACTACATAGTGGAGTCATACGAGACCCCCTAAAATTATGCATGCAAGAACTAAGAAGGTAGTATTTACCTTCCTCCAAACTGATAGTGTTTGGTTGGGATTAGGAAGTTAAAGTTTACTCTCTCCTGGTAATATTTAAGTTATTATCAATAGTTGAAAATTTGAAAATAAACCAATAATTTTATTGAACTGCATAAACCAAAACTAAATAGGGCAAAAAAAAAGTTGAGGTTAAAAGAGCTCAAGGTTGACCACAAATAAGTGGATAAGACCTTCAGCTGGTGTTGAGACTTGAGATAGTATAACTTTTGTGAAAGACTTACTCCCTCTATCCTAAACTGGTTAGACTGACACAAGTTCTGAAGACATTAAAATTATGAGAGAGTTTTATACCGACAAATGAGAAATTGTGTAAATAACAAATTCTTTTCTCAAAGTGAAAGTAGCATAAATTTTGGACAGCCGCATTGGAAAAGTAGGCAAAACTTTAGGAATGGAGGGACATATCAAAATGGGAAGAACGAACAAATATGGCTTTGAACCATATGCCAGAGAACATATATACACCTTTTATGGAATAAATAAATCCCAAAATTTATATTAGAAAAGATAAACATCAGGAATGAAATTGGATAAAAGCAATTGATATACAAACAGATTGGTCTCTCACCTCTTCGCCATACTTATCATCAGGGACTCCAAAAGCAACAGCTTGAGCAATCTCTGGATGGGATACCAAGCAAGCATCCACTTCAATGGGTGATATTTTCCCTCCTACAATAACATTTTTAATTGCAAAAAGCTGTTATTGCCTAACATAGGATTTATAAAGAGCAACATATTTTCCTGTATTACGGTACTCCTCCAAAATAAGTTTCTCACATTCTTAGTTATTAGAAAATAATTGCTTGGTTGAGAAGAATCTCTAAATAGGTGTAAAACACAAAATATTTTCTTTCCAAAATAGACTTGTTCACTTTTAAAATAAGAAAATAATCAAAATATTATTGTTTTTAATTTTTTAGTAGGAATAAATAGGTTCACTTTTGAGAATAAAATATGAGTAGTCCTATTTTTCAACTTTGTCTATGTTTTAATCCTATTTTGAGCAATTTCTATCGTTTGTATATTTTGTAACAAATTTGGATCACATTATTTCAACAGTTTTGCTCCCATGCCAAAACCAAATGGGGAGTCATTTTATGACGGATAGCGGATGGAGTATTACATACATACCTCCGCGGTTGATCTCTTTGATCCTGCTGACAAGATGTAAATACCCTTCAGAACCAGTGTATCCAAGATCTCCAGTTTGTAACCACCTGAATTCGGAGGCTGATTTATTGGCTTCATGGTGGTTTTTGTACCCTTTAGTCACATTTGATCCTCTAAAGCATACGTCGCCAGTAGAACCTGTTGGAAATTTATTGAAGTAAAGCTCAATTATTATACTACATGGTCCTTAATTTTTTTTTATAAATAAATGGTGTGATTTGTTAAATGGTGTTAAAGTAATATTTAATATAGATATTATGAGAACTACATGTGTGCACGTTGTAGTGTCATAATAATTATAATAATATTACTTTATTACATTTGCACTTTTGTGCTCTTTGTAAATGTTAAGTTTTAGAAGTGGCCATCCATGTACGTACTTTGGCGCAGCACCTTTTTGTGTTCAAATTTTAAAGTAAATTACATGGAAATATTTTTAATAGAATGTATATATTTTTTATAAAGAGCCGCACCTTTTCGTTTTGATAACTGCCGATTTGCATAGAATGTAAGCCACACCTTTTAATTGAACGTATATGACTTTTACATACGGCCAGTTTGTTAACTGCCGATATGCAAAGAATTTTTCCATTATAAATAGCAGGACCATTTGATCGAGATAAAAAGATTATTTTTTCAGTCTTCTCTTTCCTTATTGAATACTAATATCTGCAGCGTTAGTATTTAAGTGTTTAGATCACTTTATATACAAATCACTTGTTAAGTGTTATTTTATCAGTAGCTAAAATACACTTGTACACCTTCTTTTTATCCCAAAAGTTCTATCTTGTAACCCGGTTACTGTGATAAGGGTAGATAGTAAACTTTTAGGAAAGCGTATTTATACGTGACTAGAAGTGATATCCGGTCCAACCATATTTTTCACACCCTTATAATATACTAATTTTATCCTCCGGTTCTAACAATCTAAAAGTTTACTATTCCGTAAATATGGCCGCTACGCAACGTGATATCAACACCAATTTTCAAAAATTGGAAAAATTTGAAGGTGTGGAATTTCGAAGGTGGCAGAAAAAGATGCATTTTTTGCTCACCACTTTGAAAGTGGTCTATGTGTTAAGCACCCCGAGGCCGCCCGAGGAAGAAGAAAACGAGTCTTTGGAGACAAGCCGCCGCCGCATAAAGTGGGATAATGACGACTACATTTGTCGTGGGCACATTTTGAACGGTATGTGCGATTCTCTATTTGATGTGTATCAAAATGTTGAGTATGCTAAAACGCTGTGGGAATCTCTAGAATCTAAATATATGACCGAGGATGCTTCAAGTAAGAAATTTCTCATTAGTAACTTTAATAGTTACAAAATGGTGGATTCACGTCCGGTCATGGAGCAATTTCATGAGATTCAGCGTTTATATGATCAACTTTTGATTCATAACATGCATGTTAATGAAACCTTTGCGGTCGGTTCTATTATCGACAAATTACCACCTACATGGAAGGAAGTGAAAAATAGCCTCAAACGCAAAAAGGAGGATTTGTCAATGGAGCAACTTGGTCGCCGACTTCAAATTGAAGAAGGCATTAAGTTGCGTGAAGGTGACAATGGAGGAGGGACAATCGAGTGCGACTAAGAAAAATAAAAAACGTCCCGGGAAATTCACCAAAGGTTCCAAGTTTCAAAAGAGGCCGAAAGATAAGAAAGTAGGCTCTTGTTGGGAATGTGGTGGTCCACACTTCAAGAGGGACTGCCCGAAGGTGAAGAAGAAGAAAGCCCAACCGAATGGCCATCCAAATGGTGGCCAAGACAACCAAGGTCAGAATCTTTTTATAGTTACAAATGATGTTGATAACAACATGATTTTTGTAGCTATGCTTTCTGAAATTTGTGTTGTGCAGGATGATGAATCTTGGTGGATCGACACCGGAGCAACAAGACATGTATGTAAAGATAGGCAAGCTTTTAAGACTTTAAAAGAGTTGCAAGAGGGGCCGATCTTATACATGGGAAATGACTCTATTGTGCAAATTCAAGGAATTGGGCAAGTAGAGTTGGAATTCTCTTCCGGAAAGAAATTAATTCTTAATGATGTGTACTTTGTACCACAAATCCGAAAAAATCTTGTCTCTGGTGGCATCCTAAATAACTTTGGGTTTAAACTTAGCTTTGAAGCAAATAAGTTTATTTTATCTAAAGGTGGTGTATTTGTTGGCCAAGGTTTCTATTGTAATGGCATGTTCAAACTAAGTATTGTAAATAAAGTTGTTAATTCTGTGTATATGGTTAGTAATTCTACTTTGTGGCACAATAGGTTATGTCATGTTAATTATCGTAGACTAAGTGACATGTCTAAAGTAGGTTTAATTCCTCCTTTTAATATGAACATAGAAAATTGTAGGACTTGCATGTTAAACAAAATCACTAGAAATTCTTTTCAAAATGTTGAAAGAGAATCCAACATGCTTGAATTAGTGCATAGTGATTTGTGTGATTTCCATAGCACTCCTTCTTTTGGAAATAAAAAATATGTAGTCACATTTATTGATGATTGCACAAGATATTGTTACATATACCTTTTATTTTCAAAAGATGAGGCAATGGATAAATTCAGAGTTTTTAAAACGGAAGTTGAGTTACAAACCGGAAAGAAAGTAAAAAGGCTTAGAACTGACAAAGGAGGAGAATATTATGAGCCTAAATTTTTTGAATCCGTTGGAATAATCCATGAAACAACAGCCCCTTACACGCCGCAACAAAACGGCATAGCTGAAAGAAAAAATAGAACTTTAAAAGAAATGGTTAATTCCATGTTGTCTATTTCGGGCTTAAGTAATGGATTTTGGGGTGATGCTATGTTAACTGCTTGTTATATTCTTAATCGAGTTCCTAACAAGAGAAATAAAATAACCCCATATGAACTTTGGCACAAAAGAACACCCCAACTAAGTTATCTTAGGGTATGGGGTTGTAGGGCAATCGTGAGATTACCGGAACCTAAACGAAAAACGTTAGGTGAAAAGGGGATAGAGTGCATATTTATTGGATATGCTGAACATAGCAAATCATATCGATTCTATGTTATTGAACCGAATGACTCAATTGCGGTTCATACCGTTATTGAGTCTAGGGATGCTCTTTTCGATGAGAAGCGGTTCACTTCTATTCCTAAGCCAAAAAATGTTGATCTCAGTCCAAGTAATTCAAATTTTCATGAACTGGAAAAGGGTCATGAAAATGAGCCTGAAATTAGACGGAGTAAGAGGGCTAGAAAAGAAAAGTCATTTGGTCCTGATTTTCAATTGTATTTGGTTGAGGGATCAAGAGAGACCCTTGAAACTCAAACACTATATTGTTATAGTGTTGAGGAGGATCCTAACTCTTTTGAGGAGGCAATGAAATCACAAGATGCTTCCTTCTGGAAAGAGGCCGTGAATGATGAAATGGATTCAATCATGGGCAATAATACTTGGGTTCTAAGTGATTTACCACCCGGTTGCACACCAATCGGTTGTAAATGGATTTTCAAGAAGAAAATGAAAGTAGATGGTACCATTGACAAGTTTAAAGCTAGATTGGTTGCACAAGGCTTTAAACAAAAACATGGTATTGATTACTTTGATACATATGCACCGGTAGCCAGAATAACTACCATAAGATTGTTAATTGCTTTGTCAGCCATTCACAATCTTGTGATTCACCAAATGGATGTCAAAATTGCATTCTTAAATGGTGAATTGGAGGAGGAAGTGTATATGAAACAACCCGAAGGGTTTGTTGTTAAAGGACAAGAAAAGAAAGTTTGTAAACTTGTCAAGTCCTTGTATGGTCTGAAACAAGCACCTAAACAATGGCATCAAAGATTTGATGAAGTGGTGCTAAAAAATGGTTTTAAAATAAACCAATCAGACAAGTGCGTATATAGCAAATTTAATGAGCATGGTAATGGTGTCATTAGGCAAGTAAATGAGACAAAGGCTTTCCTCTGTTCAAACTTCTCCATGAAAGATATGGGTGAAGCGGAAGTTATCCTTGGAATTAGGATAATCAAGCAAGGTGATACTATCACCTTAACACAATCTCACTATATAGAGAAAGTGTTGAAAAGATTTGGGAGTTTGGATTGTTCACCGGTTTCCACTCCCATGGATCCTAGTTGGAAATTAGTTCCAAATAGTGGGAACGCTGTATCACAACTTGAATATGCTAGGGTGATTGGGTGTTTGATGTATGCAATGACTAGCACCCGACCAGATATTGCATTTGTGGTAGGAAAGCTAAGTAGATATACTAGTAATCCTAGTATATTTCATTGGCAAGCCTTGAGGCGAGTGCTGAAATATCTAAAGAAAACAATGAGCTTCGGCTTATGTTACAAGAGTGAACCCTCTATATTAGAAGGTTATACGGATGCGAGTTGGTTAACTAATCAAGAGGATTATTCATCCACAAGTGGATGGTTATTTCTTCTTGGAGGAGGTGCTATATCATGGGCATCTAAGAAATAAACTTGTATCACGGACTCTACCATGGCTTCGGAGTTTATAACTTTAGCATCAGCTTGTAAAGAAGCAGAATGGCTAAAGGATTTAGTGTCAGAAGTCCCAATATGGCCTAAACCTATGGCTCCGATATCAATCCATTGTGATAGCGCATCAACTCTGTCGAAAGCTTATAACCATGTGTACAATGGTAAGTCAAGACACATAGGAGTGAGGCACAGCTATGTGCGGGAACTTATTAGTTCTGGAGTTGTTGTGATTGATTTTGTACGGTCGCATGTGAATTTGGCGGATCCTTTTACAAAAGCAATGCCAAGAGATATGGTGTACAAAACTGCAAAAGGGATGGGGTTAAAGCCCTTAGAAAATAATCACAAGTGAAAGAAAGCCCAACTCAACGTCTAGTACAACGCTAGATCTTGAGTTCAATGACGATGAGTAAGTCACTCTGTGGTTGGAGCACGTTTGAATAATAACCATCTCGAGGTAAGTGCTTGAGTCTGCAATGTGTAATGAGGTTGACTATGTCTTAATAGATCTTTTGATAAAGTGTTTGATTGCAGAACACAGTTTGAAAAGGTCTACCTATGTGAGCTAGAATGGCGGCCGATTCACCAAGTTTAAAGCTTTACTTGTTGGAGCTCATGAATGGATATGGACACAAGGCCGTTAATAGTGTCAAGTTTCTAAGTGAAATTGTATAAAGGTTTATGTGTGTAATATCTTCAATATTCCAAAGAGGTTATATAGTTCAAAGCTTAGTCTACTATTATGATCCGAAATATTGTAAAGAATATTGCACTAAATGAAAGTTCAATCTTTACGACACTTTCATTATGCATAAATCTTGATAAGTGGTCTATTTGGCAAGGATTGAGCATGTTTATTTTCAATAAATGGAGGAGGATTGTTGGAAATTTATTGAAGTAAAGCTCAATTATTATACTACATGGTCCTTAATTTTTTTTTATAAATAAATGGTGTGATTTGTTAAATGGTGTTAAAGTAATATTTAATATAGATATTATGAGAACTACATGTGTGCACGTTGTAGTGTCATAATAATTATAATAATAATACTTTATTACATTTGCACTTTTGTGCTCTTTGTAAATGTTAAGTTTTAGAAGTGGCCATCCATGTACGTACTTTGGCGCAGCACCTTTTTGTGTTCAAATTTTAAAGTAAATTACATGGAAATATTTTTAATAGAATGTATATATTTTTTATAAAGAGCCGCACCTTTTCGTTTTGATAACTGCCGATTTGCATAGAATGTAAGCCGCACCTTTTAATTGAACGTATATGACCTTTACATACGGCCAGTTTGTTAACTGCCGATATGCAAAGAATTTTTCCATTATAAATAGCAGGACCATTTGATCGAGATAAAAAGATTAATTTTTCAGTCTTCTCTTTCCTTATTGAATACTAATATCTGCAGCGTTAGTATTTAAGTGTTTAGATCACTTTATATACAAATCACTTGTTAAGTGTTATTTTATCAGTAGCTAAAATACACTTGTACACCTTCTTTTTATCCCAAAAGTTCTATCTTGTAACCCGGTTACTGTGATAAGGGTAGATAGTAAACTTTTAGGAAAGCGTATTTATACGTGACTAGAAGTGATATCCGGTCCAACCATATTTTTCACACCCTTATAATATACTAATTTTATCCTCCGGTTCTAACAATCTAAAAGTTTACTATTCCGTAAATATGGCCGCTACGCAACGTGATATCAACACCAATTTTCAAAAATTGGAAAAATTTGAAGGTGTGGAATTTCGAAGGTGGCAGAAAAAGATGCATTTTTTGCTCACCACTTTGAAAGTGGTCTATGTGTTAAGCACCCCGAGGCCGCCCGAGGAAGAAGAAAACGAGTCTTTGGAGACAAGCCGCCGCCGCATAAAGTGGGATAATGACGACTACATTTGTCGTGGGCACATTTTGAACGGTATGTGCGATTCTCTATTTGATGTGTATCAAAATGTTGAGTATGCTAAAACGCTGTGGGAATCTCTAGAATCTAAATATATGACCGAGGATGCTTCAAGTAAGAAATTTCTCATTAGTAACTTTAATAGTTACAAAATGGTGGATTCACGTCCGGTCATGGAGCAATTTCATGAGATTCAGCGTTTATATGATCAACTTTTGATTCATAACATGCATGTTAATGAAACCTTTGCGGTCGGTTCTATTATCGACAAATTACCACCTACATGGAAGGAAGTGAAAAATAGCCTCAAACGCAAAAAGGAGGATTTGTCAATGGAGCAACTTGGTCGCCGACTTCAAATTGAAGAAGGCATTAAGTTGCGTGAAGGTGACAATGGAGGAGGGACAATCGAGTGCGACTAAGAAAAATAAAAAACGTCCCGGGAAATTCACCAAAGGTTCCAAGTTTCAAAAGAGGCCGAAAGATAAGAAAGTAGGCTCTTGTTGGGAATGTGGTGGTCCACACTTCAAGAGGGACTGCCCGAAGGTGAAGAAGAAGAAAGCCCAACCGAACGGCCATCCAAATGGTGGCCAAGACAACCAAGGTCAGAATCTTTTTATAGTTACAAATGATGTTGATAACAACATGATTTTTGTAGCTATGCTTTCTGAAATTTGTGTTGTGCAGGATGATGAATCTTGGTGGATCGACACCGGAGCAACAAGACATGTATGTAAAGATAGGCAAGCTTTTAAGACTTTAAAAGAGTTGCAAGAGGGGCCGATCTTATACATGGGAAATGACTCTATTGTGCAAATTCAAGGAATTGGGCAAGTAGAGTTGGAATTCTCTTCCGGAAAGAAATTAATTCTTAATGATGTGTACTTTGTACCACAAATCCGAAAAAATCTTGTCTCTGGTGGCATCCTAAATAACTTTGGGTTTAAACTTAGCTTTGAAGCAAATAAGTTTATTTTATCTAAAGGTGGTGTATTTGTTGGCCAAGGTTTCTATTGTAATGGCATGTTCAAACTAAGTATTGTAAATAAAGTTGTTAATTCTGTGTATATGGTTAGTAATTCTACTTTGTGGCACAATAGGTTATGTCATGTTAATTATCGTAGACTAAGTGACATGTCTAAAGTAGGTTTAATTCCTCCTTTTAATATGAACATAGAAAATTGTAGGACTTGCATGTTAAACAAAATCACTAGAAATTCTTTTCAAAATGTTGAAAGAGAATCCAACATGCTTGAATTAGTGCATAGTGATTTGTGTGATTTCCATAGCACTCCTTCTTTTGGAAATAAAAAATATGTAGTCACATTTATTGATGATTGCACAAGATATTGTTACATATACCTTTTATTTTCAAAAGATGAGGCAATGGATAAATTCAGAGTTTTTAAAACGGAAGTTGAGTTACAAACCGGAAAGAAAGTAAAAAGGCTTAGAACTGACAAAGGAGGAGAATATTATGAGCCTAAATTTTTTGAATCCGTTGGAATAATCCATGAAACAACAGCCCCTTACACGCCGCAACAAAACGGCATAGCTGAAAGAAAAAATAGAACTTTAAAAGAAATGGTTAATTCCATGTTGTCTATTTCGGGCTTAAGTAATGGATTTTGGGGTGATGCTATGTTAACTGCTTGTTATATTCTTAATCGAGTTCCTAACAAGAGAAATAAAATAACCCCATATGAACTTTGGCACAAAAGAACACCCCAACTAAGTTATCTTAGGGTATGGGGTTGTAGGGCAATCGTGAGATTACCGGAACCTAAACGAAAAACGTTAGGTGAAAAGGGGATAGAGTGCATATTTATTGGATATGCTGAACATAGCAAATCATATCGATTCTATGTTATTGAACCGAATGACTCAATTGCGGTTCATACCGTTATTGAGTCTAGGGATGCTCTTTTCGATGAGAAGCGGTTCACTTCTATTCCTAAGCCAAAAAATGTTGATCTCAGTCCAAGTAATTCAAATTTTCATGAACTGGAAAAGGGTCATGAAAATGAGCCTGAAATTAGACGGAGTAAGAGGGCTAGAAAAGAAAAGTCATTTGGTCCTGATTTTCAATTGTATTTGGTTGAGGGATCAAGAGAGACCCTTGAAACTCAAACACTATATTGTTATAGTGTTGAGGAGGATCCTAACTCTTTTGAGGAGGCAATGAAATCACAAGATGCTTCCTTCTGGAAAGAGGCCGTGAATGATGAAATGGATTCAATCATGGGCAATAATACTTGGGTTCTAAGTGATTTACCACCCGGTTGCACACCAATCGGTTGTAAATGGATTTTCAAGAAGAAAATGAAAGTAGATGGTACCATTGACAAGTTTAAAGCTAGATTGGTTGCACAAGGCTTTAAACAAAAACATGGTATTGATTACTTTGATACATATGCACCGGTAGCCAGAATAACTACCATAAGATTGTTAATTGCTTTGTCAGCCATTCACAATCTTGTGATTCACCAAATGGATGTCAAAATTGCATTCTTAAATGGTGAATTGGAGGAGGAAGTGTATATGAAACAACCCGAAGGGTTTGTTGTTAAAGGACAAGAAAAGAAAGTTTGTAAACTTGTCAAGTCCTTGTATGGTCTGAAACAAGCACCTAAACAATGGCATCAAAGATTTGATGAAGTGGTGCTAAAAAATGGTTTTAAAATAAACCAATCAGACAAGTGCGTATATAGCAAATTTAATGAGCATGGTAATGGTGTCATTAGGCAAGTAAATGAGACAAAGGCTTTCCTCTGTTCAAACTTCTCCATGAAAGATATGGGTGAAGCGGAAGTTATCCTTGGAATTAGGATAATCAAGCAAGGTGATACTATCACCTTAACACAATCTCACTATATAGAGAAAGTGTTGAAAAGATTTGGGAGTTTGGATTGTTCACCGGTTTCCACTCCCATGGATCCTAGTTGGAAATTAGTTCCAAATAGTGGGAACGCTGTATCACAACTTGAATATGCTAGGGTGATTGGGTGTTTGATGTATGCAATGACTAGCACCCGACCAGATATTGCATTTGTGGTAGGAAAGCTAAGTAGATATACTAGTAATCCTAGTATATTTCATTGGCAAGCCTTGAGGCGAGTGCTGAAATATCTAAAGAAAACAATGAGCTTCGGCTTATGTTACAAGAGTGAACCCTCTATATTAGAAGGTTATACGGATGCGAGTTGGTTAACTAATCAAGAGGATTATTCATCCACAAGTGGGTGGTTATTTCTTCTTGGAGGAGGTGCTATATCATGGGCATCTAAGAAATAAACTTGTATCACGGACTCTACCATGGCTTCGGAGTTTATAACTTTAGCATCAGCTTGTAAAGAAGCAGAATGGCTAAAGGATTTAGTGTCAGAAGTCCCAATATGGCCTAAACCTATGGCTCCGATATCAATCCATTGTGATAGCGCATCAACTCTGTCGAAAGCTTATAACCATGTGTACAATGGTAAGTCAAGACACATAGGAGTGAGGCACAGCTATGTGCGGGAACTTATTAGTTCTGGAGTTGTTGTGATTGATTTTGTACGGTCGCATGTGAATTTGGCGGATCCTTTTACAAAAGCAATGCCAAGAGATATGGTGTACAAAACTGCAAAAGGGATGGGGTTAAAGCCCTTAGAAAATAATCACAAGTGAAAGAAAGCCCAACTCAACGTCTAGTACAACGCTAGATCTTGAGTTCAATGACGATGAGTAAGTCACTCTGTGGTTGGAGCACGTTTGAATAATAACCATCTCGAGGTAAGTGCTTGAGTCTGCAATGTGTAATGAGGTTGACTATGTCTTAATAGATCTTTTGATAAAGTGTTTGATTGCAGAACACAGTTTGAAAAGGTCTACCTATGTGAGCTAGAATGGCGGCCGATTCACCAAGTTTAAAGCTTTACTTGTTGGAGCTCATGAATGGATATGGACACAAGGCCGTTAATAGTGTCAAGTTTCTAAGTGAAATTGTATAAAGGTTTATGTGTGTAATATCTTCAATATTCCAAAGAGGTTATATAGTTCAAAGCTTAGTCTACTATTATGATCCGAAATATTGTAAAGAATATTGCACTAAATGAAAGTTCAATCTTTACGACACTTTCATTATGCATAAATCTTGATAAGTGGTCTATTTGGCAAGGATTGAGCATGTTTATTTTCAATAAATGGAGGAGGATTGTTGGAAATTTATTGAAGTAAAGCTCAATTATTATACTACATGGTCCTTAATTTTTTTTTATAAATAAATGGTGTGATTTGTTAAATGGTGTTAAAGTAATATTTAATATAGATATTATGAGAACTACATGTGTGCACGTTGTAGTGTCATAATAATTATAATAATAATACTTTATTACATTTGCACTTTTGTGCTCTTTGTAAATGTTAAGTTTTAGAAGTGGCCATCCATGTACGTACTTTGGCGCAGCACCTTTTTGTGTTCAAATTTTAAAGTAAATTACATGGAAATATTTTTAATAGAATGTATATATTTTTTATAAAGAGCCGCACCTTTTCGTTTTGATAACTGCCGATTTGCATAGAATGTAAGCCGCACCTTTTAATTGAACGTATATGACTTTTACATACGGCCAGTTTGTTAACTGCCGATATGCAAAGAATTTTTCCATTATAAATAGCAGGACCATTTGATCGAGATAAAAAGATTAATTTTTCAGTCTTCTCTTTCCTTATTGAATACTAATATCTGCAGCGTTAGTATTTAAGTGTTTAGATCACTTTATATACAAATCACTTGTTAAGTGTTATTTTATCAGTAGCTAAAATACACTTGTACACCTTCTTTTTATCCCAAAAGTTCTATCTTGTAACCCGGTTACTGTGATAAGGGTAGATAGTAAACTTTTAGGAAAGCGTATTTATACGTGACTAGAAGTGATATCCGGTCCAACCATATTTTTCACACCCTTATAATATACTAATTTTATCCTCCGGTTCTAACAGAACCTGCCTCCTGTATGATGCCATTCTCACCAAGTACTGCCATCTCTTGACCAATGGGCTTCCTGATGGATCCGGCCACATGAGGCCGATTTCCCGGAAATGTGTTCCAAGCAATCAAAAGGGTCACTTCTATCATTGCGTACACCTCCAGAAAAGGGCCTCAAACGCTTCTTCCTGCTGAATCAATATGGATGGCGCCAAGGCAGCACTGCAGCTCCGAATGAACCGAAGCCTTGGGTAAACGGGTTCTGGATTGCTGAGATGACGGTCCAATATGATTTGTTGTATGGTTGGCACGGCCATGTACCAAGTGGCGTTGGAATTGTTCATGTCTGGCTAACAAGTCCACACACATAACCTCCCAGTGGTTGGGAGCGTCACGCACCAGTTGGCTGTGATCAAACTCAACAACCTGGCAATCAACTTGTGAACGTGAAACAAAGGCAACACGGATTTGATATTGCTTACTGAAGAGGCTAGGTTAGACCGAGTAAGTGGAAAGCCCTTGCGGTGGCTTGTGGTGCCGGATTTGATAAGCTCAGTCAGTACTGAGCGTTAATCAGATTGGAAATTGAATCGGGGTTGGAATCTAGAAGAGCGGGAGAGAGACCGATCTCCGTCTCAACGACGGAAAGTGTAGCTGAAACCGCTGGAATATTGAGCTTGGCGGACGCGCTTTGAACCGCCTCGTCTCCTTCTTTCGGAATCAACAATAGCTTCCACTCGGCGTTGGACAAATAAAACTTGAACTCCTCTGTCGGGAAAGCTGAATTCAGTTGGGAAGCCATAGTCCTAACCTGAGTGGTAGCCAGAAATATTCTCATAAACTGTTAAAACGAAGATCTATCATTCAAATTAATTCAACTAAACATTACAATATACCCTAGAAACACATAAAAGTGAGGTGTTATGTTTGCCTCTGTGATGATTCAATCTATACATTACAAATATACCCTAGAAACACATAAAAGTGAGGTGTTAGTTTGCCTCTTCGTTTTTGCCTCTATGAAAAAACACTAGACATTTTTAAGAATCTAGGTGTTATTCATTATATGGTTTATCCATACCAAAATAATTCAGGATCTCTATTAGGTTATACTACATTCATCCTTAAATAAATGCAACATGTTAAATTTTTACACTATTCACATGTAGGGTTGGATTCGGTTCGGGCCACTCGGCCCGTGACCCGGCCCGGCCCGGTACTGTGCGGGCCCGGGACCGGCCCGGTCGGGCGGTCCGGGACCGGGTATGGGCCCAAACCGGTGGGAAGGGGCGGGGCGGGCTCGGTTCAGCATTATTGTGACCCGGCTCCGGGTTCGGTTCAATTTAAAAAAAAATTTGGTTTGGGCTCCTACTAGCCGTTGGGGGTGGGGCTGGGGACAACCCAAACGGCTATATAGCCGTTGGGTGGGGTAAAGGGGGGGTCCGGGGGGTTGGATGGTGGGGGGGGGTGGGGGGTAAAAAAACCTATAAATACTCCTAATCTTAAACATTTTTTCATATCTCTTCTCCAATTCTTCCTAAATCCTATTCTTAACTCTCTACTCTCTAATTCTCTTATTCTCCAATATATTATATTTATTATTTATATATCTACTTTATAGTTTATACTTAAGAAGTTAAGATGGAAAATCAAGATGCCATTATACGGTATAATTTTGATAAGCAGAAGGACCCGAAGACCGGGATGTGGTACCGAATTTGCAAATGATGCGAGAAAAAATGTAACATGGGGGCTTCAGGTGGATTCAGGATGACAATCAAGCATATGAAGTCATGTGACAAAGCCAAAGGATCGGGAGGTGCGGGAAGTTCCGATTGATTACAATTTTCAAAATGTTTTTCTCTTAAAGTTTGTTTTAATTTTCAAATGTAGTTCCTATTTGATTTCAAATAAATGCAATTGAAGTTTGTTTTTAATACTAGTATTAAACTATAAACTATAAAATATAAATTTAAAAAAAAAATTAACCAGCCCGGCCCGAACCAGACCCGACCCGTGACCCGGGCGGGTGGCCCAGCCCGAACCGGACCCGTCCAACCCTCGGGCCGGTCCCGGGCCCACTATTCTTGAACCGGCGGCCCGACCGGGCCCAACCCGGCCCGAATCCATCCCTATTCACATGTCCTACTTTGACTGCATTTTATTTATTAATGAATTAATATATATTTTTGAAAAAGATATTGTAAAATGTCAAAATCAAATTTTTTTGGGAAAGCGTAGTATCTTTGTCATGTTGGTTATCATTATAATCTATTCACATTAATTAGAAATTAAACTCTAAATGTATTCATGTTTAAATTTTGGAATATATCTTGAATGGTAGGAAATAACATGTACAGATACCGTACATTTTCAAATTACACGGTCTGTGATACCGTACATTTCTACAACATTAAGGATTCAAATTAATTCACAGGTCATTAACACAGCAGTTTCATAATTAACCTTGATGTAAGACGGTTAGACCGCAAAAAAAATCAGTGTAGTACCAGCAAATAACCAGAACAATCAAGAAATGTATTCAGCTTATTTTCAGATGAGAAAAAATTAACTAGCGCATTATTCCCAATTTCCCATATATAGCAGGGAAACACAATTGAAACCATACTACCCACAGCTTATTTTCAAGTAAAATTCCAAGAGGGAGGGGGGGGGGGGGGGGGGGGGGATTTTGCAGGACATAGGAACTGCTAGTTCCCTTCATCAATCATTCAGTATCTGTGAGACAACTTCTCAGCTTCCTGGTAATGCTTCACATACCTGCATTTACAAATAGATAAACCATTATTGGCAGGAATGTTTTTGAGACAGGGAAACTGGGAAAGTGTTGTCTTTGGGTGTAATATTGATTTGTGTGTCGCTCAAGTATATTATACGGAGTACGACGTAATATTAAAATTTACCTTTTAGCTCAAACTACACTTATGGTTTTCATATTCAAAAAAGTACATATTTAGTTGACAAACTGGAGAGTAGTGATTTATGAGTCATGTTGAAATAGAGGGATACAGACTTATTCTTTCATTATTTTAGGATATTTTGGTCACAATTCGAAGTACAATGTAATAACCCAAGGATCAGGGGACCTTTTTTTAGTTAAGTTGTACAACAGAGATGACTACATGACTATTGAAAACCTATTTGAAATACTATTGTCAAAAGAAATGTTGAATGATTGGACCACGTTATGTGTTGAGAAAGATTCCACAGATACCTTTGAACTTGATATGATTATTGGTGATTTTGCATTTTCAAACACGACATTTCGCTCTAAGCTGGATAAGAACACCAGCCATGACGTTATTCTTGTTGGTGGGTCAACTAGGATTCCAAAGGTCCAACGACTGCTTCAGGACTTCTTTAATGGAAAAGAGCTTTGTAAAAGTATCAACCCTGATGAAGCCGTAGCTTATGGTGCAGCTGTCCAGGCTGCAATCTTGAGCGGTGAGGGTGATAAAAAGGTTCAAGATTTGCTCCTTTTGGATGTCACCCCCCTGTCTCTTGGACTGGAACAGGTTTTCTCAACATACTCTGACAACCAACCAGGTGTGCTCATCCAGGTGTACGAAGGTGAGAGGGAAAGAACAAGGGATAACAACTTGCTGGGTAAATTCGAGCTCTCTGGTATCCCTCCTGCATCCTGCCCCTAGGGGTGTCCCCAAATCACTGTTTGCTTTGACATTGATGCCAATGGCATTTTGAATGTCTCTGCTGAGGACAAGACAACTGGACAGAAGAACAAGATTACAATCACTAATGACAAGGGCAGGCTGTCTAAGGATAAGATCATGAGATTGAAAAGATGGTGCAGGAAGCAGAGAAGTACAAGGCTGAGAATGAGGAGCATAAGAAGAAAGTGGAGGCCAAGAATGCATTGGAGATCTATGCTTATAACATGAGGAACACAGTGAAGGATGAGAAGATTGGATCAAAGTTGCGCTCAGATGACAAGAAGAAGATTGAGAATGCCATTGATCAGGCAATCTCGTGGTTGGATAGCAATCAGCTTGCAGAAGCTGATGAGTTTGAAGATAAGATGGAGTTGGAGGGAATATGCAATCCCATAATCGCCAAGATGTATCAGGGTGGTGTTGCCCCAGACATGGATGATGATGATGATGCTCAGGCTGGCGGCAGTGGTGCTGGCCTGAAGATGGAAGAGGTCGACTAAGCCATTTGGTTCTTTCTGTGGCCTGCATATTTTGTTCACTTTTGAACCGTTTTATCTTTTCATTTTGTGTTTTTTTGCATTCCTTTCATAATTAAGCACACAGTGCTTCCTTTTTAGAGGATTTATGTCCTCAATCTATCCGTTATTTCCATATCTATCAAGGGGACCATCTTTTTGCTCAAAAAAAAAGAACATATAACAATCTAAATCAGTCTACCAAGACAGGAAAGAGAAAACATATTATTCAAGAATGAGCTACTACTTTCCAACATAGACTACTGCCTCACTCTGTTGAGTACGGTTCTCCCTTTTCATTATTCAGATATATACTATAAGACTGAAACCTAATGCAATCAGCACAAATCTCACTCAATTAGTCAATTCAAACTCAGATCACACATTGAATCAACCATGTAACTCTTCCTTCTCTTCTCTGCCAAAACTGAGGTGATCAATATGGAGTATATCATGATCCTAAATCCTAATTAACTGCAATTACTCATCCGAAGGCCTGATAGTTTATCATACCAACAAAATGTACATTCAAGAATCATCTCATAGTGCAGTACACCCTACCTAAAATAAATTGCCATCCCATATTTTATGTTAAATTTGTACTGATATATTAATAGTTTTCAATCATTCACTCACTACAGGATTATAGAAAAGCAGATACAGCCAGGAGCGGGAAAAAAGAAAAACTATCTTTTCAGCATGAGAACCGATTTGCATAAGAGAATGGAGTATGGTAGTACGTACAAGTGGACGCCGATGAGAGGACCAAGTAAGAGGGAAGCGCTGATCCAATTCTCGGAAACTTTGTGGTGGATCTTGCCGGGAAGGTCCTTCCATAGGCCAGGCATCACTTTCTGCTGGAACGGAGATAGAGCGTAAATGACGGCCTTCAATTTAACAGGTTGCTTCCCCATTTTCCCAAGTGCGATGTCTTCTTCTTCCCTGAATTGCGCAGTATTCTAGGGTTGTAGATGGTTGAGAAGAAAATGGGAGGATTCGTATTGTCACTGGAAGATAACGACAAATGGTTTTTATACCTAAATAAGACTTAAATGATTTTATACATAAATAAGACTATAGTTTTCCATGTATTCCAGATTTACCCTTGATTTATTACTCCTTATTTCTTTTCTCAGGAGGTGTATTGAATATGGATTGTGATGGATTTTTTTTAATCCGTGGACTTTTAAAAAAGTCAATGGACTTTTAAATCCATAGACTTTTTTGTGAATGAATTCTATGGACTTTTAAATCCATGGATAAGTTTATTGACTTTCAAAAAGTCCATAGACTTTTAAATTCTCTTCCCTGTCGGCAAGCTCACACGTACGGGCATACAAATCACGGCTCTTCACACCCTAGTTAGCTTTTTTGCGTTTAAAACGCGTTTTAAACACGTACCGTTTTTTTGAACAAAAAAACGCGTTTAAAATGAAAAATAATGTCGGTCCGTTTAAAAAGGAAAAAAACTTCCACTTCCCGTATAAAACGTATATTTCCCGTATTATACAAAAAATAAAAACATCATTTGATCACTTGAATGAATACATCAAATGAATAGGAGATAAACAGTAGTTTAAAAACAAAAAAGAAAACATCATCCCCGTGACCCCGTGTTTTTGTATTGTTACAATACAAAATATACAATTGTTAAATACTAAAATTAATTGCATGATGACTAAAGCTAGCATCCTAAAAGACTAAAATCTAAAATACTACTACATATTAGATTTGTGATGTTCTTTTCCAAACAAGCATATAAAAATTAAGGTTTTTCTAAACTTGACATTTTTTAGTATAAATTTTACACAAACAATAATAAGTGTTGCAGTCGTACAACTTTCTCATGTCATCCGTCATCTAGGTGAAAATGATGAGTTTAACTTGAGTGTTAATTGATGATCATGTAAAGATGATGATGATGATGATGTTAACTTGGCCTCATTCTATCGTTATTATGCCATATTTTCTGACATTACTTTGCAAAATTATGTCTTGGATTTTATGTACTTTCCAAGATGATATTACGAATGCATTTTTTGATGGAGTAATGAGATATTATATTTGAATGTGTGTATGTTGATTATCCTTTATGTACTATATGTGTTTTATGCTCTAAAAACTAGTACAATAATTTTATCATTCAAAATAAGGCCCGTATTTTTAACCCGAATTTTTCTAAGAGATGCCGTATTATACACGTATATGTATTTACACGTTTTATAAAAGTCAACGTATTTTTTGCTGAATTTTTGACCGTATATTTTGTTCAAGTTACCGAATAAAACACGTGTGTATTAAACCACGTTTAATTCCCGTACCGTATTTAACTAACTATGCTTCACACAGCGGTTCCGATGAAGGTGACGTCGGAGATCTCTTCTTCCTCTCCTCCTCATCTCCTTCTTCTATCTCGTTTACTTCTTCCCTCGCGGCCCATCGTTTATAGCGGCTAGGGGTGCAAATGAGCAGATCTGGGCTCTGTTCTGCTCGGATATATTGTGTGGGCTCGAGCCGAGTTTAAAAAATGAGAGCTCGAGCTCTACTCGTGAGTATTGAGATGGCTCGATTCAGCTTGATTGACTCGATAATTTTGATTCGTCAACTCAAAAATTACAAGTTCGATTAGCTCGAAAGTTCGGGTTCGAACTCGAGCTCAAATATGAACTAATCTTTGAATATTTGTAAATTTGCAAATTGCAATTTACATGTCCAACAACTAAAAGCAGAGTAAATGTTGTCCTGAATAAATCAAAAATGGTCAAGACCTAACTCCCTTGCTATCCATCCAAAACCAAAGTTCATCGGTCTCGTCACGTCATTATCAGACATAGAATAGTCCACCCTAGAAAGAGTGAGACTAATCGTTGAAACTGTGAGAGCATAGAGGCTATTAGCGGCTGAATCAGCCCGATTGCCTCCAAACAGTAATCTATCAACTAAAATCCACCAAAACACCAATCTACCCCCCTTATTGCTTGTCAAAGAGAACAAAATATGAATAGTAAAACAGTCTGGACTGAAAATAAAAAACTAAAAAAAGTAAATAAGTCTTCCAAACCCTAGTCGCACAAATCCTCCACGGCGATGGTTCAAGAGGGGAACGGATTTTCATTACTTCATCTTTTTCATTCATCACTTTCATATGCCCACAAGTCGTCTCCCTCTCTTGGCCAAAAAATTGCACGAGCAAAATCAGTCCAAAAGCGAAATGCCTCCACATCCCTTGTTTCAATGCTCAACAATTTGTCCTCTGCTGTGGATCTACAATACTACAAACAAAACTCTGCTACGGAACACTACCACAAGGCTCTGCCGCGGAGGTGCTCACCAGGTGGTCTTTTCCGAAGCATCAATCCCCTTGTAGCTCGCCAACGGCTGAAGACGAAGCTTCCCACAACTATGCCGACGTCGGAAATCAATCCTCACGGCCCAAAACTCAACCCTAGACTTTGCTAGGAACTACCACTTTTAGAGAGAGAATTTTTTACATCCTTACTACCAATCGATATTATATATATACATATACTAATATATATTGTATATTAATTTGTATTGTGTGATTATATTTCATATATTATATATTATGATAAATATACACACATAAAACTAGGCTCGCGAGCTAGCGAGCCTATAATTAATAGACTCGTTTATGGCTCGACTGCTTAACGAGCCGGCTCGAGCTCGGCTCGAGCTCAAGTTTGACCGAACTCGATTCGAGCTTTGACCGAGCGGCTCACGAGCAGCTCATGAGCAGCTCGGCTCATTTGCATCCCTAATAGCGGCCCATCATTTTATATATATACATATAGAGAGAGGACAATTCATATCAGGATGAGGTCATTTGGGGCCCTTTTTGAGGTTTTTTTTATGAAACTTTTTGAGCATATTCTTCATCCATTGATTACATTCACAAAATTTCATCTTAAAGTTCAACGAGGAAGTCAGTTAAATAAAATACCGAAACATACTGCGCTTTATGTTTATAAATAATTCGCAGTATGTTTCGATAATTTATTTAACTAACTTTCTGACTAAATATAAGCCTAATGGAGATGTGGAACAATATAAAGCTAGATTGGTAGCTAAAGGATATACAGAAGTTGAGGGAATTGATTTTCATGAGACTTTTGCCCCCGTCACCAAACTTGTTACTGTAAGCTGCATACTAGCGGTTGCGGTCAAACGTCAGTGGGTAGTACATCGGACGTAAACAATGTCTTTCTTCACGGAGATCTTTATGAAGATGTTTACATTCGTATTCCCCAATGTTTTAAAAGGGCTGGTGACATTCGCGTTTGCAAATTACGGAAATCACTTTATGGGTTACGTCAAGCATCTCATAATTAACATCATAAATTCACTCAAGCTCTCACTAAAATTGGTTTCCGTCAATCGCAAGCTGACCATTCACTATTTATCTTCCAACAAGGCTCACTTTCCACGTTTGCTCTCATCTACGTCGATGACGTAATTCTGGCAGGAAATGACATCACTCACATTGGTAGAGTCAAAGAGTACTTAAACACTGAGTTTAATATTAAAGATTTGGGGAACTGAAATATTTTCTCGGCATTGAAGTCGCTCGCTCTCCCGACGGTTTTGACTTGAGTTAGTGTAAGTACACCCTTGATATCCTTGAAGAAAGTGGTATGCTCGCAGGACGTCCTTCTCAGTTTCCCATGAAGCAAAATTTAAAACTCCAACCAGATGATGATAGCCCTCCGGTGGATGCCTCTTCTTACTGCTATCTTATCGAGCGCTTATTATACCTCACAGTGACTCATCCCGATATTGTTTATTCTGTTAGTCAACTCAGTCAATTTATCAACCACCCACGTCAAACATACCTTGATGCGGAAACATGTGTTCTGCGATGTCTGAAACAAACACCGGGTCCAGGAATCTTCCTATCATCAGAAACCGACCTCACGCTCTGAGGTTATTGCGACGCAGATTGGGCAAATTGCTCTTTTACTCGCAAATCTAGTATCAGTTACTTCATCACCCTTGGTAACTCATCCATTTCTTGGCGGACAAAGAAACAATCTGTTGTATCTCAATCTTCTGCGGAAGCAGAATACCGTGTTATGGCAGTAACAGTCAGCGAGATTTTGTGATCGCGATGGTTATTTCGGGATTTTCTAGTTCCTCAAGAAGGTCCCGCATCTCTTTACTGTGATAATCAAGATGCTCGACATATTGCGCTTAATCCAGTTTTCCATGAACGTACTAAACATGTTGAGATAGACTGTTATTTTATCCGAGAAAGAGTTGCCACTAATGAGATTCGACCACTATCCATCTCCACAACCAATCAAGTTTGTTGGTCCCGGTTGTACTTGATACAGTCTAGAGGGGGGTGAATAGACTGTATTGGTTTTTAACTTTTTCAAGCTAAGTACCAGATTTAACAGAATAGCCTGTTCTGTTGACAGAACAGACTGGCAGCGGATGGGGTTCTGGTAGGGAGTTCTGTTAGTAGCCTCAGAGAAGCAAAGGCAGTAGGCCTTCTGTTAACTCACAAGACCAGTTCTGCTGAACACAGATACCAAGTCTTTGGAGTTAAACAGTTTAAATGAAAACTATGAATGTAAAGCAGTAAGTAAATGACACCAGGGCTTTTTATAGTGGTTCAAGGAACAACTTGTTCCTCTAGTCCACTGTTCCACTAAGCTCGTAAAAACTTCCGTTTACAATGCCTTAGCCCTATCACTTAAGAAGCTCTCCACGTCTTCTTCAAGTGTAGATGTCTTCTTGGATGCACTTCTGGCTTCCCTAAGACTGGTCCTTTCACTGAGCTTTCCCAGAAGTATCACCACTTCACAGCTCCAGGTACTTGGACGTCCTTCTTGTGAAAGAAGAGGTTCTATTTAGAACAGGGGTTCCTCCAACTTGCTTCGTTACAAGGGATTTGTAAGTAATGTGCTTGAAGAGTTGAAGAACACTTGGAACTTTGCTTGAGTTGGAAATAAGGATTTTTCCAACTTCTGCCTTCTCTTGTAGAAGATGATGAAGTTTTAATCTCAAGGAGGCTTTTTGCTTTGTAGCGTTTGAATTTCTTGTATATGCAGAGTTGTAGCAAAGATTAGCAAAGCTATTTGGTTGTTCTTCGTAGTGTATCTTTTATACTGAGGTTGTCTTCCCGTTGGAGGAGAAGGAAGACAACTGCATTAAATGAGCGAGCAGTTGACTTGACCAGTAGGACCCGGTAAAGTTGGCGGGTTACTATTTTGGGATAAAGTAATCCTGACATTGCGGCCAATCATCTGCAATTACTCTACGGAGCATGGGGAGCATTAAATGTGCATTTAATGCGCGCACTGTAGCTTTTCCGTTCAATACTCCTAGTCGTTGAAGGAATCTTTCAGTTGATTTCCCGGCTTGGTGGAATTCTTCTAAGTGTCAGGCCTTCTGGTGTCTTTAGCAGAGAGTTGATCAGAGAAGGTCTTGAGCACTTCTGTTGAGAATATATCCAACAGAGAACCAGGAGGGTTTCTGTCAGAGTAAAGGCTAACAGAGACTCTGAGGTCTTCTGTTCTGAAGCAGAGAACCAAAGGTCCTCTGTTCAACTAATGCCTTATCAAGGGTCTTCTGCCCTTGGAGGCCTTATTCTTTGTAGATCTTCTGCTAAGTCGATTAAGCTAAGGAATTTTACAAAGGAAAATTCTAATACATTAAGTCTAAAGAGGGGTACTCTAAAGTCCTAATTAATCTAGCATCATCAAAATCTAATTACAAATATTCCTTACAATTTCCCCCTTTTTGATGATGCCAAAACCCTTTAACTATTTCCAGAGAAGTGCCTTCACCATAAAGAATTAAAGTTTAAAACTTTCATTAAAATCTTGGTGGGCAACTTGGCATAGGAAAATAGTAAGAGTGCAGTACATTCAGATAGCAGATAATAATTAAAAGGCAAACACAGACATAAAGCAAAGAGACAGGAATTGAGGAAAAGCCTTACAAAGTGAAAAGGCAGAGATGTGATTTTATTAGATATGTTTTACAGAAATAATTCTTACACATTCTCCATAGTAGCTGCTTGCAGAGCTTCTTCCTCCAATCTTTGAAGCCTTAGCAGTTCTTCATTAATTTCTGCTCTGATCTTAGATAAATTGCCAGAGCTTTGATAAGATGCCCATATGGGAGAAAGCTTGCAATCCAGATAGCTGAGAACTCCTTCATGTACTGTCTTGCCAAGGACAATATTTTTCTTGTACCATTCTTCAGCTTCTTCTAAGGATCCCCCATATCTGACTCGTACAACACCATCTTTATCCAGAAAGAGGTTCTGTTGTTGGGTGAGAGTCATTTTTACCTTCATTTCTTCAAATTGAGCTCTGTCAATTCTCTGGGATCCACCCAATCTCCATTCAGTGAAGCTAAGGATTTTCTTCTTCTTGTTGCTTTTCTTTGCTGGAGATGGGGGTCTAGGTATACCTGCTGCTCTCTTTTACTGTAAGGCAGCTTCAAAGTAAGGAGCAGGATCTACTATTGGTTCAGCAGAAGATGGTGTTCTAGCAGGAGTTCTGTTGGATCGAGGCCTAGTCTGTTGAGGGTCCTCTTCCCCCTTTTTGGCATCATTTAGGTCCTCTAGCATCATGCTGATCTTCTGAAACTCTGAGGCCTAAGAGGAGGCTATCTGCTCAAGGGCCTCTGGTAGGGTCTGAGTTACAGAAGTAAGGCCTTCTATTAGTCCTTGCTGCTTCTGAATAGCAGAGAAGATGTCCTTGTTGTTGGCTTCAAGCAGTACCATCTTCTGGTATCTGTCTCTGTCAGCAGAGAGAAGATGTTGAGCTTGATCTTGGTGAGCTCTGCACATTTCCTCTATGGAGATCAGTTGCCTCTTAGTTCTGGCGTCAGATGTGTGCAGTGCCTCAAGATTCTTTGAGATTGTGATGATGGCCTGTCCTTGACTTAGAAGAGTTTGATGAAAAACAGAAAAGGTCTTGTGGATACCTACCACTTGTGTTGACAGTGCATCTGTTCTGGCAGAGGAGGAGGCCATGAAATTGTGGAGTGTTACTGTGAGGTTTTCAAAGTGGTCTGAGATAAACTGCATCCCAGAATTGAGATTATCATTCACATGAGCAAGGTGCTCAAAGTGCTTGTCATTTATCTGGATGAGCTTGTCCATGCCTTGGAGGACTTGGCCACCAAATTCTTCTGCTGTTTCAACAAACTTGTTGAAGGGAATCTGAGGTATAGTTTCTTCAGGCTCTGGCATTCCCAGTCCCCTAGACTTGTGCATGGGAGGCCTTCTGGTCTGCTGCAGAGAGGGTTTCTTGGGCGAAGGTCCTCTGGGAGGAGTAGGTTGGCGCTTTGAAGTGAGATCTCCAGCAAGAGAAGATGTCAGAAAGCCATTGTCACTCTCTGAGGATAAAATGCGGTGAAGAGGCTGTCTTTTGGGTGTAGATGCAACAGAGTGTAGAGATGTTCTGGGAGAATTTGCTGCTAGTGAGGGTGAGGATGAGTTTTGAGTGGAGGTGGATTGCTGTTGAGGGTTGGAGTGCTGGTGTTGTGATGTAGGTTGGGGAGAAGGGGTGATTTGTTGAGGGGAGGCATTCTGTTGAGGAGGAGATGGTGGAGGTGAAGGGGAGCGGTTTCTGAAAGGGATAAGTTCTCTGCAAGGGGATTTGGTTTTCTTTTTGGATGAGTGAGGAGAGGTGGGGTTTTCTGTTCAGGGGATTGAGGTTGAGGGTTTTCTGGTGGAGGGGTTTCTGTTGTAATAAGAGGTGAGGGGATATGGGGTTCCGTTGAGATATGAACAAAAGGGGTTGGAGAAATCACCTCAATTACATTGTCTTCAAGCAAAGAAGTCCTCCACTCCTTGATGTGTTTTATCATAGCTTGCCCTTCTGTCTTAGGTACAGAGGGTTCTCCTGGGTTGAAGTTAGGTTGAACAGACTCTGTTGCCATTTTGGCAAAGAGCCATTCTTCAAAAGCTTCTATTTCTCCTTCTTCCAGAGGTTTGACTGTCTCTTCTGAGGGTGAGGATATGAGGATAGCCTTTCCCTTGTAGCCTGCCTTCTTCTTTTCAAGGACAGAATGGAGGAAGTTGAGGGCAAAGCATTTGGAGACATCATCAGTGCCTACCCACTTCAGGATGGCCTCTTCTTCAGGCTCATAGTGATCAAAGAATTGGATGATTTTGTGAAGGGGTCCCATTCTCCATCTTCTCCATTCAAGAACCCGGGCAAACTGTCTATCCAGCAAGGACATATACCCTTCTTTGTCAGTACAGGGGTGCTCTGTTGGAGTTGTCACCCTATTCTGTTTAGGAGTGGCAACAGAGGTGGGGATCTCTGGTTCCCCCTGAATGTCTGCCACTTCCTCAGACATTGTGACCAAAGGTTTAGCAACCTTCTTTTTGGTCTTTGTGATCCTCTTCCTCTTCTGTCCAGCCTTCATGGGTGGAGGAGCAACCAGTTCTGTCTTCTTGGCCTTCTTCTTCTTCTTTTCTACAGAAGGTGCTTCAGAGAGGGGTTTCTGCACCTTGTCTCCTTGTTGTCTTTTATTATCGAGCTGAAGCTGTCTCTTCAGCTCTGCCTTAATAGCTATTTCCCTATTTGGAGAGGCAGACAGGAAGATTACCTTGGTGTGATCCAGAGGTGTGGCCTTCCTCAAGGTTACACCTTGATTGAGGAGCAGTTCTGAGATGAGCAGTCCATGCCCTAACTTCCCAGAATAAAGACCTGTCTTGGGGTTCTTCTTCTTGATAAACTCAATCAGGGATCGAACCATTACCTGACCCCAGTTGACATTCACCCCATGATGTACTGCATACAGAGCCTTGGCATTTGCAGTGGTGACATCATCAGTAGAGGTAAATTTGCACCACACACATTTGTGGAATATGTTGATGAGCAGCTCAAAGTCCTTCTTGAGCAGATTCTTCTTGATATTCACCTTCTCCACTTCTTCCCCTTTCCTGCAAAAATTCCTCTTGAATTCAGGGACAGTGACGTCAGCTTCCTCCAAATCAAATAGAGAGGCCCTGCCTTCCTCTAGTTGAATATCAAACACCTTGTTGATGACGTCAGCATCAACCAGAATTTCTTCTCCTTGGACACTGGAGGTGATGGTTTCATTCTTGAAGGATGCGTTGAGATAGAACTCAACAGTGTCGATGTTGCTGTAAACCTCATAAGCATAGGTCATGACCTTGCTTAGTTGACACTCTGTCAGTCCGTCAATGATATTGGTCATCCTCTCCTTTTTCTCAGCGAATCTGGGTAGAACATCCAGTTCGCACTTCATTCCTGTCAAAACATTCTTGAGCAGGGTTGCTTTTTGTTCCTTGGTAAGATCAGTGAAGCTCAAGAAAACCATGGTTGTTTTTAGCGGTTGAGAGTTTTGGAGAGATAAGAATTCAAAAGCTTGAGAGTAATGGAAGCAGTAGTGATTTAGGTTGAAATGAGGGGAATATATGGGTACGGGTTAGTGGATGTTTGAGATAATTTACGGTTCCGAGGTACCAATAAATGTAAAAAGGGGCGCAGTAAATATTATGCGGCTGTATACCGTTTTAAGGGTAAAAGGGTAAAAGACCTTTAATAATTTACTAGGTCACCCGGTTTTTCAGAATTTTGCTAAGTCCACAACCATTTCTGTTAGATATAAGAGGAGGTTTTCTGTAGGAAGGAAGAGAGGGTTTCTGTTGCTGAGGTGTTCTGCCAGGATAGGTAACAGAAGGGGGTTAACAGAAGGGGTTCTGCAACAGGTATTCTGTTAACAGAGATTTTGCAACAGAGGGCTTTCCTTTTCAACTTTCCCTTGGGATTTCATCCATCATTCCCAATTCCTCTCTCAGTTTGTTGAATCTAGCCTCAGGAAGAGGCTTTGTCAGAATGTCTGCAAGCTGGTCTTCTGTTGGCACATGCTCCATGCATATGTGCTTCTTTTCAACATGATCTCTGATGAAGTGATGTCTGATCTCAATGTGCTTTGTCCTGGAGTGAAGAACTGGATTCTGAGTGATGGCAATGGCACTGGTGTTGTCACACAGCAATTTGATCTCCTTTGCTTGAATGCCATAATCCTTCAACTGTTGCTTCATCCAGAGTAACTGAGCACAGCAACTCCCAGCTGCAATGTACTCAGCTTCTGCTGTACTTGTTGAGATTGAATTCTGCTTCTTGCTAAACCAGGAAACAAGCCTTCCTCCTAGCATTTGGCAATGACCAGAGGCGCTCTTCCTGTCTAATCTGCAACCTGCAAAATTTGAGTCAGAGTAACCAATTAGTTCAAAGTTACCTCCCTTTGGATACCATAGGCCTGCTTTTGGATTTCCTTTGATATATCTGATGATTCTCTTTGCAGCACTAAGATGGCTGTCCTTGGGCTTTGATTGGTATCTGGCACAGATTCCAACAGAGAATGAGATGTCTGGTCTGCTTGCAGTCAGATACAGCAGAGATCCTATGATTCCTCTGTATGTTGTTGCATCGACATCCTTTCGTTCATCATCTGGACCAATTCCTTGTGAGGTGTTCATGGGAATCTTCACTGAGGATTTGCCTTCCACTCCAAACTTCTTGATCAGGTCTCTGGTATACTTCCCTTGATTGATAAAGATTCCTTCTGGAACTTGTTTGACTTGAAGTCCTAGGAAGTAGCTGAGTTCTCCCATCATACTCATTTCAAATTGACTCTGCATCACTTGAGAAAATTTCTTGCATAGTTCTGGATTAGTACTACCAAATATAATATCATCAACATATATTTGTACTAACAGAATATGATTAGCAACAGAGATTTGAAATAGAGTTTTGTCAACCTTTCCTTTAGTAAACCCATGGTTCACTAGGAAAAGGGACAATGTGTCATACCATGCTCTGGGAGCTTGCTTAAGACCATAGAGGGCCTTTTTAAGCTTGTAGACACAGGAGGAGTGAGTAGGGATGACAAAACCTGGTGGTTGTTCCACATAAACTTCTTCTTCAAGATCTCCATTCAGAAATGCACTTTTGACATCCATCTGGTAGACCTTGATGTTATTGTAGGCAGCATAGGCTAGAAATATTCTGATGACTTCCAGTCTGGCAACTGGTGCAAAAGTCTCATCAAAATCTATCCCTTCTTCTTGGCAATAACCTTTAGCTACCAGCCTTGCTTTATTCCTTACAATATTGCCATCTTCATCAGCTTTGTTCTTGAACACCCATTTGGTTCCAATGACATTCTGGTGCTTTGGCCTAGGAACGAGTTCCCATACTTTGTTCCTTTCAAATTGAGTAATCTCTTCTTGCATTGCATTGATCCAATCTGAGTCTGCAAGAGCTTCTTCCACTGTCATGGGTTCCATCTGAGATATATAGCAGACAAGCATTGCTTCTCTCCTTGTTGAAGCTGATCTGGTCTGCACACTACTTCTGATATGCCCAATTACTTGATTAGGAGGATGGTCTCTTAACCATGTCAGATCAGGTTCTGTCAATTGTTGTATGGGTCTTTCTTGTTCTTCATCTTCTGAGTCTTCATCTTCATTCAACAGAAGGGGGTTTGGTGCAGGTGTTGGAAATGAAGGGTTGTCTGTTACCTCTTCTGTTGGTTCTGGTGCTTTGTCTTCTATGCTGACTTCCTTGAGGATCTCTGTTACCTCTTTAACAGAGGTGCTTTCATCAAACTTCATATGTATAGATTCTTCAACATGTAGGGTCCTTCTGTTGAGTACTCTATAGGCTTTACTGGTGTTTGAATAGCCTATAAAGATACCTTCATCAGCCTTCTCTTGAAAGACTTTCAGATGCTCCTTTCCATTGTTAAGAATGTAGCACTTGCATCCAAACACATGAAAGTAGCTGATGTTGGGTTTCCTTCCTTTCCAGAGTTCATAAGGGGTCTTCTGGTGATTCTTGTTGATCATGCTTCTGTTCTGAGTATAGCATGCAGTGTTGATTGTTTCAGCCCAATATTTCATAAGTAGACCAGATTCTGCAATCATTGTTCTTGCAGCTTCTTTTAAAGTTATGTTCCTCCTTTCTGCTACACCATTCTGTTGAGGGGTTCTCGCGGCAGAGAGTTGATGAAAGGTTCCATTTTGATCACAGAAGTCCTTTATGACTTGGTTGACAAATTCAGTTCCTCTGTCAGACCTGATTGTCTTAACCTTCAAGTTCTTCTCAGTCAGAAGTTGCTTTAACAGAGATGGCAACTTCTGAAGAGTTTCATTTTTCTTTGACAGAAAGATAGCCCATGTATATCTGGAATAGTCATCAACCATGACTAGGGTATATTTCTTGCCACCAACGCTTGGAGTTTCAACCGGTCCAAATAAATCCATGTGGATCAGATTTAAAGGACTTGTAGAAAGATCTCCAGCAATGGGTTTGAAAGAGTTCTTCTGTTGCTTTCCCTTCTGGCATGCACTGCAGAGGGTCTCTTTCTTGTAAACTATGTCTGGCAGTCCATCAACAATGTGTTCTCTTGCCAGTTTGTTGATTGTTTTGAAGTTCAAATGGCTAAGCTTCTTGTGCCAGTCCCAACTTAGTTTTGAATCTCCCTTAGCTATCAGGCAAACTCCATCCTTTGCTGTGTTCCAATCAACCACATAGATGTTCTTCTTCCTTGATGCTGTAAGAACCACTTCTTTTGTTGTCTCATGCTTCACATAGCAGAAGTCCTTTGTGAATTCAACAGTGTAGCCTTTGTCACAGAATTGGCTAGCACTCAGCAAGTTGAACTTCAGTCCTTTGACATATGAGACATCATCAATGACTATCTGGTTCTTGATCAGCTTTCCTCTTCCTTTTGTTTGACCTTCTTTATCATTACCTCCAAAGGTAACTCTAGGTCCTTTGCATTTCTGGAACTCAGTTAGACAACTTTTGTCACCTGTCATGTGCCTGGAGCATCCACTATCAATAAACCATTCTTGCTCTGAGATAGCTCCAGCACACAGTTCCTGCAAGATCAAAAGTAAGATTTAGGTACCCAAGCAATGCTGGGTCCTGGGGGGTCATGGAGTCTGGGTAGTTGGTACCATTTTGGTCTCATCAGGTGAAACCTTGGTGGGTGGTACCCATTGTCCACCTGGTAGTTATAGTAAACTGAAGTGTGATTCACTTTGGGCAGATGCTTGTGAGGGTCATGCTTCCTGTTTACATACTTTTGCATAGCTTTCTTTGTTGGAAAGAAGTCCCATATACTATCAAGAGCAGAGGGACGGTTAGCTTTGGGCTTCTGAAGTTGACCAGCCAACCTCTTCTGCCTAAAGCTAACTCTCTCTTGATATTTGCCCTTCTGGTGATCATTTCCGGCACGATTGTCATGAGGTTGTTTGTCAATGAATGGTCTCTTATTTTTGTTATCTTGAAAACCTTTTCTGTTGTTAGGTTTTCTGCCAGGTTCATTATTTTTCAAAAAGGGTTTCTGTTGAACCTTTATCTTTCCCTTTTCTGGTCTAACTTCCTCATGAACAACCTTGGTGCCAGATACACCAGCTTGACAAATGGGGCTAGAAATCAGTGGCACTATGACCTTATCTGCCTTAGCAACACTGGTGCTAGGCATTATAGAAGGCTCACCTGGTTCTGTTGAGCCATAACCAAGACCAAAGCCAGTGCCAATCTGTTGATCAAGTAAAATCTTTTCCATGGAAGACTGGGCCTTCTGGTAAGCTTTGTACTTGATCTCAAGAGGCTCTATTTCTCTTATTCTCTTGAGAAGAGAAACATTTTCAGTCTCTAGTTGATCCCTTTCCTTAATTAGAAGATTGATTTTGATCTCAACCTCCTTTTTCAAGTCAAGAATTTCAGCTTTCAACTTACTGTTTTCTTCTGTTACAGAGGAATAAGTGGCTTGGATGGCCTTAAACTCTTCCCAAAATTCTGACATTGAATCAGAATCAAAAGTTAAGCCTACCGAAGAAAAATTAGATGCAGAAGTAGAGGTTACCTCATCATCAGAATGAGCCATGAGGCATAGGTCTTCTGTCTCAGTATCAAGGCAACAGAAGGCCTCATCGGAATCTGAGTCAGAATTGGATTCTGTCTCTGACAGAGGGCCTTTCTCGAGCTGTTCTGTCACAAGTGCTTTTCTCCTTCTGGAGTTGTCTTCATACTTCTTCTTTTCTCCATCATGCCCTTGTTTCTTGGACACTCTTGGATGTGGACATTCTGCTTTGAAATGTCCAGGTTGTCTGCAGTTGTAACAGAGAAGCTCACCACTGCTTTCTGTTGTTTTAACCTTCTGGTATGGCTTTCTGTTGAATGATGGACTCCTTCCATCTTTGGGATTCTTCATAAACTTCTTGAATCTCCTAGCAAAAGCAGCCATATATTCGTCAGATAAAAGTACTGAAGGGTCAAAATCATTTACCTTTGATGTGTTAGCAGTGAGGGCTGTAGTGGTCCTTTCTTCTGGTACATCTTCCCTTTCTTCAATCATTTCAAACTCATGAGATTTGAGATCTGAAATGAGCTTATCAGTGGGGTAAGTCTTTACATCCTTGCTGGCTTGGACAGCAACCACCTTCATCTTCCATGCTGAGGGCAGTCCCCTCAACACCTTAAGGTTGATCTCCTTGGTGGTGAGTTCCTTGCCAAGCTCAGAGATCTCTCCAGTGAGAGTGAGGAGCCTGTCATACATCTTGGAGATGCTTTCACCAGGGAGAAGTTTGAAGTCATCAAACTTCTTGTTGGCTATTGTCAGCTTGTTATCCTTCTCTTGCTCATCACCAGCTCCAATGAGCTCAAGAGTATCCCAGATTTGCTTTGCAGTCTTGCACTTCTTTATTCTGTTGAAGTACCTATCATCGATGGACTTGTAAAGAAAGTCCTTAGCAATGTTGTCCAGATTGTACTTCCTTCTTTCTTCAGTTGTCCACTCAGATTTGGCCTTATTGATCATCTGAGGTCTAGTGTTATCAATAGCATGTTCAGGGTTGACCTTCTGGAAGCTTGTGAAGGGTCCTATGTCAAGTACTTCCCACATCTCATCATGAAGAGCACATAGATGTGCCTTCATCCGGATCCTCCAGTCATCAAACTTAAGATCTGAAAACATAAGATTCTTGGACAAGGACTAATCCATTATATCAGATAAAAATGAGGTAAAACAGAATAACAAGTGGATCTTTGTTCAGCAAAAAACCTAAGAGATTATTAGAACAAGGAGGCTCTGATACCACTTGTTGGTCCCGGTTGTACTGGATACAGTCTAGAGGGGGGGTGAATAGATTGTATTGATTTTTAACTTTTTCAAGCTAAGTACCAGATTTAACAGAATAGCCTGTTCTGTTGACAGAACAGACTGGCAGTGGATGGGGTTCTGGTAGGGAGTTCTGTTAGTAGCCTCAGAGAAGCAAAGGCAGTAGGCCTTCTGTTAACTCACAAGACCAGTTCTGCTGAACACAGATACCAAGTGTTTGGAGTTAAACAGTTTAAATGAAAACTATGAATGTAAAGCAGTAAGTAAATGACACATGGGCTTTTTATAGTGGTTCAAGGAACAACTTGTTCCTCTAGTCCACTGTTCCACTAAGCTCATAAAAACTTCCGTTTACAATGCCTTAGCCCTATCACTTAAGAAGCTCTCCACGTCTTCTTCAAGTGTAGATGTCTTCTTGGATGCACATCCGGCTTCCCTAAGACTGGTCCTTTCACTGAGCTTTCCCAGAAGTATCACCACTTCACAGCTCCAGGTACTTGGACGTCCTTCTTGTGAAAGAAGAGGTTCTATTTAGAACAGGGGTTCCTCCAACTTTCTTCGTTACAAGGGATTTGTAAGTAATGAGCTTGAAGAGTTGAAGAACACTTGGAACTTTGCTTGAGTGGGAAATAAGGATTTTTCCAACTTCTGCCTTCTCTTGTAGAAGATGATGAAGTTTTAATCTCAAGGAGGCTTTTTGCTTTGTAGCGTTTGAATTTCTTGTATATGCAGAGTTGTAGCAAAGATTAGCAAAGCTATTTGGTTGTTCTTCGTAGTGTATCTTTTATACTGAGGTTGTCTTCCCGTTGGAGGAGAAGGAAGACAACTGCATTAAATGAGCGAGCAGTTGACTTGACCAGTAGGACCCGGTAAAGTTGGCGGGTTACTATTTTGGGATAAAGTAATCCTGACATTGCGGCCAATCATCTGCAATTACTCTACGGAGCATGGGGAGCATTAAATGTGCATTTAATGCGCGCACTGTAGCTTTTCCGTTCAATACTCCTAGCCGTTGAAGGAATCTTTCAGTTGATTTCCCGGCTTGGTGGAATTCTTCTAAGTGTCAGGCCTTCTGGTGTCTTTAGCAGAGAGTTGATCAGAGAAGGTCTTGAGCACTTCTGTTGAGAATATATCCAACAGAGAACCAGGAGGGTTTCTGTCAGAGTAAAGGCTAACAGAGACTCTGAGGTCTTCTGTTCTGAAGCAGAGAACCAAAGGTCCTCTGTTCAACTAATGCCTTATCAAGGGTCTTCTGCCCTTGGAGACCTTCTGCTTTGTAGATCTTCTGCTCTGGAGGTCTTCTGCTAAGTCGATTAAGCTAAGGAATTTTACAAAGGAAAATTCTAATACATTAAGTCTAAAGAGGGGTACTCTAAAGTCCTAATTAATCTAGCATCATCAAAATCTAATTACAAATATTCCTTACAAAGTTGTTGATATATTCACAAAAGCCTTGGGTACTAACCGATTTCAATTTCTTCGAAGCAAGTTGGGTGTTTGTGATCTTCACACTCCACCTTGAGGGGGAGTAATACAACACATTCTATTTTATTATTGTAATAACTAGTTAAAGAGCATATTTACATATTTACGTATCAAGTGATATTACTCCTATAATTGCATGGACCATGCAAGAGCCATCTTCTCTCTTGTGATGAGTCATACCCCTTTGTTGTACTATATATATGCATGTATGCATAGTTTATGAATAAGAAAATGGAGGGTTATGTTCTCTACTAACTTCTCTCTTCAATATTAATAAAACTATATCAGTTTTATTACATCAGTTTTATCAATATTAAACTTCAACACTAGTGGAGTGAAATAAACATGGAAAATGACAACAAAATACACTAAAAAAGTTGGGGGGAAAGTAAGTTGTCATATAGAGGATAATACTACATCCTCTAACAACTAACCCGGAAGCAATCCTCACATAGATATTAAAAGCCCGTATCATATGATTTCATTTGATAGCCAATGTTGTTTGATGGATTGTGATATTGGGGTACCACTAACGGTATATATTGCAGATAGAATGGAAACCTAGGGAGAGAAAGTGAGAATGCATATTATTCATTATTCATTGCAAGCTCCCAAAGGGAAATATATATATAGGTGAAATGTGAGTTGGGCTGCTAGGTTGGGCCTAGCAGACCTAATTACATAAAAGGGGCTAGTGGATCGTACAAAAGCTCATCCATGGACGGATGCTTTGAAGTGCCGAGGGCTCATGGCTGAGGACTAATGGTCGAGGGCCTTCTGAGGGGTACTGCCGAGGGCCTGACGATGAGTTCCGCTGAGGGGTCATGCCGAGGGCATGTGTTTGGGTTGCATGAGTATGACGTAGGCTTTAGTTTTCCGCCAGCCGTTCTAGGCTTGTATGGAAAGAGAATTTTAGCCATTCTTTTCCGCCGGCCGTCCCTAGACTTTGTACGGCTAGGGGGTTTCAGCCTCGCGCAGACTTCTTTTTTTTTGTTCGTAGGATCATCTTCAGCTGCTCAACACGGCAAGAAGAAATCATGAAGTGCATTATTAACCAGTACGATACTTGGCTACACAACGACTTCTCCTATACTTTCGATTGCTCAGTAGTAGAGAATTGTTATGAATGAGGAGAAAGGAGAGGAAGAAGATGCAATACTGCCTATTCGTTCCCTCCCAAACCATCACCGTGGAGGAATCATGTGTTTAGGATTTGAAAGATTTTGTTTTAAATTGTGATTTATTTTAATTATCTTGCTCTTATTTTTATTTTTCGGTATGAACGGAATGTCGTTTTGGTTGTTTTGTTTATTTCTACTATGAGAACTCTAGAGTTTAGGTTGGGTGATGAAAGGTTTATTACGTCCATCATTAACTCAGTTAAGCCCATTATATGATCAGTGAGTCATATTGCCTTTTTGGATTTGATAGACTCTGAGTGTGGTTCGAGAGCAGACGGTCGGAAATGGATTTTTTGTCTTTTTGTATCTTGCCCGAGTTTTATTATTAAATCTAAGCACTTTCTTCCAAAAAACGCCCAAAGTCATGAACTCCTATTATTCACAATTGTCACTAGGAACAATGTTCTAAAAGGCGTGATGTGTGGCAAGTTGTCAAGACTAAGCCTCATTCCTTTAAAGCCTAGACGGGAATAGGCGAAATCTAGGCATGAAAAGGCGTTTTAGATGTCTATTGATAATTATTATTATTCTATAGTGATATATGGCAAAGAAAATAAATGTCCAAATTGTATTGGCTAAACTAGGCTAAAGGGTCAAAATAGGCCCTTGTACCGGTCGTGTAACCTCAATTCAGTCCCTGAACTAAAAAAGGTTCAATTCACACCCGAACCGACAAAAAATAGTTCAAATTTATTTTTTTACGGGTAAACAACTGATCATTTTTTAAATTTTTAATTGTTTCTGCTTTTTATTTTCGATCTATTTCAATTTTGACACTTTTTAATAGTTTAGGAGTGCGAATTGGACTTTTTTTCGGTTGTTTAACCTTAAAAATGAAATTTGAATTTTTTTTGTTGGTTCGGGGTGTTAGACATTTTTTTTGGTTCAGGGACTGAATTGAGCTTATAGGACCGGTACAGGGGCCTATTTGACCCTTTAGCCAAATATATTAATAACAAGATTGAACCTAATTTTTACTTTGTTTAATATATATAATTTTTAAATGCATAAAAAGTGCAAATACAAAATGACATATTGTTGTTTTTTACTACTCATTAGATTCCATATAAAACATGTTTGTAAAAGTAATTTTATTTTTAAATTTAATCAAATTTTTCATTGCAAAAAATACTTCATCTAAAAAACTACCGCCGTTTTATGCGTAAGCACGCCTAAGCTTACACATTTTCACGTCTTTGGTGATCAACTATTGTTTTGACCGCCTTTTCCACACTTGTCTACCATGTGAGACGTTTCTCCACCGCAGTGGCGGACCCAGAAAGTCGGAGCCACGGGGTCCCTACCATTTTATATCTCTAATCACTATAAATATAAAACTAATAAAAAAATATTAAAGAAGCACAACACTTCAAAGTTAACATACACCATCAAAACATTAAGATATTAAAGCAAAAAATTACATATAAAAATCATTCAACAATTCTACAGATGTACCCTCCTAGGATTCATTTGTTGGAAATATTCTATAATAGAATCATCACTAATAGTACCATAAACATCTCTCTAAACATATGTAACTAATCGTATAAAATTGAAAGTAACATTTACAAATACATGAATTTATTAATTTAATCTAACATTAAAAAAAAGATATGCAAAGAAAAGCAGCAGAGTAAAAAAAACTTGGGCGACAGCGCGATTTTTAAAAAACCGATTTTTATAAAAAAAAAACCCGAGACTTGACCAGATTTTTTTTTAAAAAATTACATATATAATATTGGTGTCATATGAAAGACCATAAAAAATATTTCATTTGGTATAGTTTTTATAAAAATTGGAGTAAAAATGAAAAAGTTATGACATTTTATAAAAAAAGAATTACTTGCCACATGACATCATTTTATTGGATATAGATTCAATGTAAAATTGATATGGGGCAAGCCGTCTGAACTCTGAATGGAGCCGAGCGTGGAAGTGCTTAAAACAATTTTAATTTTAATTAATAATTAAGAAGGCCAAATTTGTCATGCCATGGTTACGTAAAGCAATTCTGGGGTGCGCAAAGCAACATTTAATAGAATAAAAAAATTACGTATCTTTATTATATATAAAGTAACAAAGGGTCATCAACTCTTGCTGCCCAAAATGCCACAAATTAAAGGGCAAAATTGGTAAAACAACCTGTCATGCCAGTTACTTCCCGCCCATCCATAGCATTAACTGTGAGATCATAGACGTTCCAAGTTGACAATATATGGAAACAATACAAAGGAATGAAATAAAATTGAATAATTTATTCTGTAAGGTAACCTACAAATGATGGAAACAAATAAATTGTAGTAATTCAATTTCGTGTGGCAATTAAAGTATGAACAGTTAGCATTATTTAGGAGAACTTTTCAACTACATCATATATGTCAAGAATACAAATGATGGAAGGAAATAAAACTGAACTAATTCGTAATCAGTATGGCTACACAAGTAGCACTGTAGCATCACAATTTGTGCCGTAATATTGCTCCTAATATTGTTGAGACATAAAATACCCTAATTACTTACCATAAGAAATACACACCTAATTGAAGTAATAATATATGCTACATATTTATTTAACAAATGTTCGTATATACGGACTATAAATAACCACACATTTGTTTATTCAACTCATTCTAAAAAACAACTACAAGAATTTTATTGCCGGAGGGAGCGGCCATTTTCTCTCAACCATGCCGCTCAAAACTGTTGATCTCGATGAAATTCAACCTGGAAGCATCGAATGGAGAGTTCGTGTACGTGTCATACGGTTGTGGCAAGTTACGGAGTACGGAAAGCCGGAAAACGTGACGGCGATCGAGATTATTTTACTAAACCAGAAGGTAATTTCAATTGTATTTCAAAAATTGTCTTCACGATTTCATTTTGTGTGATTATATATTGTGTACATTAAACGAATTGTCAAATTTAATTTAGAATTTATTTTCATAATTTAATAATTATTTTATTCAAATTTGCTTTACTATATACATCTCCATAATTGAATGATGTCGGATTTATCTCAACCTAATAATCAAATAATTTTTCTATATTTCTTTAAAAAGGATATCTCTAAATCAGATAATAATTTCAGTATTTTTAAAATTTAGCTTCGTAATTGAATAATTTGTGTAAGTATATACTTTGTGCAAATTAACAATTTTTCTAAGTTCATTTCAGAAATTCATTTAGTAAACACATCTGAATGTTAATTTGCAAAAAATCTGAATGCATGCCGCAAAAAAAAGGTTTTGATCCCGCAGTTTGAACAACTAATCAAAGAAGGATGCGCGTACTATATTGAGAACGTCTTCGTTGCAATGAATGACTCAAAGACAAAAAGACACACTACTTGTGTGAATTATGCCCAGATACAACAGTCGAATAATCCAAGAATATTGAAAAGAATTAAAATAGTAGAAGAGAAATTTCACCAATAACGTATACCGTGTATATAGAATGATGTATCCATGAAGAACAATTACACAGTACTCGAACGTATCAGCTAGAGAGAGAAATTCTAGTCTACTGGCTCTACAGAGAATAATATGCGGAATATAATGTGTAGAGACTTAGTGCTGATTTCGACCAACCCCTTCTGAATTTATAGGGAGTAGTTCGGCCAGCCTTATTACAATTAGGAAACAACAGCTTTAGGCGTGTGGGCTTATTTGAGCCAGATTAAATGGGTCTAATTCTCTCTCAGCTAATCTAATTAAAATACAAAGACTCATTAATTAAATTACAATTAATTTGAACACAATAAAATAATGTTCTAACATTCTCCCCCTTTGTGTTCAAATGTCGATGAAGCGCGGATTATCTTTGAGTCTTGTACAATGACTTCCGATAGCCAAGAATGACTTCATAATGTCTGAGATGACTTCTGAATTGTAGTCTGAATCGTATGGCTTCAACAAAGTCTGTAATGAGAGCAGCTTTGATCGGGTCATCTGGATTCTTGGATTTTAGTAGCTTGATCGCAGCTTCTCCGAGATGGTCTTCAATTATTCTAAGTGTTCCATCGCAGTACTTGTGAATTTCGCTCATGAGTAGACCTCGCTTGATGCCCTTGTAATCTTTGTAGACGAGTCCTATCTCGGGTTCAGTTACGATGGTGCCTTCTTCAAAACTTTCGATCCATTTAGCTCTATTCCTTGGAGCACTCATGTTAACTTTTGGAAGATTGTTCTCTATGGCCATTTGCAAATCAAAGAGACAATAATATTTGATTTGTCGCATCATGAATCTCTTGAGTGCATTTAGTCCTAGGTCTTTTTCCTTTTGAGATAAATATGGAAAATTGACAAATCTGTAATAGTAGAATAGCTGAATGAGATCTTCTTCAACAACGTAGTACAGATCAGCTTCAGATGCTCTTTGAATCATTCCATTTTGTCGTTCAAACTCAAAGATCGGATAGAATGTTTTGCCAATGTTATGAATCTCTATTGCTTTAATCCCTATGATAGGTGAATCAGCGTGCTTAGTCAATCTCTTTCGGTGTCCATATGGATCATTCTGATCAGCAGACATATTTCTCAGCATCCAAATCTGACCGGAGGCGTCTGTTCCTTTCAAATGTTCAAGTCCTCGTAGCTCAAGCTCGTCAATCTTCTTGATTCCTTTCTCATTTCTCCAAATTCGTGGTCTCAGATCTTCTTGGTATGGAACAATGATCTTGACGTTTTCCCAAGGTGTTTCAAACCAGTTTTCTATATTGGAATCATCTGGGCGTCTCTGGATTAGATCTTTGACAATGTGAAAATCAGGAAGTGGATCATCGTAGAATTCTCTTTGAGCATACTCTTCGGGTTCAAGTCCCATTAACTTTTCTGCAGCAGTTTTCTTGATTTCTCAAATGAAATTCAGCTTCTTGAGAGCATCTGCGTTGTTCAACTTCTGAAGTTTATCTTTCTCATTGTCTTCAATCCATTCGAGTAATATCAGATCAGCAGCTTTCTCTTTGAGTTCATTTTCTTTTGGCTTTGAAGATGAAGGTTTATCAGATTGAGGACTTGCTGAAGTGGCAGTAGATCTAGGCTTTGCAACCTGTGGAAGTTGTGTAGTTGTAACCGGAGGGACAGATGTGGGTAATGTAACACCGGGGTCACAAAGACTTACCGTTTTCATCATACTAGAGATGAACTCGTTCTGATGGCCTGAAAACAATGGTGATTCATATGTTGCATTGTCAGGTCTTCCTTCCAATCCTTGGTCAACATCCATGTAGGATGAGCCTATAGAAGTTCTCGAGGGGACACAAAGTCCTGGCTTAGTGTTAATGGGCTCGGAAGGGTGATAAACGGTTAAGGCTAGTGAGTCGTTGGGTGCGGTAGAGGTTGAGGGTTTAGGCTGAGAAGATGTAGATGGTTTAGAGCTTGTGGAGGATGGAATGATGGATTGAGATGTGGTTAGCTCACAAGCACGTTGCCTTTTCTCCCCCTCACGATGATCCGAATCATCGGTGTCATCATGTTTACGTTTAGGCAAGCGTTCTTGATCACGACAAGTGGTGGATGGAATGAATGGATGGGTGAGGGCTAGGATGTTTCGTACTTGAATGAGGTGAGGTGGGAGGATGGGTTCGGATAGGAGTCTATCAAGGAAGTACTCGGATAAATCAAGAATGTTCATTTGTTTTGGGTCAGGGTGAGAGGTAGATGGTGTGGATATGATGGAGGTGAATGTGATGGTGGATGGAAGAGTTCCTATGCAGGGAGTTGGTGTGATCCTTGGTCTGCTACGCCTGTTGGGACTACAGGACGTAGGTCTTGTAAAAGTGAAAGCTTGAAGGCTAGAAGTTCAAACCTTAGATCCTCCCTAGTTAAACTAGCAAAGGAAGAGAAACATGTGCTATCAGTTCTCACAGCATCACTAAGAATAGCGGTGCCATGGCCTGCTGGGGAGATCAGTGTGGCAGGACTTCCAACCATCATTGGCGTACCTCTGGTTGTTATGACAGGTGGTAAAGAGCCTGTATCAGTGTGAAAAGAAGAAGAAGGTTGTGCCCTAGAAAATGATAAAAATTCTGGGAATGTGGACACATGACTTAATGTGCATTGGGTAGCAGTGTGGGGCGGTTCACTGATGGGTTCCCCTTGTTGGATTGAAATAACCCTCTGTTGGGAGACGGTTGAGTGGTCTAGGCTTGGCTCATTTTGCGTTATTGAACTCAATGTAGCGACTTCTACTCGAGAACTGACAATGTCAGAACCTGTACCTATGGGCTGAGTTCGGTGTATTTCAGTGACTGGTGGTGATGTAATAATTAAAGCACTAGAGGAGGAGACATCAGCTCTCTTGGACTGAGTCTCACCTGCCCTCTTTTTGGTCTTAGTCACTCTCGGACCCTTACTTCCACTCGGTTTTGATTTCCCTTGGGTAGACACAGTGGGGTTTGGCTGTGTCGTAGGGATAGAAGAGATATTAACCTTGTATTCAGCGACGTGCGGATCATTTGGAGCAGCATGGTTGAGAAGAGCATCAGGAATTTGCATGGGCTGCATCTCAGGAGTGTTCTCAGAGTTCTTGAAGTGAATGAGTTGAGGAATGATTTGCAGCTCTGTTTGTGGCCTTTGTGGAATGTTGGCATCTTCTTTCATGAAGTGGTCGATCAGAATTGAGAACCAACGTACATATGGGATGTACTTGGTCTTCTTGTTTGATGCCCTTGTGCTCAGTTGCTCTAAGATTTCAAGCCATATCAGCTGTGCCCAGTCATAATTCTTTGAAAACATCACACCATGGACCATCTTTAGAATGTGAATGTTGCATTGGTCATGGCGTGTTTGCTTGGATGAGAGGCACTTGTTTAGAATGGCAAAGAGAGTTTTCCACGGCCTTGGTAGTTTGCTACTGATGAATTGAGAAGATGAGATCAATGGAGGTAGATGGCCTATTTTCAGCATGTCAGAGAAGATTGTAGGTGGCTCAGGGAACGGGTTGTATTCAGATGATATGGGTAGGTGAAGGAGGGTACGGAATGTGTTTTGGGTGATGATGACGGTGGAGTTGGCTAGTGTGGCTTGGAGAGTGGGTGTGGGATTGTCAGTGGTATGCATGGTACCCCAGAGCTGTCTCAGGTAGATTTTCGGGGCTTTGACATACAATGTGAGTGCTGGCCACAGAGGATGCCCTTTGAGTATTGAGATCATCACTTTGTCTTGACATTTGAGCACAGTTGGATCCAACAAATAGTTGTTGTCTTTGATATCGATCCAACTTTCCATAGGGTACACTTCCTCCTCAAATTGAAAAGACATTATGCCTGAAGTACACAGATGAAAACATTTAACGTTAGAAAGCAGTTGGTTATGGGCTTGGTTAATTGGGCTTGGTTTTGGTTATCGGGCTTGGACTTGGTTTGAAGTAAATGAAAGGGAATTCGGGTAGAGGGATTTCGGTAGCCCTTTTGTAGGATTTCGGATAAAGGGATTTTGGGTGAAGTGTTTTTGGGTAAGGAGTTTAAGATTTCGGGTGTAGAGAACTTCGGTTAGGGATCTCGGCTAATGATTTCGGTACCCCCGTTTTTAAGACTTCGGAAGGGTAATTTCGGGGGTCCACTTAGAGGAATTCAGATTATGAGTTTGGATGTCCGAGATTTGGGATTTCGAGTGAGGGAATATCTCGGAAAGAGGATTTCGGCTATGGTTTGATTTCCGAGATTGTGATGATGATGATTTGGGCTAAACAGAATTGAAAGGTTTATGGTTATGGAGGTTTGATATTTTGGTTCTGAGATTCTTTGGTCTGATGGATTGTCAATGGAATGGTGGTGGATGATGGAAAGGAGAGAGGGTTCGCCGGTGTTAGTGGGATTTACGACGGCGAGGGGTGGTTTCCGGTGGGCTGGGCCGGTTCCCTCGTCGTTGTTTAAGAAGATACCTGCAACATTAAACATATGTAAACCATGGTAAAGAAAAGAAGTTAAACCTTGAGAATTTTGAGAGATGATGGTCGAAGAAGATGAGGAAAAAATTGAGAACTTGAGTGCTTTAGAGAGATGTACGAGCAAGAGGAAGTGAACAAAAAAATCCAACCGTTTCTTTCTTAAGTAACCGCGAAAAGAAAAGAGAAAATCTTTTTTTTTTTTGCTTTATCTTATTTTTGGAAACTGACTCAATTTAACTGACAAAAAAATACTAAACAGACTAAAATAAAAACAAAAAAATATTTTTGTGATTTTCTAATTTATGAACAAAAAATTACGGATACTAAAAGAAATTAAAATACTCCCCCTCAATTATAGCACTCAGACCAGACTAATTTTGCTCCCCCTCAATGTTTTCACATTTTAGGGAAACAGACTGACAGATCAAGAAACTGACTCAATAAAATTAAAAACTGACACAAAAAAAAATTAAAAAAAACAAACTTAAACTAAAAACTCCCCCTATACTTGTGCACGGTATTAAAATTCCAAATTCAACATTCCCAGTTTAGAGACCAGGAACTGAAATCTTTTCTCGTCCAGAGCTTTTGTGAATAGATCAGCCAATTGCAGCTCAGTGCACACAAAGTATAGGTCCACATGACCTTTTTCAATATGATCTTTGATGAAATGAAATCTCAGGTCAATGTGCTTAGTGCGAGAATGATGAACCGGATTGCAAGAGATAGCAATCGCACTTTTTGAGTCACTGTATATCGGAATGTGGTCAAAGTAGAATCCAAAATCGCGTAGTTGAGTCCTCATCCATAGTACTTGTGAACAACAACTAGCAGCACCAACATATTCAGCCTCTGCCGTAGATGTAGACACACAATTTTGCTTCTTTGAGGACCAACAGACCAGCTTTTCTCCAAGAAATTGAGCACTACCAGAAGTACTCTTTCTATCCATTTTACATCCAGCGAAATCCGCATCCACTAGTGAAAAAACGCCAAACAGAGGCACTTCATTTGAGGCGCTTATATATACAAGCGCCTCTATTGATTGTATGATTTTAATTTTTAATTTTTTTCGCATCCGTGCGGCGCTTGTTTTGTCCGAAGCGCCTCCAAACTTATTTCCGCTCTCAATTTTATTTTACAATTTGGGACACGTGCGGCACTTCTACGGAAGAAGCGCCTCCAAACCTTTTTTTAATTTTTTCGGATCATCACGCGTGCGGCACTTCACGGACCAAGCGCCTGCGATTAAAAACAATTACTGCGTGTGGCGCTTCTAAGTTCTATCATCTAGGTGGTATCAAATAAGCTCCTCCTACGCTTTTCAATCTGCTAACCCTAGCGCTCGATCAAAACGATCGAATACGATTGTAAGTCCAACCCTTGACGTGGCGACCGGACGGAAACTCTAGCCTCGCCGCCCGATGCTCTGCTTGCCGCTGACTTCTGCGCCGCTGTCCACTGGGCTCCTAGCCACTGCCGCCTAGCGCTCTGCTTGCCGTCGCCGACGAGTTTCTTTGTCGTCGGGTGTGTGTGTCGCCGCCGCTATGGATTCCAACTGCCTTCGAGAGCTCTCGGACGTTGGTAGATGTCAAGGCCGCACACTTAAGGTCAATGTATTTTTATTTAATTTTTTCGCATATTTTACTTTTTATATTACTTTTTTGGCATTTTTATGATTTTTTTAGCTATAAAGTAAGTATAATAATGTGAATGTGTTTATTTTCCGATCAACCGGTTCACATCAAATTGTTGGTTGTAATATGAGTGTTTTACGCTTATGTTGTTTTTATACTAAAATAAATGAAACAATTTAGTAGAACCCTAACTTTTTTTGTTTGTTTGCACAAATATGCCAAATATGTTGCTCTGAGGTGGAATTTTGGATTGGTTGTGAGAGGTGCTGCTTGTAACATGATTACCATTCGTAATGGGTCTGGTAAAGTATTATATCTTCCATATAATACTAGTGTTTTGTAAAGTATCTGGTTGGTAATGCTCATATCCACTTATATATAAAGCGCGGAAGACAGTTATCTTGGGCATTTTTACGTTTTGCCGTAAGTGCTGAATCTTTTGCTACCTCTGTTGAAAACTCAAATGAAGAAGAGGGCACTTCAATGCCCTTTCTTGTGAGTTGTGAGTGCACATATTGTAAATTTTCTTGTGAGTGCTCAAGAGCATTTTTAATGTAAGCTAATCTGAGTTGTTTTTTGAATGTAACTTTAACTTTTGAATGTGCTCTAATGTCATTCATTCTTAAAGCTATGTTGAGTTACATCCCAAACAAATTTCACTTTATCGCCCTTCTATCTATCAAGAACTTCAAGAATGTGTCTAAACACTAATTGTATTATTAAAGGGGGTGTTTGGAACCACTTTTAGAAACTGATTCTGCTGTTCCAAGGAGCACTTTGAAGCAGAATCAGTTTTGAAGGTGTTTGGATCTGCTTTTAAAAGTGATTTTAAAATGGCTCAAAAATCAGATTTTTAGAATCTGGGTAGTAGCAGCTTCTCCAGTGATTCTGATTCTTTTAATTTTTAGAATCCGGAAACCCTCCCTAAAAAAACGACGCACACCTGCGTCGGGCAAGAACTAGGGCAAGGACAGGCCAGAGCTCTTCCCACCTGCGCTGCCCAAGAGCTTCTTCTCCGCCGATTCTGCTGATCTTCTCTTCTCCATTCCACAGCCCAGGTAAACCAGTGAGCTCTTCTCTGGAGTTGTGGATTTTTCTATTCTCCTTTATGTATATCAATTAATACCTTTATCCCATCATTGTGTGTTTGGTGCTTCACTTTTATGCAATTAATTTCTTTTGGTTAGTCATATGCTTGTGATTTTCACCATTAACGGTTGAGATATGCTTGAGTTTTTTTTTTTAATTAGGTCACCATTTTAAAGTTCATTTTGGGTAATTCTTGCTTAGAATCTGTTCACAAGCTTCTTACTTTTGCTTGATCATGCAAGAAAAACCTTACTTTTTTCACTTTTTATGATCTCTTTTGATAAATTCATATTGCTAACAAGATTTAATCGGGTTTGGAGTATGAAATTGTGAATCAAGTTTGCTAATAGTATGTTAAATTCAGGTATGGCATCTCACAAAGTTAGTACTTTTGATGACGAAGGGAAACAAAAAAATGATTCCAAAAAATTTCATTGGGACCATGCAACCCATATGACCTTCATTGATGTATGTCTTGTTGAAGTGCGAAATGGTAATAGGCCCGGTAGCCATTTTAATAGGTTGGGCTGGAAAAACTTGATTGATAACATGAAAAAACATACAAATATAACATTTAACAAAATGCAACTTAAGAATCATTGGGATAAGATGAAGAAAGAATGGAAAGCTTATGATAAGCTAATGAGGAAAGAATCTGGCCTTGGATGGGATCCGGTTACGAAGAGCATTGATGCTACACCAGATTGGTGGGCACCAGTAATACAGGTAATTATTAGTTTAAATGAGCAACTCTTTTATTTATTATTTTCTATAGTGCAGCTAAAGTAATTTCAATTTTTAATGATTGTAGCTACATATGAAGTATTTTAGTGCAGCTATACGAACTTCCAGTTTTCAAAGTCTGCTATTAACTGCAGTTTGTACAATTTCCAGTTTTAAAAAACTGTTTTCCAATTCTGTTTTTAAAGTGCAGTTATTATAAAGTTCCAGTTTTGAGAAAACTGTTTGGAAGTTCTGTTTTTAGAGTGCAGTTTTTACGAAGTTCCAGTTTTTAAAAACCGTTTTCAAATTCTGTTTTTAAAGTGCAGTTTTTATAAAGTTCCAGTTTTTAAAAACTGTTTTCAAGTTCTGTTTTTAAAACAGTCAGGTAGAATGCCAAACGCTTCCATTTCTTTCATCACCTTTACTGCTTGGGAAATATTTCCAGCTTTGCAAAAACCATTAATAAGTGAATTGTAAGTGTAAATATTCTTTGAAGAGATGAGGAGTAATAAGCTGGAAAGTTTTTTTTTTGAAGAGATGAGGAAAGAAGGGTTGCTTCCACACAAAAGGGTCGAGGCAAATCAATTAGGTGGCATGACATCAAGGTAAAATGAATCATATATCTACTCGTATTTATATTATTTATGCTTTAATTAAAAAAGAGTTATTTAAAAGAATTATAAGTGTGCACTGAGAATTATTATTATGTAATAATATTGTATATTTTTCATCAATTTAAAGTGCACAAGGCAAACGGGTAATAGAGAACGTTGGTATTATGCCATGAAGTTTATGTGAGAAGTAATATCTTATGTTGGAAGTTCAGATATTGGACATATATTTTATTTATATACTTCAACAAGTGGATTTCATCATATAACTTAGTTATATATAATTTAGTTTAATATTATCCATTTTATTTATGTTGTTTATGAATGCTTTCAGGTTTGATAAAATCAGAAATGTATGGGCAAGGTTTTTTGTAGATGAAGATATGAATATGTAGGATTTTTAGACATTTGAAGATTTTAATGTAATTTCTTTTAATTGTAATGGAATATTTGAACTTTTATGGAGTTGATTGCTAAATGAAACAATTTGTACGTTTAATATGGAGTTTACGAATGAATGGTCATGTAAATATCTTTTAAGTGTTTTTTAAATAAAACAGGATATATGATAATTGCAAAATCTGCATTAAAAAAAATGAAATTAGAGGTGCTTCTATGAAAAAAGCGCCTCTAATGTGTGATTTCTAAACATTATATTTCGGAGGCGCTTTTAACCTTTAAAGTGCCTCTAATGTGTGATTTCCAACCAATTCGGAGGCGCTTTTAACCTCAAAAGCGCCGCAAATAATGCTGGAAGATACCACGCGTGCGACGCTTATACTAAAAAAAGCGCCGCAAATAGTCGAAATAAAAAATTAAATTTAAAAATATTAGAGGCGCTTCTGGCAAAAAAGCGCCTCCGATAGAGCATTTGCGGCGGATAAATCGGAGGCGCTTCGAAGCGCCGCACGCGCCTCTTCAGAAGCGCGTCTAATGGCCGTTTTTCCACCAGTGATCAGTGAATGCTATCAGATCAAATGCAGTCTCCTTAGGATACCAGAGTCCTAGATTAGGAGTTCCTTTCAAATAACGAAGAATCCTTTTCACAACAAGCATATGAGATTCCTTTGGATTTGCTTGAAAGCGAGCACAGAGACAAGTAGCAAACATAATATCAGGTCGACTCAAGGTCAGATACAGCAACGAACCAATCATTCCCCTATAAGAGGTAACACCAACAGGCTTTCCCGATGGATCAGTATCAAGTTCACAGGCAGGAGTCATCGGGGTTTTCACAGGGGTGCTGTTCTCTTGACCGTATCTCTTTAGCAAATCATGAATGTATTTGGACTGATGAATGAAAATTCCGTCGGGCAATTGTTTAACTTGTAGTCCAAGAAAGAAATTCATTTCGCCCATCATGCTCATTTCGAACCTAGATTGCATCAGACTTCCAAACGCAGTGCATAGTGTCGGATCAGTGGAACCAAAAATGATGTCGTCAACACAGATCTGAACCAAGATGATGTCGGACCCATGACGCTTGATAAAGAGAGTAGTATCAATTGTTCCTTTTGAAAAGCCAGAATCAACCAGGAAATCAGATAGTTCCTCATACCAAGCTCTCGAGGCTTGTTTGAGTCCATACAAAGCTTTATCCAGAAGATAAACGTGATTTGGATATTTCTTACTGATGCAGCCTTCTGGTTGATCCACATAAACTTCTTCTTTCAAGATCCCGTTCAAGAATGATGTTTTGACGTCCATTTGATAAATGGTGAAGTTCTTGTGTGTCGCATAAGCCATGAACAGTCGAATGGCTTCAATGCGTGCTACTGGAGCGAACGTCTCATTGTAATCAATACCTTCTTGTTGATTGTAGTCTTTCGCAACTAATCGGGCCTTGTTGCGAATTACAATCCCGTCTTCATCCTTCTTGTTCTTAAATATCCACTTTGTGCCTATGATTGATTTACCAGGGGGCCGAGGCACAAGTGACCAGACTTTCAGTCTCTCAAACTGATTGATTTCTTCTTGCGTGGCGATTATCCAATCAGGATCAGCTAACACTTCTGTGACATGAGTAGGCTCAGTTTGACTTAGGAAACAGGAAAACAGACATTCATTCTCGGTGGCAGATCGTGTGCACACTCTACTTGAAGGATTTCCAAGTATGAGATCAGGTGGATGAGCACGTGTCCATTTTCTAACATGAGGGAGTGGTTGAGCATTATTGTTGGGTTCCTCATCAACATAAGGGTTATCATCATGAGGAACAGATGAAGATGTAGGATCAGTGGGCGGAGGTGTTGAAGAATCAATCTCAGCTGGGGTAGCAGAAGATGATGTAGGAACAGACGTTGCAGCTGATGATGTAGTAGTGGGTGGAGAAGATGGATCGTGTGGTTGTGGATTCTCGTAAATTTGGTCAAACAGGTGATCAAGATCCATGGAGTTGGAATCAGGTGAGGGAGATGAGGCGGGTAGTTGTGCTAGAACGCCAGTGATATCGGGTTCTGAATTGATGTGTCCAGAAGCCTGTTCTTCTTTCTCGTCAAAGGTCACATTGATGCTTTCAATGACCTTCTTTTTGTCTCTGACGTACACTCTATAAGCTTTGGATGACGAAGAATAGCGAATGAACAAGCCTTCTATTGCTTTTGGATCGAACTTACCTCGTTCTTCCCTATCATTCATGATGAAGCACTTGCATCCAAACACTCTTAGAAAAGAAACACTGGGAATTCGGCGGTTGATCAGCTCATATGGTGTCTTTCCAAACCTTTTGTGAATAGAGGTCATGTTCTGAGTGAAGCAAGCAGTGTTGATAGCTTCATCCCAGAGAGAATGTGGAAGTTTGGAATGGATTAGCATGGTTCTTGCAACTTCAACAAGAGTTCTGTTCTTTCTTTCAACCACCCCGTTCTGCTGTGGGGTCTTTGCTGCAGAGAATTGCTGAATGATGCCTTGAGTCTCATAGAATTCACTGAGTTTCTGATTCCTTAACTCAGTGCCGTTGTCAGATCGTATGAAGAGAATTGTTGCTTGTAGAAGATTCTGTGTTGTTCGGATGAAGGTGATGATGATGTCAGTTGTCTCGTCTTTGGAATGAAGGAACCAGATCCATGTGTATCGTGAGTAGTCATCTACTATTACTAGTACATACTTCTTCCCATTGATACTTTGTGTTCGCATGGGCTCACAAAGATCCATGTGAATCAATTCAAGAGGACGTGTAGTAGATGCTGTCATTTTCGCCTTGTGAGAAGCTCTTTTCATTTTTCCAAGTGCGCAAGAATCGCACAGATGTTCACATTTGCTTTGTAGTGTTGGTAGACCAATAACAAGCTTCTTTGATGACAATGTGTGCAGATCACGGTAGTTCAGATGAGACATCCTCTTATGCCAAAGTTGATTTAGTTCAGAGGACACCCTTGACAGCAGGTAGACATCTGTATTGGGAAACACTGTTTTCAGCACAATGGTGTAGAGACCAGATTTGCGTCTACACCTTAGAATGGTGTTTCCTTGTTCATCCTTCACACAACACTTGTTAGCCCGGAATATGACTTTCATGCCCTTGTCGCAGAATTGTCCGATGCTAAACAAGTTGTGTGTTAACCCGGCAACATAGGAAACGTCTTTAATAGTGACTCTGCTGTTGCAGATATCTCCAAATCCAAGAATAGGAGCAGAGTCACTGTTTCCAAATCTAACTTTCCCACCAAACTTGTCAACGTAGTTGCTCAACAGCTCTTTCTTCCCAGTCATGTGTGTGGAGCAACCTGAATCTAAGTACCACACATGATTGACCTGCAGAATTAAGCAGCCTTAGGTACCCATTTAAGGACGGGTCCATCCTTTTTATGTGAAGAAAGAATTGAATCAGTTTTAATTGGATCACGTTTAGGAACCCAGACTTGCTTGACTTTATGAAATTTATTTGAATAGTTCTGGAATTGTGAGTGGGATGCTTCAGAATTAGTGAAAAATTTCTCTTTTTCCAATCTTTTGAGATGTTTAACAGAATACACTTTGAGAGGATAATTCAGACATTTACCATTCACATATGAGAAAGTAACACAATCATTATTAGCATTCACATCACACACATCATGTTTTGAAAAAGGAGAAGGATTAAATTGACCATGCTTAAAACAGTCACTTGAAATAGAATCCACAGAGATAGAGTGAGAAGAGGAAAGCTTTGGAGAACTAAGAGAAGCAGAAACAATGGAACTAGATGGAGAATGAGAACGAAAACAATTTCTAAATCTATTACAAGACTTTTCCATAAAAGTAAAGATTTTAGAAATCTTCTTTGTCTGCTCAGGTCTTGGATCCTCGCTTGACTTCTTCTTTGGAACCTAGGGCATCCTTCCTGCATTGGATTTTGAGAAAACTTTTCATGTTTGTGGAGCAGAAAATAAGTTCCTTTTCTTTTCAAAACTGTTGTTCTTTCCATGATCATAAGAAAAAGATGTCTTAGAAGATTTTGAGCTTTGAGAGGATCCATCAGACAATTCAGAAATTTTCTTTAATAGATTTTCTTTTTCAAGTTTAAATTTTTCACGTTCCTCTTCAAACGATGAGTGAAGGTCAGCTAATTTCTTAATAAGAGGAGGAACGTAGGGTTCAGAAACTTTTGAGGTTGAGGCTTCTTCCTCACTGGACATGTTATGATTCTCATGAGGAGAATGGGTAAGATAGTCATTTGAAAAAGGAATTTCTCTAGTGGCATATCTGTTATTGAGAGCAGTATAATCATAACTAATCTCAGCTTTAGCCCTATTTTTCCTTTTCTCCTCTTCTTCCTCAATAGTTTCAGAAGCATTAGTGAATTTCATAAGTTTGGTTAACCCTAATTTCATGTATCTTATGCCGTAAAGCTGAATGCAATCGACCTTTTTCAGATTTTCAGGATTTCGAAAGCCTAATCCTTCTCTGGGGTTGTAAAACTGAGTATCCTTGATTTTGTTATTCAAAAGATGAATTGTCTGTTCGGTTTGACCATTTTTGGCTAGGATATCCTCTAACTCTTTTATCTTAGAGTAAAGTTGACCTCGTTCTTTGTTAATCATATCATAGCGAATAACAGCTTCAGAACGTTGTCGTTTATTCTCATCACGTTCCTTAGTTATGTCACTAATAGTTTGCTTAAGCTTAGTTACTTCTGACTCTAACTGGAAAACTCTATCACGTGAATCTTTTAAGCGAGCAGTTTCAAATGCTCCTTCCAACGCTTGTTTTTCCAGAACTTTTTTATTATTAGCAAGTCTGTCTTCAAGTTCCTTTATTTTGTTTCTCTCTCTTTTAAGAGAAGTGATTAACTCTTTCATCTTGTCATTTTGTTGAGAAATTAAAGATTTTAAGTTACTTACCTCATTCTCAGCAGATGTAGCACCATTATCTTCTTCTTCAGAGTCATCACTTTCAGTTCCGGGTTCAGTTACCCTTGCCATCAGTGCCAAATTCTCTATCTCACTATCTTCAGAATCTTCGAGCCAGCTATCATGTTCAGCCATCAGGACAACTCCTAGCTCCTTTTGTTTAGCAAGTTGAGCCTTCTGCATATAGTAATTGAAGTCCTTCTTCTTGGCAGATCGGCATTCTTTAGCAAAGTGTCCTGGCTTTCCACATTTGAAACACTTCATTGAGTCATTGCTGACAGCCTTATCAGCTGGTCTGCTGACTCTTTCAGAGTAGTTTGAGGAAGAAGTTCTTTGTTTGTTGTTTGTTGCAGGATTTTTGAATTTGGTGAACTTCTTGTTTATTTTCCTCGTCATGTTTGTTAGCAAAGCCAGCTCTTTCTTTAGATCATTAATTTCCGGGTCAGAATCAGACATATTCTTCTCTTCATCGGATGAGTCATCTTCAAAGGTAATTTTAGGGGCCTTATATTTCTTCTTTTTCCCAGATGTAAGGAGAGCAAGTGTGTCAACAATGTTCTTACCTTTTGAAGAATTGACTTTTTCACGAATATCCTCAGAGAATTCACCTAGGCAGTCATAGAGGTTATGGATGGTCAGCTCATCTAGGTCTTTGTTTTGTCTGATTCGTTTGGCTGTTTTCTTCCATTCGGGCTTCAGAGACCTCAGGAAGCGAAGGTTAACTTCCATATTGGTTTTGCGGATATTGATTTTCTTCATCTCGTTAAGGACCATGAGAAACCGTTGATAGGTGTCCTCCAGTTCTTCATCAGGTCTGGCAGCAAAGGAGTCATAAGTGGTCAGGGTGTGTGCTCGTTTGGACTTAATTCCAACACCGGTGCCTTGCATGATTTGATGAATTTCATCCCACAAATCCTTAGCAGTGGTAAGGCTATAAATTTGCATAAACAAGTCATTGGGAATGGCTTGTAACAGGTAAGTGGTAGCAAGTAGATCAGCCTTTGCTCTCAGTTTCTCGGGTTCAGTGTAATCATCTTCAGATTTCAGTGCTTTACCTGCTGGTGTGGGAGGATTATTTGTGTCGATAGCTGGAACATCAACCCAAACTTCGAGTGGTCCTTTATTAAGAGAGTCAAGAATATTCTTTCCGTTGTCTCGGCTACGAATGAAATTGAGGAAATGGACTTTCCAGACAGCAAATTCTCTTCTCCTAAGCAGAGGAGGTCTTGAATCACTTCCAAGTGTGTAAGCTTCCATGACTGTTGTTTGATCTTAAGGCGAGAACTGTTCAGAAGAAGTAAGATTTTGGTACTGCTTTAAAAGGATTTCTGATCCTTATTCCGGAAGAAAATTTCGGAGGGGGGGGGGGGGGGGGCATCCAAAATTAGAAACTCGGATGGTTGTTTAGAATTTCGGATAGGCTGATTTCGGATGTCCGAAATTGGGATCTCGGATGATGTCCGAAATCTTAAAATAGGAAACCTGATTTTGGATGATTAGAGATCGGGGGTCCGAAAATACAAATTCGGGAGTGCAAATTTCGGGTTTCGAAATTTGGAAATTCGGATGCTTATAAAGGATGTCGGATCAGCGATTATTTGGAAGATCTCGGATGACCGAAAATTTGGTAACTCAATTTGTACTGGGATTCTTCTTCCGTGGCTTTCCTTGTAGTAGAAACCTTCTAAAACAGTAAGTTTCCAAGAACAAATCTAGAGATTAATTCAACCAAAAATTGTGGTTTTGATCAAATTAATTCCAGAAAAATTCAGGGAATCAGATGAACATTATTGCGCTGAGGCTCTGATACCAATTGTGTGAATTATGCCCAGATACAATAGTCGAATAATCTAAGAATATTGAAAAGAATTAAAACAATAGAAGAGAAATTTCACCAATAACGTATACCGTGTATATAGAATGATGTATCCATGAAGAACAATTACACAGTACTCGAACGTATCAGCTAGAGAGAGAAATTCTAGTCTACTGGCTCTACAGAGAATAATATGCGGAATAGAATGTGTAGAGACTTAGTGCTGATTTCGACCAACCCCTTCTGAATTTATAGGGAGTAGTTCGGCCAACCCTAATACAATTAGGAAACAACAGCTTTAGGCGTGTGGGTTTATTTGAGCCAGATTAAGTGGGCCTAATTCTCTCTTAGCTAATCTAATTAAAATACAAAGGCTCATTAATTAAATTACAATTAATTTGAACACAATAAAATAATATTCTAACACTACTCACAAGTACCGTCTCAACTTCCTGGGAGTGACCAGGTGCGGAGAACTACGCCTTAGTAATGTGCCTATGCATCATTTTCAATGGGCTAGCTTTAAAGACATTTTGGACGGAAAACACGAGAATATGATGTTTGGTATGTGTTTTCATATACGGACATAACATTTATTAATTTAATTTGTATACAACATCACATACATGCATAACACTGTAAATTATGTTATTTCAGATGTTATTGGTCATATTGTCGAGAAGGATAATTTGATGGAGATTTCGAAGGATGATCCAAAAAAGGCTGATAGACATTGTTTTGGAAGATCTGGAGTGCGTTTAATTAATAAAAAATTATGAAATAAATAAATAAATACATCACAGATATTAGATGAATTCATTTATCAAAATTGATTGTGTTGCATGTGTTGTTCCAGAGGTAATAGGTTGGGATGCACACTGTGGGCGGATCTGGTAGACCAAATTTGGAACTATTTGAATGCTGAGCACACTGAGGGTGTTATTTTGGATATTTGCCAGACCAGAATGTTCAATGGTCTGTTTAATAATTTAGTTTTTGTAATTATAATACTATATTCAATACATTCTGTTTTGTTTAACATATTTTCCATAAATAAATAATTGTTTTAAAATTTTAAATAATTCGTTTCTTTCTGGATAAATAAATTGTTGCTTTTACAGGAAAAGTAAGATTGTCCAATGCATATTTTGGAACAAAGTTGCATATAAACTCACCTCTCTCGAAAATTCATGATTATAAAGAAAGGTATAAGTATAGTTTTTTATTTATTGATATGTTTTTATAAAAAAATTATGGTTGTACACATTATAATTATCTTAGTATAAGCTTAAAATATTCTTTATTTTACAAACAAGGGTAAAAAAGTATAATTTATTTGTTGTCCTCTCATAATCGTTACTAAAGTTTACTGTTTGAGTTTGAATTAGTATATAACATGCTTCAATTTTTTTAAAATTGATACTTTAAATTGAAATTGAAACAAACCTGTTTTAAAAGCTAACTTCCCAGTCTGCTTGACTTGGTGTCTTCTTGCTTTGAGACATTGACGTCTACCTGCAATGAAGTGTCAATGAAATCTATGTGTCAATTAAATTAATGCTTTACATATTTAATAAAAAGATACTGTTAAACTTTCAGTTTTACATTATTTCACACAAATTGCAGTCCTATGAAATCTATGTTGTGTCAATACCCAACATTTCAGTTTAAATTATTTCACAGTAGCTGCAACCCTATTAACAGAACACTCATATCATGATTTTAAGAATAATGAAACAAAGTTAAATTGCAGATTTTACTCTGGAGGGAAAGCATTAAGTCAAGTTGTGAGCAACGTCTCTTCTCAAACTACACACACATTTGAAGAAGATCTGTTACAGACCCCATGCATGATCATTTCAGACTTGATCGATTGTTCAGAGGTAATTATGTATATATGCATTCATTATGTTGAATTATCATTTTCTAAAATAGTTCAAATATTGCACAGAACTGCCAGGCATTTGTTTTGGCAAGTGCGATTGAAGTTGGTGATAGTGATTGGTATTATCATTCATGCACAACATGTTATAGAAGGTGTTACCCTTTGGGCAATAAGTTCTATTGTGAGGGTCCAAAGTGTGGGATGGAACAGTCTGCAATTCCTATGTATGACACATTATGTAATGGCATACGTGTGATTACACAAACCGCTTATAGCAAACTTTGACTCGATTTTTTAATTCAGATTTAAGGTTACACTCAAAGTTATGGATCAGACTGGATCCACTACGTTTACTGCGTTTGATCGTGTGATGACAAGGCTTTTGGGAAGATCTGCAACTAACTTGCTTTCTAAAATGCAGAAGGTTAATACAATTTTTACCCAGGGATTAATTTGTGTAATGTTGTAACAATTTCATGACACTATTGAAACCCCAGACTATCTAAAATTTGTGCATGTGCAGAATCCGAGCTATTCTGTAGCAGAGGAATTTGACACTTTGACATGCAAAGATTTGTTGTTCAAGATAGAGAATAGCAATGACAATATTGGAAAGGGCTGGAGAAGCTATGCAATAAAAAAAATAATCAGTGAAGATGAAAAAATAAAAAAAAATGGGCCGCTAAATTCGTCTAAGGTGTGTATAGTTATCATTGTAACAGTTTTCTATGTTTATTTTTAAGATAACCTATTTTAAGATGACCTGTTTATTTTTAAGATGACATGTTTTCTGTGGATTCTGAATGTATCACGTTATTTCCTAAAACATTTGTCACATAAAACAGGTTAATCAAGTTGGAGATGGTGCAGTTTCCCCCATTTGTGGCTCTCAAGAATTTGGGGAAGATGATAATGTATTTTTTTAAAAAAAAAATCATTAACTAATGTTTTATATGCACCTTAAACTTATAAATTAGACTACTTGGCTGTTATTGATCATAGGATGTCGAAGAGGTGGACTCCAACGTTGAAAATAGCAACCCAGATGTGCATCTTTTGACTAATGTACGTCACATCAACACTTTTAAGTACAATCATCCTTTGTGTTATTCAGATTAATGTACGTCGTTAAGCATCTTAAATTCTTTGATATTAGATTTCCTCGGGGGTGAATGTTGAGGCTGCTACTCCAACCAGCACATCAACTGGGAAGAGGTCCGCTGAGACTGTGGAATGGAGTGAGAGTCAGGCTTCAAGCACAAAATTGCGAAAGGTTGTGGAAGTGAAAAAGGAACCCATTGGGTAGATCGTGTTTTCTTAAGTTGGCTTTGAGATGAGCTTTATTTACTGCTCATTTTTAAGATAATTGGTGAATTTTCTAAGTTATATTATGCGCTTAAGCATGCTTCTTTTTAGACTGTTTGGCAATTTACGTGCAAAAATCACCAATTGGAATAAATTAGTATTCAAGATCCCTTTTTAAACTAATTTATTGCATGGACAAGTATGTTTGGACTATTTTTATATTATTATTTTAGTTTGTTTAGATGTTAAGTTCCTGTTCAATGATAAGAGCAATATTTTATTCTGTGGCCATGTTTGGCACGTTTTAGTCTAATTTATCTAAACTGTGCTATCACTACTTCTTTAAATGTTTGGCACGTTTGAGAGGTATGATATAAATAGATTCTTAATTTAATGTCATTATATTTTGTGATTGCATAGTACAATTAACTTTGGTTACTTTTTGTAACGCTTTGAATACATAAACCGGATGGTGCATCCTATACATAAAGTAAATTACTCAAAACAATATATGTAAATTCCTTTCATTCTCAGGTCAGGGTTGTAATGACAATATTGTGAGGTCCAATGGTTCAAATCCAGTAATGCATAATCGGCCACCTTTTCCACCATCCCATCCTAACATCATTATAATGGTATGTAAAGTGTAAATGCATTTTATATTCATTTTAATAATCAAGAGTACATTAGCAATATGAATTGTTTATCTTTTCTGTAGAAGAACACACAAGTGGAACTGGTGTAACGCCAATTCACCGTGTTTTGAATAACAATGAAGAACTCGGTAATGTTTGATTCCTTTTCTTATTTTGGAAATAATGTTCATTTTTAGTAACATGTGCTACACACAGATGTTCACATTTCTGACATAAGTGTGCATGACCCATTGGCTTCGAATTGATCTACCATACACATTCAAGGTGTTGAAATTGGTAAACTACATTCTCCACAATTACAATAACTTCCAGCCTTAATTATATTGTCACATTATCTTATATATTTCATCTTTAAAATTAATTTTACATGTCACAATTATATATAGGAAATGCATCGAAAGAGTATGTCGCTGATAATGATGATGAAAACAATGATCTGCCTGATGATCCTATAGTTTCACATGAGGGTATTACAAGAACATATTACTTTTGACTATATGTAATGGTATATTACAAATTTATTTCTCATGTTGATCATTATGTTGTTGGTTTATTCTGAATTAGGATATTTTGACATTGGGGATCCAACATGGGAGTGTGAATTTTGTAATGCTTTAATGTGGTATTATGAGAGGATGGGCAAAGGATACAAAGCAAAAAACCCGAAGTTCTCATTATGTTGCATGCAAAGAAAAATAAAGATCCCTCATCTCATGCCTCCACCGCAGCCTCTGAGTGATTTATTCCATAAGAAGGATGCACGTAGTAAATATTTCTTACAAAATATTCGATCCTTCAATATGATGTTCTCATTCACGTCTCTTGGTGGAAGAATTGAAGTGTCTCAGAATGATGGCAACGGTCCTCCCATGTATATCTTGAATGGTGAGAACTATCATAGAATCGGAAGTTTGCTCCCTTTACCCGGAGAGAAACCCAAATTTGCACAGCTATACATATATGATACAGATAATGAAATATCTAACAGAATGGAAGTGGTTAGGTAAGTCATTTTTCCACAAACCATGTATGCGAATACAATTCATTTGCATACATTAAACATGTATGTGAATACAATTTCATTTTTCCTATAAACAGGCTTAGCCAGTCTGGCCAAGCTTGTTTGAGGGACTTCCAGGTCAATATTTTTTTGATGAAATATTGTGAGAATTTTCTTCATGAAATTTAGACATCCATACAAAATTTTCTGTCTATATAAAATCGATAAGTTAGTTAAATAAATTTTGAAAACAAAATGCATGTTTTGCGCAGTAGTTTCAATGATTTATTTAAAAAACATTTCGATCGAGTTTTAAACTGAAATTTTGCGGAGATAACCAACAATTCATTAATGACATTCTCACAAAAATGCATCATAGAATTCCACCGGGAATCCCCTCAAATGGCGTTAGTTGGATGGCCGTTCCGTTCGGTCCGGACCGACAAAACCATTACTCATTATTTTCTTACACATGTTATTTTTTCATTGTGAAAATAGGATGAAAGATGGTTCATCTCCTATCCAGTCATCAATTGTGAGTGATCTAAAAAAATGCTTGATGAGCTCAATCCTTACAGAATGGTTCGTGATAGAGTGCAAAACAATGAAGTGGCACCTCTAAAGTTGAGTCTTCTCGGGCAAAGAGGACGTGATGCTAGAACATATAATCTTCCCACGGCCTCAGAAGTAGCAGCGCTGATTGTGGGGGATTTCAATGCATCCAGTGGTGAGAGAGATATAATAGTGGAAACACAATCAAATGCTTTGAAGCGTGTGTCTGTTTTGAGCTCGACGTATTTGCCATTACAATACCCATTGTTGTTCCCAAGGGGAGAGCAAGGATATACAAATGATATCTCATTAAACGAGACTCAAAGTGCAAGATCACATAAGAGGGACAAGGTTTCAATGAGACAGTTTTATGCTTACAGATTTCAAAATCGAGATGCTGAACAATCATGCTTTTTGTTTTCAAAATGTCTGTTTCAATAATTGTTGGTGGACGTATATAGTACAATTGAATCAACTCGATTGTACTATTACAGTACTCATCAGAAGAAAGTTAGGGTGGACATGTATAAAGGAATCGAAGAGGCCGTCCTAAGGGGTGATACAAATCCAGCGGCTGTGGGTAAACACATTGTGCTACCATCATCTTTTACGGGCGGTGCACGATACATGTTTCAGAATTATCAAGACGTTATGGCAATATGCCGCTGGATGGGCTATCCTGATTTATTCATTACATTCACATGCAATCAAAACTGGCTTGAACTCTCTAGATATTTGAGGGCCCAGGGATTGAAATCTGAAGATAGACCCGACTTGATTTGTCGCGTTTTCAAAATCAAACTTGATGAGATGATTAAAGAGATCAAAGGAGGGAAAGTTTTTGGATTAGTGAGGGCAGGTATGTGTAGGACATAGATTTTTCCCACACAAATACGAATCAAAATTGATTTAACTTAATGACAATTTATCTTTTGTATGCAGTAATATGCACAATTGAGTTCCAGAAGAGAGGGTTGCCTCACGTCGCACATATTAATTTTCTTGCACCCACAGTATAGGTATCCACATCCAGATGATATTGATAAGATTATATCAGCTGAGCTGCTGGATGAAGAGTGTGACCCTGAATTGTTAAAGATTGTCTCAACTTTAATGGTCCATGGTTCGTGTGGGTTGCTGAATAAGAAATCACCGTGCATGCAGGACAGTAAATGAAATAAAGTTGTATTATGATTGTCGATATTTGTCATCGTGTGAGGGTGCATGGAGACTTTTTGCCTTTGACATAAATTATAGAGAACCTTCTGTTGAGAGACTAACATTTCACTTGCTTGATGAACAACATGTGATATTCAACGAAGGTGATTCCCTTCATGAGGTATTGGATGCTCAAGCGCAAAAGAAAACAAAATTTCTTGCGTAGATGGATGAAAATGCAAAGTACCCTGAAGCAAGAGTCCTATCGTACGCTCAGTTCCCTTCGAAGTTTGTGTGGAAGCAAAAAGAACATGAGTGGCTTCAAAGGAAAAAGGGGAAGACACACTACTAGAAAAAAGTCTGTTTGTTGCGGTTATTTTGAGTTATTTGCTGCGGTTTGGAACCGCATCAATTGAAGGAGCAGCAAAATGTGGGTTAAGTTATTTGCGGCGGTTAACAACCGCAGCAAATAGAGGTGTCTATTTTTTTTTTTAATTTACTTATAGCTGCGGGTCCTCTACGACCGCAGCAAATAGTTTAACAAAGTAGAGCAATTCCCCTAACAACTGCAACAAGCCAACAACTTTTACATGTAATCACTGCTGCTGGTTTTCTTATTATTATATTGCTCCAAATGGATAATTTACATGCTTCTTATTTTCTTTTAGAGTAAATTCCTGAACTAGGAGTAAATCATAACAAAAGTGCAATAATAGGAGTACATTGTTCTGTGTGATATCATAGGAGTAAAAAGACATGGTTGGACAAAACTGTCCTTAATGAAAACCCTAATTATATTTATTAAAAATGTAAAATAGAATAATAAAAAGGCTGTAACATAACGATAGCATAGCCTCTTGCGCTAGCACCACCCACCACCTACACTAGATGTCGGCGCCGCCTGACCCCAACATCACCTCACGGCCGATCGCTCCACCGCTGGACGCCGCTGGATGCTGCCACCACCAGTCACGGCCGCCGCCACCGCCGCCAGTGGAATTCATGTAACACCACCACGTTTTGCTCCATCACTGTCCATCTAAAATATGTGCAACTTTGTAAATGTAATCTAACCATTTGAATGTCATTTGTATATACCCGAGTATATTAAAAACAGAGGATATGAATTTTCTGGCCATCTTGACCTTTTCTTGGCATTATAAATAATGTATTTACAAGGGTATAATATTGCCATCATTGTGAGTTATTGCCATATAATTGGCACTATTGGTGTTAAAAACATGACATTATTAGTATTGTAATTGTCATATTGTTTTTAAAAAAATGGCACTATGTGCCAAAATAATATTTTTATATAGAAAAATGGAATTATGTGCCGAAATTACAAAAGAACTCAAGAAGAGGAATCTGGCATTTTTATAAAATGTCAAAAATTATAATACATATTGTAAAAGATAAAATTTCAAAAGAATAAAATCTTGATAAAAATTTAAAGTCAGAACCGAGAAGAGAGCAAGAAAATGGTTTGATTGAAACAAATCATGAAAGAGAAAAAATTGAAGTGAAAATCAGTCAAAAGGGGGTAAATAGGCAGCAACTTCACGCTGCAAAAGAGGGGGAAATAAAAAGGAAGAAGAAAAAGAAGAGGGAAGAAGAAGGGAGAAGGAGATGATACAAACTAACCTGCCATGATCGACGCTCTTGAATTCTTGCTAGGAGTTGGTGAGAAAGATTAATTTGTAACAGTAGAAGAAGGAGAAGGGCTAGTGCTCTTACAATGATGAATTGAAAGAGAACGTGCAAGTGATGCGTGTGGCAGGAGAAAAAAAAGAAATGAGTGGAGATAGAGGAGAGAGAGGGTGGGAGGATAAGACTGACGCGGAAAAAAATCAATAGAAGGGTATAATTGGAAAAGAAATTGCACGGTCAAATAGTTAACTCCTATTTGGAGAATAAATCAATATGAACTCCTAATTTGGAACTTCTTTATTGTTTTACTCCTATTTAGGGTAAATACTTTTTCTTTTATTATTGCTCCAAATTAATAATTTAATACATCTGTACTTCACAGGTTTACATAAAGTATCAATGATATAAATTAATCACCCATATTCAAGGTATACATCCAATACCAAAAAAATGCTACTCATTTAAAATATACAGAGTATTATGTCCCAAAAATGTATAAATAAAATATAAATTAATATTACCGACTTAAGGTACAAAAAGGTGTAAGGCCTTTATAAAGACAACTTAAGACCTGCGTTGTAATTAAAGGCAGATCTTTCACATTAGACATTACTAACAAAATTAAAGGCTTATTATATTGAAATTCAGAGCGTTGTTTGCGTTGTATCAAAAAGCAGCACTAGCCACTTCAATCAATGAACTTTATCTTCCAAGAAGGTCCTGCACACAAGGAAAATAAAAGAAGGGTGTGGAGATGCATCTATTAACAAAATGAGATGCATATACATAATCATATAAGTAAAAAACTGACAGAAATTCATCACCAGAACCATAACAACATCCATAACTCATCATATAAATATAACACAATAATTTATCTATGTATCTCAACCCATCAATGGACAAAAAAAAGAAGAAATTGAGAAGTGGATAGGGTCACCAAGCTGATGGTAGCACCAACGCAATGAAAAAGATCGTGCTTGCGGAAGGAATCTCTACGAAGACTTGTATTTGTATCAACCTTACAATGAATTGAGCCCTGAAGGATTAATAATTATAAAAAGGATTATAATTTATCTGACATTATATAAATGTTAAATTGGATTGACAACACACACACACACACACAAAAGACCTCAAGGGATTGAGGTTTACCACACACTTATGTACTAGACTTATAGATAACCATGTCCGACACAATCCCCATCAGCCTATGTAGTCATGAACAAATGGACCCCAAACAGGCTGGAAACTATTGTGTGAGGACACCAAGAAAATCAAGCCAAGTTCAGGTACGTGTTAAATCAGGTCTACCTCATTCTAAACTCTAACATAGGTTTCACACACATGTATGTTAGACTCAAATCCAGTACATGCCTAATGTGTGATAAACTGATAATCAACCAATAAACCAATAACAAATGTATATCATGTAAAATTACATACCAAAACTTCAAGAGTCCATAAACTGACATAGATATAAGAGGAAACAAACATGTAGAAGCAAGTATTTACCTTTAATGCTTGACATAGAACCCCGTTCTTTCCACAAACATCCTTCCATCTCAATGTGTGATAAACTGATAATCAACCAATAAACCAATAGCTTAATTAACAGTCTTTTTGTCTATCTAAAACTAAGGGCTGAACTTCTAAGAGAAATTGAATTATAGTAAACTAAAGGTAGCTAATTAAGTAAAGGAAGTAAACTTAAATATCAAATTAGATGTGCAGAAATATATAGAGATTCGTATGTAGTCTAGATCGAATAATCACCGAAGTGGAGCAGTGCAGAAAATAATAATTAATGAATAATAGGAAGGATAACTAATTTTGAAAAATTACAACTTCATACAAACATAAAAAACAACATTAATTTTATAAATTAATAAGTGATAGAGTATATCTAGAGAGAAGTGAGAGCTAGAGAGAGAAGTGCAATAATATGTTTCAATAGAATGAATTTGTAACCCCTATAACTACTCCCAAGGGGAGTATTTATAGAGAAAATACGGGCTGGGCTCCCAAGCCTTGGGCTTGGGAGGCCCATTTACAACTGGACCGCTACTGGGCCGAATACAAAGCCACTAATGGGCTGTACAAATGAGTAAGTGTAAAATCCGGTTCTGTGAGGTCTTCGTGGCCGACGAGGGCGTGGCCGACGAGGGCGTGGCCGACGAGGGCACGGCCGACGAGGGCGCGGCCGACGAGGGCACCCGGGTTCCTTGGCTTCAGGACCATATTCTGAGTTGGTACCTTTCCGGCCAACGGGGGTCCCTTGGCCGACGAGGGCACCACTCAGTGTCTGTGCTTTCTGTTCTTCTGAGTATGTGGGTCCGGGGGCTCAGACCCATATACTCCATCAGGAGTCCCCCACTCTCTAAGCTGAGACGTAGACGAAGTGAAGGAGAGTAGATTCCCGATGCGGGCACTCTCAGGCCGTTAGCTGTTGCGGTTTTGGCGTTGTCTCCATTTCGGTGATCTTGTTCCGTGCTTTGGCCGTTACCTGCTCCTCGTTGTGGACGGGGGGGCGTTGTTTCCTTGGTGTGTCCTATTGGGGACGATGAGTGCCTTGCTTCGATGGTGGCCGTTGAAGGCGCGTTTTCCCTCTCTTGGACGTTGATGGTTGAGATTTACATTTGGGCCGATGAGGCCGTTGGGGTTGAACCTTGCTTCGAGGACGATGGCGTCCTTTCCATTGGGTGGCCGATGAGGGTGCTTGCGCGCTCCTCTTGGTCGTCGCTGATTGGCTTTCATGCCCTTGGCTGAAGGGCCCATTATGATTAACTGTTGGCGGGGGACGTTGAATGTCCTTGCCTTAGGTGGCCAGTTGGCCGTTGCTGATATTGTTACGTGCCTTTGGCCGACGAGGCGCAGTGTGATACATGGACGATGTGGCCATGCTTTGTGGTTACATTTGTGTTTGCATTTTTCCTTTTGTTTTGTTGAGGCCGATGTAGTCCCCCAGTCCCCCACTGCTTCAGGCCGAAGAGAGTGAGGGGTGAAGGAGTTGCTTGAGTCCCTGGCCAAAGCGGCCTCTCTGTAGTCCCCCTGAATCCAACCCTCATGGCGATTTTCTGGCCAAGGTAACCCTGTGGGAGAACCCTTGTGCGCAGATCGCTTGTAGGGAGTTATCATCAAGGGCCGTTACGGAGAGCCGGTGGGCATTCATGACATTCCTGGCCGAAGTTATCTCCTTGTTGCTGGCCTTTGTGAAGCCGGTAAGCGTATAGGCCGTTGTTGGCGCTTGTTGGCACTTGTGAAGCCGGCAAGCATATAGGCCGTTGTGGGCGCTCATTGTCTGTGTGATTCGTAGGCTTTTACTCCGCTGATACGTTGGTTCACGAGCCCGGCCCATTTCTGAAGGGGTGGCACCTCATCGGCTGCTGGGAAGGCGACCGCTGAGGTGGCCATTGATATGGTGCCACGTGTAGTGACCGTTGGAAATTTGCCTATAAATACCCCCCTTCTCCGAAGCGGTTCCTCACTTGCATTCTTGAGATATTGAAGTGCTGCCCAAATTTCTAGAGAGAGAGAGTCTTCAAGGTGTTCTTCGAGTTCTTCATACCTTCAAGGTTAGTTCTTGACTTGTTCTTCAATTCCTTTGTATACTTAGCTTCCCTGAGCCTTGATCTAGTGTTAGTGGATAAAACGCCTTAGATCCGAAGTTTATTCCCCTTAGGCTCGTAATAGTTGTTATGATGAAGAGCTTAGACAAAGAATACTATCCGTACGACGACCATCCCTCCACTAGGTCACTCGACTATGAGGTGCTTGAGGAGTTCGAGGAAGAGTTAGAACGTTTAAGTCCTTACAAGTCCGGAGAGCCGGTGGACGACGAAGGTGAGGACAAGGAGTCCGCCTCATCTTCAAAAGGTGAGGACGCAGGTGCGTCCCGAGTGGTGGACGGGGCGTCCACTTCCGCTGTTATTCCGTGCCCGAGACCGGTGTCTGCCGTGAAGGGAGCAGATAAGCCGAAGAGAATAAGGAGGCCGAAGAGTGGGCCGGGCGTCTCCTACCTGGATCCCACAAATATTTTCCTGATCAAGCCGGAGAGCAGCGCGGTTGACTACTTGGTTGCCCAGATGTACGTGGGGCCGTTCGGGAGGGTTAGGGCACCCAGGCCGACAGACCATGTACTCCATCCGCCACCGGGATACTTTGGAGTATACCCGATGAGTTTCGCCAAGAGACTGAGGTTTCCCCTTCATCCCTTCATCACCGAATATCTGGACATGGTGGGACTCCCTCTGGCCTTGCTGACCCCGAACAGCTACTCGTTGATGGTGGGGTTCTTGCTCCGCTGCGAGGAGCTGGGCTACAGGCCGACGACGGCTCTGTTCATGAATCTTTATCAGATCGGCCGAGGAAGCCACAAAAATTGTGCGGCCTATGCTACTCTCCAACAGCTACCGAAGAAGAGGAGCTTCACGGACTTGCCTTCGTCCATTCATGGGTGGAAGAGCAAGTTCGTTTTTGTATCCCTTGGTGAGAATGGCACTGAGTTTCCCTCTCTCGGCCACACCGGGAGGTTCAATCTGCACGACCCGCCGAGGAGTTCTATCTTGGACGCTCAGGTGGAGGCATTCTTGGAAGGGGGGTCTAGGAGCGTGAAAGACTACATCACCGAATATAAGATGACCGCCCTCGGCTTCTTTAGGTACTATGTGTATGGCGACAAGGAGAACGATGTCCAACTTTGGCCGAGGATGACCACTACCTTCGAAGAGGCCGACGGGCCGGATTTGGGCATTCCTGCTGAGGCCGATGGTAATACTTTCTTCGGCTTTCTTCCTTTGTTATTTGTTCTTTTGCCTTGCTAATCTGTTCATTTTCCTTTGTGTAGATTTTGTTATGGATCGCCGTTCAATCATGGCCATAGCCAAGGCCAAGGCGGCCGAGGAGTTGGCTGCAAAGGCGGCCGAGGCGGCCAGACGTGCCGCGGCCGAGGGGGGCGGGGCTACTGCTGGTGCGGCCCCGAAGCCTACCCAGTCCAAGAAGAAGAGGCCCCCTACTGACGGCCAGAAGAAATTGACCGAGGCTGGCCTGAATGTCACTAAGAAGACGAAGAGGGTACCGTCTCCCTCCCATGTCGATGAGGCCGGCACCCTGACCATCCCAAATGTGGACGATAGTGGTCCCGTTGTGGATCTTACCGCTGCTCCAAGCGATGCTGCCCAATCGCTCCCTCTTATCCAGGAGCCACGGACGAAGAGGGCCGGCAAGGAGATTGCCGCTGCCACCTATCAGAAAATGGTGGAATACCCCGTCGGCAGGGGTGTCTTTGACGATGGCGTCCTCGGTCATGATGTGCTGGCCCAGGCCATGCCGGCCAAAGATCGGGCCTACCTGAAGAGGCTCGGGGACGTCAAGGTGTACGAAGGCGGGATGGACCTCATCGTCCAAGTAAGTTCCCTTCCCTTTCATTTGTTGTTTTTCTCGTTCGTCCGGGTGAAGTCATTGCCTGAGTCTTTGTTTGCCTTTGTTGTGCAGGGTGCCTTCATGCTCATGGAGAGCCACAAGAGGAAGCATCGGGAGATTGCTCGTCTGAAGGAGCTTGAGCAGAAGGCTGCCTCGGACGATGAGGCGGTAGCCTGCTTGGATCGGCTCCGGGAGGATGCCAAGGCCTTGCAAAAGAGGGCCGATGAGGCAGCTGCAGCCAGGGACGATGCCCTGGCCAAACTCGAGGAGAGCCAGAGGGCGCTTGAGGCTGAACGGCGCAAAAATGATGAAGTCGTGAAGGCAAAAACTGAGGCCGAGGCTGCCGCTGATGAGGCCGTTCAGCAGTTCTTGGCCGAGGGGTGGAAGGCCGATGAGCGGCTCTCCTGGTGTTATGAAGTGGTGGCCGCCAAGCTTGAAGATTGGGGAATGAACTCCCCCGCCGGCCAGGAGTACTTTAGCAGGGAGATGGCCGTGTACTACAACATGGGACAAGAGCGGATGCAGAGGCTCCTGTGTCGGCGGCTATCGCGTGCCCTCAAAGCCATGAATTATACCTCCGGGTGGGCGAGGCGGAACTTGAAGCTTCCCAAGCTGATGAAAGATCCCGAGGAGCAGGCCAAGCTTCCTCTTTCGGAGCGGGAGCCCCCAATCGAGAGTTCCGGCCTCGGCGAGCCGGATTACGACGAGTTTGACTTCCTGGATAATGCCACCAGTTCTGCAGCTGCTGTCGACCAGGAGACTGAGGCCGAGGAGGGAGCCGAAGACGCCGAAGAGCAAACCCAGCCTGGGCATGGAGGCGCCCAAGAGTCTTTATCGGCTACTCCCCACTCCCTATCTTGTAATTAATTATCTTCTAGTTTTGCCCATCTGATGTAATGGCCGAAGCGCCCACCAATGTAATTGATTGTTTTTGAATGAACCTTTTGTTGTCCTGTTCGGCTTTTGAATGTCTTGTATGTTTATTCCCTTTTGCTATTTCAATTTCGAAATTTGTCTAAGTGCAAAAATTACAACTTAGGTCACCCGCGAGTGTTTGCTACGTCCGTGAGGTAGCCCATTCAGTCTGGTGGCCTGGTCGGCCTGTCCGGTGTTTCTTCGCTGTTGTAACATTTGGGATTTATTCAAAAAAAATCTAAGTGTTTTAGATCCACTTAGATAGGATTTGTCCTAGTGTCTTTCTTTCCGTCCTGACTGAGGCGGGCAAGCTGAGGTGTCCGCTGCGTCTTGGTAGTGTCCCATTCTTCTTTTTTGTTAGAATTTTCCTAAGTGTCTAACTTCAAGTGGATGGGTGTTCTCATCGTCCTGGTATTGAATCTCTCTTCAGTGTTGACAAATGATTTGGGAAATTTCCTAAGTGTTGAACCAATGTCGTTATTGTCAGCCTAGTGCTTTTCGTGGTCGTCGTGTTCCCTTGTTCCTGATCTGATCTGGAAGGTCGGCCTGGATCCTTGTGTGGTGGCCGATAAGGGCACCTTGAACTTAGTTGTTTGAACTTAGAAACTTTTCTAAGTACACATGCAAGACACGGGTAGCTAACGGCCTGCGAGTATACAGATGCCCGCATCGTCTGGAGTTTCTTCATTTGAATACTTAGAAATTTTTCTAAGTATAAATGCAAGACAGTTCCTCCTTTGTGGTACCGTTGTCGGCTAAGAGGTGGCCCTACCTTCATCGGCCAAGGTCTGGCTTTGTGGCCGATGAGGCTGCCTTTTCCCTAGAATTATCCAAATGTTTGGTAAACACTTGGACAAATCCCCAAAGAACTTTCGCTTGGCCAACAGCCTGGGTTTTAGTGCCTGTTACGGCCATCCGGAGTGCTGTGGCCGGTAGGGATTGTTCCTTGAATGCTTGATTCTTCCGCGGGTGTGATACTGCCCGCTTCGTCCTGGTCAGCCTCAGGATTGATACTGCCCACTTCGTCCTGGTCATCTGTCAGGATTGTAATTCTTTATTTTATACCAAGTGTTGGTGCTTCAAAGAGATGTGGCCGATGAAGGTTACCACTCGCGTGTCACCCAACCACTGGTTAGGGTTTTATAGGCGTATGCTTCGTCCTTGACGATTCCCTTATCTGTGATGGACGTGTGGCCATATCGTCCATGTCACCTGTTAGTTGTACTACACTTGTGTTCCACTGATATGTACTTAGCCAAGTTTGGCCTGAGTTGTGGGGATTTTATTTTTTCCATTGCTCGAGGCCGGCAGGTGCGCGCGGTCCTCGGCTTCCCTCTTTTTTTTTGTTCCCTATTTCAGGGGAGTATCCTTCTTTCAGGCTTCGGCCGAAGGGTGTGCTCGTCCTTCGGTCGGTTCGGACTTCGTTTATAACGTCCGTGATCTCAGGGCGGGTCCCGTCGCCTATTTATGACGCGGGCTAGACTTTTGGTCGGTTTCCAACGGCTGTCGTTGCCCATCCCTGAGTTTTGGGATTTTGTCACCTCGGCCATGATTTCAGGCCTGTCGTCCTGCGATCTGGCGCGTGGACGACGCGGTGAGCTTCCCGTTTCAAGACGTGGGCCGTTTGCGGGCCCCTCGTCCTGGGGACATCGTCGGCCATACCTGAGCGTTTTACTTCAGGTTTACGGGGCCTGGATGATGTGCTCTATCAGCTAGGCCTGAGCCCTTCGCTGATACAAAATACAATGGAGTACCTGGGCTTGTTGCTTCGCAGGTTGCAAATGCAAGGTGCCATATCGGCCATACCTGAGTCTTTCGCTCTGAGGTGGCCGATGAGGGCACCTGCTAATTTTTTACTTTAAATTCCAGAGAAAAAATCAAGAGGAACATGATTTTATTCATAAGTGGCTCGAGGCCGAGGGTGGCGTTCAATCAGTAACCCGTTAAGGGGTGAGGGCTTCGCCGTCTGCACCTCCTTCGGATTACTGATAAAACTTCACCAGATGGTGTACATTCCACGTTCGTGGTACATTGGACCCATTCGGGCGTTGAAGCTTGTAGGTGCCGGGTTTGACCACGGCACTGACGATGTAGGGCCCTTCGTACTTCAATGCTAGCTTGCCACCCTCTGTCGGCTGGCTTGCTTCCCTTCGACGGAGGATGTAGTCCCCCACCTGAAATTCCCGTGAACGTACCTTGGCGTCATAGTATGATTTTACTTGGCGCCGGTAGTTCTCTGCTCGGATGTAAGCTTGCTCAAGCCTTTCGTCGACCAGGTGTAGGTCAATCTTCATGTTTTCTTCGTTGGCGTCAGGCTCGTATTGTTCCACCCGTCGGCTGGGGATGGCAACTTCCGTGGGTGCCTTTGCCTCAAAGTCGTAGCACAGGGCGAAAGGCGTTTCACCTGTCGCCCTCCTCGGCGTGGTTTTGTAGCACCACAGGATGTTGGGGAGCTCGTCGACCCAACTACCTCCTGCGGCCTGGAGTTTCTTCTTCAGCCCCTCCATGATTGTCCTGTTGGCGTTCTCGACCTACCCGTTGCCCTGAGGGTAGGCGACGGAGGAGAAACGATGCTTCACCCCAAACTCCCGGAGGAGCTCCTGAAAAGGGGCTGCCTCGAATTGGGTGTCGTTGTCTGATATAATCTCTTGGGGGACGCCGAAGCGTGTGATGATGTTCTTGTAAACAAATTTTTGGCATCTGGCCCCCGTGATGCTGGCCAGGGGCTCCGCCTCGACCCACTTGGTGAAGTAGTCGACGGCGACGATGATGTAGCGGTTGTTCCCGGCGGCTCTGGGCAGGGGGCCGACCAGGTCAATCCCCCATCTAGAGAATGGAATTGCGGTGCTAACGGGGGCGTAGTTGACGGCTGGCCGACCAGGGGCCTTCTGGAGCACCTGGCACGTGGTACACTTCCTGGCCAGGTCCGCACAGTCTCGCGCCATCGTCGGCCAGAAGAAGCCCTGGACGACGAGACGTCGGGACATGCTGAAAGGGCCCTGGTGCGAGGAGCAGACGCCACAATGAAGTTCTTCCATGGCCACGTCGGCCTCATCCTGGTGTAGGCATCAAAGGAGAGTGCCATTATAGGACCGTTTGTAGAGTTTGCCATCTTCAATGGTGTAGCTTGGGGCCCTAAGTTTGGCAAGTTTGTAGAGTGTGGACGATGGCTAACACCGTATTCTCAACGGGGGAGTACCTGAGCTCGGCCTCCCTGAGCGTCTTGCTGATGTAGAATATGGCCTTCTGCACCCCTTCGTCCTCACGGATGAGCACAGAGCTGATGACCGACGTGCTCACCCCTAAGTACAAGAAGAGGGTTTCGCCGGCTTTGGGCTTGGAGAGCACGGGCGAGGACGATAGGTACCTCTTCAACTCTTCAAACGCTTCCTGGCACTCCGTCGTCCACTTGAAGCTGTTGGCTTTACGCATGATCTGAAAGAAGGGGAGTGCCATCTCGGCTGACCTGGAGAGGAAACGGTTCAGGGCCGCCAGGCGCCCCGTCAGGCGCTATACTTCCTTAACGTTGCGGGGCGGCTCCATGTTGATCATAGCCTGTGTCTTCTCCGGGTTTATCTCGATCCCTCTCCGGCTTACCATGTAGCCGAGGAACTTGCCGCCTTGGACGCCGAAGGCGCACTTCTTGGGGTTGAGGCGGAGCCTGAACTCCTTCATGATTTCAAAGATTTCCCAGAGGTCGACGGCATGGGTGGAGGCCTGCCTGCTCTTGACAATCATGTTGTCGACGTATGCCTCCATCGTCCGGCCTAGGACTGCTCTGAAGATCTTGGCCACCATCCTAGTGTAGGTGGCGCCGGAGTTTTTGAGTCCGAAGGCCATGACGAGGTAGCAAAAGATTCCCTCTGGGGTCATGAATGTCGTCTTCTCGGCGTCATCTTCATGCATGGAGATTTGGTGGTACCCTCTGAAAGCGTCAAGGAACGACATCAACTCGCACCCCGCCGTCTCGTCCACCAGCTGATCAATGTTGGGGAGAGGGAACGGGTCCATGGGGCACGCCTTGTTCAGGTCAGTGTAATCAACACACATTCTGAATGTTGGCGGTTTCAAGGCGAGGACGATGTTGGCCAGCCACGTCGGGTACTTCACCTCCTTAATGTGTTTGATCGAGAGGAGCATGACGACCTCCCCTTTGACGAAGTCCCGCCTGTCGGCGGACAAGTAGCGCCGCTTCTGCTTGACAGGCGCGGAGGCCGGATCGACGGTCAGCCGGTGAGTAATCACCTGGCGGTTGATGCCTGGCATGTTGTCCGGGCCCCACGCGAAGACAACGGCGTATGACCGCAGGACGAGGAGGATGGCGTCTCGTTGGTCCTGAGGGAGCTGCTTCCCGATTCTGAGGACCCGCTCCGGCCGGGATGTGTTCAGAGGGACTTCCTCGACCTCCTCGACCGGTTCGGCATGCGGCCTCTCCTCGTCCTTGGCAACGGCTGCCGTGATGGTGTCTATCCTCTGTCCTTCCCTTTCGGCCGGCCTTGTTAGCTTGAGGTAGCATGCTCTGGCTATCCTCTGGTTTCCTCTGGCGTAGCCGATGCCGTCATTGGTGGGGAACTTTAGGCACAAGTGCTTCATGGAGATGATGGCCTCCAAGTCCTCCAGCGCTGGCCGTCCCAAGATCAGGTTGTGGGCGCACTGGAGGTTGACCACCATGAACTCCATGTCAATCCTGGCGCGGTGGGGGCCGTCACCGACCTCCACGGGGAGGACTATCGTGCCCTCGGCGTCGATAGAGTCCCCTGTGAAGCCGGATAACGGTGTCTTGATCGGCTTCAGCAGAGCTCTGTCCAGCTTCAGCTGCCGGAAGGTATCCAGGTACATCACGTTGACGGAGCTCCCCGTATCGATGTACGTGCGGTGGATGATGGAGTCACCGATCTCACACCGGATGACGAGGGCGTCCCTGTGTGATTCCGTACCCGGAGGCAAATCCTTGTCGGTGAAGGTGATCGCCTCCGTTCGCTGCTTCTTCGGCTGGGGGGGAACGTGGGACACCTCCCCAATGTAGAGGGATTGGGCCCATTTCTTTCTCTGGGTGGCGGAGTCCCCCCAGTGTTCCCTCCAACAATGAGGTGAATGTGATTCTTCTTTGGCGGGGGCTCTTCGAAGTCCTCGTCGTCGCTGAGCCTGCCAATCTCCCGCTTCTTCGCAGAGGGTTCGCCCCCTTGTTTGCCGGTGTTTACCCATGTGTTTTTGCGTGGGCCACCTTTAACAAACTGGGAGAGTTCCCCCTGACGAATAAGACGCTCGATGGCCTTCTTCAGCGTGATGTAGTCGTCGGTGTTGTGCGTGGAGTTCTTATGGAACCGGCAGTATGTGCCGCCCTGCTGGATGGCAAGGACCTCCTCGGCCGGCCGAGGAGCCTGCTCGATGAGACCATGCTTCTCGGCATAGTCGAGGATGATGCCGACCGGGTGAGTGAGGGCAACCCCCGGCCGTTCCAACCTCGGCCGCCAGTGGCGATCTTTCTTACTCTGTCCACCAGAGCCGTGACGGCCCTGGGCACCCTGGCCGGCCGGGGACGGACCCGGGGCCGGCGAAGGATTTGTCTTCTTGGAGGGATGGCCCCCCTCTTTCTTGTGATTGTGGAGGTCGTCGGCGTCGGCGTACAAGCCTCCGCGCTGGAGCGCCTTGGCGTACGACCTCGGAGGGTCGGTGATGAGGCTCCTAGCGTACGGGGAGCTGCGGAGGGCTCCCTGGTATAGGGCGAGGAGGGTGCGATCATCGGCCCCCTCGACTTCTTCGGTCTCCCTCGTCCACCGATCAATGAATGACCGGAGGGACTCATCATGTTGTTGCTTGACGGAGAGGAGGTGGGTGAAATACTTCTTCGCATGCTTCCTCCCGGCAAAGTGGGTGAGGAAGCGTTGGGCAAGATCCTGCCATGAGTCAATGCTCCCTTCGGGGAGCGCGTTGAACCACTCGTACGACGGCCCCTCGAGAGTAGAGAGGAACCAACGGCAGAGGTATTCGTCTGACGCGTTCACCATCAGCATGTTGTTCTGATAACGGCTGAAGTGTTCCTAGGGGTCTGATCGGCCGTCGTAGGACTTGATGGCGTTTCCCCTGTACTTCTCCGGGATGGGGGCCGAGAGGACCCTGTTGGTGAAAGGGGTCCTGGTCCTGACCTGGATGATGGGGTCACCTCGCCCCTCGGCCAACTCCCTCTCCAGGGCGCTAACTTTGTTCATGAGCGCGTTGAGGCCGGGGTCGTTGGAGGCGCCGGCCGTAGGGTTGTTGGCCGACTGCTTGGCCTCCATCTGAGCCAGCCTCCTTTCCAGCTGGGCGATGACCTCGTCCCGGGGGTCCCTGGCGGTCGCAGCGGCGCCCGGCTGGTTCCTCAGGCGCTCGTCGTGAGCTGCATTGATCTGGTGGCGCACGTCGTCCTCGTGCAACTTCACCTTGCCCTTGTCCGGGCGGGGCTGGTCCGCTGTCCGGGACACCGACCCCAAGCTTTCCCTCGGCGAGCCAGGCCGACGCTCACCAATCCGTCCTGCCATCCTCTCCGAAACCGAACGATGGCGCGTGTCACCTAGCCTGTTGAAGGCAGAGGCTTTTCCACGCGCTGGGGTCTGCCCAGGCCGAAGAGGGGAAGCAGGGTGGGAGTGGGACGACGTCGTGTCCTGGGCCATCACCCCCTCATCGTTGCCTATCTGGACGGCCAACGGTTGGGGCTGAGGAGGTGGAGTGACGTTCCCCCCGGTCCTTGGCAAGAGTGCGCTGAGGACGGTGGGGTTCTGGGCCAGGCTGGCGATGATGACCGACAGCGCGGCCTGGACCTGTGGATCCACGGACGGAGAGGCCGCGGCCATAGGCTGGACCGGGGCGTGGTCCGTCTTCTCAGCTCGTTTCTTGTCCAAGCCGATGCGGGCGTCAGGGGCTCCGCCGTTGAGTTGGTTGCGGAGGTCCGTCGTGAGGTTGAAGGCCTCCTGGAAGACGTCCCCCCCGCCGACCTGGTCGGCCGTGGCGTCCTCCTCGTGCTCCCTGGCCTCTTGGTCCTCAGGGATGGCCTTGATGACGAGGTTGCGGTTTGATTTAGTTCTTCCCATGATCAGTGGTTAGCTGTGCTTGGTAGCGACGAAGGGTGCTAACTTGATTGTTCTAGCTCTCAATGAAAGCACCAAATGATAGAGTATATCTAGAGAGAAGTGAGAGCTAGAGAGAGAAGTGTAATAATATGCTTCAATAGAATAAATTTGTAACCCCTATAACTACTCCCAAGGGGAGTATTTATAGAGAAAATACGGGCTGGGCTCCCAAGCCTTGGGCTGGGCTCCCAAGCCTTGGGCTGGGCTCCCAAGCCTTGGGCTTGGGAGGCCCATTTACAACTGGACCGCTACTGGGCTGAATACAAAGCCACTAATGGGCTGTACAAATGAGTAAGTGTAAAATCCGGTTCTGTGAGGTCTTCGTGGCCGACGAGGGCGTGGCCGACGAGGGCACAGCCGACGAGGGCGCGGCCGACGAGGGCACCCGGGTTCCTTGGCTTCAGGACCATATTCTGAGTTTGTACCTTTCCGGCCGACGGGGGTCCCTTGGCCGACGAGGGCACCACTCAGTGTCTGTGCTTTCTGTTCTTCTGAGTATGTGGGTCCGGGGGCTCAGACCCATATACTCCATCAATAAGATATTAAACTTTCATAAAATAATAAAAAACAAAGAAATTGAGATGATAGAATATACAAATAGACCTCTAATTAAAGAACAGGCGGCGACCAGAGGGCATGAGACGGAAGAAGCGACTCAAGGTGCAGCGGCGGCTTGATCACCAGGCTGGGATTGGAGGTGACATCGGCAACTTGTTTCAGGGAGGGCGGTGGTGGTTTCTTTCTAGACTGGGAGAGATGGCGGCAACAAATTCTTTCTGAAGCAACTGAAGGTGTAGTGGCGGCTTGTTTTCTAGGCAGGGAGAGACGGCGATAGCAGATTCTTTCTATGGCAGGGGAGCAGCGGAGTTCTCATATTAGGGCAGATTGGCTGACGGATCAGGGTTTGCAGTTGGGTTTTTTAGGATATCAAGTTAGGCATCAATGTATACTCTAGACCTTATAGGAAATTAGCTTTTGCTGCGGTTTTCCATATGACCGCAGCAAATACATGGCAAATTTAGAGTATTTGCTGCGGTTCACCCATACCCGCAGCAAAAAGGTTCCCCTACACCGAAAAAAAATTGAAATTCAAAATATAATAAGTATTTGCTGCGGTTCCTCTATGACCGCAGCAAAAAGTATGAAAACCGCAGCAAATACTTATAAATTTTGCTTATTTGCTGCGGTTTAGATAAGAACCACAACAATTGGGTAGCTGCAAATAAGGAAAATTCTAGTAGTGACAGTTGGGAGATTGCATTTTGTGCCTCCAGCAACAAGTGAATTGTACTATTTGCGTACATTGTTGAACCATGTCATGGGACCAAGATCATTTGTTGAAATACAAACCATTGACAACATTGTGTATCCCACATTCAAAGACGCGTGCAATGCGTTCGGATTGCTAGGTGATGATAAAGAATACATCGATGCTATCACAGAATCGAGTTTTGGGGGAACTGGGGAGTATTTGAGGTTCTTTTTTGTTGTATTAATGTTGTCTAACCAGATGTGTACGCCACACGTGGTTTGGGAAATACATGGAAATATCTAAGCGATGATATTCAGCACAGGCAGAGATTACTTTTACAGTTTCATGGTAAGTATATTACTATTTTTTTTATTAATGTTATAGTTATTTATTATTAATGTATATAGTTGGAATGATTAATGTTAAAAGTATACTATTTATTTTATTATTATTATGTATTATTATTATTAGTTGCACTTGCTAATGGTAAAAACCTTTATGGAAATGTGATATAACTATTTATGTCTTTTTTGACAGATCTGATTCTATCAGATGAAGAATAAAAGAGTTTTACTTTGGTCGAGATAGAGAAGTTGTTGCGCAAGAGTGGAAAAAGTTTGATGGAGTTCCCATCCATGCAACGTCCTGAGAGGACACTGATTTCTGAATCACAAAATAGGCTTCTCCACGATGAGTTGAACTATGATAGAGCATCTCTGGCCGCTGAACACTTGCATCTTCTGTCAACCATGACTTCTGAACAGAAGAATATATATGAGACCATCATGCAATGTGTCATTGAAGATCATGGCGGTGTGTTTTTCCTATATGGATATGGCGGAACAGGTAAAACTTACATATGGAGGGCGATATCTGCATGCATAAGATCCAAAGGCGAAATTGTATTGACATTAGCATCCAGTGCAATAGCATCATTGTTAATTCTTGGTGGACGAACAGCTCATTCCTGGTTTGCCATCCCTATTAATGTCAATGAAGACTCCACTTGCAATATAAAACAAGGAAGCGATCTGGCTGAGCTAATCATCAAAGCAAAGCTTATCATATGGGATGAAGCTCTGATGACACATAGACATTGCTTTGAAGCTGTTCACAGGACATTAAAGGATTTGCTCAGATTTCACAATCGTGATAGTTTGAAGCTTCCATTTGGAGGGAAAGTTGTCGTTTTTGGTGATGATTTCTGACAAACACTTCCCACCATACCAAATGCATCAAGACAAGAGGTTGTTCGTGCTACTATTAATGCCTCATATATTTGGAGACATTGTCGCGTTTTCACTTTGACAAAAAACATGAGTCTGCAATGTGGTTCTTCGCATTGTAACGTTGATGAATTGAAAAGTTTCTCAGATTTGATGCTCAAAGTAGGAGATGGAAACGTCGGGGACGTCAGAGATGGAGAGATGTTCATTGATATACCTAATGATATGCTTATTACCACTTCAGGTGATCCTATTGCTTCAATTGTTGCTAGCATTTATCCTTCATTTCTGGAGAATATGGCCGATCCAACATATTTTCAGCACAGAGCTATTTTGACACCAACAAATGATGTTGTAGAGCTTATCAATAATTATATGATTTCATTGATGCCTGGAGAAACGAGGACATATTTGAGTTTTGACAGCCCATGTTCACCTGAAGGCTCAACCAATGGCGTCGAATTCGATGAAGTGCATACTCAAGAGTTTTTGAACACCGTCAATGGATCAAGGATCCCGAACCATAAATTGGGACTAAAGGTTGGTGTGCCTATTATGTTATTGAGAAACATTGATCATTCCTCTGGCTTATGTAATGTAACACGCCTGATCATTACTCGACTGGGTAAATTTGTTTTAGAGGCGAAGGTTATATTTGGCAAAAGTATTGGCCAAAAGGTTTTGATTCCGCGACTATCACTGGTCCCGTCGGATAGCAGAATTCCTTTCAAATTTCAACGCAGGCAATTCCCAATTGTCGTTTCATTTGCCATGACGATAAACAAAAGTCAAGGACAATCTCTGCATCAAGTGGGCATATATCTCTCAAGACTTGTGTTTACGCATGGTCAATTGTATGTTGCCATATCAAGGGTTACCTCAAAGAATGGGTTGAAGATTCTCATATTAGATGACGAAGGCCGTGCTATCCACACCACCAAAAATGTAGTCTATAAAGAAGTTTTCCGAAATTTGTGAAACCTTTTTTACATTGTCAACATATATGATTGTTTTATTTTATATAATATCACGATTCAAACAAAAAATGGTAGTATCAACTTATTCTTCGTCACACATAGCTAATTATTTTTTCACATAGAGCTTGGTTACACATTATTGTTTATTTTATTTTATTATTGCAATTTTCAAATGATTCAGATTTTCCCGCAACTATTACGACGTATATAATCAAACTCACATTATATAAATGTTAAACTATATTCTTATTTAGAAAATTATACATTATATACCATCTTAAAACATTAATTTATTAAATTGCGTATTATTCAATTTTAGATATACCCCGTGCATCGCACGGGTACTTCGTCTAGTGTTTTCTAATAGCAGTCAAGAGTCATATATGAAAAAATTACTATGTTTTCTAATAGTAGTCAAGAGTCATATATGAAAAAATACGTATGTTTTCTAATACGTTCATGAGACTTGACCAGATTTTATTTTAAAATTACATATAAAATATTGGTGTCATATGAAAGATCATAAAAAGATATTTGATTTGGTATAATTTTAGGGAGAACTATCAAACAAGCCCTCGAACTTTCATAAAAAGTGCAAATAAGCCCCTTTATAGAAGGCTCTGTCCAGCTGTCGCCATTTGGGGAGGTTTCCGGTGGAATTTTTTGATGATTTTTTTTGAGTATCTTCTTCAATAAGTCTAGTTTATTCATACCAATTTTCAACTAAAATTTCAATCGGAAAGGCAGTCAAATGAATTTTTGAAGATAACTGCGCAGTTAGACAGCGCAATATATTTCAGAAAATCGTTTGACTGCCTTCTGGATTGAATTTTTAGCTTACATTTGGTATGGGTAAACTAGACTTAATGTAAAAGATGCTCAAAAAATTTCACCAAAAAATTCCACCGGAAACTGCCCCAAATGGCGACAGCCGGATAAAGCCTCCTGTAAAAGGGCTTATTTGCACTTTTTATGAAAGTTCGAGGACTTATTTGATAGTTCTCCCTAATTTTTATAAAAATTGGAGCAAAAATGAAAAAGTTATGACATTTTAAAAAAAGGAATTACTTGCCACATGACAACATTTTATTGGATGTATATTTAATGTAAAATTGATATGGGCAAGATGGAGCTGAGCGTGGAGCGTGAAGCAACCCCCAAAAAATAGGCCAAAACAACGTAGTTTTGGTCTATTTAATTAAAATAGTTTTGAAAACAAAAATGGAACCCCAAGAGGATTCAAACTTGGTACCTCCACCCCCTCATGCCTAAACATGCCTAAGCCACGCTTTTTGTCGCATTTTAGAAAAAAAAAAGAATGACACCCCATCCCTGAGGGCCCCCAAACCCGACCGGATGGTACGTTGGAAGAATGTAAATTGGACTATAATCCCAATCTAACAGATAGAGAGTGGGGCTTTGTTCCCGATACTTGCAGAGGCCCTATGCATTTTTAGCATAGTAACCCCTCAACGCAGTTGACGGGATTCGAACCTGGGACCTAACCCTTGTGTCACTCTCTTGCTACGAGTTGAGCTACGCATTTTTGAACACTGATTAGAAATAATGAAATTCTCCCAAAATCCCATATGTTATACTCCCTCCGTCCCGGTTATTTCTTCCAACTTTCCTTTTTGGGTCGTCCCAATTAATTCTTCCAACTTCCACTTTTGGAAAAAATATATGGTTCACAATCATTCACCTTTTTTTACCCAACTACAACCATATATTTCCACTTTATTCCCACTTCGTAAATTTGCGAGTCAAGTCAAACTTGGAACAAATGTCCGGAAGGGAGGGATTAACTTATACGAGTAACCATTAAGTTTTTATTTTTTCGAAAAACTAATCATTTAATTATGGACCGACAAAATAGAGAGATTATCTGCTCGATACTACTCCATTGTATGATTACACCATTGACCAATTTGTAAGAAAGCTCGGCTGTTGAATTGTCATGTTTTTGGTAAGTACAGTCTTACTTTCTGTTCTAGAAACTTAAGAGCTATGCAGTATATTCATCATCTAACACCGGCCTGGTCCGAGCCTTTGAAGCCGCCGTCGCCGTCGCGAGTCTTACGGCTGCCGTCGGCAATGGTGCGTCGCGTTCCACAGCCTCCTCCATTTTCCGTTTCTTCTCCTCCTTCTTACCCCCACCTCCTTTCTTCGCACAAACTAATACAAGGATCAACAAACACAGCATCACAACCCCTCCAATCGTTGTCCCCAAAATTACCCACAATAGTAATTTGTTAAATCCTTTCTTATCCCCACTGTTCTTGCGGTCTCCAATGGTGGTCGCCGGCACTTGTCCCGGAGCTCCGACTTCGACGACCATCGAGAAATGCCCTTGCTTTGTACCCCTGCATATGTTCCCGTCGACAACAATGTCAAATTCCAGCGAACCGCGCATATCAAAGAACACACACTTGGTGGAAGCCGGCGCTGCCGGCGCCGGCTTCAATCTTGAAAACTTAATCAAGATCGGCGTCTCCGATGCCCGTAATTCGAGCTCCGGCAGCTCTGAAGCCGACAAATTGGAAGCGTCGTAAGCCATCAGCCCCAAAACGGGAGTCAGATGAATGTAACCCTCCGGCAGGGGGTAATAAATGCCGGACCAGTTGCCTAAATTGTGATATACAAGAACTATCCTCTCCGCGTACGGCTGCGCCACCATTCCGGTCGGGATAGTAAATTCATGGAAATTTCTGAACCCTTTCCTCTTCATGGCACCACTCCTCAATCTCAACGCCGATACTCCGATCCCAGCCATCCCGGGAGGCACATTCCCGTCGTAAGGAACGCCGGTCTTCGGCTGAAGGAGCGCCCGGAATGCACGTTCCTGAAGAAGCGCGTCGAGGGAACGCGCCGACAGCTCTGCTCTTCCCGCCGGAAAATCAAGAACCGCTGGAACGGAATGGATCAGAAAATACAGAAGCAGAAGATGTAAACAAGGGTGTCTGAAATTCTGTTTCTTGAAGATGCCCATGTTGTTTTAGGCCCTTTTTAGTACTTCATTCACTTTGAATGGAGTCCAGGTATGAATCATGATCAAGAAACATAAAAATCAAAGTGTTTTTCTTTTCTGTGACAGGGAAGGAGAAGTAAGAAACAAGTACAGAGAAATAACAGGAACCAGGTTGGCGATTGCAACGGGTACTTTGAAGAAATAAATAAATGTTGGAGCAATAAATTAAAGAAGGGTATAGACCTCTGAATTCTGATAATCTGATTTTGTGCAGAATATTACGTAGTATAATAGATTGAGGATGAATTGGGAGTAGCCAAAAGAATGAAATTGGCTAATTGACATCAAAACATTTAATTCCTGATTACTAAGTTTGGAGACAAACTCCAACAAATCCATATCAGATTGTTATAATTTTTAAATATATAGTCAGATTGTAATTATTGTTACATTTAATTAACACTCATTGCAAAATCTCAAGCCAATTAGAGCCTCGAAGTGGACGATTAGGATGTTTTTACTTGACTATAATTCGTCCCAGATCAGACCAGACTAGACCAGACCAGACCAGACTTGGATAGTTATAAAAATACAAAGAAACCAGAACAGACCAGTTCAAACCAGACCAGATCAGATCAGATCACACCAGACCAGACCATTAAATTACAGTCCAAGTAAAAACATCCTTAGCCATTAGCCAAGTGGGTCTAGAATGCACGTAAGAATATTTACTCCATTTGTTAAAGTTACACGTATGAGTTTATAATTAATAATGGTCATCTCCTTTATTATAGTGAGTAAATTTATGCAGTATTTTAAATGCTCTATGAGAAGCACCGAAGCTCATTACAATATGTCTAGAATAATTAATTGATCCGAAAACTTGTGAGTTAGAGCTTCACTCAATATACTACCTCCCTCCCGGTGGACTTTACCAAGTGCTAAGTAGGTGAGAAATAAGAATACTAAAAATTGTGTGGTTGAGATTTGTGTAGAGGAGAGAGAAATATACAGAATCACAAATTAGTTGCTTTAATAGGAAAGTGACAAAATTTTTTGGAACAACCAAAAAAGGAAAGTTGTTAAAATAAAAATGGACAGATGCAGTATTAAAGTTCAATAACTGTTCGATAGGTGTTTGAAAAACCCCTAAAATGGACTTCATCTTTTTGTTGAGAAAGGTTCTCAATTAGCGTAGTTGCCAGAAATTGAACTGAATCTATCTTTCAGTAGCACATCCTATCAACTGTTAGCTACACTCGATGAACATCTCTAGCTAGAGGGTGAATTTGTTGAGGTCAATCTTATGTGCATGGGAAAAGATAGTACTTTGTAGTATCTCCGTCTCTCAATACTTTGTCATGATTGAGCGGCACGAGAAATAATAAAGTCAAAACTGTATGATTTAGATATGTGCAGAGGAGAGACAAGTAACATGAACCACAAATTCATTGATTAAAAAGGAAACTGACAAAGTTTTTAGGAAACCCAATAAAAAAAATGACAAAGTTATAAGGCACAGAGAAACTATATAATTGTGGGGTTTTGAACTCAATATTACTAAAAAGTAAATAAATGATAAAAAAGTGACATTTTTGTTTAATTTCTAAAAATGTAACTACTAAGGTTTAAACTTACTAAATTACCTTTAATTTGCGGTGCCTTTATTTTATAGTTGCAAAATCGACCATAGTGACACCCGTTACAGTGACACACACTGCAACGACTGTTGGAAAAATCTGTTAAAAAATGCATTAAATGGTCGATTTGGGGCAATTTTTTGAGTGGGATCCACTTCCGATTTGGGTCGAGTCAAAGTGGTTTCGGGTTGTCCTTACTAAGGGCTACAATTCGATATATGGTACACTCAAAACGGATAACGGGTGAATGAGAAATTGATTCTCGAAGTTCACTCGTTGAAATGGATAAAATTAGGAAAATGATGGGTTTCTAGTGTGTTTTACCCCACACCGGAAAACCCAAGGGATTTTCACCCCCTTATAAAGGAAACCCAATTTGAAGGAGTTAAGATTCTTAGGTGGAAAGGCTCTCTTCGCACGCAAGAGGGGGTGCCGATCAAATCCCGAAAATGGAGAAGAAAAATTGCGACTCTTGTGCGCGGGCGACTTGCGGACACGAATGTCGTCCGAAAATCTATCATTCAAAGATATGATTTAATTTTGTTTCTTCCCGTAACGTTCCTTATTTTTTTCCAGACTGACAGAACTTCTCAGAACCAGAAAACCGTTTTTTGTTTCTTCTCGTAATGTTCCTTATTTTTTTCCAGCCTGGCAGAACTGCTCAGAACCAGAAAATCGTGGAGGGTTTTCTATTGGCTTCGGCATAGAAGACCATGAGGTCTTCTGGTGGCTTCCGGGCAGAAGACCACATAGCTCCTCTGGTAGCTTCCGGACAGAAGATCATGGACTTCTTCTGGTTGCGCAACTGAGCGATTACGCTAATAATTGCTCAACGTTCTTGTCTTTTAATGTTTCTTTAAATGGACAGTTTTTTGACATATTAATGACCAACGTGCTGGACATTTATGCGCAACGTTCAGGTCCATTAAAGCTCGGTTAACACACCGCAAATCATCCTATATATAGCTGGTAGGTGCTTTGCAACAAATACACGTTCACAAATGAACTCACACACTCTTTACCTCTAAAAACACCTCCAGCTCTCCTGAAAATTCTAAAGTGTCCTGCCTATGTTCTCGTTCGCCGGAACTTTCGTTTGTGTGCTAAAACGTTAGTTCGTTAGCCACCGTATCCTGGGAAATGGTCGTTGCAACGCTCATAGCACCGTGGGAGGTGACGAATGCATTTTAAGGACATCATGCGTAGCATGAGCTCTGGCTAAATTATGCTTCATCTTTTTTCTGTTCTCTTTAGTCATTTAATTAATTAATTTTTATTAATTATTTTCTTTAATTTTTCGAAATGCACCCAACAACGACACCCGCCACATTGACTGTCAGCCACCACCGCCGGCCGGTCACAGTGACATCCCCGCAGTGACACTTTCATAGTGACTCCCGTCATAGTTACTTCTGTCACATTTATCCAATTTTACCACTGGAAACCACCACCGTCCAACACCGTTACGCACCACCGCCAGCTCCTTTTCAACACGAACCCCAACCCCCTCTCGCACCTACCCTAGCCCCTTGGCCACCACCACCTAGTGACCGCCTCCACCACCGCCGTTCAGTGACTGTTGCCGGCCACAATGATGCAGACCAAAGTTACTTATGTCATAGTTACCCAGTTAGATAGTGACCACCACTGGAAACCATCATCATCCACCACTGCCAACCCCTTTCCAACATGGACCCCAACCCCCCTCCCACCTACCCTAACGCCAAGCCTCACTTCCATCGCTCGCCCCTATCTACTCTCGACCATTGCCGCCATCTTCCACCTCCCATGCCCAACCCTCTCTCCCAATTCCCATCCCCATCCTTACACAGGCACTACCGCACCCCCTCACCACGTTCCTCCCCAGCTTCCCACCTATTCAGAGCAGATCAACCCCCTGAACCACTGCGGACCCACCCCACACCCCATCGTAGCCCTCACACACCTTTACGCCAAATCTACAATTGCGACAATAGAGCGACGAGCCCAGAATCGTGGTCTCCAATCGGTCCGACTACCTGATTTGAACCCTAGCCCATTTGTATTTGCCCTCGTCACTTTCCTTAGTAATAGATGATGTAATCCTCGCTCGCCGTCGTCATATCTATTCCATCGTCAGATCTCCACCATCGACAGGTCGCCATCATCGATAGGTTGCTGCCATCGCAGGTTTTGAGATTCCTCAAAGAAGAAGAAGAGAGATAAAAAATAGAGATATATATACCTGCGATGTCCGAACAGCATGGAGACGACGTCGTGAAGATGGCGGTGACGTGGAGAAGCTGATGGGATGCAAGATGGAAAAAGCATTGATGATGTGGCATTGTGTGATGTTGCAAAAATGATGAGAGAAAATGACGGAAATGAAGTAGGGTTGCAGGGTATTAAAGATTGTCCACACATTTTCACTAACATTTTTGTCCAAACGGGATTCAAGTCATAGTTTTGTCCTTAATAAGTGTAGAAGTATTATACATGCCATTATTTCTATAATTGTCCCAAAGTCTATATAACCATTTAGTGCATCTCCCTCCCAAAGTTTTTCACACTTTTTTTGAATCCTTCTTCATGTGTGGACTGACTTTAATATCCATGACACATATTTTTACACATTATTTCTTTAATATGAATGAAGAAGAATTCAGAAAAAGTGTGGAAAACTTTGGGAAGGAGATTGTCAGGTTTTCACCTCTTCAGCTCAGACCACGCTCATACAGCACACACACCAAAGCACCACCGGAAGGGACAAGAACACTCAGACCAGCCCAGCCATCTCAACGCACGCCAAAGGTCAGAAAAGGGGAAGCACAGAGAGAGTACCACAGAGGGACCGGAATGGAGAAGAGACAGAAGTCTCTCTCACTCTCTCTTAACCTCACACTCTCTCTCTAACCGAAGACCTCTACGTCAACCAAAGGCGTAGAGGAGCTTAAGTACCCGGGCAATAGGGGAAGCCCTAAAGGAGGGTTCCAGAAGAAGGGCTAGCGGCAGAACAACATGGGCCAGGGCAGAGGTAAGCAAACATGCCCAACAAAGAAAGGAGAAGGCTGCCTTGGCCCGTGGGGCCAATACCTCCACACTCTCCACCTTATTGGCCATCATTGGTGGTGCATGGTATCACAAAGTAACATGAGCACGTGGTTCATCATCGCTGGGTCACCAGTGATATCCTAAAGACATAACTGGCAAACAAATTGGAGATACACAAAATACTCCCAAAAGGAAATTGGAGAAGTACCCAAAGTACTCTCCCTAACCGTGAGAGTAGATTCTCTCAAGCACTACGCTTTCAAGAATCTACCCTCCAACATACCCAAAACCTGCAAACAGAGTTAACCGCAGTCCAAATTCAAAATTCATTTACAAGACAAAAGTTTTTCAACAGATAGACACTTCGTCCCCATATCTGCAGGGTTGAACTCTGAGGGTATCTTGCACAGCTTCACTTTACCTGCATCTAAAACATCATGAATAAAATGGAACCTCACATCAATGTGTTTGGTCCTGTCATGAAAAACAAGGTTTTTGCAAAGCTGGATAGCAAACTGGCTATCAGAAAACACAGTAACATCCTGTTTAAGAAAACCTATTTCAGCAACAAGACGACTTAACCAGATGGCTTCCTTGAAAGCTTCTGTAGCTGCAACATACTCAGCATCAGTGGTTGATAAGGCAACAGTTGGTTGTAACTGAGATTTCCAACTAATACACGACCCACACAAAGTGAACACATAGGAAGTGGTAGATTTCCTATTGTCTTTATCATTAGCATAGTTAGAGTCAACATAACCACTCAGTTTCACACCTTCAGTACACTTAGTAAAAATCAAACCATGATTAGCAGAAAATTTCAAGTATCTCAAAAGCCATTTCAAAGCATTCCAACGAGGCATACCGGGATTAGACATAAACCTACTCAAACAACTCACAGCATAGGCAATATCAGGTCTAGAACTAACCATCAGATACATCACAGAACCTATAGCATTGGAGTAAGGAACAGACTTCATAAGCTCAATTTCAGAATCAGTCTTAGGAGACTGATTCTTACTTAGCACAAAATGAGAGGCAAGAGGAACATGCACAGGTGCAGCAGAAGACATATTAAACTTACTCAAAACCTTCTCAACATACGAAATCTGATTTAGAACAAGAGTATGCTTGCTCCTGACCCTAATAATGTTAATCCCAAGTATCCTCTTGGCATCACCAAGATCTTTCATTGCAAAGTTCTCACAAAGACATTTTTGAACAGACATAATAGATTTAAGACAAGGGCTAATAATCAACATGTCATCCACATAGATTAACAAGAACACACGTACAGAATTAGTATTCTTGAAATAAAGACAATGATCACAGGCAAATTTCACAAATTTCATAGACTGCATACACTTGTCAAACCTAATATTCCACTGCCTAGGGGATTGCTTCAGGCCATACAAGGCCTTCCTAAGCAGACAGACATGGTCACTCCTCTTGGGATCCACAAAGCCCTCAGGTTGAGTCATGTAAATTTTCTTATCCAATTCACCATGCAGAAATGCAGTGGTGACATCCATTTGTTTCATCTCCCAGTCATGGTGAGCAACCAATGCCAACATGATTCTAACAGTAGTAAACTTAACTATAGGAGCAAAGATTTCGGCATAATCTACCCCCTCTTTTTGAGTAAACCCCTTGGCAACTAACCTGACCTTATACCTAATGTTATTACCCGGTTCTTCCTTGACCTTAAACAACCATTTGCACTCAACCACTGAGCTGGCATTAGGTCTAGGAACAAGGGTCCAAGTCTGGTTCACTCTTAGAGAGTCCATCTCACTTTTCATGGCCTCAAGCCATCTCTGAGACTCTCTGGACCTTATAGCTTCACTATAGGTCTTAGGTTCATTTAGGTCTAGGGCCTCAAACACAGTAAAAGCAAAATCAGATATATCACACGCAGTAAAAGCATAATCAGACAAAGTATCAGATTTTCTCTTAATGGTCCTTCTACCCCTATCCCTAACAAGTTGGTAGTCATGCAAATCAACATTATCATTCTCAGCAGAATCATCAAACACATTGGTCTCACCAGACAGAGAATCATTTTGCACATGGTCATCTTGAGTATTGAACTCCACCTCACCGGAGGTAGCAGTATCAGAAGAAGTATTAACATGCACATCAGAAGGGATGACAGGAACAACAGGAGTGTCATACATAACAACAGGAATAATAGGTACAGAAGGAGTCTGAGGCTCCACCTCAACAGGTGTCCTCTCAGGCTCATGCTCAGAAACAGGTTTAAGCAAGCAAGGGAAATCAAATTCATTAAAAATTACATCCCTACTTATAACCACCTTAAAACCAGGCACACTTTTATCCCACAACCTATATCCCTTTACCCCATCAGGATAACCCAAGAACACACACTTTTTGGATCTAGGATCTAACTTATCAGTTTTCTGATGAACATAGGCAGCACACCCAAAGACCCTAAGGTTTGTTAGGTCAAGAGGCCCACCAGTAAACTTAACTTCAGGGCATTGACCCCCTATGGGAACAGAGGGAGATCTATTAATCAGATAGGTGGCAGTGGTGACTGCTTCACCCCAAAACTTCTTAAGTAAACCTGAGGTAGACAACATACTCCTAACCTTGTCAAGAAGGGTTCTATTCATCCTTTCAGCCACCCCATTCTGTTGGGGGGTGTAAGGCACAATCTTATGTCTCCTAATGCCAGAAGTGGCACACAGTTGGTCAAGCTCTTGGTTACAGAACTCTAGGCCATTATCAATCCTAAGGGTCTTAACATTCTGTCCAGTGTGATTTTCTACAAGTAACTTCCAGGCTTTAAACTTCTCACAAACATCAGACTTATGTTCTAGAAGATAAACCCACACTTTCCTAGAGAAATCATCAATTAAGGACAAGAAATACTGTTTCCCCCCATGTGTGGGAACACTAGCAGAACCCCAAACATCAGCATGCACATATTCAAGCACAGAGGAGCACTTAGTCATATTAGGATAAGAGGATAGAGGGAACTAGACTCTATGTTGTTTACCAAGCACACATGATTCACAGAAAGTCAAAGAGTTCACAGAGTCTTTACCAAGGTAACCATGTTTGTGCATGATCCCTAAACCTTTATTACTCATATGCCCTAGTCTATTATGCCATAACAAGGTTTTATCAGTATGCACAACATTCACAGCATTCACAGAGTCAATATAAGGTTTAGCATGACACACATAAAGGTTGTTCACCTTTTCAGCTTTAAACAACACCAGAGAATTTTTCAAAATTTTCATACTCCCATTCCCCCACTTTCCCTCTAGTCCACTACCCTCCAAAGCAGCAACAGATAGCAAGTTGTGACACAAATCAGGGACATGCCTCACATTCTTAAGAGTAAACACAGAGCCACAAGAAAACTTGAGACATATATCACCAACACCCAAAACATTGCATCTCTTATTATCAACCAAGGAAACATAACCCATATCACAATTCTCATACTTAGAAAACAAATCCCTAAAAGGAGTCATATGATAGGTACAACCAGAATCAATTAGCCATTCATGCTCAGTCGAGGTATTACGAACAGAATTAACATGGTCACACACCATGAGAACCTCACCAAGGTCATCTCTCTCTATAGCTACACTAGCCTGCTCGGGTTTCTTAGGATGGGGACAGTCCTTTATAAAGTGGCTAGAATTGCCACAGTTGTAGCACACACGCTTTCTAGACTTATTCCTCTTCTTACCATTTGGGTTACTATTTTTAGCTTGGGCATCCTGTTTCTGATTCTTAGACCTACTCTTAGATCTACCCCTCACAAACATAGCCTCACCAGAATCCTTGGGTTGACTAGAGATACTCTTATTATGTTTAAGGTCAAGCTCCTTACTCTTAAGGCCATTCACAACAATATCAAGAGTGACATCATCTCTACCATATTTAATAGCAGATTTAACATCATTATATGAATCAGGAATAGCATTAAGCAACACAACAGCAGTATAATCATCAATATGTTTATCACCAGATTGTTTAATGTTCTGGATCAACTTATTAAAAATATCCAAGTTTTCATCAATGTCTTTGGTTAGGTCTAGCCTAAACCGAAAGAATTTTTCAAGCAAAAACAGTTTACCAGGCAGAGAAGTACCAGTATAAAGATCATCTAACTTATCCCACAACTTTTTAGCAGAATCCAAAATACCAAACTTTCTAAGCACAGAGTCAGATAGGTTAAGATATATAGTAGAGCAGGCAGTTTCATTCATTTCAGCTTTCTTAGCACTATCATCAGAATCCAAATAAAGTTCACTTACAGCTCTGAAAACCTTTTGCTGGATTAAAACACATTTGATCTTTTGTTTCCAAATGTCAAAATCAGTTTTTCCATTAAAAGGTAACATACCATACATATTGGCAGACATAATAAGGAACACAAAAAGGATAACACTGAAGAATCAGTGGCAGAAGACAAGGTAAATGAAAGATAGCAAACAGAGAGACAGAGAACCAAGGAGCTAGGGTTCACAAGTGTACCCGGCTGCGGGCTGACAGGCCACACAGATCTGAAGGCCACTAGAGTGACTGGCAGGGAACCTGTCAGTCCTAACCTCAGGTGCCGAGTCACAGAGGCAAAAAACCCAGTTCACAAGGATACCAAGTAAGCACAAAAGGCAGTAAAGTAGAGATAAACACGTAAAGGAGACAGAAACACAGAATACCAGATCAAAACCTCAACCCCGCAAACACAAAACACTCATGCAGACCACTTCACACGCGAAGGTAAAGAGAACGCACCTGGGGAACGTCAGTTACAACTGACAGCCAGACCAACACGGTCAGCAGCAAGAGGAAAGCGGGGAAAGGGGATGAATCAAGTAAAACACCAAAGAATCACATAAAACCGGAGGCACCCGGCTACCTAGGGTGTTTATCGCCAATTTACCTGAGCGAGAACCCGAGGTTGGGCTTCTCGACTTACCACTGAGACGGAGATCTGCGGCGGATGGCGGCGGAGGAGCTCCCGGGCTGTAGGCGAGGACGACAGGAGTTCCGGCTCTCATACCACTGTCAGGTTTTCACCTCTCCAGCTCAGACCACGCTCATACAGCACACACACCAAAGCACCACCGGAAGGGACAAGAACACTCAGACCAGCCCAGCCATCTCAACGCACGCCAAAGGTCAGAAAAGGGGAAGCACAGAGAGAGTACCACAGAGGGACCGGAATGGAGAAGAGACAGAAGTCTCTCTCACTCTCTCTTAACCTCACTCTCTCCCTCTAACCGAAGACCTCTACGTCAACCAAAGGCGTAGAGGAGCTTAAGTACCCGGGCAATAGGGGAAGCCCTAAAGGAGGGTTCCAGAAGAAGGGCTAGCGGCAGAACAACATGGGCCAGGGCAGAGGTAAGCAAACAGGCCCAACAAAGAAAGGAGAGGGCTGCCTTGGCCCGTGGGGCCAATACCTCCACAGAGATGCATTTTTTAAATGGTTATATAGACTTTGTAGATGACAATAGGTTAAACACGATTTTTAATTTCACAATGAAATACTGGGAAGCATGTATATATGTTATACGAAATACATAAATTAAATTAGAATAAGATACTACCTTTGTGGCTCCGTCCCAAGATACCGTCAATTCTAAATTTTTATTGGAGTTTGGAAATTATTTATAATATATAGAAAATCGATATGAAAATTTTCCATGTTAAAAGTACTTTAGTATAAATTTTACAAATTTTATAACATTAACAATTGGTCAAGTATTTTGAAAGGGAAGCAGTATGTTAAAGATCAAAACCCTTCCATTGAAAATTGGCTAAGTAAGGATGAATAGTGCATGGTTTCACTTTTATTGACCCCATTTTGTGAGGGAGTTGCATTTTGATTAGCCAAATAAGGGTCTGTTTACAATTTCTCGGCTTTTGTCTTAAAAAACTAAAATTAGTGTTTTCATGTGACAATTTTTACTTAAAAAAGTGCTTCTCGGTTTTTGAGTGAAAATTTCTTTTTACTTTTTCTATTACACAAAAAGCACTTATTTTATCAAACACTACCAACTTTTATTTTTTCAAAATCATTTTTTTTTCTCAAACACTATCAACTGTTACTATTAATCACTTTTTCCAAAATCACTTCAAAACGTGCTTTTTTTAAGCAAAAACATTTGCAAACACTCCCTAAATAGTGTGTTCGCTTTGAAGCATGACCCTCTATTTGTTTTATTAAATTGTCATGCCCACGCTTGCATAGAGTACTACACATTTTAAATAAGAAAGAATATCAAAAATAATGCTCCCTACTCCCCTCATCATATTTTACATGTCTTACTTTTTTTGGGTTGTCATAAAATAAGTGTCACATTTCTCGTTTTTGGAAAGAAATGTATGATCAAATTGATCAACTCCATGTGTCTCTCTCACTCAAGGAGTGCCGCCACTCGCACCACCCATTGAATGAGAAAATCCAATTTGACCAATTTTTTGGGATGGAGGGAGTAACACTTTTTTGCTTTTTATTTTATAAGTGTGAGTCTTCAACACCTCACCTCTCATGTGGCTCGTCATGTCATTCATTTCTTCGTCCATTCATTGTTGTTAGCGTTGTCATTTTTCATAGGGAACCCACAACATGGTGACTGTGGTCAGAGTTACTATGTCACTACGTCCGACGACGGTCACCGTTCGGCGGTGGTCACTGCGTCAGAGATCACCGTGTCAGTGTTCAGTCATCACTATGGCGAGTCATGTCAGTATGGATACAATCTCACTATAAGATAAAGTCACTAAGTACTAGGGCTAATTTAATACTTACTAGTGTAGTCACATTTTTGAATATTTTTAAAAATGTCACTTTTGTCTAATCTCCGCTTTTTAGTGATATTAAGGACTCAAAATTAAACCCTAAAGGCCTAAATGTAATCTTTTATTAAAAAACAAAGGAAAAATTGTCAACTTCATCCTCGTACTATCTCAAAAAAGTTAATTAGGTTCTCATACTTTAAAAAAATCAATCAAATCCACGAACTTTGAAAAAATGTTCATTTGAGTCAATTAGCAAGTTATCTGCCTCATCAGCAAGTCAGTCGCTGATGTGGCGGTCCATGTGTGCGCCACGTCATCCGGAAATGTTTGTTTGGGCTTCCACGTATGAGCCACACCAACAAATTCACTGTTGACTAGGCACTACGTGTGTGGCATATCAGCTGACTTACTAACGTGGCGGGTAACTCATTAATTGACGCAATTGAACATGTTAAGAAATTCAGGAATTTGATTGATTTTTTAAAGTATGAGTATTTAATTGACGTTTTCTTAATAGTATGAGGACTAAATTGACAATTTTCCCAAAAATAAAAAATGAAATAATTACATATTTATGACTAAAATAAACATTGTTTACAAAAATGTGACTAGAGTAGTATTGGAATCATAGTAACTTATGTTCATTTTGTAAGCTTAAGTTACCACGACACTACATTGTAGTAACTATGACTCTTCTACGAGCAATCACAAAGGAGGTTAAAGCCTCCATTTTCGATATGCATCCAGAGAAAGCCATAGGGTCAGATGATATGAATCCAGCCTTTTTCAGAAATTCTGGGATATTGTTGGTCCAGAAGTCACTAGCCTCTGTTCAGGTATTTTCGAAACCGGAGTTCTTCCTAGGGATCTAAATATCACTAATATTGTATTAATCCCCAAGAAGAAATAACCTAAAAATATGGGAGATTGGAGACTGATAGCATTGTGCAATGTGGTTTATAAAATATATTCTAAAATCTTAGCTAATCGATTAAAAGGTATTCTTGGTGGCCTAGTGAGCGAGAGTCAAAGTGCCTTTATCCCTGGCAGATCAATTGTTGATAATATTATTGTTGCGTTTGTGACCCAACATTATTTGAAGACAAAATCCTTTGGGAAGGTTGGATATGTGGCGTTGAAGCTTGACATGAGAAAAGCTTACGACAGAGCTAGTTGGGCTTTTTTTAAGGAAATCATGGGGCGTATGGGGTTTAATTCCATATGGGTGGATTTAATTATGCTTTGCATCTCTTCGGTTAGCTATTATGTCCAGTTTTATAAGGACTATTTGAGCCCCATTTTACCGCAAAGGGGCTTACGCCATGGGGTCCTTTATCTCCCTATTTATTTATTTATTTATTTATTTATTTTTGTGTCAGAGGGGCTGAGTGCGATGTTGAGACAGTCTGAGATTCGAGGGAACATTCATGGAGTGGCTGTTTGTAGAGGCCACCCAAGAATTTTCCATTTATTGTTTGCTGATGATAGTTTTCTGTTTTTTAAAGTTACAAATGCTGAATGTGGGGAGGTTAAAAACATCCTTCAGGGATTCGAGAGGAACTCGGGGAAGATGATGAATTTTAATAAGTCTTCTTTAACTTTCATCCAGAATGTGGGTGAACCGTTCCCAGAACAGTGCTGCCAGTTTTTTGGGATCCCGCGGGAGAGCGGGCAGCGTAAGTACTTGGGGTTACCGGCGCTAGTGGGGAAGAACAAATCCATTCTAGGCTATTTGCGGGACAAAATTTTTAGCAGAATAAAAAAAATTGGAATAATAGATTTTTATCTAGAGCTAGGCGTGCGATTCTTCTCAGAATGTTCTTCAAGCTATGCCTAATTATGTTGTGAATAGTTTTCTTTTACCAAATGACTTGTGTGATGAGGTTAAGAAACTTATGAATGGATTTTGGTGGTGGGGATCAAAGTTTGAACAAAAAGGGTTGAGATGACGGTGGTGGGAAGCAATGTGTAAACCAAAGGAGGCAGGAGGCATGGGTTTCCGGAGATTAAGAGAATTTAATTTAGTCATGCTAGGTAAACAAGGGTGGAGGTTAATCACTGAATCGGGGAGCTTGATGAGCCGCGTGATCAAGACCAAGTATTTTCCGAATTCTACTTTCCTAAGATTCCTTAATGCTAAGTTGGGAAATAATCCTTCTTTTATCTGGAAAAGTATCTTCGAGACACAGACTGTTTTAAAAAATAATATTAGATGAAGGGTGGGGAATGGGATTGACGTCCAGGTCTAGGCTGATGCATGGTTACCCGGATGGCCGGACCGAGGAATGGGACAATATGTCAAACAAGCCTGTGGGGTATATGAGATATGAACGTGGCAGCTCTCAGGGATATCACTGGGAAAAATTGGAACCAAGAAAGAATCAGAAACTGGTTTAAACTCGAAGATGAGGCGCGCATTTTGGGAATTCCTCATGATAGGAATGATGGCTATTGGTGGTCCGAAGAAAGAAGTGGCAAGTTTACAGTTAATAATTGTTATAGATTGCTCATGGGGAACTTGCAGGAGGACAGGTGGAAGGGTTGATGCGGAATTTGGGAATTGCGAATTCCCCTGAAGCTTAAATATTTTATTTGGCAGGTGTTGGATGGTACACTTCCTATGGTTGATAATCTGAGGCGGAAAGGAATTAATATTCAAGGAAGTTGCAAGCTTTGTGGAGAGTTGGAGGAATCCCTTGACCATGTGTTGCGGTCGTGCTGCTATGCTACAGAAGTCTTGAGGGCAGCAGGCTTTCAGATGCTAGGTGCGCAACTCACGGTTGAGAGATGGCTCCGGGACAACCTAGAATAGCTAGATAAGGAGGCAAGAGGCAGATTTATCTATATTTTTTGGAGTATTTGGAAGAGAATAAACAATATGGTTTGGAAAGATAAAAAACAGGAGGCAGCGGGGGTACTAAACGCAGCGGCCAGTACGTTGACGGGCTGGAGGGAGGTACAAGTTACCTGCAGTTCGAAGGAATCAGAAGGTGCACATGGGGCTCCAAAATGGAAAATGCCAAAGGCGGGTTACCGAAAGATTAATGTTGATGCGGCGGTAAATCAACCTGATGGAGCTAGAGCTTGGGGATGGCTCGTTAGAAACGACGAGGGGGAGTTTGTCGAGGCAAAGGGGTGTTCGAGCAGAGCCGAGTGGTCGGCAGAGGAAACAGAGGTCATGGGACTACGGGATGCTATTGTGCACGCACCATGGAGGGGATGACAGAAAGTGGAAATAGAGACGGACGCCCTTACAATGGTACAAGGTCTGAAAAATGAGGAAGGCTCGTCGTATGTGCATTTGATTATTGATGATATTCGAGGTTTACTATCGGCAAAGAACAATTTCTATATCTCTTTATGTAAACGGTCTGCGATTCATGCAACTCATGCTTTAGTTAGAGCACATGTCACTATCTTAGATCACCAGATTATTGTATTACCAGCCAAGTGGCGAATGATTTAATGATTTAATTTATTTTTCCATTTTGACGATAAAAAATGGCACGACAAAGAATTAGATGAAACTTATTAGTTGGGGTTCTTTGATTTTCCAACGAAAGTTGTTATCATTAGTCATGGACTAACAAGAAAACCAACATAAATTTATGGATGAAAATCAAAGAAATATTTTGCAGAGACCTAAAACAAAATGTGTCATATTTGTGGGGACAAAACACATATTTAAACCTAGAGGGTGTTTGGCAATTGATTGTTAGTTGTTGATTGATTATGTTGGCTGATTCATAACAGCAGATTCTGTTGGTTGTTTTGATTAGTCGACAGTATTAACAGTTCGTAAAATGGTGTTTGGTTAAATGACTGTTTATGATAAGCTGATAACTTATTAAATGACTATTAAGCACATCAATTAATTTTTAGCTTCAAGTATTGTAAGGAATAAATGTATTTAGATTTTGATGATGCTATATTAATTAGGACTTTAGAGTACCCCTCTTTAGAAAATTGTATTAGAATTTTCCTTGTAAAGCATTCTTAGAATAGTCGACTGACAGAAGACCTTCTGACAGAAGACCTTCTGACAGAAGACCTTCTGGGTGCCTGTTAGACTTTGTCTAGACAGAAGACCTTTTGGCTCTCTGTTGCTTCACTTCTTGAATAGAGGACCTCATGGTTCTCGGTTGGACTTCATCAGAACAGAGGTACTCAAGACCTTCTGTTAGCCTCTACTTCAACAGAAGTGCTCATGATCCTCTGGTAGCTTATATCCAACAGAAGTGCTCGAGGCCCTCTCTGATTGACTCTCTGCTCAAACATTCTAGAAGGCCTGACACTTGGAGAATTTTCATAAATCTATCTACGCCGGTAACTTCAACGGAAGATTCCCTCAACGGCTAGAAGACTTCAACGGAGAAGCTACAGTACGCGCATTAAATTCTCATTTAATGAGCCCCGTATGCTGGAGATTAAAAGCTGATGATTAGCCGACATTCCAGGATAACTTTATCCCAAAATACCAACTCGCCAACTTTACCGGGTCCTACTGGTCAAGTCAAGTGTACGCGCATTTAATGCAGTTGTCCTCCTCCTCCAACGGGAAGACAACCCCAGTATATAAGATACTACTCGAAGAACAATCGGATAACTTTTGCTCAAACCTTTACTCGAACAACTTATTCAAACAACAAGCTTTCTTGAGACCAAAAACTTCATCTTCCTCAACAAGAAAAGCTTTCAGTGGGAAAGATAATATTTTCCTATCTTCATATTCCAACAAAGAGCAAAGTTCCTTGTTCTTCAACACTTCAAGCACTTCATCTACACATCCTTTGTGACGAAGCAAGTCAGAGAACCCCTGTTTTACAAGAAATCTTCTTTAACTAGAAGGACGTCCAAGTAAGTGGAGTAGTGAAGTGGGTATACTTCAAGGAAGCTCAGTGAAAGGACCAGTCTTAAAGGAAGCCAAGAAGTGCATCCCAGAAGACATCTAGACTTAAAGAAGATGTGGAGAACTTCTTAAAGTGCTAGGGCTAAGGCTTTGTAATCTGAGTTTTTACAAGCTTAGTGGAACAGTGGATTAGGGGAACGAGTTGTTCCTTGAACCACTATAAAAATCTCTGGTGTCATTTACTTACTGCTTTTAATTCTTGCATTTACTTTAAACTGATTAACTCCAAAGACTTGGTCTCTGTGTTCAGCAGAACGTGTCTTGTGAGTAAACAGAATGCCTATTGCCTTTGCATCTCTTAGAGGCTGACCGGACAGAACCCTTGCCAGAATATCATCCGTTGCCAGTTTGTTCTGCCAACAAAACAGACTATTCTGTGAAAACAGTTTCTTAACTTGAAAAAGTTAAAAGCCAATACAGTCTATTCACCCCCTAGACTGTATCCAGTATAACCGGGACCAACAAGTATTATTGTTATTATTATTATAGCTATAATTATTGTCATTATTATTACTTATTATTATTATTATTATTATTATTATTATTATTATTATTATTATTCTATTTTCCATAAAAAAGTACATCATATATTTTAATTAATGCACAAAACCTAATTGGAGCTAAATTAGAAAAAAGCTAGAAAAGAACATTTTATTAAATGCATGCTTGCTCTTTGTATTGATATTCGGTGGATTGGTGGGAAAAATACTACAAGTACCCCATTTGTACACCCCCTAAAGCGATGACATCATTTGAACCACCTAAAAGGTGATGTACAAATGGGATACTCCAAAATGGGGGTACACCAAACATAACTCATAAATAGTGGGAATGGCTAGGTGGGTTTTCTCTTTGATGGGTGGGACTGGCGAAAGGTAAGGCTGTTACAAAAGATGAGGGAATGGGTGTGTGGATAGTAAAGGTAAAATACGGAACAGCCATACCAAACGCTACATTTGATAGCATTTCATATTTTAACTGTCTAGGATAAAAAGTAGGAAAAATTGGTATTATTAATCCCAACTATACCCGGTCCACTTTTAATAATCCCTAGTACTCATTATTTCCCCGTAGTCCCAACTTTAGCCCCCCTTTTCCTGAAATACTCCCCCACCGGCTAACCTAAGTTATAACCGGAAAGTATAGACACGTGCGACTCATGTGTTCTTACTAAATATACATTGCAACCCTATTCCATCTTATTTCTTAGTCATCGACCTCTGAATGGAAGGAATTGAAGAAACGGCCAACTCGTCTTCTTCATATCTTCCGATTCGTGAAGATACTGCACAGGAATGGGACACCACATGTCAATGGCTTCGAATGCTGGCTCATCTTCATGGAGTAGAGGCAATGAAAGGAGTGATTTTTCAATTCAGTGCTATCACAATTTGTGTTCTTCACCTAGAATCGTTAAAAACGGACCAAATACTGGCAGGCAATTCTATGGGTGTGCACTGTGGCTTGTAAGTTGTTTACTATTCCTTAGAATTTTACTCTTCATTCCTTTGAATAAGTGCGGAATTAGTTGTTAGAATGAGTGAGAATTGAAATACACTGAAATTGAGTCTATTAAGGTATATTGAGATGAGTTTATTTGCATTATTGTTCACTTGCAGAAGGCAGACTGTCATTATTTCCAATGGGTTGGTGAAGGAAATGGACTTTGCAAAGAAGACAAGACAATGGATAAAGACATGTTGTTGGAGCAACTTGTGATGGACAAAAAAGCATTACAGGACAAGATTGTTGGACTAAAACGCAAGAAGCAGAAGTTGGAAGCTAAAGATATAGAAATGCACCTACTGATTACCAACAATGTGAAGACACAAAGAATAAAGAAAAGAATGACATTGATTGCTTTTGTTCTCCTGGATGTGGTTTTTTATTGTCTTGTATTTTAAGTGACTAGACCAAACTTAGTTGGACAAATCTGAGAGTTTTAGATGTGTGTAGTAGACATGTCTTGCATCTTGTTTTGAATTTGTGGTAGGATCAGTTGGTTAACATTTGTGGACTATTAGCATTTGTTGACTATTGTTATGTTAAGTTGATGTATTTGGTTCTGAACTATTGCAATGTTAATGAAAGTGCCAATGATTGATTTTGCATGAGTCTACCTTCTTTGGTTTCATCTTAGTTTTTGTAGGCCCATGATCCAGTAGGGTCTAAACTGCCTTTACATGTTGACTCCTACACATGAAGTGCATAACCTTTAAAGAACACATGAAATGCATAACATTGAACCATATTCCAAACAAAGATTGACAAGGTCTGCACTTTATTGAACAATGACCAAATTAAAAACACAATCCACCCAAGTGTACTCATCACAGATTCTCCACTACATATTACACAATAACAACACTACCGATTCCACTCTTCATATCATTTCCTTGGACAACAAACTTTGACAGCAACCTATGGAAATGAAGGACCAACAGAGGCCTCTGATAAATTGCTTGGACCACCAACCTGCCCAGGAGGCTGTAAACACAAAGTTTAATGATGCAATTAATGACATAATCATGGAAAAATCTATAAAATGTGAAATAGTATTGGCTTTATATACTCACATTAGACCAAGTGTTTCCTTCTCCATCTATAAGCACTCCAAACCCTACAGGAACCTGACCCATACCCCTTCCTCTGACAGGTCTACCTCTTTTTCCCCTTGCATTCAGGTTACCTCCTCTGCCTTGAATCAGTCTTCCTCCCCTTCCTATTCTTGATGGTTGTGCAATGGTTTCATGATTGGTTTGAGGTTCTTCTTGACTCTGGGATAGCCTTCTTGGGTCTTCCCCTGCTTCTCTTTTCTTGAGGTTCAACTGCCTTGTTTTTATCAGGACATTTTCTCTTGTTATGTTCTTTGGACTTGCACACACTACATGACATCTCAACACCATGTTTAGTTAACTTTCCAGGTTTCTTAGGTTTTTCATGGGGTGACTTCATCCTATTTTTCCTAGGTCTACTAGGACCAATCTTAATAGGTGGGGGATCCAAATGCACATCAACCTTAGGCCAATGCCTCTCTCCAGTTAGGGGTGAAATACCACCTGAGTACATCTTCAGATAGGTGTCCTTAGTGTAGCAGACATGCACATAATTCTCAGGTGTGTCATTCATGAAAAAAATGCATGAAATGGCATGGCAACAGGGTATTCCACTCAAGTCCCACTTCCTACATGTGCAAGTTCTAGCTTCTAAATTCACAGTCAAACTATCTAGTCTGTGACATACTTGAAATAAAACCTGACTAGATGGTAAAGGAGTGCAATTGGCAGCCTCATCCTTTTCTTTCTCAAGCCTAGCCTTAATTCTAAGACATAGTAAACCAACTATTTTTTCCATTTCCTGCCTTTTCACAACCAACCTTTGCATTAATGCACCTCTTATATCTTCTAGCATAAATATAATGTGTTTTGCTCTGGCATTAATGATATAACCATTAAATGTTTCAGCCATATCACTAACAATGACATCACATTTACTGGTTGTCCTAACAAAGGCTCTACAAAAACACACTGGGTTGTAAGATCTAAATGAACTCACTGCAGCCAGATTCACTTTTCCCATTTCTTCTAGAGCTTCCTCCAAATCTGCTTCATTATATGCCTTTGCAGCTTTCCAGAACATCATTTTCATTTATTCACCCTTGTGATTTTTATTCCAGTGTGCAAAGACATGTCTGGCACAATGCCTATGCTCAGCTAAAGGGAATTCTTTAGCCACTCCCCTTAGTATAGACTGCCACAAGATACATAATCAGGACAAAACATGGAAAAATAACTACAAATATAAGTAATGCATATGAACTGATGAATATGAAGTATAAGTAATGCATATGAACTGATGCATATGAAATATAAGTAATGCATAACACAAAATGGAGAAATTAATTCAACCTGGTGTTCATCTGAAATGAATGTCAGGTCAGCACTAGAAACAGTGTCTAAGTTCTTTTTTAGTTCACCTAAGAACCATTCCCAGCTAGAATTGTTTTCCCCTTCAACTACTACCCAGGCTACTGGAAACATTTGATCATTGGAGTCTCTCCCAATGGCAGACAATAGCATCCCACCTAAGAATGTTTTGATGAAAGACCCATCTATACACAACACATATCTACCCCCACTCAACCATCCATCTTTAACCCCTTTGAAACAGATAAAGAATCTCAGAAATGTAGGAGGAAAGGTCTTTATTGTTGGGTCTGTGAAGAGCTTGAAGTGGCTCTGAGGGTTAGCTTGACTAAGAGCTTCCAAGTACCTTCCAAGTTTGTTGTAGTGTTCACTCATGCTTCCATGAAGTTTTCTATGGGCATGATACATCACTGTGTAAACAAAGTCCCTCTTCACCAGCACTTTGTAAGCTCTCCTTATGGTTTCCATCATTTCTTTTGCAGGCCAGTGAGGTCTATATTTGAAAACTTCCAAAAACTGTGTTGCAACCCAGGGTGCCGTCAGTTGTCTATTCTTTTTCATATTTCTATTGAAAATGTGCTCTCCATTAACACTTTTAGCAACAAAGGAAGCTCTTCTACTGTCCCAACTAGCATACAATCTGAATGGACAACCTTCTACACATCTAGCACCTATTCTTTGTTGTCTGTCCTTGTGGCTGACATTAATCTTTAAATTTCTTCCTTGGGCAATGGAAAATCTGGCCACATCATCCTTAAACTTCTCCCTATTCTCAAATACAATCCCAACCTGCCATTTCTGCTCTTTGAAGTCAGTATTTGCATCCACCAGAGGAATTATTTCTCTCTTTCTTATTGACAGTCTGTCATCTCTATCACTCCCAGTAGGTGTGTGAATATCATCACCTGAATCTTCGTAATCACTCACACATTGATTGTGAGGTGCATCTTCTTCTTCTTCCTGTACTGTGTCTAAGGGGGGGGGGGGGGGTTGATTCACCTAACTTTCCTTGACCTGCTTGTTTTTGGAGTTGTTTGGCTATTTGCACAATCTTGGAATTCCAGCCATTCACTCTTCTTCTTGACTCTCTAAATTCCTCATCACTTGTGTCTTGATCAGGTCCAAAAAGTGGGACCTCTAACTCCTCACCATCTTCATCTGGCATATCCTCTGAAGACTCAAAAGCTTCATCACTGCATATTACTTCATCTTGTCCTCCATGTTCACTTCTTGAGGTGTGTGGTTGTGAACCAGAGATTTGTGCTGCCTTTCCTGTATTTGGTTTAGTTGCACTCAGGCCTGAAGTTCTTGAACTTGCTTTTGTTCCCTCATTAACTCCATCTTCAGTTGCCCCCCTTCATTATCCCCACCTCCTTCTGGTAGTAGCACCAATTCTGGGGAGCTTAGTTCATGTCTTATATAGCAGTCAATGATCTTATATTTCATAGCCACTTTGTACACTTCCTCACTTCATCATCAAGCTTAACCCTTCTCAAACCTTTCTCTAAACTTTGACCAGGAATCAAGTAGTAAATAGCATCAATGCTTCTATATTTGTCACATTTGCCAGCTAACTCCTCTAACCAGAACCAACATAACTCATCAGCATCGATGTCAAAACATTTATATTCACCACTGACATACTCTAAAATCTTCTGCTTGTTGTGCTTAAAGATACCTCCATGCCACATCTTAATTGTAATCATAGTTGAACTAGCCATCTCAAGTATGACCTATTAATAAATGGAAAACAGAGGAAGAATAAGTATAATGAACAACATGAGAATATGATAAAGAATAGATTTTTCATTGTCTAAGAAGTCTTTGTCTGCAAAGTAATAAAATGAAAAGCCTCATGTGTGCCAATCAAGCCATGAATTGCAAGAATTACAAACAATTATCACAATAAACCCAACAATTGTAATCATACCAAACAAGCATTTGAACACAATCATATAACCCTGCAATATGGAATTACAGCATTTGAACAAAATCATACAACCCTAAAATCTGGACTGACAATTTAATTCCAAGTTCATTTCACTACTTCAGTACAACTTCACTTCAATACAACAATATTACACAAGTGCAAGTTTAAGCCTTTACCTTCCAACATCAGAACAGTAACAAACAGCCAACGTGCATGCCCGGTTCTTCTGATTTCTCTCTCCGATCGAAACCAACTCACCAGCGCTTCTTCAGGTTTCGTTTTCTATGGCTGAGAATGGTGGTTAAGATGAGGTAGGTGAGAAGTAAAGGATGTGGCGTTTATGATGTTTAAAATTTTAATTTACCGGTTTGGCCGGTATTCAGCGTGGGGGGGGGGGGGGGGGTATTTCAGGAAAGGGGGGGGGGGCTAAAGTTGGGACTACGGGGAAAAATAATGAGTACCCGCGATTATTAAAAGCGGACCGGGTATAGTTGAGATTAATAATACCAATTTTTCCTAAAAAGTAAATATAAAAGTCATTTAATCAAACACTCTTCTTAGCTATCTTATCAAAATGACCATTGTAGTCAAATCAACCAATTTGTGGCCGTTATCAAAACACCCCGAGAAAAATATACTACCTCCGTCCCATAAAATAAGTCTCATTTCAATTTGGATTGGAGTTTAAGAAAGTGAGAATAAAGTGGAAATGTATGGTTGTGTTTGAGTAAGAAAAAGGTAAATGAATGTTTGTCACACAAAATTTTCCAAAAAGGGAAATGAAGATAATTTTTTGGGACGGTCCAAAAAAGAAAGTGAGACTTAGGATGTTTTGACTTGGAGTGTAATTTGCTGGTCTGGTCTGATCTGGTCTGATCTGATCTGGTCTGATCTGGTTTCTTTGTATTTTTATAACTATCCAAGTCTGGTATGGTCTGTCTAGTCTAGTCTGATCTGGCCTGGACGAATTATGATCGAGTAAAAACATGATTATTTTGTGGGAGGGAGGGAGTAATCGGGCGTGACTAAGCAAGGACACATTCTTCCGACAAAAGATTGGTGCGCCTAGCGATTTCGGTGGCGCGCGTAGCAGATCCTAATAAAAGAAGGACAAAGTTACGGAGGGCCGAGCGTGATGGCCGGCCGAGAGGCGCAGCCTGAGAAACAGCTTGAGGAGTGCTCCGTTTCCAAGTTCGTATTGTTATACATCATTTTCGATTTCATAGCTATCTCTCGGCCGTGTCAATATTTATCCGTTTTAGTGTGTAGTGTACAATTGAACTATTGAAGTATCCGAAAGTCCGAAACAAATCATCAGCATTACAGTTCGATTTAGAGCATGGATTTTTGAATTGTATGTCTCTTTGGAGTTCCTAGCAATTACCCCTTTAATTCTTCTCAACAGACCAGACCCTACGGTATTTGATTTTCCTCTGTTGATCAAACTTCATATCAGGCTGCGGATTACTGTAAGAATGTTTTTACTTGACTGAAATTTGCTAGTCAGTTTAAGTCTGGTCTTTTAAGTGTCTCGTCTGAACTGGTATGGGCTGTTTAAATCTGGTATGGGTTGGGATTGAAAAAGTCCAAATAAAAACATCCTAAGAATAAATTTTCAAAAAGTTAGGCCGTCGATGATTTTAAGAAATAAGTTTGCTGGATAAAGAACAAGGTTTTTCAAGTTTTTTAATTGGATTTGCTTGATGCCTGCAGTTCTTGAGTTTTGGTTAAGCTTATTTTATACTCCGTAATAGAATATAAAAGAACAACATAACCCACAGCTAATCAATTTCATAACTTGAATTTCTGACATTTCTTCAAAGTTACAGATTGAGGGAACATTATGATTATTATTGGTGTTAATGCAATGATGATCGTTATTGTTATCACTTATCATATTACTCCTATTAATATTTATTAGTACTACTACTTCAGTCTTCAGCTAAGTGGCAGGATTATACTTCAATGCATTCAAATGAATTTATTGATATAAACTGATACGGAGTATAAAGAAAATAAACTATATGTGCTTAGAGGTGTTATCACGGCGTTGCCTAGGCACCGACTAGGCGTCCTGGTAATGGAGGAGAACTGCCATGCTCAGTTGACTCACCTGAAGCTTCCAAGGCGTTCTGCGGCGATTAGGCATTGTCAGTCACTATGGTGACGGCAGATCTAGTTTATTTTGCTGACCCGCCCCAGAAATGTGAGATGTTTAGCCCTTTAAGCTGACTCAGGTCATCCAACTGGTCGCCGGCGCAGGTCCTTGCTCCGCTGTTATCTACTTTATTGAAGCCCAGCCTCTGTATTCTATTTCTTTATCTCCAAGTCTAAGCTCTGTTCCCTCCTTTTCGTCGCTAAGACTGAAGCACTTCTCTCGTTTTACTTTTTTTTTGTATGTTAATTAGTTGAATTCAGCTGGACTACGTATTTACACGTTTATTTCTTTACCTACTGTTTGAAAAGCCAAAAAATATTTTATGACTTCATTCGTGGTGAATTTTATTACTACATTAATAATTTGTAGTTTAAACGTTCTAATGCTCTGGACACTTTTATTTGAAATGAATGTTAAACACTTGTTTTTTTTATCGTAACACTTGTTTTGAATTATTAAATTTTTTGTTTGAATAATAAGTAAAGAAGTAATATTAATATATATATATATACACACACACACATACATATATGACTTGTCATCTAGTTATCCCCTATGCGGGTGCCTTAACGCCTAGAAAATAAGGCGATTGACTGGCGCCTCGCCTAGCTGCCGTGACAACCTGGTATTGAGGTAGAATCTCATTTGAACAGATAGACGAATTCCAATAGTTTCTCCATATAAGGATGAATTTAAGGCCATACTCAATCCAAAATATTTGATACTTATGTTACTTATAAAGAAAGAAATACCTTCTGGGTGGCTGGGTGGAGATGTGAAAATATCAAGCTATGCTCTAACAAGAAAAGATATTTTTGTGAACCTGAACTCCAAATCTATCTTTCTTGATTTTAACAAGTTAAATATGAATGACTTTGTGACTTCATATGCTTTCTTCAGTTCTTGTTGTGTACGCTCTCCATGACACTCCCTCTCTTTATGTCTTTCTTGAATGCCAAAGTGACTTGTAATGAATTCAGTAAAGCAACTGTCCATAATGAAATTTGAATGTCTAGACAAAGGACTCATAAGCAACGTGTCTGTCTGGAGGTTAGGAGCTTATGCATGTGTTAACCACAAAGTACATTGAACGAACTGAAGGAGATTGGAAAACCATAAAAAAACTTCTAATTATTCAAGAAGAAGTCAAAGGAATCGAACAACAACAGCACATACAGTAACAATTTACCTTTGAGTTGATTGATGATCATTCAACTAAGATTATTATAGTTTTGATATTAAATCTCACTCTTCTAAGCATGAATTATCTCCATTTGTATATGAAGCTTTTAAAAAAAAGCTCAAAGGATATCCATAATGCAAATCAAGTCTCTGCCAATGTTTTAAAATTTGCGATTCAAGGGGTAAAATTGTAGGATATTATGATTCTACGCAAGTAGATCAACTTAAATTGCACGAGAAGTGTAAACAATTGTTTTGGTCATTAAAAATTGTAAGAATGATATTTCCAATGAAAATGTCCATAAACCCAATAATATCTACTATGAGATTGAGTATATAATTCCAATAGAAATAAAAGCAATGCCTTTCATGAAGGTGACGGGTAATTGTGTTTCGAGTATGTTAAATGCCCATCATTTTCTTGATTAACAATATGATAATAGAGTGTAAATGTTGTTTACAATATCATATGTATAGTTTTAGGTTATGAGTTGAAATGTTCTTATAAGATTGTAGTGTTTTTGTTTTCAATTTCTAATTTATTGGAAATAATAAATATATTTTTCATAAAATCTTGCGGTTTCGTTTCTAAAACGCTGTACTATTTTCCAATTAAATAATATGACAACCTTGGTCACTCTTGGTTCACTTAGCTTTCTAGAAATTTTCATGGTACGTGAGAGTTTCAAGTTTAAGTTCCCATGGTTCAAGCCTTCATGTTAGTTTGGATCTTGGAAAATGAATTGGAAGAGAACAAAAGTGTAAGGAAAGCTGTTATTTTTAATGTTTGATTATACCTTGGAAAATGCGAAGGAAAATGAAATATGATTATATGCCTTTTTTACTTCTCTTAATTCTCAGTTTTCACATAATAGACATAATAAATAGAATATGTATGAACAAATATTAGAGTTTAGCTTATATTTTATTCGTCCCCCATCCCTCAAATTCCATTTCCTTCAGAATTTTCTCTGTTTTTATTCAATGCTCTTCCTAACATTTTCCGGGATCCAAATGGACCTTTAGAATTCAGAGAATTGGTGAGCTTATGTATGTGGGGTTTAGTAAATAAATGCAGTTTAGGGAAACTAGCTGTGGCATAATCCTTTCAAAAAGAGTAATTGTCATTCTATGCATGCCTTTTGTTGCAGTATCCATCCATTGAGGTGATAATGTTTGTTAAAGCTTCTAACATTTTACTTCAAAATAAATCATATCAGTGCACTTGGGACATGGGTTTTTTCAGTAGCTGGCGCTCTGCTTGCAATACCTGTTGGCATAAAGAAGAAATCGTTGGCACCCCTTGTATTCTTCGGTACAACTGGAACCATGCTTGATATCATTATGGGAATAAGTGCCTGTGAGAGAGAACACGCTGAACGCCAGATGGCGCTTCTGGAAGCACAAAATCCTCCAGCAGCTGATTCCTCTGATGATACAAGAGAATAACTGTTTTGTCTGATAGCTCGAGGTTGTGTAGCAGCCGAATTTCTCTGTTATTTTGCGCATTACGTCTTTGAGGGTTTTAAGCTAGTTAATACTTGATTTAGACTCTTCGACTGTATACCACTTCTCAGTTCAGCCCACTACTTTATTTCTGACTGAATTTGGTTCTCAAATTTGCAATTTTCAGACTCAATGCAGGGGTTTTCATACAATCGTACCTATGCAATTTTCACACGTATTTTGCTCTAGTTATGTAGGGGTTTTCATACATTGAGTATTAAGTGGGGTCCAAATTACATATGTTAGGACCAAATTGTGTCTCAAACGATGTCTAGATTTAGTGAATTGATGAAAGTACCCTTCTTGTTTGGAGCTAAATATGTGTGATTTGAGAATCAAATTGAGTCTAAATTGCATAGCAGTGACCAAATTGATCAAGTAATAGTGTCGAGTAGGGGGGCAAAACTGGGTATTGGATCTTACATGATCATAATGACATGGCTTATCTGGTTTCTAACTTTCTGTATCTGTCTCTTGATTATATCAATCTACCGTGGGTAAGCTGTGAGTAACTATATGTATATGCATTTTCACTTTATTATAACTGAGGTCTGAGGCCATTCCCTAATTCATACCCTTGTGAGCTTATGTTGTTTCTATTTTACAAAATTTGGTGTATGAAATGCTAGTTTGCGTATGGTGTTGTAATCTAACTGCTTAAATTGCATTTGCCGTTGCCAAAGGGGCAATTGGAATTCGCGCCCTACTTTTTCGGGTTTAATGCACCAAATTCCTCCCTGAAATATAAATTTGGCACATTAGTCCCCTGTAATTTAAAAAAGCGTCAAATCCCCTGTGTTATAATTAATCATGTGCCAAACCCTCTCCAAGAATAAATTTAATTTCCAAAAAATGAAAAAAGACTAGTTTTTTTTGTACAATTTAGAAATTTTGACAAAGTTACTTGTATATTCAATCATGTTATTAAAAAAAGTGACTTCAAAATTGTAAAATTTGTTCTTGAAGGGGGTTTTGCGCATGATTAATTAAAACAAATGGGGTTTCCCACATTTTTTAAATCACAGGGGACTAATGCGTCGAATTTATATTTCACGAGAGGTTTGACGCATTTATCCCCTACTTTTCATCTAATTTTGAGTTTGACGCGTTGGGAGTTTGGGATCATTAATATTCACACCCAATTTTCCCTCCCATTGGAGTTTGCACACCATCATTAGCAAAATGTTCTAATTTATTGGGGTGAAAATATTAATTATTTTAAAGTGAGGCTCAAACGCTTGTTCCAACTTCACTAAACTAGAAAGAATATATCAATCACGTTTGGTAATACCTAAATCGGCCACATTGGCTGATTTTGCTAAAATTTATGAGGTTCTGGCTGAAGTGACTGGATTGGTTGATTCTGTTGATTTATGAAAAAACTATATTTAAAATATTTCTTATTAATTAAAATAAAGAAAATATTATATGACAAAATAGCTAAAATGATAGAAACTTCAGCCAATACAGTCAAAAAAGTAACTCTAACTTTACTTTTCTTATTATTACACAATCCAGCGCGCGAAAACAAAAGTTACGTGTTTGATGAAAAACAAGGTCATTAAAAAGGCTCATCAACTATGTCAGGACTCAGGAGTTGTATGATTCAAAGTGAATTGTATAACTAGTGAAGTTCATTGCTTTTGCAATAAAAATAAATGTACATTTTTTTTATTACATTTCTCCTACATTCATGTGTCATCCACCTAAGTGTTCAGAATCTAATAGACGATGACACATTTGAATGTAGCAACATAATGGATGTAAAAAGAATCTAAAAAGGTATACCTAGCCGGCTAGCCCTAGTTTTCTTTAAAATGATGAAATCAATATTTGTTACACAATTTTTCCATAAAAAGAAAGTAACATTTTTATTTAGTCCACAAGAAGTTGGAAGGACATTTTCAACTTTTATAGAAGTTGATTACATTATTTGCTACATAAACCCTGTTTGAAAACTTCTTACTTATCCATCCAAAGAATATTATTATTATTATTACTACTACTACTATTATTTTTATTATTATAAATGGAATGTTTTTTTTCTTCCTCGAGTGTATCTTTAGCAAGACCAAATAAGACTATTTTATCCCAGAATGCTTAACATCTTTTCTTTTAAATCGTTTTATCGGGTCAATAAAAACAAGAAATTTGATGTTTGAAAATGTTAATAGCCTCTATTTTGGCAACAAAAATAAACTTAATAGCCTCTATGAGAGGAGAATTCTTAGAAGAAGATTGTCAAAAAAAGAAGAATTCTTAGAAGTACCGCATTTATGATGAGTCCAGTGTGATTAGATAAGGCCATGCATAAAATTGTATCCAATCTTTGAATAATTCAAAGATTCCAAAAACAAAAATGATGTTTGTACACACTCTTATACACACTTTTGTACACACCTATGTCTGTAAAAGCTTTTTTTTGTCTGTGAACATTGATTCACAAACAATGTTTTGCACAAACAAAATATTGTCTATGAATCAGGTTCACAGACAAAAAAAAAGCTTCACAAACATGATGTGTATAAGGTGTGTACAAGTGTGTGTACATCAAGCATGGTTGTTCCAAAAAAGAAGTGTTCTATAAGCCTTTCTGTTGCGGCAAAATTCATTAGATAAGACTAATAATCATCACTGCATTCCATTTCATAAAAGTTGTATACTCACTGCCATAGTCAGTGAGACATCTACATTGGGGTCATTGCTTTAAGTCTAGTACAGTGAGACATCCAGTCAACTCCAATGGACACCCCTAATCATCGAAGTCTGATAATACGAAAGAGTCCTCAGACCCCTCCTCTTCACTGTAATCATCCTCTAAAGCAGCAACTAAAGCATCATTCTCATCCTCTTCTTCCCCAAATTCCTCAACTTCTTCATTCTCACTCTCAATTCCTACATCCAATGTTAAATCATCATCTGGCATTATCTTATCTTCATCATCATCACATTCTACATCCATTGTACCGGTCAACCATTCATTATTATCATCTATGTACCCATAAGAAATCGGATCGATGTGATCACGTGCATCATATCGACGCCTCAACATGTGATTGTATTTCACAAACACCGAAGTGTTCAAGCGTTTTTGGGCCAAGCTATTCCTTTTCTTGTAGTGCAGCTGCAATGCATTATGATGATGTATTAAACATGAATGAATCAAGACATGTGAAATAAAGAATCTACTTATTACTTACTTGCATAACTAGGGGCTTATTTGGAAGCATTACTAAGTTCTCTTTCCGCTTTAAGATGATTTTTTCTCTTTCAAATATATACATCCCTTAAAACTGTCATCTTTGAATTCTTTGGTCAATCAAATTAAACTTTGACCAGTGATATATTTTTATAGGATATTGTTTAACATATAAAATTGATATGGAAATGTTCTATGTTAAAAATTATTTCATAAAAGTTTAAATATATAGCTTTCATTAAATTATACTAATGAAAATCATTGTCCAAAATTTATCACCATTGAAAATCATTGAAAAGTCAAAGATGACATAGTTTTAAAGGACGAAGGTAGTTGTAGCATATCCGAATGTAACATAACTGGTAAGTTCATTTTGAATATATAATTCATATTACTATATCCCTTATTGTTAAACGGGTGTCATGTTTGGATTACTGATTTGAGTATTACAAACACAACCTGTTGTCTGTTGACGTATGCATTATTTATTTAGAGATTAACCATTTATGCTAGCATTTTATATTATTTTTGTAAACAGCATCGAAATCAGAAACATGGTTTTAAAAAGAAATAATGACAAATATACTACGGAGTATTAAATAAAAAATAGATGACAAAATGTGACCATAATGGCATTTTCGCAATGACGGTAGTCATCATAATGATGTCCACTTTATGATGCAGTAATTATGTAGTCATATTTTTATCCATGAGTTTTCAGTAATACAACAACAAACAACATCCAAGGCTTAATCCCAAAAGAATTTAGGGTCGGCTAACATGAATTGATCCATGATATCGATGCCAAAAAGAGAAAATTGACAAAGAAGAAAAAAAGTAAGATAAAACGGATAAAATAAAGATAAATAAATATAAGATAATAATAACATAAGAATATAAGAAAGATAAAAGATAAAAGCTAAAACATAAAAAGCTAGAAGATAAAATTAACACGATAATATAAAAACATAAAGAAGATAAACAATAAAAGAAAAAGAGAGAGGAAAGATAGAAAAGACATCAATCGTCCACACGGATGTGCGCCCTCCGCTTTACTCTCTCCAAAGTCATACTCCCATCCAATCCAAGAAGACGCATATTAGTTCTGATTTCTCTAATCCAAGTCTGTTTGGGTCTTCCCCTCCTCCTCTCTGCCTCTTCTCCCCACCCCTCAATAATTTTATAGGAAAAAACTTGAAATGGTAATAATTAAAAGAAACAATCCATGTTCTTGATCATTATTGAGATTATGCTTTTGCTTTGAGAAACAGGGAAAACTTAACTGTTGAACATGGTGACATTTTCTTGTGTCTGTTTACAAAAAAGTGCAAACAAAAATGGAACATAGGAGCAAAATTCAAAACGACACCTAAACTATTATGTTTAATTACTTACATGCTCAAAGATGCTCCAATCAGGCTGAAAGCCAGACGCACTGCAAGTGAGGCTAAGCACTTTGATTGCAAACCTTTGCAAGTTTGGAGCTGAGGCACCAAACAGACTCCACCATGAAACTGTCAATATAAGTACATCATATATATGTGATGCAATATCCTGAGAATGACTTATGTGGTATATTCCAAACAAAACTTTAAAAAACACATAAAACAATTTACCTGGAGACATTATGTTTCTCTGCCAAATAACAATTTGTTGCCCAAAAAGTCTCTCTGCATTTTGATATAAAGGCAATTGTTCTAGGATCTTGTTTTGTTCATCGGAAGGGACCAACTTTTCCAAAGTTTGATAAAACCCAATAAGAATCTCCTCATATTTAGGTTTTGTTTTATCTTGTGAATAAAAGAACTCGGGATTCAGATAATATCCAGCAGCATGCAAAGGACTATTAACATGACTCCTCCATCTATCATCAATGATTTTGATTATTTCCTTATACCTTTCCTCTTTTCCATCAAAAGCTGTCGCAATAGCTTCTTTAGCATGGTCCATGGCCTCAAAAATATACCCCATTGCAGGCTTTTTATCACTACTGACCAAACGAAGCACACGAACTAAAGGACGAAATATCCTTAACATATACACAACATTGTTCCAAAACCAATGGAACCAAACAGTCCTTGATAATTTCTTGCCAACACGTTCTTTTTTCCACTTACTGTTTCTCCAATCATCTGATAGGAACATTTGCCTCAACTTATTCTTCAGTTTATGTATACGCCAGAGAGTGAGATAAATAGTAGCAAATCTTGTCACACCACCTCGGACAAGAGTTGTTTTACCACAGTGACGCTTCAATAAATTTGTTAAAAATGGACGATAGTAAACATATGCGTTCAATCTCATTGCCCGCTTCAATGTCCTAACAAATTCGGGCAATTTTACAATGTCTTTTAACATCAAATTGATACAATGACCAGCACAAGGGGTCCAACATAAGTGTGGCCTTTTTTCTTCTAATAGCTTTCCTAAGAAAACAAAGCAAAAGAAATACCGTATCTGTTAAAAATATGGCTACGCATATTCAGATTTTTTCAATGCTTATTAAAGAATTGAATATTTCATAGTCAGCAAAGGCATGACACTGCTCAACACGCCATCACGGACGGAAAACCTTGTATAGTGCAAAGTGGCTACCAGCTGAACTGGCTTTGTACCATGTTAAGGATCAGGTGGGATGTTCTTGAACTCCAAAAGAGCTCTCAGGTAATGTGGACGATTAAGAGCTCTTTGGATGAGACTATCTTATTCTTACGAATATTAAAACATGGCATAGATCTTGATTTTATCAAAAAGAAAAAAAGAGGCAAGCATGTTAATATTTAAAAAAAGAAGATCTCATACCAGCAAGTACATTGCTAGTGGCATCATCAGTAACCACTTGAATCACTTTTGTTTCCCCAATGCGCTCTATAAAGCTATCGATCAAGTGAAACATTGCCTCTCCACATTTTGAAAGATCGGAAGCATCAACAGATTGAAGAAAATGTGTTCCTTTAGGTGAACTGACCAAGAAATTAACAATAGTTCTTTCATTCTGATACATACATTCATCTACCCGAAGAGAGCAACCATATCTGGCCCAATCTTCTTTAGAAGAATCAATCAAATCTACCATATCATTAGCTTCCTTACTCAAAAGAGGACCCCACATCTCACAATAACTAGGTGGTTTTATACACACACCACATTTCCCCATAGAATCCATCATTGTTTTAAAGCTAGCATAATTAACAGCGTCAAATGGAATAGATGCATCACACATCCACTGGGACATAGCTTCACAAACTTCATCTCTTAATTCCTTCTTACAAGCCTCATGAATAAAAAACTCTTCTTCACTTTTGGCTTGTTTAGGTTTCTTGAGTTTTTGAGCATAACTACTTCCAGCATCAATTGGACCTTCTTCTTGCCTTGGCCCTTTCTTCTTTCGGATACACTTGTTTGCCTCTATATCACCCAATTCATAGTTGTCACTTCCATGAGATTGCACAAGTTTAGGATGCTTCTCCACATTAAGTGAGGCCTTTTTCATCACAAGTGTCTTTCCTTACGTGCTGAAAATTAAATCAGAACTAATTAATTGGTAAGAACTAAACAAAATCTAGTATAAGTTTCTTCTACAGACCACTTCTCAACTTGATTGGCTAAAAATTGAAAAAAAAAATTAGACAACAAATACATTATGCTTTGCTAAGCAGATTCCAATTAATGAATTCCCAATTCACGAAAAGCAGACGATACTCGATCTTCTTTTGGAATAAAATGAAACTATTCAAGTAATCCCGCAAAAAAACAGGCAAAACATGCTTCAGGGAAGCACTAGTTAAACAACACAGTCTGCCCTTGGGTAATTACGAAGAGTCTCACAGAGCAAGAACAACCTTCTCTACTGAAGATGAAAAGGACATGGACCTGTGATTTAGTTACCCTAATCGAAAGAAATACGAGCAGATTAAGCATTTCGGAATAAAGCAACCAGGCGAAAACAATAATGCGGTTACAAATCTGGCAGATGAGTTATAAATTTTCCAAATATTTACAAAATTCACTTAAAATTACTACCTTTGGGCTTGAGAGATGTGCGGGAGCACCGCGGTTCAGTGAGAGCGCGGGCGAGGCTTCTACTGATGAGGAAGGCTAAGCTAGTTACGCGGGAAATAATGAGACAGGTGATTGTTTTTAGTTAAATAAAGGGTCCCTTTACGTAGATATGTACAAAAACGGGTCGGGCCAGGTGCGCTTAAGTATGGGCGGGTCTGTACATACAGATTTGCCCACCGGCCCGGTCGATTAAAATATGGATGGGGCTTGCAATATAGTGTAGGCACGTTTGGACAAAAATACATGAGTAGATGCTATAAAATTAACAAAATGCATCTACTACATTATCTACCAACATTCTTTTGTATTTATGTGAACATATGAACCATTTTAATGTAATGATTTTTATAACAAGCACCGTGTAAATAGTTTTATTTATGATTATAATTAGAGACCACTTGAGAGAAACGATTTTCAAGTATTTTCAAGTATGCTCCGACAATCATGGAGCGGTGAAAAATTCTAGCGTCACCCTTTAAATAAATCTTCTGACGTGTTACTTTCATCTTTTCATTGCTCAAAAATGTCTAAAAGTAATTTGGAGCTTGTATGAGCGGCGATTTGTTCCCTAATGTGTCTAAGATTCTTATTCTCTTATAATTTTTTAGTCATTCTATGGGTGATTTCTATTTAAATTAACGGTGTGAGTTGCTACAAGATGTTATACTATTGTTTAATTGATGTTGGGGAGGCACTCTTTTAGTCCTAGATATGCATTTTTTGAAGGTCGTCTTTTTTCTCAAATTGTCTATGTCAATATCTATGGTTAGTCTCTTTCCTGAACCATCATTGATTGAAAATGTGATTCTATATTTTTATTAGGTTTGTGCGCTTCATATCGGAATTAAAGTCATTTGTATTCTTTCATATGTGACATATTTGCAGGTCCAGAGGAATCAGGCTAGCGAAGAGTGCTACATGATTGGGCATTGATTACTTGTTTCAACCGTTTTTAAAATTCCGCTTGTTTGCACTTTGTATTGTTCGGTGTTCATTTGTTTTGTCTTTTTAGAGAAGTTGCAGGGTTTTCATATAATGTTAGGAGCATAAAGATCGACGTGATCAAATTAAGTTTTCATTTGTTTGTCACATGGTTAGCAATTTTTGCAGCTCGTTTATGGGTGACTATATCTAAGTTTAATCATTGGAATTCTGTTTGGGGCTTGTATTATCTTGAATCTATTGTATTGAACGTGATTGATAAAATTCAAAATAAACAATTCCATTATTTTTTTTACTCTAGGGGGTCTGGGGGGAGGGGGTCTGGAGTAATCATGATTGAAACTCACTCCATTGAGTTTCAAACCCTTATGTGTCTAACGGGTTTCGAACTCGAGACCTCCCACTAGGCACTATAACCTCACAACCAGCTGGGCTGGAATGCTTGGTTAAAATTCCATTAAAAAATACTATAATTGTGACTTCCTATACAAGATGTGTTATGTTCAATAAAAGTAAGGTTTCACAAATATCAAACACTCTATAGATGTTTATGTTTGTAGCTGTAATTAGAGTTTCCTATACAAGATGAGCTATGATAAGTACAACTAGAGTTTCTACGATAGCAAACATTATGTCTAAAACAACTAGTGTTTTATACTATAGCTATAATATTGAGTATTGACTAGTTAGGATATTAGAGTTCTATACAAACGGATTATGCCCAATACAACTAGTGTTTAAATAATTTCCATACTATTTATGTTGTTTTGTGATACTCCCTCCCTCCCTTAAAACTTTGTCAACTTTTCTTTTTTGGATGTCCCACTAACTTTGATACTTTCCCTTTTAAGTAAAGCATTTGTGGTTCTATTTAATTTTCTCTCCTCTGCACAAACCTCAACCACATAGTTTTTACTTTACTAATCCTCGTGCCGGTCAAACTTGGCAAAATTTTAAGAGACGAAGGTAGTAATATATTTAAGAGAATCGAGTGCAACCTAATAGCTATAGTGTTTATAAACTTTATAGTTTATGTATTTAAGAGATCAGAATCGAGTGCAACCTAATAGCTATGAGCTCAATAGTAGCACAACACATGCACATGTAAGCAGGGGCGGACCCACCCTAGGGCTAGGGGGTGCCCGTGCCCCTGCGGTGATTTATATATATATATATATGTATTGGAAAATTCTCAGGTCCAGCACCTCCCGGTCCGAACGCCGTCCGAACACTGCCGTTTGGGGCGGTTCCAGGTGGAAATTTTTGATGAAATTTTTTGAGCATGTTCCTCATCAAGTCTAGTTTATCCATACCAAATTGCAGGTCAAAGTTCGACCGGGAAGGCAGTCAAATAATTCGTTGAAATTAATTGTGTTTTTCTATGTATAATTTGGCGCAGTTAACTTCAACGAATTATTTGACTGCCTTCCCGGTCGAATTTTGAGCTGAAGTTTGGTATGGATAAACTAGACTTGATGAGGAACATGCTCAAAAATTTTCATCAAAATATTACGTCGGGAATCGCCCCAAACGCCGGTGTTTAGACGGCGTTCGGACAGAAAAGTGCTGGACAGAAAAGTTATGCCGATTGAGACTTATGATGTTAATATTAGAGATTAGTTGAGAAGACGTTATTTGAGAAAATGTCCTTGCCAACCGCGTGACTTTAAATTTCCACAAAGTGATTTTAATGGGTGCAACATATCATTCCAAAAACAGTGGTTTTATTTAAATTTTATAGTTTTGTTTATTGATATACTCGTGATGCATATGATTTTTTTCTAGACTAGTATATCATTTCTTTGTTATTGTGCCCCTGCGAGTCACGAGTCCTGATTCCGCCACTGCATGTAAGAGTGAAGCATAGGATATCAAACAGTTTTAGGTTCCGTGGTTCAAAATCTTGAATCCAATAAAAACTCACTTGAGCTATTCTTGTTCTATAAAAGTTGAGCCATCTTACATATTCTTGTAAGGCTTATATGAAAGAAAATTTTTCTTGTTCATATCAAAGTAGAACTCATTTGTGATATGTTGGACATTCAATTGCTGATACTATATTTAATACATTAATATGTCCCGTATTTAGTTTTTTGCCCACTTAATGTACAAACAAGTTGAACTGAAGATAGTATTATAAATCGAAACAAGGGGAAATGAACATAGTTCAAAATGTAATACAGAACAGACTGCATTAGTTTAATAAAGATCAATTGGCTGAATCTGCATGCCAGCACCATTCTCGGAAAGACCACACGAACACTATTTACACACACATGTTCTCAACCTGAGTTGCAAACAGCAAAGATTTATTTGTATTTTATCTCATGGTCGGTTTATTACGCAGCATGGATTGATTATCGTCATCATCAACAGCAACTAGTAGCCTCCTTGAATGAATTCATTCAGCCTGTTGAGCTCATTCCTATGCTCACTCACCACTGCACGAACAACATCTCCGATCGACACCATCCCCACCATTTCTGAGTCATTAATCACTGGGATGTGCCTTATACGGTTATCTGCAACAAGTCCCCGCCGTTTGCATAACCATATTAGGAGCCCATGTACCACATTAGATATATAAGTATATAAATGCATGGGACCCACACAGGTTTATGGCCACAGTTTGTAATGTTTGCACATTGTGTGCCCATATGACTAATTGCCAAGTTTTTCTAAAATGACTTGATAACAGCCATAGAACAAAAAAAATATTTTATAGATGCAAGTTGGGCTGTAAAAATCAGCCTAGACAGCGGCCTAGTAGATAAGTCCTTTTATGCTAAAGAGGGAACTTCAATTCAAAAAGCATCATTCTTTAGGTGTTGTTGGACTGCCTAAGTGCCTTTGCCCATCAAGGTAATGGTGATCATTCTAGTTTTCGATGGTATTTTCATACAAAAAACGAGACATAAGTTCACCCTCTACGTCCAAAAATAATGATCCTGTTTTGACACGGGCACACTTATTAAGAAATATAGAATTATATGGTTGAAACTGTTTCTAGAAGAGAAAATAATAATAAGAACCACAAAACTATTCCCATAAAATGAAATTTGGGATGGAAGAAAATGAAAGCGCGAAGCTTTTTTGGGCCAGAGGAACTACTATTAATCTATATATATTACTCTGCTCGTCATGTTTTCTCCATCACCTCTTTCATTCTAAGTTCTAAGGCAGTCCGAAAATGTACATCCCGTATCGATTTTAACAACTATGCAAATTTTTACAAATTCAATAGCAAGAACGCAGTCCATTTTTGCCTAACTTAATGGGCAGAGGTAGTGTGTATTTTGAGGGTAGGGGCCATAAGGGCTTATTGGGTACGAGTGTACGACATGAGCACCTAGCGGTTTCTGTTAGCATGGATTGCAGGGGGGGTCAGAAATGAAATTTTACCTGTCATTAGCTGCATGGCTTTCAGAACCTTGGTATGAGGCGTGACAGTAATGAGCTTATTCTACCAGAAACAAAAACAAAAAAGAGCATTTATGAAAAATGGTTGACTCATTAGTCATTACTCCGTGTTTGCTGTCTATTAAATGTACCTCTTCCGTCATAATGTCCCCAACCTTTGTTGATTTTGATGATCTTCCCTGTACTATGATTTTCCTGAGGTAATCTGGTGTAGGAAAAAAACAAGCAGAATGAAAAATGCACACATGGTCTCTATACAAAAGCTCTTTTAAATTATAACCATTACATGAACATTGTCGATCTCAAATAACAAATGACAAGTGGTTCATGTCTCTCACATGATTTTTTTTCATCATGGCTTATAAATTCACTTCTCCCAAATGTAATTAGCTACCTCTTTCAGTGATAATACCAGCAATTGATTTCTGTTCCCCAGGTTTAACCACAACCAATGCTCCTACATTATGCTGAGTCATCTGCACACCAAAACTTTAGAGAGTTTAACCTAGGTAATTCCCTAGGCAAATTTAGTTACCACAACATCTCATCTATAGATTAAGCCAATAAAAATTAGCAACATGTGTAATAAATTGACATGACATGGAATCCATTGACATCACCAGCATTGACCAAGGCACAGTTTTTCATTCATACTTTAATCATTAACCAGCCATTGCGTCCATAACGAAGCACTACTACCTTCATAAAAAGGGAGTCATGTTTGGCCAAGGCACAGTTTTTAACTTTTGGTTTAGCTATCATTAAACATATTTAAATCTATAATCTTATATTTTAGTTTAGCAAAACTCGTCATAAGAAACCTGTGTGTAACTGTCTTTTGGCAAGGAGTCATATTTGCATAAAGAAAGGGGTCTCACCGACTTGACGGCATCATAGACAGAATCATCTGTAGTGCACCACAGCCATGACCCATCTGCACCTTTGCCCTTGGATTTCAAAATGTCAGAAATAGTGGTGCTTTCAAATCCGTGCTCTTCCATCCGGGCAGCTGAAGTTGACTCGTGACGGGCAAACATGAACGGCCGATTCATCACTGGATTGCCCAAACGGACATGTCTTAAGGCAGCCGTCTTCAGTACACTTCCATGAGAAAGGAGTGCTTGAATTCCTCTGTGCATTTTAGCTACAAAGAGTAACAAGATTCATTTTGGATAAGTAAACTCAAACAAAAATTATCTTTTTATTTAATAACAGTATTGCTCTAGAGAAGTCAATCAACTAACACTAGTAGTTTATTTCTTCAAACCACACATGACATACACCAGTCAAATGATGACACAACTATACATTGGATTAGAGTAACTAATCTATTGGATTGTACCTTTCAGTGTAATTCAGTCTATGTAAACACTAAACTAGGTCTACTACATGGGATTATGCGGGATCTCTAAGACCGTTATCATTCCAAGGAGTAAAAAGGGGTGAAACTCCAATTTTGGGTTTCTAAGAAGAAGGTCAGATATAAAAAGTAAAACAAACAAAAACTGTCAAGATTTCAACTTTTTAATCAAGATGAGTGATTCTTTAAAATGTAAGTCTTTGTAAAAGAAAGTACTAGTTCAATCATCTCTAGTACAGTAGGACTGTAGTATACTACTATATGTAACCCTGTAAGTTGGCCTAATTTCAAAACATACAGCCTGATTGCTAATATAGGGGTAAACTAATGGTAAGACTTCGGGAAAATATTTATTTTTATGATTACAACTATTATTATTCTTTTACTACGTATGTCAGTATGTGTTATCAGTTCTAAAAAAAATAACAAAAGGAATCTAACTACTCTGCTCAGTATCTTGTACAAGGCATACAAACAAATTCCAAAATCCAAATCTAGCACAAGAGATTATGCACAGGAGCACAAAAAAACTACAGGCAAAGATGAATAAACATAAATAAACAAATATATAATCAACCCACAGACTGCTCTGTTCAGTATCCACTGGAACTAATCACTTGAAAGAAAAATTAGAAGCATAGAGGCATAAGTAGGAAAAATGACGGGGTGTTGCAAGAAACTTACCCCAAAGATGATTTGATGAGCAAAGAAAAAAGAAAAAAATTGAAGTCGGGAAGACGATGGACTGATGGAGAAATGGGTGGGGTTTCCAGAAATTGTGTTGATCTTATCTGAAACTTATCCGGAAGATATTGGTACTTTGTAATAAACCGAAATACTTTTGTCAGCACCCCACGAGAGGATCGTGACCCGCAACCCAGGCATCGGTAGTGAAAACAACCAATTCTATCCACCTTCTACACATCTTATACACACCATGTTTGTGAAACTTTTTTTTGTTTGTTAATCCGGTTCATAGACGATATTTTGTTTGTGCAAAATATTGTCTGTGAATCAATGTTTACAGACAAAAAAAAGTTTTCACAGACATAGATGTGTACAAAAGTATGTATAAGAGTGTGTAGAAACATCATTTTTGCATGTGAAAAGCTCACTATATTTGCACTTAAATTGATAGAATATGCCGAGAAAGGTAAATCTGGATTCAATTTAACCAATTAGTTTTGTACGTAATAAATCATTTATATTAATGATCAAAGTTATGTCTCGACAAGTATAAAATATTGACTGTTGCATTTATTTAAAAACGGAAAAAGTATTACGGTAAAAACGATCTTTTTTTAGCTAAGACTTTCTAGTAATACTTCTTTAATTGATACTTGAATCAAATTAAAACACCTTAGCTCGTCTCATTTCTGAACTAATAGTGACACGTAGACAACAAGTGAGCCGAATTAATGGAGTGATTTTGGAATACAAGAGCTTAATGGACGTTACTATAAGTTACTTCGTAAAGTTACTATAAGTTACTTTGCATATATTATATACTAGAGTTTGGTTCAAATAAAAAGTGTTTCATACGTGCAAAACCAAAACTAATCTTTACCATTTCATCATTTCATCATTTCATCATCATTTACCCCAGTGACATACTAGAGTTTGCTTCCACCTACGCTGGGTAAGGGGGTCGGATGTACGCAGTCTTACCCATGTTCTAAAGCACAGAGAGATTGTTTCCGGATGACTCATAGTGAAAATCGCGTCCAAAATTGCATGGACTGACTGTTGCTTCATAACTGATGGAGTATATGGCCCGGGAACCCCCGGCCCACAGACTCCTACTACTCCAGCGAAGGCCCAACAGGCCCAAAAGGCCCAACAGGCCCAAATCACAGCGCCCAGAGTACCAAGCAGCCCGCAGTACGCGCCAGGGGTGCCTTCGCCCCCCTGGCCGAAGGGTCTAAACTCTCACAGAACGGGTTTCTCAAGCAAACTAAGAAACTGGGAGAAAACGGCGAAAACAGTAGCCCTCGGTACTGTGAGCCCTCGGCACCAAGGTGCCCTCGGTTGGAGGAGCCTTCGGCTACTGCTCTATAGCCGAAGGCATCTCACTCGACAAGATATCCGCCTCACATGCGTACAGATCACCGTACCCTGTATAGACGTCTCATCCAACAGTCGCATTAAATGCAGCCACATGCGGCTGCCAGCGCCAACCAGTTGAGGTGACCCCTCGGCCAATGAGCGCCTGACACGTGTCCCTGTCCGGCATTTATTGCTACTATAAATAGCACCTCATTTCCCCATTTGTAACCACGCTGAAAACGGCATTCATACTGAACACACTCTCTCTCTACTTTTACTTACTTGCTCTGACTTCTCTCTAAGTTATTCCCCGTAATAACCCTTCGGATATATACCCCCGGGTAGACTATCCATCATTTGGTGCTCTCGTTGAGAGGTCGAACAATCAAGTAAGAAACCCTCCCCCTCGATCAAACGCAAAACACTAGCCCTCCATCAAAATGGTGAGGACAACACGTGCCAACTCAAAGAACGTAGAAGACAAGAACCTGGCCCTCGGCGACGTCAACGCCCCCGAAGCCTCTCACAGGGCTCCCGAGGGCGGTGTCATCGCCGGGCTGGAACAGGCGGCTGTCGACCTACGCCTTCAGATCCAACAAAATGCCCCCGATGCCCGCCTCGGCATCGAGGCCAAGAAGAAAAACCGGAGCGATGACCAAGTCAGCCCTCCGGTTCTCACCATCGACGTGCAATCGGCGCTCTCCGCCTTCATCCAAACGCTCACCCAGAACCTGGGTGCCTTCGGCACCCTGGCTCCAGCTCACCCTCAGGTTGGGGAAAACATCATACATACTTCCCCCTCTGCCACACCCCTTCGGAAATCCCACCCCTCGGGTGAGGAACGATGAGGGGGTGGTGGCCCAAGATACGTCCTCCCAGGAAGTTCAGTCCCGGGACCGCCATAATGACAACAGGGAAAGGCCCCGTACTTCCGCCCTCAACCGGCTCGGAGGAGGGCCAGACCGCCGAGGGGTCCAAGACCGCCTCGGGGGGAAAGCACTCCAAAGGCCCCAGGAAAGCGGGGGATCTGTTTCGAGGGCAGACGAGGAGCGTCCCCCTCGGGACAAAGGCAAGGCACCCCTTCATGCCGATGATGCTCGGCACCAAATCAACCAGGCCCACTCGGCCCGGGTTCGTTCGCAGGAGGCGGAGACCCTCCCGAAGGATCCCCGGGACGAGATTATTGCGGCCCTCCAACGCCGGCTTGACGAGATGGAGTCCAACAAAGCTCACGCCACCACCTCCACCCCTCATTCAGATCTCAAATACGAGGCCATGATGGCCAAAATGGAGGAGTTACAGAAGAAGGTGGCCGAGGGCTCCGGGGAACCCGTCATCCAGCTCCGGACTCGGACGCCATTTACCCCAAGGGTATTGGCGGCCCGGATCCCGGAAAAATACCGAGGGCAACATATACAGCCCTACAACGGAAAAACGGACCCCCGGGAACATTACAGCAAGTACCAGAACAGCATGATGATGGTAGGGGCGTCGGACGAATATTTGTGTCGTTGGTTCCTCTCCACCTTAGAGGGGCCGGCATACGAATGGTTCAACAGGCTGCCCGAGGGCTGTATTGATTCATGGCAAGAACTTGCCCAGCGATTCTTGACACAATTTGCCGGGAGACGTCGCACAAGGAAGCACTTCTCCCACCTCCTAACAATACGCCAGAAGAGGGATGAGACCCTTCGGGACTTCCTAGAGCGCTGGAGGACGGAGGCCGACAAGGTCAACGGTGCTGATGACGGGACCCTCCTGGCCCTCCTACAAACCGTCCTCCGCACCGGCAACTTTTCAAGGAGCCTCATCATTGAACCCCCCCCCCCCCCCCCCCCCCCGCGACTACATAAGGGCTTTGCAGCGGGGGGACCGATATGCTGAGGCCGAGGAGGTGGAGAAGTATCACCAGCATCCGGACCAGCAGCCCCCGAGGGCTGACAACAAGCATAACCGAGGGCCGGGGCTCCTCCAAATCGCCCCAAGACTTCGGGACCCTCTGATGACCGCCCTCGGCAAGGCCAAGCCAAGCCCGGGGGAGGTTATAAGAGCAACCCTAAGACTTGGGCACAACCCATTCTCCTAGACCGCCCTCGGACACCATTGACGCACCCCGTCAGCATCATCCTCGATTTTGCCGAGGAGAGGGGCCTTGTTGAGCGCGACTCTCGCGCACCCCCGGAAGTACATGCTATCAACCCTCAGTTCCCCTACTGTCGCTTCCATCGGCACCAGGGGCACAGGACCGATGACTGCCATCAGCTAAAGACGGCCATGGAGAGGTTAATACAAGCAGGGCACCTGTCCCAATTTGTTCAGAGCCCTCGGCAGGAGGGACCTTCTCATCACGGGCCTCCCCGAGGGCACCACACGAAGGTAAATGCTTGGGTAAACCCGAATACCATCCCCCTCGGCAAGAAGAGGGAGATTGGAAACTTGGAAGAAGAGGAGGAGGAATACCCCCACTACCAGGAGAAAAAACGCCACATCCTTATGATCACCGGTGGCAATACAGGGGGCGATTCCACCAGCCAACGAAAGAAGTGGGCTCAATCGCTTTACGTGGGGGAAGTCACTCATATGCCCCCGGTAAAGCGACTGAGGGAGGAACCCATCACCTTCACCAACGCAGATCTCCCTCCTACTTCTTCTCCTCACAGGGATGCCTTGGTGATTCGGACGGAGATAAACGACACCATCATTCACCGAACTTACATTGACACGGGCAGCTCCGTCAATGTAATGTACCTCAGCACCTTCAGAGAGCTGCATCTGGAGAGGGGGTCCCTTCGGCCCATTAAGACCCCTCTTGCCGGCTTCACCGGCGATACTATTGATTCCGAGGGGGTAATAACCCTCCCGGTGATCTTCGGCGACGGGCTCCATAGAGCCCAGCTCGAAGTGGAGTTCGTCGTCGTCAACATTGACTGCGCCCACAACATCATCCTCGGCCGGCCAGCCCTCGAGGACCTCGAAGCCATCATCTCCATGAGGCACCTCTGCCTCAAGTTTCCCGCCGAGGGGGGCATTGGCTACTCCCGGGGGAACCAGAAAATTGCCCGTGCCTGCTATCTTCAGGTCACTAAGAAGGTAAGTAAGACGGAATTCCGTGTTGACACCATCACCGCAGCCATCGACCAAGAGGAAAGAAGGCCGAGGGCTGAACCGGCCGAGGACGTAGAAGACTTCGCGCTCGATCCGGCCCAGTCGGAGAGAGTCGTGAAGATTGGAGCCCAGCTCCCTGAAGATTTGAAGACCGGTATCAGCGACGCCCTCCGCGCCTACTCCACTGTCTTTGCATGGGGGCCGGAGGACATGCCGGGAATAAGCCGAAGGGTCATCACCCACCGCCTCTCGGTGGACCCCTCGGCAAAAGCAGTACAACAACGAAAGAGACCCCTCTCCGCCGAGAGGAGGGAATTCGTGAAGAAGGAGGTCGCCATGCTCCTCTCAATTAAGCACATCAAGGAGGTGAAATACCCCTCATGGCTAGCAAATGTAGTCCTCACACAGAAGCCCCCTACCTTCCGCATGTGCGTGGACTACACCGATCTCAACAAAGCGTGCCCTATGGATCCATTCCCTCTACCAAACATTGATCAATTGGTGGATGAGACCGCAGGGTGGGAGATCATGTCCTTCCTCGATGCCTTCCGAGGGTACCATCAAATTTTCATGCACGAGGAGGACGCCGAAAAAACTGCCTTCATGACTCCCGAGGGCATCTTCTGCTACCTAGTGATGGCCTTCGGCCTAAAGAACTCGGGGGCCACCTACACCCGGATGGTGGCTCGGGTCTTTCAAGCCGTCCTAGGGCGCACCATGGAGGCCTATGTGGACGACATGATCGTCAAAAGCAAGCAATCTTCCAGCCATGCTGACGACCTTCGGGAAATCTTCGCCATCATGCAAAAATTCAACCTTCGGCTAAACCCGAAGAAGTGCACCTTCGGCGTCCAAGGGGGCAAGTTCTTGGGTTACATGGTGAGCCGAAGGGGTATTGAGGCCAATCCCGAGAAAATCCAGGCCATCATCAACATGGAGCCCCCACGCAATGTGAAGGAAGTTCAACGGTTGACGGGCCGCCTGGCAGCCCTCAACCGCTTTCTATCTAAATCGGCGGAGAAGTCTCTACCCTTCTTCCAGATCATAAGGAAGACGGCTGGCTTTCTATGGACTCCAGAATGTCAGGGGGCTTTCGACGAGCTCAAACGATATCTATCTTCACCTCCTGTGCTCTCCAAACCCAAGGTAGGGGAGACCCTCTACCTCTACCTTGGGGTTAGCCCGGCGGCCATCAGCTCTGTGCTCATTCGGGAGGAAGACGGCACCCAACATGCCATCTTCTACGTTAGTAAGACCCTAAGGGAGGCCGAGCTCAGGTACTCCCCTGTGGAAAAAACGGTGTTGGCCATCGTTTGGACTGTCAAGAAGTTGGGCCACTACTTTCAGGCTCACCCGGTTCAGGTCATCACTCATCAACCCCTTGGCGCCCTCATGAGGAGCCCCACCAGCTCCTCCCGTATGGTGAAATGGGCTATCTTCTTGAGCCAGTACAACATTGACATCCGCCCAAGGCCTGCCATCAAGGGCCAAGCCCTGGCGGACTTTGTGACGGAGTGTACCGCAAGGGCAGCCACGGACGGGGAGCCCTCGGCTACCTCGGACGACTGGTGGACCCTCTACACTGACGGCTCCTCCGCGACCAAAGCATGCGGGGGAGGGGTAGTCCTCATTACTCCCGAGGGCTTCAGGGCCTACTATGCAATCCGCTTCTCCTTCAAGGTCTCCAACAATGAGGCCGAATATGAGGCCCTCCTATGTGGCCTTCGGCTGGCTGCCAACATGAGGGCTCGGCAGATCCACATCAAATGCGACTCCAAGTTGGTCGTTGGCCAAATCTCCGAAGAATATGAGGCCAAGGAGGGGAGAATGAAACAGTACAAGGAAGCGGCCAAGGAGTTGCTTAAGGTATTTGAGGCACACTCTCTCACTCAAATACCGAGGGCTCAGAACTCCGAGGCCGACATATTATCTAAGCTCTCGGCCGACTCCCCCGAGCACATCTCCAAAATTGCCAAAATCGAGGAACTCAGCCTCTCAAGCATCCATGCAAGCCCCGTTATGAACATACAACAACGTCAGGAGGATTGGATCACAGATATCACCGCCTTCATCTCCACAGGGCAGTTACCCGAGGATGAGACCCGCGCTAAACTGGCAAAGCTGAGGGCTCCTGGCTACACCATCGAAGATGGAAGGCTCTACAAACGATCTTACAATGGCACGCTACTTCGGTGCCTTCATCCAGATGAAGCCGAGGTCGCAATGGAGGAAGTGCACAGTGGCACTTGCTCAGCTCACCAGGGACCCTTCTCCATGTCCTGAAGGCTCATTCTCCAGGGCTACTTCTGGCCAACCATGGCCAGGGATTGTGTTGACCTTGCCCGGAGGTGCACCGCATGTCAACATTTCCAGAAAGCTCCCGGCAGGCCAGCGGTCAACTATGCCCCCATCAGCACCTCTGTCCCCTTTTCTCGATGGGGGATAGACCTTGTGGGCCCTCTGCCGAGGGATACCTCCAACAACAGATACATCATCGTGGCCGTCGACTACTTTACCAAGTGGGTGGAGGCTGAACCCCTCGCCAGCATCACAGAGGCGAAGTGCCGTCACTTCGTCCTCAAGAACATCCTCACAAGGTTTGGCGTCCCCCTGCAGATCATCTCCGACAATGGGACACAATTTGAGGCAGCCCCCTTCTGTGTCCTTCTGGAGGCATGGGGCATCAAACACACCTTCTCCTCCGTTGCCTACCCTCAAGGCAACGGGCAAGTAGAGAACGCCAACCGGACCTTGCTCGAGGGCCTCAAAAAGAAGCTGGAGGCCGAGGGTGGTGGCTGGGTGGAAGAACTCCACAACATCCTTTGGGCCTACCGCACCACCCCTCGGCGAGCAACGGGTGAAACACCCTTCTCCCTCCGCTACGGTTTTGAAGCCAAAGCTCCTACGGAAGTCACCCTTCCCACCCGAAGGGTGATCCAATATGACCCCGAGGTCAACGACAGCAACATGGCCCTCGACCTCCACCTCATTTCAGAACGCCGGGAGCAGGCCTTCATCCGGGCAGAAAACTACCGAAGGCAAGTCAAAAGCTACATCGACGCCAAAGTTCGCACCCGAGAATTTCAGGTGGGGGACTATGTCCTCCGGAGGAGGGAAGCCAGCCAACCAACCGAGGGAGGAAAAATGGCACCAAAATTCGAAGGCCCCTACATCATAGCAGCCATCATCAAACCTGGGACCTACAAGCTCAAACGCCCCAACAGGAAAGAAGTCCCTAGGCACTGGAATGTACACCACTTAGTTAAATTTTACCAATAATGTAAGAGCGGCCAAGCCCTCATAACTAGTGAATGTACTATCCTATGGCCCAAGGCCTCCAATTTCGAAGAATGAAGATACATTCAAGACATCAAGCCCTCATACTGACTACAGGCCCCCGGCCTCACCACGAGAAAAAAACCCCTCCGGCATCAAGTGCCGAGGGCAGACACCATCAACACCTACAACAACAGTGAAAACACCACGTGTTTTCAGTCAAGACCCCTCGGTACCAAGTGCCGAGGGAGGGAACTCCTATCACCAAGAACAAAGAACGCCATGTGTTTCATTTCCCTTCGGCACCCGGTGCCGAGGGTACATTCCCACCTTCAACATCAAAAAAGAAAAGATGAGAACACCAAGTGTTCCTACAGAAGACCCTTCGGCACCCAGTGCCGAGGGTACACCTCCATCATCAAACATCGAAACGAAGAAAAAACACCAAATGTTTCAAAGAAGACCCCTCGACACCCAGTGCCAGGGATATGCTCTCCTATCAACTTCCAAACATCTGTTGGGAAACACCAAGTGTTTCATTTGAAGACCCTTCGGTACCAAGTACCGAGGGTAGACGCCTACATCAACTACAACAAAAGGGAACACCAAGTGTTCCTACAGAAGACCCCTCGGTACCAAGTACTGGGGGCTACACATCGAAACTAACACCAAGTGTTGTTTCTAAAAGCCGTACCCCACGAGGACGCATATACCGAAGGCGCCACCATCGGTGCCGGCGGCACGTAGTGCCCCCGGCCATTTGCAACTAGTGTGCAAATGAAAACCCTTCCTTGAAACGCTTTCCGCGTCACTACCCCCAGGGTATGACAGGCATGAGAAATGCCCAGGATTCGACTTTAAAAAACGGAACGCTATCCGCGTCACTACCCCCAGGGTATGACAGGCATGAGAAATGCCTAGGATTCGACTTCCAAACCGAAACGCTCCCCGCGCCACCACCCCAAGGGTGTGGCAGGCCACGGACTATGTCTAGCGCCGAGGGGACGACTTTCAAAAATGAGGCGCTTTCCGCGCCATCCCCCAAGGGGAGGCAGGTTACGGACCACCATATCTTGTGCCCAGGAAACGTCCCTCGATCCCCTCGGAACTCGGAAGGTTAACCCGAGGGAGGAGAGCCATTGGTGTATTCTGATGGTCTCCTAATAGGCCCAGCCTTACCAAGAAACCAAGTTTCTTGATGCCTTCCCTTCACCACCAACCAAAAAAAAAAGGGTGAAGGGGAGTAGACTCAGCGAGAAATCAAAGAGTACACTCCAACAAATCACAACAAGCCGAGGGCTCCCCACGGGAAAACCTCCGGTAATTGAAGGCTCCTATTTCCCGAAGGATACTACTCGAACAGATAGCATCAAGAAACGGTTAAGTCCACTGCCTGGTCACCTCCGGTCACACAAACACCGAAGGCTTCAACAATACAAAGGAACTGGACTATCCAAAGTACACTAAAACGGTACCTTCAAACAAATACGGAAGGCATCTGTTACGCACTAGTACCGAGGGCCCTTACCCCATGACAAAGGTCAAATTCTACATATTTTAAATTATATGCCGAGGGCACACACTCCTCATGGGCTTTCTTCACAACAACAGGACTCAACATCAATTTATGCTTAGAAAATATTCTAAGTCCTGAATGAGCAGCCCCCGGGCATCTCGCAAAATAATGTAGAGTCAGAAGCCACCTATCACCCGAAGGCTCTACATCCGGAAGCTTGACATCACTTTACACTTGCAACAACACTTGCAGAAAAATTCTAAGTCCTAAAGATGGGCCCCCGGCTCAATCAGTATTACAGCCAAAGGAATATGACAGTTGAAGGCTATACATCAAGAAGGGATGCCATCTCCCGAAGGATCCCAAAGGAAAATCTACACTTAGAATATTCTCTAAGTCCTACATGGTTTTCCCCCGGTCAACTACTCATACATCATGGAGGGATTCCATCTCCCGAAGGCTCCCAAGGGAACCTCTACACTTAGAATATTTTCTAAGTCCTACATGTTTTTCCCCCGGTCAACTACTCATACATCAAGGAGGGATGCCATCTCCCGAAGGCTCCCAAGGGAAAATCTACACTTAGAATATTTTCTAAGTCCCACATATTTTCCCCCCCGGTCAACTACTCATACATCATGGAGGGTGCCATCTCCCGAAGGCTCCCAAGAAAAACTGCACTTAGAAATCTTTCTAAGTCCCACATATTTCACCCTCAACTTATAAAGGGACCCAATAGCCGAAGGCTACCTATCAATCGAAGGCTACAATACACAAGGAATCAACACTGAAGAGAATTTTCTAAGTCCTAAAGAATTGGCCCCCGGCCTAATCAATATTTCAGTTGGGGCTCCACAGTAGCCGAAGGCTACATGACATACTACACTTGCAAAAAAATTCTAAGTCCTGTGCATTGGGCCCTCGGTCCAACATTCACACATCAGGAAGGGATGCCATATCCCGAAGGCTCTCAAGGGGAAATCTACACTTAGAAATTTTTCTAAGTCCTAGGATTTGGGTCACTACAAACGCCCGAAGGCCTCATGTTGTGCTACACTTAGAAAAAATTTATAAGTCCTAATTGCTGCTGAACCCTCGGTTGCATATCCATCAGAGGGTGCCCAGCTACCGAAGGCTTCCGGGGGCAAGCCACAATCAGAAAACATTCTAAGTCCTAAAACATACATTCAAAGGAGAAGGCATACATTCGAAACATAAGGCGCATTCAAATATTAAGAGCTCGGAGGCAGCATGCATTCATCAAAAACAAGAGTGAGTGTGAAATTACAAACAGGCCGAAGCCGAAGGATCAAAGTTATTTATTACAAAATGTGTTCAGAGATTTCTAAGCGCATATTACACATCAACAACATCATTCCCGGGGGCACCCTCCCCCGATGGCTTCGAGGTAACCTCCGTCCCGGTGGCGTCCTCGGCATCATCATCGACGCCCATCATCATGGAATCATGAATCACCGGGCACTCTTCTCCCTCGGGGAGGGGGACCCGCACATCTGGCTGCAACGGGGGGAGGCCGTACACCGAGGGGTTGAACTCATCCAGGGAGGTGCCAAAATGCCGGGCGAGCCTCCGGTAAACCAGGTGCTGGGTGAAGAACTCGCCAGCTTGATAGTAGGTGTCACCCCTCTCATTCATCCAGTCGAGCCCGGGGCCCCTCACCCACTCCTCGATCGAGGCCTTCACCACAGAGGCCACCCACTCGCTCTGGCCCTCGGCCTTCCAGCCCTCGGAGGTGAACCCAGCAATGGCCTCTTCTCGGGCTTTGGCAGCAGCTTCAGCCTTGGCCTTCTCGGCGTCCTCGGCAGCTTGTTTTCTCTCCTCGGCCGCAACCCTCTCGGCCTCAGCCCTGCCCTCGGCTATCCCGTCATCTCTGGCCTCCTTCAACCGCAGCTCCGCTTGCCGAAGGGCGTCCTCCAACTTGCACACCTCCCGGAGGGCAGCGTCCTTGTCGTGAATCAGCTCCTTCACGGACTTCTCTAGCTCGGCCTTATGACGGCACCACTCCTCTCGCCTTCGGGCCTGCTCACCGAAGGTTATACAAGCCTGTTGAATAACAGACAGAGGGTTCAGACGGACATTGGGATTATGCTAAGTGTTGAGATCAAGTCAAAGTAAAAACACTTACAGTCAGAGCTGATCGAAGGGCCCTGGCTTCGAGGGCGTCATCATTATAGGTGGAGAGGGCTTCTTTGTCCATCATCGAGGTAATCCCCCTCAGGAAAGACATCGGCTCGGCTAAACCGTGCAATACAGATGCCCCCGGAGCGAGGGAGAGCCGAATAATCTCCCGAGGCAGGTTCCCCGGGGGAAGGTCTGTTTGAGCCATCGGAGTATCAATTGCCGGGGGGTCAGCGGAGGGCTGATCATCGAGTACTATGAGAGGGGCCGCCTTCTCAACGGCGCCCCCGGCAACCTTCTGCTTCTTGATCAGGGGCTCCACCCCCTTGCCCCCCTTTTTCTTCTTGGCTGCCACATCAGCCTTCGGTCCCCCGGCCGCAGTAGCAGGAGCAGCAGCAACTGAAGGCTCTGCGGTCTCCTTCGGGAAAACCTCATCAATGGGCTTTTGACCTGAGGGCTCCGTCTTCTCCTTCTTCTGGGCCTGCGCCCTCTCCTTCTTCTTTTTCATTGCGAAGAGAGCCTCCATACCTGCAAAACAAAGCAAAAGAGAATATTAACCCGAAGGGTTCATACCACAAACAACTATCGGGATGCAAAATGAAAGTGCCTAAGTAGGAGACTAAGGGCCCTCGTAGCCTACCTCCTGCTCCCCCGAAGGCCTCAGTGAAGACGGGGTACTTCTCATCTATTTCCCCGATGAACCGGTACCGTTGGAACCCGAGGGCATGCAAGTCTTCCTCAAAAGTGCACTCTTTGATCGTCACGACCTTCTTCTTGCCCTCCGGGATCTTGGCGAGTTTCAGGCCATCCCTCTCTAGGGCGGCACTCCCCACCCTCTCGTGGCGCCGAAAGCGGTCCCGTAGCTCCCTCGGGAAGGGATTCTCGGACAACCGGACGTAGCACCATCTGTCTTTCCAGCCCTTGTTGGAAGAGGGCGCCTCGGTAAACAGCTTGAACTTCGCTACCTGCTGCAAATTGGCGAAGCCCTCGGCATTCGCGTGCCCCCCTCGGTACAAGTTGAAGCTTTGGAAGAAGAGGTCCAAGCTTGGGGTAACATCCCTCGTCCGGCACAGGTGCAGAAAGCCGGCAATGTATGAATGGCTGTTGGGGGTAAGTTGGCAGGGGATGAGTCCAACAAACCGGAGGTACTCCCGGAGAAATGGATGCAGGGGGAACCGGAGGCCCATTGACACCGACAGAATGTGGACGGCAATGCATCCCTCGGGTGGCCTGGACAGCAGATCGTCGACGCCTGGCTCCACCACTACGGCCGAGGGCCCGACGTGCAGCTGCGTGACGTACAAGTCAGCCCTGTCCGCCTTCGACTTGATATCGAGGGCTTCGATGTTTAGCCAGGTATACCCCTCTGGCATTTCAACAGGCCCCCCAGCACCGGCGGCAACACTCTTCTTCTTAGGGGCAGCCCTCTGCGACTTTGTCTTCTTTTTACCGGGGGCTATCCTCAGAGGCGTCGGGTCCAACGGCTTGGAGGTACTAGGCTCACCACAGTCAGTCCGAGGGGGTGGCACAGCAACAGTAACCATCATCGCCTCCTTTTGGGCTTCGTCCTCCGCCACCTGATACGCGAGGGCTAATTCTTCATCTTCGCATTCCTGTTCGAAGCCCTCGGCTTCCACTTCGGCAGCAAGGGTCTTCTGCAACTCCAAGGCTACAGCTTCGTCGTCAGCAACCGAGGGCGCACTGCTACTTGACTCAACTTCGGAAGCAACCTCGTCCTCAACCGAGGGCTCCCTCGAGGCATTCTGCGAGTCGCTTTGGGACGACATCCTTGCTGTACTTAGGCTAAGATTCCTAAACCGAGGGGTCTCTACCAGGCTATAACACCTAACCTAAGGCCAGGGAGCGAAGGCTAACAAAAAATGGTGAGGAGCAAAGGGAGAACTAACCTCTGAAAGTGCTAGGACCGAAGGCTTGAGTTCTCTCTCTCTAGAATTTTTGGCAGAGCTTCGCTAAGGATTTTGGACGCGTAAGGAAGAAATGGCCCTGGCTCTGGGGTATTTATAGACCCCAGAGTCCAGGCTTGGGCCCGAAAACTGGGCCTCCGGATGGACGCCATCATCACACGCCGCGTCTTCGCCCAACCAGTGATGCCGCCCACGGACAGCCAGCCATCACACGCCACGTGTACCCCCCCCCCCCCAACGGCTAAAAACCTGACGTTACATATTCCAACGGCTATATTTCCAACGACTATATTTCCAACGGCTATATTCTGGAAGCCCCCGAGTTTTCTACTTCACCCCACTCCATCAAGGATAGCCTCCGGGTACACTTACCCAGAGACGCCCCCGGGTTGTGCCCCACACAGCCCCATAGCAGATGCCTTCGGGATCACCCCTTCAGAAACCCAAGGCTTCATATCAGGGCACCCCTCGGGGATTCCCCCTCAGCACTGCAAAACCGGGTAGCCCCCGGGGAGTTGCCTCATTGACGGGTGACCCATGGCACACAGGTAATGGGAGCCCTCGGGTATCTTCATCACAAACTAATCAACAAACAGTGGACCCCCCGGTAACAACTCCACTGCTGCCCTCATCCAGCGTGCCCTCGATCCCCAGAATGAGGGGCTCCCCTTCGGCGCACCCAGGACATCAACAGCAAGCCTTCGGCTAATCAACACATGAGCCCTCAGAACAAGGAAGAGCCTTCGGCATTACCGTTGTTCTCCATTTTTGACCAAGGTTCCACATTTTCGATTCATCATTGGGGGAATTCGGTGCACTCTTTTTCCCTCATTAGGATTTTTCCCCCAGGGTTTTTCCTAATGAGGTTTTTAACGAGGCATCCCCCCAAAATGAAACGAAAAGCGTCAGCCTTCGGCCCACAACAGCAACGCAACTACTCTACTCCTTTTCACCACTTTACAAGTGCCTCAAGGAGTGGGGGACCGGAGGACCCCCTCGGGAAAATCATTAAATTACAAAAGATGTAGAAATTCCAACAAACAACAAAGCAAGCCCTCAAGTCCCGACATGTGGGTAACTGAGGGACTGCCTTCGGCAGGGACATAAAAGCAACAACTCCTCACCAACTTCAGAGATCACGACGGGACAACATCAAAGGGCAAGCACAAATTACTCCTTTTCCCTCAAGTACCTTTCGGCAAAAGGAGTGAGGGACTCCTGATGGAGTATATGGCCCGGGAACCCCCGGCCCACAGACTCCTACTACTCCAGCGAAGGCCCAACAGGCCCAAATCACAGCGCCCAGAGTACCAAGCAGCCCGCACTACGCGCCAGGGGTGCCTTCGGCCCCCTGGTCGAAGGGTCTAAACTCTCACAGAACGGGTTTCTCAAGCAAACTAAGAAACTGGGAGAAAACGGCGAAAACAGTAGCCCTCGGTGCTGTGAGCCCTCGGCACCAAGGTGCCCTCGGTTGGAGGAGCCTTCGGCTACTGCTCTATAGCCGAAGGCATCTCACTCGACAAGATATCCGCCTCACATGCGTACAGATCACCGTACCCTGTACAGACGTCCCATCCAACAGCCGCATTAAATGCAGCCACATGCGGCTGCCAGCGCCAACCAGTTGAGGTGACCCCTCGGCCAATGAGCGCCTGACACGTGTCCCTGTTCGGCATTTATTGCTACTATAAATAGCACCCCATTTCCCCATTTGTAACCACGCTGAAAACGGCATTCATACTGAACACACTCTCTCTCTACTTTTACTTACTTGCTCTGACTTCTCTCTAAGTTATTCCCCGTAATAACCCTTCGGATATATACCCCCGGGTAGACTATCCATCAATAACAAAGAAGCACAAACAGTTTAATGAGTCATTTTGCTTTATTACATCATATTCTCAAGGCAAAAAACAGTGAATCTTTGGCTCGATCTTTACCATTTATGTGAAAAAAATAGATGTAATAGATCAAATTTTATGTTAGAAACGCGACATTTTGATAATTATGAAGAAGTTTTAATAAAAGGGAGATTTCCCAAAATAGGAGTAAATGAAGTTTTAAATTCCAAAATAGGACTACTTTGTTTTTATTCCTGAAATGGGACTAACATGGCAGTATTTACTGTCATCTTGTAGCCGTGACTGCCAAATAGTTACAGTACAGTGCATTTAACATGACAATATTTATTACTCCCTCCGTCCCTATATAAAAGTATCCATTCATTTTACACACATCTTAAGAAAGTGGGTTTGGTTGGTACTGTTTGGCACTGTTTGGACACTGTTTGGCACTGTTTGGCACTGTTTTGCATTGTTTTGTTTGCCAAAAAAGGAAAGGGAACTTTTATTTAGGGACGGCCCGAAAAGGAAACAAATGCTTTTATTTAGGGACGGAGGGAGTATAATTAATGACAGTATTTTTCATACATGACAGTAATAACTCCTATTTCAGCAAGAAAAACATACTAGTCCTATTTTTGGAATTCCAAATGTTATTTGCTCCTATTTTGTGTAATTTCCCTTAATAAAAATGTTGTAACAAAAGTGTATCACAAAATACAAAAAGTGCACATATAAAGCACAAAGGTACATCACAATACAAGTTTAAAAAAGTAGACAATCTTTTTAACACTAATGAGTGCATTTTTTTCATTAAGTATCCACTTTGTACTATAAACATTTGCACATTAAAGTTTATTTAATTCATTCATTTGAAAGTGATTAAAAATCAAAATTTATTCATTTTTCATTAAAAAAACTACTTTTTACTTGAATGACCCTTCCTAAGACCATTTGGAGTGGTGTGAGAGTCTAAATGTCAAAAATGGACTCCGTCCATATGAAAACAGTGTTTTGACTCTCATTTGTCTGCATTCCAGCACCGTCAATAAAATACACTCTGCACATTTTTTTATATATTAATTTAGTAAAACATTAATTAAATTATTATAAGTAATGTTTTTCTTTTAAATTTTTTCCTGAATAATTTTGAAATAAAAAATACACATTTCGATGTAAAAATAAATAAATTTCATTAATTTTTTAATGTTTTTCGGTTAACAAAAAATGAACTTTGTTCAAGTAATGTTCGATTATAAAATAGTCAGTTATTTGTTAAGACTCCGTGAATTAAAAATTTGTGTTTCTTCATTTTTTATAAAAGATTTGAAGTCGAAATTAAATGAAAAAGAAATTAATAATCTAGGAGTTCCAAATCCCAATCCGGTGCTCTATTGCTATTCAAGTTAGCGGGTGAAATCTTTAGCTTCCTACCTTCACAAAGTTTGGTAAAACCAATTACTTTTCTTCTCTTATTTTTCAATTTATCATTTCAGTTCTTTCCATTTCAATTTTTAATGTCTTATTTCAGTGGTTTTTCTTTTTCCAAGCATGCAAAATTGATAATTGATTGCTATATATTTTTTTACATTCTTAGTAGGTCAAATTTTGTTATTAAATTAGTTATGATGAACACAAGAAACTACAAGTCTACGAGGACCTCTTTGCTGACTTATTCTTTCTTCCAAATATCATATGTTTTAGCCATTTTAACATCTACTCGAGATTAAATTCTTGACTCCTTGTTGATTATTTAATTGAGTTATTGAACTTTTGAATGTTGAACAATATAAACTTGTCCCGATATATTAATATAATTCCCCCGGTAATGAAAAATATGAATCTAGTTAAGAAAAGTTAAAGAATCAAAGCATTACTTAAATCTCAAATGCAAGGCCTAATTCAAGTTTATGGTGAAATTAGTGTTCAAATGTAAGGCCTAATTTGTATAAATAGCCCTAGGCCTCTTAATTGGTTCAGACGGCCCTATGATGAATCTGTTACTGTAAAAATCTAAATAATTGTTCGGGTCACTCATGTTTATATCTCTCAAGAGTTTAAGCGAGTTCTTGAGAGTGCAGAATAGTCTAGTGAAATCGTGATCATCTTACTCTAAATTTTTTTTAGAAAGTAGTTATGTACTTCGTATTTTCATACTGGTACTATTTTAATAATATTGCACGAAAAAGGTATTATTATTGTAGTGCGTAGTTATTATTGTTGTAAGCATGTACTATGCAAACATGTACTATGTAGACATGTACATGTACAAACATTTTTAATTGATAGTTTTAATCTCAGATGATATTAGAGAAGATGAAATCAGATCAAATTTAAATAGATATATTAGACTACCTAATCATAGTTAGTTAAATATGGTACGGGAATGAAACGTGCATGATTTAATACGTACATGTTTTATGTTGGAAAAATGTGTTAAAATTGCATTAAATGGTCATTTTGGGGCAATTATTTGAGTGGGGTCCACTTCCGATTTGGGTCGGGTCAAAGTGGTTTCGGATTGTCCTTGTTAAGGGCTACAATTCGATATATGGTACGCTCAAAACGGATAACGGGTGAATGAGAAATTGATTCTCGAAGTTCGCTCGTTGAAATGGAAAAACTGGGAAAATGATGAGTTTCTAGTGTGTTTTATCCCACACCGAAAAACTCAAGGGATTTTCACCCCCTTATAAAGGGAAGCCTCTTTTAAGGAGTTAAGATTCTTGAAGGGAAAGGCTCTCTCTTACGCGCAGGGGGGGGGGGGGTTCTCTCTCGGACAGAAACCCTCCAAGGGTGTTCTGTTGGGGTCTTCTGTCGCGCACTTCTTCCGTTACAACAATTAATGCCCAACATTCTTCTCTTTTAATGCTGCGTTAAATGGACAGTTTATGGACGATTCAATGCCCAACGGACTGGTCATTGATGTCCAACGTTCAGGTCCATTAACACCCCATTTAACACACAACAAATCCTCCTATAAATAGCTGGCAGGTGCTTTGCAACAAACACACGGTTTGACAACGCACAACACTTTCCTCACGTTTTCTTGAGCTAAAAACTCTTCCAGCTACTCCCAAAATTCCTTCTGTGTTCATATTTGGTTCTCGTTCGCTGGAACTCTTGTTTGTGTGCTCAAACATTAGTTCGTAGTCATCGTATCCTGGGAAACGATTGTTGCAACGCTCCTAGCACCGTGGGAGGCAACAAATACGTTTTAAGGAAATCGTGCGTAGCACGAGCTTTGGCTAATTCTGCTTCATCTCCTTTCTTGTTTTTCTCTAATCATTTTATTTAATTTATTTATTTTAATTAATTTTCTTTATTTTCCGAAACACACCCTACAATCTTAAAACGTACTTCTTGATTGTTGTACTGCGATAAACAATCTAAAAACGTAGTTTGTCACTTTGGTGAACGAACTTAATTTTTGTGTTTTCGGAAAAAACGTTAAAGAACGAAAATGACTTCTCAAGAAAACGAGATTGGTGTTGGGCAGAATGTTCTGAACGACAATCACTCTGAAAGCGGAGCACCGGTGAACAATAGTTCACAACGCGGTGCATCTGCTTTGGCCAACCAAAGGGCTATCCCTATGGTGACCGTGCCAAGCAACTCTGTGGAGAAACCCGAGAAATTCAACGGGTTAAACTTCAAGAGGTGGCAGCAAAAGATGCTATTTTACCTCACTACTCTCGGTCTTGGTAGATTCTTGACCGAAGATGCGCCGGTAGCAACCGGGGGTGAGGTGGATGCGCAATCTTTCAACGCGGTTGAAGCTTGGAAGCATTCTGACTTCCTTTGCCGAAACTACGTGTTGAACGGGCTGCATGATGCTTTGTACGACGTGTATAGCAAATTAGCTACGGCTAAGGAGCTATGGAATGCTTTGGACCACAAATATAAAAGTGAGGATGCCGACGCAAAGAAATTTGTTGTTGGTCGATTCCTTGACTTTAAAATGGTGGATTCGAAGACGGTCTTGAGTCAAGTTGAGGAGATGCAAATGATCTTCAACGAAATTCGAGATGAAGGAATGACATTTAGTGAGTCTTTCCAAGTGGCGTCAATTATTCATTTATTGCCGCCGGCTTGGAAGGATTTCAAGAACTACCTTAAGCACAAGCGAAAGGAAATGAACTTGGAGCAATTGATCCTCCGTCTGCGGATTGAAGAGGATAACCGGAAGAATGATGGGAAACTCCCAATTGTTCATGGCGCCAAGGCCAACGTGGTGGAGCATGCAAAAGGCTCCAAAAATAAAAATAATGGGAAGAGCAAGCTCGGTCCCAAGGGAGGCATTTCCAAGACGAAGTTCAATGGAAAATGCTTCAATTGCGACAAGAATGGACACAAGTCCTCGGATTGCAAGGCACCACGGAAGAAGAAAGACTCCCAAGTCAATTTGGTGCAAGGTGGGCAAAAGGATGAAGACATCATCCTAGCGGCTGTGGTTACGGAAGTCAACCTCGTTGGATCCAATTCCAATGAGTGGTTTGTGGACACCGGTGCAACCCGGCACATTTGCTCGAACCGGGAGTTATTCACAACTTTTGAGCCATCAAATGGTGAGAAAGTGTGGATGGGTAACTCGGCTCATTCCGCGGTTGAAGGCGTGGGCAAGGTGGTCCTGAAGATGACTTCAGGCAAGGAGATGACTCTAAACCAAGTTTTGTTCGTTCCGGAAATACGCAAAAACCTGATTTCCGGTTCGTTGTTGAACAAGCATGGCTTCCGCATGGTTTTTGAGTCGGACAAACTGGTTTTGTCCAAATCGGGAATGTATGTGGGCAAGGGATATACATGTGATGGGCTTTTTAAGCTCAATGTAACGACTATTATTAATAATAATAATAAAATCCCTTCTGCTTACTTGCTTGAGTCTTCCAATGTGTGGCATGGTAGACTAGGACATGTTAATTTTAATTCTATACGTAGATTAATTAACATGGAGCACATTCCTAAATTCACAATTGATGTGAAGCACAAATGTGGAGTTTGTGTAGAGGCAAAACTAGCGAAAATGTCTTTCAAATCAGTTGAAAGAAAAACGGAACCACTTGAATTAATTCATAGTGACGTTTGTGATTTTAAATCAATACAAACACGTGGCGGTAATAAATATTTTATTACCTTTATCGATGATAGCACTCGCTATAGCTACGTTTATTTATTAAAAAATAAACACGAAGCAATCGATAAATTCATTCTTTATAAGAATGAAGTGGAAAATCAACTTAATCGACGGATTAAGACGGTTAGGGGTGATCGAGGTGGTGAGTATGAAGCACCAATTGGTGACTTTTGCGCTAGTGTGGGTATAGTACACGAACGTACCGCACCTTATTCACCTCAATCAAACGGTGTTGCCGAACGAAAGAATCGCACATTGAAAGATATGATGAATGCGATGCTAGTAAGTTCGGGCTTGCCACAAAATATGTGGGGCGAAGCAATCTTGACAAGCAATTACCTTTTAAATAAGGTTCCCCGGAAAAAATATGATAAAACTCCGTACGAGTTGTGGAAAGGCAGACGGCCTTCCTATCAATATTTAAAAGTGTGGGGGTGTCTTGCTAAGGTGCTTGTACCAACACCTAAGAAAATAAAAATAGGTCCAAAAACGGTGGATTGTATTTTTATTGGATATGCACAAAATAGTAGTGCTTATCGGTTTTTAGTGTACGATTCGAATAATCCGGATGTACATAAAAACACAATAATTGAATCAAGGAATGCTTCATTCTTTGAAGATGTATTTCCATGCAAGTCCAACGAAGGGCCTAGCACGTCAAAACGAACATTTGACGTAGCTATGGAAAATACTAGCGAGGGATCCGGAGAAGAACCCGAACCCAGACGTAGCAAACGTGCTAGAGTCGAAAAATCCTTCGGACCGGATTTTCTCACCTACCTGGTAGAATTTGAATCGGATATTCTAACATGTATGGTAGAAAATGAACCGGATTTTCTAACATGTTTGGTAGAAAATGAGCCACGGACTTATACGGAAGTCGTGACGTCTACTGAAGGTCCTATGTGGAAAGAAGCCATCAAAAGTGAGGTGGACTCTATCCTAAAAAATCACACGTGGGAATTGGTTGATCTCCCTCCGGGATGTAAACCTTTGGGATCCAAGTGGATTTTTAAACGTAAAATGAAACCAGACGGTTCCATTGATAAGTATAAGGCCAGACTTGTAACCAAGGGATACAAGCAACGCGAGGGCCATGATTACTTTGACACGTATTCTCCCGTGACGAGAATAAATTCCATTAGGATGATACTAGCGATTGCCGCTTTGCGGAAATTGGAAGTTCATCAAATGGACGTAAAAACCGCTTTTCTAAATGGCGATATAGACGAAGAAATCTATATGGAACAGCCCGAGGGCTTTCGTGTTCCAGGCCAAGAAAGGAAAGTGTGTAAATTAATTAAATCATTGTATGGATTGAAACAAGCCCCTAAACAGTGGCACGAAAAGTTCGATCATGCAATGTTAATTAATGGGTTTAAGATAAACGAAAGTGACAATTGCGTCTATGTGAAAAGCACGGTAGACGGCTATGTCATTTTATGTTTATACGTGGATGATATACTCATCGTGGGTAGCAATAATCTAATGATTAATTCTACCAAAAGCATGTTAAATTCTAAATTTGACATGAAGGATATGGGGCTGGCCGATTTAATCCTTGGGATTAAAATAATTGATCTGGTTCCAGTTTTTCCGGTCCGGTTCGGTCTGGTTTTCCGATTTAAACCAGATAGTGCACACCCCTAATTATTATTATTATTATTATTATTATTATTATTATTATTATTATTATTATTATTATTAGGGGTGTGCACCGGTTCAAAACCGGACCGGGCCGTACCAAACCGGACCAGATATCATTCCGGTTCGATCCGGTTCCAGTTTTCCGGTCCGATTCGGTCCGGTTTTGTGGTTTAAACCGGATAGTGCACACCCCTAATTATTATTATTATTATTATTGTTGTTATTATTTTTATTATTATTATTATTATTGTTATTGTTATTGTGATTGTTATTATTATTTGTAATTATAAATGAATAAAATATAATTATTTATGGATTATAATATATATAAAAAATAAAATCTTTATGCAAAAAAATATAAAAATAAAATTTCAGACCAGACCAGACCAAAACAGACCAGACCAGATCAAAACAAACCAGATCAGACCAGACCAGACCAGACCAAAACAGACCAGACCAGATCAAAACAAACCAGATCATACCAGACCAGACCACCAAATTACAACCCAATTAAAAACATTTAGCCCATTGGCGTGGAAGGAAGCGGCAGGCTAAGTAGTGAAGGTAGATATACAGATAGGTAAATAAAATATACTTTGTGAAATTAATAATGCAAGACGGCTACAATATCATTAAGAGGTTCGTTTTCTATAAATAAACACTCCGTAATAAAAATGCGGGCAGTGTTCCGACCCGAACCCGAAGCGTCCCTAATTTTCTCCATACCCTCCCCCCAAATTCCGCACGAATCTTCTTGTTGCAGAGCGTACCGGAAACGGTTTGTAGGCGTCCCCGCGCCGCCACCGTCCTCAGGCCGATTCTGGCGCGCCCAAACGCGACTAAGCGCCGTACCGGAGCTTCCTACTACTTCTTTGAAAATGAGTCAACTCTCGAATGCATTTACAATGCTTAGTTTGGACGTTGCGGATAGCCAAGAAGAGACCGAAGTAGCTCCCGAAGGAAACGGTGAGGGATTTGTTGAAATTCGGACGGAGTTGAAATGAAGTCACACAACTTGCTAATCGCGCATTCTTCCTTTGTCACTTCAATTTGAAAACCCCCGAAGATGATTGCGTATTGAAAAAATAAATATTGAGATTCGGAGTTTCTTTATGTTTTCTTGTCCAAGAAGTCAACAACTGTATGTGAATTGTACAGGGAAAGACGATGAAGGGGATAAGGTGGAATCTGCTTCTGAAGAGTACAGGCTGCCACTTGTGTGGATTGATCTAGAAATGACTGGTAATGGTTACCTACACATGGCGTCCTTATTCATGTATTACTACGCTGGAACTGATCAAGTATTGCTTTCTTGGATCTATTTGGTCGTTTGTCTGTTCATAATTGTCTTTGTCTCTGTTAATATTGATTTTAGAAACTCTGTTAGGTCTTCTAATGTATTATTCCATCTTCAATATATTTCAATCTTGGAAACTACCATATATATAAATACTCCGTAATAAATTATGTTGCTAGTTGCTAGAAGAAACAGAAAACAATTTTACTATAAAAGATTCTCTTCATTGCATGATTTCTTTTATCTAACATTTAATGGGTGACTGTTTTTAATTCCATAGTCAAAGTTTGTCTGTATAGGTCTCATGTTCAGATTGCTGCCCGTGTAGGTTTGAATGTTGAGATAGATACTATATTGGAGATTGCTTGTGTGATCACTGATGGAAGCTTGACCAAATTAGTTGAGGTAATTTATGATATTCTCTCTTCACGTTTTCACCAATTTTCTATACACAGATTTGCCATGCTATATTTGGAGTATTTATTATATCCAATGTTTGGAAAACAAAAGTTGATATTTTTACCTGAAACTTGAAAACTATGGGGAAACTCAATTGAAGTTACTCATGTGTTGCTTGTGAATATGAAACTTACCAATATCATGCCATTAGTTATCTCACTATCTGAAAGACAGAGATGCATTCCTCATATTTCCATACATTATTAAGCCCGTTTTATGGGGAAAATTCTTTCTTACTTGCTATTCATCGATTTTTTAACACTTGATGCACCCTGCACTTGATTAGAATTCTATTTTCTGCCTATTGCATCAAATGTGCCCTACTTTATGTAAACTAAGTCATGGACTTTAGGCCATATAACTTCACATACCATGCTGTGCAAAAACAGGGACCTGATATAGTCATTAGTCAACCAAAGGAGTGTTTGGATAATATGGGAGAGTGGTGTCAAGAACATCATGGAGCAAGTGGTAAGCCGCTTGACCGATTCCTGTATATATATTTGTAATTTGTAATATGTATCCCCCACTAAGGATACCTCTACCCCATCCCCCACTCCCCCCAAAAAGTCATATTTGGACAATATATGCCCTCCAAATTTAACAAGGTTAATCTTTAATTTCATTATATGCTGCCTATATTTTATTATTTATTGTCCCAAGTTTATCATATTTTACTAGTTTGTAACTCTTTTGGGAAAATAGTATGAAATGTAGCTTTGTTTGATCAAATAGGACTCTTTTTGGCTCAAAAAGCTTTTGAAGCACGACTCTTTTTGGGGGGATGGAGTATTTGTTTTCAACATCCTCTATTTTCCCAACTCCCAACTTTCATATTTTGGAGTGTTCGTGAGGCATGTAAGCCTGGAGGATGTTATGCAACTAAGTTGCTTAACCTAATGTAGGTCTGACTGGAAAGGTGCTTGAGAGTACAATATCTATTGAAGAAGCTGAGAAGCAGGTATATTTGGCCTCACCGACTATTGAACTGGCAACTCTGTTGTATCATTTCTGTGACACCAATAACCAAACAAATGGAAACTTTGTTATAAACATGCTATATTGATCATATTTAATTTTTTTCCCTTTACACATATACACACCGCCTGTACTGGTTAATAATTTACTGACTTGTTTTAATCCATAGGTTATTGAGTTTGTGAAGAGAAATATCGGGACAACATACTCACCACTCTTGGCAGGGAATTCAGTTTATGTTGATTTTCTCTTCATGAAGGTATGTGAAAATTTTGTACTATCTGATTTGTACTCATAAAAAATGATGTGATCTAGAAATTTTATACAGATATAAGGTTCTAGATGAAATCGCAGTTTAAGCTTAAAGCAGGATGTATCTAATTTTTTTTTCTTTTTTTATTTGGATGGCAGAAGTACATGCCGGACCTGGCTAATCTTTTCTCACATGTACTCGTTGACGTGAGCAGTGTCAAGGCATTATGCCTCCGTTGGTACCCCAGAGGTGAATTCCTATCATTCTTAACCAGACTTATCAAATGGACGAATTGGATAAAATTTTATTCAGACCATTATCGGTGGATTAAAACAAAAATCCACCAATGCATTTGTTATCTATTGAAGATTTATTATACAGTCCCACCATCCACAATCCATTTGACAAAATCCACCCACTCCATCTATTAACCATTTTTCAACTCATGGATTTCCAACCCATCCATTTACTTATTATTTTTCATAGGTAGAGATCATTGAGCAATGCACGTAGTGATGCTTGAACAAAGCTATACTTTGATTTTTGGTTCAATAAACCCAGTGCCTAGTCAAATCCAAAACATGATAAAAGCCACAAACGACTGCATAACTGAATAAATGTGGATAATTTAGTGGGCTTAGAATATTTTTACTCTAATTTAATGTGTATAATACAAATGGATTGATCGGACAATGAATTTTTAAAATTAATAGATTAGTCAATGAATGTACTGTCAAATGGATGGGGTGGATAGTGGATAAATGGATTGTTTTGAAATATCTCTTGTTGACAATTTTACTAGTAGTCGATTTGTTGTTTATGCACTAGTAATTTGATGCTGTCTTGTTTTCCATATAGACAACAAAAGGGCTCCTCGCAAAGAAAACAAACATAGAGCCATGGATGACATAAAAGAGAGCATAGCAGAACTCAAGTACTACAAGGATAACATTTTTAAAGCAACAAGGTTTAAGAAGTAACAATTTGGAAGGTATCTCCTTTTGTGTGTAAAACTGTAAACAGGCAGGCAGTCTCCTTCTTAATATGTTTTGTATTCGTATTTTTGTGTATATTGTGGTACCGACATTTGAAGTATGAACCTTTCTGCATGTCTCAACCATCATGACTGTAAAGTTCTTTGTGGTATGCAATTTTTTTAGTGAACCAAACAATCTTGGCGTGCACTTCATCTTGGCAAATACTGTATAAACAAATTCCATTGCATCGGAACATAGGAGCCCAGAAAATGTAGGTAACACCAGGGGGCCAATACAATTAAGATTATTAGTTTTATTTTAGTGGCCCAGTAGTACAAATAAATTTGTACACACTTCTAGGCTTCCCACGGCCAACATACTAATTATTACGGAGTATACATTTGCATTCATAACATAATATAACACAACATTAATAATTAAAAGACAGAAAGTCTTAGCCAAAAGAAAAGTTGTTCTTTCCAAATTCCAAGCACACGGGCTGCATTTTTGCTCAACGCTCTACACGTCGACAAGCCCTGAGAGTCTGAGATGTGTAAGGCATGAACTGAATCAAGCTGAACTAGGCTTGGACCTGGTCCTGGTTCTGGATCGAGATTGGACAGTTCTTGGACTTCTTGCCAAAAAGAGGTCTCGAAGACCCGAACTGTGTCGTGATGGATGAATAATGTATTGATATTTCAATTTTTAGATAGGTTTCTAGGATTTTATGGTACGTTTTCTGCCCAAATTACAAACTAAATTAGCAAAGTTGTTCCTTTACTTAGATTTAATCGTTTATGGTTATTACTAAATTATTATTCGAATACTACACTTTGATTTATTAGTAAATTATGGCCATCTTTTATCTCACTTAGATCAATTTGATGACTAGACTTATATTAAAAAAATTGCTTACCCGTTTATCTTGCCCGTGCTATGCGGGCCTATGCCCCTTCCTGGGGTTACTTCACTTACTTGATGAAGTTTTTACCATAAAAATTTTTTCAAGAGGAAGCTCTGTTATGTACTTATGTCCTTAACTTAGGTTTGGAAGTACCTCTCTACTACTCAAAATAGTACATAATCAATTACATTGCCTCATTTGATAAAATGTTTTACGTTAGTTGTGGACCATATATATTTCGAATTTTTTTATGACATACCCGTAGTGCACTAGTGCGTAGTAATTTTGGGAGAAGTAAAATGGATAAGGAAGGAGATATACTTCTTTTTTTATTATTATTGTTATCCTAATTCTAGGAAAATGTATCACCTTTTAAGGGAGATGTAAGTGCATGCAAGTCTGGAGGCGGGTGGTTGGAAGTACTAAAATTGCCAACTTGGTTCACTTATAACAATTGACTTGGTACATGCATCTTAGTAATCAGGGGCGGAGCCAGAACACTGGGCTAGACTGGGCCAGTACAAAAAATATTTTGAAAAAAAATTTACATGGAATTTTTTACATTAAAAATTTAGACATTTTTTAAATTTGGGTTGGGTGACGGTTGGTCCTCCCCTAGCTACGCCCCTGTTAGTAATACAGAAATCAGGAAGGAGTAGAGGGGAGGAAAAAAAGTTACTTCTCCCGGAGAAGAGAAGCATCTCCTATTTATAGAAGGGGGAGGGGGGTATACAAGTTATTCTCATGGGCCAATAGGGCCAAAATGGGCCTAAGTAGGCCGAGTGGACTGAACCAGGCCCAATAGGGTCTGACTAATTAGGCTCCGTACAGGGGTAATTCCTTGGGCCCGTAAACAGTAGTAGGCCGAAATAATATGCTTCAACACAAGTCCTCCAGTTTCTTGAGTAGTGAGCGTGCGTATACGCTTGAGAAAGTATAATCTTGCATTCTTGCTCGTGTTCTTCCTTTGATTTCCTTGATTTGGTGTCTTCGAATAGTCTTGGGCGCAAGGCATGCATAAGTGAGATGCGAGGTGCATTCCCCGCAACGAGCACAACGGCGTTGAGGAGCCGCTCATGTTGCGTAATGCGGCGGTTGCCATCCCACATAAGGGATCGACGAGCTCGACCGAGAAGTAGACACGACGACGCTGAGGGGCCGATCGTGCTGCATAAAGCGTCGGTCGCCATCCCAGATTAAGGATTGACGAGCCCGGCCGAGGAGTAGACATGATGACGCTGAGGAGCCGCTTGTGCTGCATAATGCGGCGGGTCACCATCCCAGATTAGGGTTCGATGAGTCCGGCCAAGGAGCAAACATGACGGCACTGAGGAGCTGCTCGTGCTACATAATGAGACGGTCGCCCTCCCAGATTAGGGATCGACGATCCTGACCGAGGAGTAGACACGACGGCGCTGAGGAGTCACCCGTGCTGCATAATGCGGCAGTTGCCATCCCATATTAGGGATCGACGAGCCCAGTCGAGGAGTAGACACGACGGCACTGAGGAGCCGCTCGTGTTGCATAATGCGGCACTCATCCATACTTATGGCTGAAATGACAACTCACCTTCAACCCACGGTTTTGATTCCCGATTCGATTCAATCCACATGGTGGGGCTAAGGTGAGAATTTTTACAACAGTTTCGATTTCAGGTTTTTCTGGTACGGGTTGTCCATATTTATGGTCAATTTGGACAATCATCTCCTAAACCACAGTTTCGATACAACCGTTCGGCACAGCCGAACAATTCGTCCATACTTATGGCTGAGATGATGACTCACCTCTAACTCACAGTTCCTTCTCTCTCTGGGTTTTCCATACTATTCTTATTCTTTTTTTTTCAGTGCATGCCAAGATTGTTTGGTTCACTAAAAAAATTGCATACCATAAAGAACATTACACAGTCATGATGGTGGAGACATGCAGAAAGGTTCATACTACAAATGTCAGTACCACAATATACACAAAAATACGAATACAAAACATTTTAAGGAGACTGCCCGCCTGTCATCCATAGCTTCCAAATTGTTACTTCTTAAACCTTGTTGCTTTAAAAATGTTATCCTTGTAGAACTTGAGTTCTGCTATGCTCTCCTTTATAACAAATATACCTGCTTCTCAGCTTCTTCAATAGATATTGTACTCTCAAGCACCTTTCCAGTCAGACCTACATTAGGTTGAGCAACTTAGTTGCATAACATCCCCCAGGCTTACATGCCTCACGAACACTCCAAAATATGAAAGCTGGGACTTGGGAAAATAGAGGATGTTTAAAACAAATACTCCACCCCCCCAAAAAGAGTCGTGCTTCAAAAGCTTTTTGAGCCAATTAGAGTCCTATTTGATCAAACAAAGCTACATTTCATACTATTTTCCCAAAAGAGTTACAAACTAGTAAAATATGATAAACTTGGGACAATAAATAATAAAATATAGGCAGCATATAATGAAATTAAAGATTAACCTTGTTAAATTTGGAGGGCATATATTGTCCAAATATGACTTTTTGGGGGAGTGGGGGATGGGGTAGAGGTATCCTTAGTGGGGGATACATATTACAAATTACAAATATATATATACAGGAATCGGTCAAGATGCTTACCACTTGCTCCATGATGTTCTTGACACCACTCTCCCATATTATCCAAACACTCCTTTGGTTGACTAATGACTATATCAGGTCCCTGTTTTTGCACAGCATGGTATGTGAAGCTTTATGGCCTAAAGTCCATGACTTAGTTTACATAAAGTAGGGCACATTTGATGCAACAGAAAATGGTATTCTAATCAAGTGCAGGGTGCATCAAGTGTTAAAAAAATAGATGAATAGTAAGTAAGAAAGATTTTTCCCCTTAAAATGGGGTTAATAATGTATGAAAATATGAGGAATGCATCTGTCTTTCAGATAGTGAGATAACTAATGGCATGATATTGGTAAGTTTCATATTCACAGCAACACATGAGTAACTTCAATTGAGTTTCCCCATAGCTTTCAAGTTTCAAGAACAAATATCAACTATTGTTTTCCAAACTTTGCATATAATAAATACTTCAAATATAGCATGGCAAAGCTGTGTATAGAAAATGGGTGAAAACGTGAAGAGAAAATATCATAAATTACCTCAACTAATTTGGTCAAGCTTCCATCAGTGATCACACAAGCAATCTCCAATATAGTATCTACCTCAACATTCAAACCTACACGGGCAGCAGTAATCATGAATAAGGACGCCAGGTGTAGGTAACCATTACCCGTCATTTCTAGATCAATCCATACAAGTGACAACCTACAGCGGGAAAATGATGTACTACGATCCCAGGTGCAATCGGCGGTCTCCATAGCTTCAAATTCAAGAAACAATCAAAGGAGTAAAGCCAAGACTGCCGCTACTAGGTTGGACCTAGGCTTCACCCCAGCTGCAACGGAACCACCAGCCACCATGATGGATCCCGTCTCTCTCACGCTAGGTTTGTCGTCAACCGGCGACTATCAATCCATGGTCATCTCGCAAGTCATACCCTATGTGCCTCTTATTCCGGAGACGACTCCAGTCCCAAATATCCCGATGTGCTTCTTTCCAGATTCATTGCGAACTTGGCCAATGACAGCATGTCTGCATTCAATCAATCAAAGGATGCCAAGATCAACTGCCGCCTCAGCTCCGACGGAACCTCCCGTCCCTCATTCGGGGGCCGACACGTCTGGAGAACCAGGACCGTCAAATCGATTTGTTCCCCTTCCAAATCCTAGACGGAATTTGTTCCACAACCTGTTTGCAGAACCTCAAAGGCGACGAGTTCCAGAACTTGTCGACATCTCTAGGCAGAGGCAGCAGGAACCTAAAGTCATCGTCGCCCTATCACCCACTGGACATGAGACGGCCCAAGTGGTTACACCACATGCCCTGACCATGAGACAAGCACAGGCGGATCTAACGGACCCCATGTCCGTCATCTTAGAACATCTGAAGGAGTTGCGAGATAAAATCAACGGCATTCCTGGAGTACCGTCACCATTTGGTATTGCTTTGAAGACGTGTTACGCAGACTCTCCCTTTGGACAATATATCAGTGACGTCGAGTTCCCACGGAAGTTCGTTGCCCCTTCAATGAAATTGTTCGATGGAACTCCCGATCCTTTGGAACACATTGCACAATACAAGCAGTAACTGTTGACCATTTGAGTCAGGCCTGAGCAACAGGAAGCCCGCATATTTAGAGCATTCGGGACGACATTAACAGGACCAACGTTGACATAGTTCGTCAATTTGCCCAACGAAGAAATCAACTCATTCGCAGAACTCATTAACCTGTTCAACCAACAATTTGCAAGTAGTAGAGTCCTTGAAAAACATACCAGTGACCTTTACCGAGTAATCCAACGACGGGGTGAATCTTTGAGAAATTATTTGCACCGATTCAATAAGGAAAAGGTGTCGATCCCAAAATGTGACGTCTCTACCATCATTGAAGCATTCAGAAGAGGTTTGTATCAAGATTCGGAGTTGTACCACGAACTTATGAAATACCTTTTTCGGTCCTTTGAAGATTTCCAAGCAAAGACGTTGGCTTTCATCCGTCTATAAGAGGACTTACAATCCCATCAAAGATAAATTGAGCACGAAGAGGGGCACGGGAAATCAGAATCTCTTAGGAGTCATGATTACAAGCATGGAAAACCATATTCAAGACCTGAGGAACGAGTCGTCACTTCTGTGACGAGATAGATCAGACAACATGATCGAAGTGGTCGGGTGGGGGGACATGTCGTCCAATGATAGACAAGTTCTGAAGAGGTGCAATACGGTACCCTTAAAGTTGTTTCATTTTTAGCTTAATATTTTCTTTTACACAGTGTTGTCACTCCTGTGACGAGATAAACCAAATGACATGACTGAAATTGTCGGACAAGGGGGCATGTCGTCTGACAATAGACAGGTTATGATGATAAATATTTCTCTAGTTTTGTATACATACTTTTAATTTATTGCTTTCATTTATCTATAAACGATCACTAACTTAAGCATCGGAGGGCCGTTGGCTTCTAGCCAATGGCCGACGTTAGCGAATTCTTTTTTACACAGGTACAATCAACAATTGACGATGATGGAATCCTAACATACAAAGCCTTACAACACATCAAAACACAATTGAGGACTTGTGATCCCGTCGAAGACAAATTGAGCACGAAGGGGCACAGGAAATCAGAATCTCTCAGGAGTCATGATTACAAGCATGGAAAATCATATTCGAGACCTGAGGAATGAGTCATCACTTCTGTGACGAGATAGATCAGACAACATGATCGAAGTGGTCGGGTGGGGGGGCATGTCGTCCAATGATAGACAAGTTCTGAAGAGGTGCAATACGGTACCCTTAAAGTTGTTTCATTTTTAGCTTAATATTTTCTTTTACATAGTGTTGTCACTCCTGTGACGATATAAACCAGACGACATGACTGAAATCGTCGGACAAGGGGACATGTAGTCTGACAATAGACATGTTATAATGATAAATATTTCTCTAGTTTCGTATACATACTTTTAATTTATTACTTTCATTTATCTATAAACGATCACTAACTTAAGCATCGGAGGGCCGTTGGCTTCTAGCCAATGGCCGACGTTAGCGAATTCTTTTTTACATAGGTACAATCAACAATTGACGATGACGGAATCTTAACATACAAAGCCTTACAACACATCAAAACACAATTGAGGACTTATGATCCCGTTGAAGACAAATTGAGCACGAAGGGGCACGAGAAATTAGAATCTCTCGGGAGTCAGAATTACAAGCATGGAAAACCATATTCGAGACCTGAGGAACGAGTCGTCAAATCTGTGACGAGATAGATCAGACAACATGATCGAAGTCGTCGGGCGGGGGGGGGGGGGGGCATGTTGTCCGATGATAGACAAGTTCTAAAGAGGTGCAATACAGTACCCTTAAAGTTGTTTCATTTTTAGCTTAATATTTTCTTTTACATAGTGTTGTCACTTCTGTGACGAGATAATCCAGACGACATGACTGAAATCGTCGGACAAGGGGGCATGTCTTCTGATAATAGACAGGTTATAATGATAGATATTTCTCTAGTTTTGTAAACATACTTTTAATTTATTACTTTCATTTATCTATAAACGATCACTAACTTAAAAAGAGTGTCTATCAGTATAGCTTTGTTCAAGCATCATTACGTGCATTGCTCAATGATCTCTACCTATGAAAAAAAATAAGTAAATGGATGGGTTGGAAATCCATGAGTTGAAAAATGGTTAATAGCTGGAGTGGATGGATTTTGTCAAATGAATTGTGGATGGTGGGACTGTATAATAAATCTTCAATAGATAACATATGCATTGGTGGATTTTTGTTTTAATCCACCGATAATGGTCTGAATAAAATTTTATCCAATTCATCCATTTGATAAGTCTGGTTAAGAATGATAAAAATTCACCTCTGGGGTACCAACGGAGGCATAATGCCTTGACACTGCTCACGTCAACAAGTACATGTGAGAAGAGATTAGCCAGGTCCGGCATGTACTTCTGCCATCCAAATAAAAAAAGAAAAAAGAAAATTAGATACATCCTGCTTCAAGCTTAAACTGCGATTTCATCTAGAACCTTATATCTGTATAAAATTTCTAGATAATATCATTTTTAATGAGTACAAATCAGATAGTACAAAATTTTCACATACCCGCCCGCCGTCCGGCAATTCCCCGGCCAGCATCTCCGCACTCAGCGGTGAAACTAGGCTCCGTCTTTTGTGACGACCCGTCTGGCTTTTGAGCACCTTCTGGAAATCGCCAGATAGTTGGCACCTTATGTATTTTTCTTTCAGTTTTACTTTCAGACTTTTAGTTTTGCTCTGTTTTGTTGGTTTTGGACTTTTTAGTTCAGACTCTAGGTTGTTTCTTGTTTGGACTCCTGTTTGGGGCATCCGATTTGTGGATGTTCCGTGGTGCAATTTTTTAGTCGGGGAAACTGATTCTGATTCTGTTCTTTTTTAAAGAAGAGGCAGAATCAGAATCAGTTTTCAGAAGCTGGTCATCCCCAGCTTCTAAAAAAAATGATTCTAGGAGTAAATTAGAGCACCAGAATCACTTCTGCATTTTTACCCAAATACTTCAACTTCTGCTTCTGCTCCTTCAGGGAGCAGAAGCAGTTTTAAAATCCGATTTGTCCATTGACTGGTTAGCAAATTATTGCTTTTGTAACACATAATTCTATGTCTAATCCTATGGTTGATGACCAAAATGAGAGTGTCAGTCTTCTTGGCTTCTTGCTGCTCTTCGAGTTTCTAATACTCCCTCCATAACTAAAAAATCTTTCCACTTTCCTTTTTCATCTGTAACGAAAAAATCTTCCCATTTCTATATCTTTTCATCATACCCTAAATAATTTTAAAAATAATACACTATTACAACTACTTTTTTTGGGATTTGTTCTTCATTCTATCACATTATTCCACTATCTTCTCATCATACCTTCACTAATTTATATCATGTTTCACTATTCTTAATCTACCTACTTTTGAAATGGAGAGATTTTAAAGTTACCGATGGAGTATTATAATATATAAGCCTTTTTTCTTTTTAAAGAGTGATTTCAAACTAAAGAATGAAAGTAAATGTTGATGTGGTATATAAGTTACTTTTTTTGGCAAAAGATAACTTAATTCATATTAAAGAAAATGTTTAGATACAAAGCCGTCAAACTAAAGGCTACATCGGGATGAGACATAGAATTGAATGATCGCTTAGTGGTGAACCAACTCACTAGCCCCACAATTTGGTAGACTCCACCAATAGTAATGTGGCACCTGCTACTAGAATGATAAAAAGAAATAACTGAAAAGTTATGAGAAAAAAGACAATAACAATAGAGACAAGTTCCAGATTTTCTAGCCACTGGGAAGGTAATTGCGGTTTGACTAACCACCATTACAAGAAAAGATTCAACCACCACCTCTTCACTACTCGAAGTTTTTCCTCTTGTTTGACCATCAAACTCTTCTTATCTCCAAGGGTTTCATCAAATATGACAGGCGGTGCCGTCCCACTGGGCATCACAGCATGTCCATTCTTTGGATCGCCCTCATAAACCTCATTACTTGCGTGAGTATCCCCTCCAATATCTGACTCTATCACTCTGCTCTTCCAGGCCTCTTCCTCCTAGAAATCAGCTATGTCTTCACCTCCAGCTAGAGAGCAGTCCTTCCACTATATAATTGTTTATCTCCTCAATGCTCGTGTTGCTCCTTTCCAAAATATTCTCAATCTCCTCTCGTGAGCTCGTTACGCTTTTGCTAGGGATCAACCACTTATTATCCCGATGCATCCTCCTCTTCTAATATCTGCATGCATCCAAACCCCATATGGATTTTCTCCAATCCAAGGTCCAGAGTTAGTATTAGATGGAGAACAATGATCAACATGTCCTAAAATTCCACAAATGACGCGGAACTTTGATAGACGCTCATACTTGAATTCTGCCCAAAACCGATTATCCACTTCCTTCCTTATGTGTAGTCTGCGAACTAATGCTTTCTTGATATTCATGGCCACCCGGATCCGCAAGATGGATCTCCAAGCACCCCCAGTGTTCGTTCATCAACTGCAATGAACGAACCAATAGTGTTCCCTATACCATGTGCAACTTTCTCTATCATAAAACCTAGAGGTAGGTAATGGACTCGAAGCCACAAATCAACACAGTCTAGCGCCAACTCAAGTGGTCTGTCAGCCTGCCCTAAACGGCATATGGTCACCAAATTTTGTTTGAATGTCCAAGGTCCGTCTCGAAGTACCCGATTAATATCACCTTCATGGTAGAATTGTAACAGAAATTTTGAAACCCCATATCATCAACTGAAACACCTTTGACGGTCAGAGAGACGACGACCAGCCAGCCTTTCTTTCACGCTCGCTAGCTCATCCTGGTTGCACCGCCTCCATCGATCTACGCTGCCGGGAAGTTTCCGGTTGAAGGAATCCGCCGCTGCTAGGGTTTCTATTTAATATTTGGTATATAAGTTACTTTTTCATCCTTTATACGTAGGATTATACAAAAAGCACGGAATTGTTTTTTTATCAAACTTTTACTTTTTCAAATTTACTTTTTTTCTAATGCTATCTTTTTACTCGTAACCGCTTTTCATATCTATAGTTTTATATAGTAAAACAGAGTTATGAATCGCTCATATGTCACTCTATTATTGGTTAACATTATCACTCTTTAAAAAATTGAATCAATTCTAACTGATAAATATTTTAGCTTCCAATCTTATCCAAAATTCAATCGTTTTAATGCCATTATTAGAGAGCAATACGGTTATACGGCTAATCATAACAGCACATTCAGAATTATATACTATGGTCTACGTATATACGGCTATTTTCTCAATATCACATAGGACCCCAATTTGGATATATACATCTATCATTATATAAAAGCAAAATCTTTTTAGTACTATTTTTTGAACAGTGTTCCCGCCCATGAAAAGATGCATAGCTGGAAATTACAAAAATGGCCTCATGCAGGGTAAAATTGCCCAACATGAATTAATTATGGGATTTGAACAGTTGAGCCGTAAATTACAGGATTGAACAGTTCCAAATTGACAAAATATCTCTGCAAAAGTACTGTTTGTTGATGGAAAAGGCCTCTTCCTTGCTTTCTGGTTGGGTATTATGAATAAAGCTAGGGAAATTGAGTAGTTTACATCATCTACAGTAAAGTTAAACAGTAAAAAGTAGTAAATGGTGTTTAATATCAAGGCATCTTCAAAACTTCAGTACAGAGTTGTATAAAAAGCAGCATACATCAAATCTGGCCAGTCTGTCTTGGAGCATGCGTACATGTTCTTGGGAAAAAATCAGCCCACAACTTTGGCCAATCTGTCCTTGAGAAACATGATACTCCGTTACTTCTTTGGGAAGGATCGTCCATGTTTTCCTATAAATACTAACCTCATTTCAAGTGAACACCACCCAATCCTTCTGCGTCTTTTCTTTCACTTGAGGTTTTGAGCCTACAAGCAAGAATATCATCCATATATACGTGTGTGAATATAAGCAAACTTGAGCAACTGAAAGGACAAAAGCAAATGGGAATTCAACTCCAGAGGACAAAAGGACAATTGAAAGGTCTAGACTTCCTACAATTTCTTGATGACTACGGAGTATCTTACAAAGAATCAGGCACCAACAAAGCAATGGGTCTCTCCACTTCCAATCCCTAATGATCTTTTCCTTAACTGGTCTTTTTATCTGAACTAACTCGATGAAAGAAATTTATTTCAGCTACGTAAACAACCAAAATTTTGATAAAAGATCATCAACATTAAACAAAAAACGGAGTTATCTATGTTTTGATTTATTCATGCATTCTATGTTTTTGTAATTCTAGTCATTACTAATTAGACACACACAATGATACATACACACATACATAAATAAACACACACAGTGATCATTCAAAATATATTTTAAGAATATTAAAGGTTGACTTGGTTGAGGAAATGGATGGAAGTAAATATTACTCTCAGTTTTGATAGCATGGCAGTTTAGATTTTACATTTTAGGAAACCAATAGGAAACAATAAGCACAATCATATATATGCTGGACAGGTTGTAGATCATATCAGAATTTCAAAATCTGCAATTTCAAAATCTAACCATACTATAAAACATTGATGTTTTTAATACAACTTCCAAAAATGATTAGGTATGTGCTAACAGTAATTGATTAGGTATTTATTTGCAAAAATGAGACAATTATGTGTATATTGGAAGTGACATTAATATTAATACAGAAGGTAAACATATCCCAATAAAAATTCATTTATATAAGAAGATATGGTAAAGTAAGAAATACGAAAATGAGAGGAGTAAATAAAACTTCCGAGAAAAGTATACAAAATAAAAATAGGGACACTATTATTTATATTATTCTTAGAGTGAATAGTAGAACTTATGATAAGATTAAGGATGTGTTTATCATAATTAGCTAAAAAGATATTTTTGTGAAGTTTTTAGTAACTATTTGTTTTTAATGATTGAAAAGTTTTTCCAAAAAAAATGATGGAAAAGATCTATAAAAAAAGATTATATTTGCTTGATAAAAAGCTATACGTTTGACTTAGTTCCATTTGATATATCAAGTTGTTACTAATTAAAGTTGAAAGATATAGACTTCTTTGAGAAATTACTCAATGTAGTTTCTCAAAAAAAAATCATTTTAAAAAAACTTTAATTATTTTCGTACTAGACATACAACTAGAAATTTTTAGACACTCTTAAATAGTACTACGTATCTAAATGAGAAAGTGAATTTGTGCGTACAAAACATCTACTAAAACGACTAAATATGCAATTTCATAATTTACGAAGGGCCTCTTTAAAACCTCAACATTTAGCTTCCTTTTTAGATTTCAAATGTTAGAATTTCATATATTTTTTAAAAAATAAACATTAATTAGACATGAGCGATTCGTGGTTATCTGAACCTTCAAGGTCTACAAATCACTTGGTTTGAAAATACATATTGAAAGTCAACATGAGAGACCAAGAGAAGAGACCACCAATGTGACCGACCCATAAAGAAGTGTTTGTAACATGTAGTCTTATAACATTGTACGGAGTACAAAATTTGACGAGCATTCTTGCCATACCATTCAACGAGTCCAGTCAAGTTGTTCATTAGTTTGATAATGTCTTGCATTTTCCGTAAAATATGCTAATATATACTTCGTTGGGAATAATGACACGTGCATCGCACGGTGCTATTCTAAAAATGTGCCTTTTGTATACTTTTATAATTATAATAGTGATTTTAATAGCATAGTGGGATTTAGGTCTTTGATAGTTTAGTCAAATGAAAACATTATTTGATAGATGTTTATTTGGAAAATTAGACATTTACGTGTAAAATATGAATGAAACTTTTTATAGCATTGGATAAGAAAGACCTCGGGTTGATAGCTTGATTGATTTCATTGATGAAGTTATTGAAAGTCAAATAGAGGCAGGCTTTACGCAATAGTCAGCATTCCAATCATTAACCGGAACAAGACTTCATAAATCTCAAGTTTGACCACCTACAAAAGAACCAAAGATAAGTATAAAAAGAATATGATCTATTGTGAGTATTTGTTAAGGTCACTCAATTACAAGTTAGTTGAATTGGTTATATAAATACCAGATTAGCAAAAATACTCAAAGAAGATAAGAATCGTAGAATATATAAAACTTATTATAGCACACAACACATGCTATTCAAAATAATCTTCCATTTAAACTTAAAACTTGGGTGCAAGGCTTATGTTTTAAAAACTTCGGGGTAGTGAGGTTTTTGATAGCTTAGAGTGTGGAACGTTGCGCTTACCGCTACACTAAATTAAAAGCAATCGTTGATAGTGTAGCACGCTCCTCCCCCTTTATAGCACAAGCGAAGCGCCACGTGGTTTGATTGCGCCGGCAGGCTGACAGATTGTTGGCACGGCATACGCGGCCTAACAATCTCCCCCCAGCACCTGCCAGCCTCAACTGCGCAGCATGCTGTTGCCGGGGGTCGAACCCGTTACCTTGGCTCTGATACCAATTGTGGATCGTTGCACTTACCGCTACACTAAAAACAATCGCTGATAGTGTAGCACGCTCCTCCCCTTTATAGCACAAGCGAAGGGGATTGTTGGCCCGCATACACGCAACCCAACATAGAGAAACGAAAACATTATTCGATAGATGTTTATTTGAAAAATCAGTCATTTATGTGAATAATTTGACCGAAAGTTTCTTGGAACATGGGATTGGAAAAGTCTCAAGTAGATAAGACTAATAAAAAATAACGTTCTTGGAACATATATACCTAGAGTGTTTTCACTTTTGGTTCAAAAACACGTTCTGCCATTTTTTGTTTGTAATAGAACTCTACATGATAGTATATATGTATCATTTCATGACTTCAATCATTCTATTGATTAGCTTATAGCTCTTTTTGTTGCTATGTGATCTTCAATGGTAGTATGACTGTTGTTTAATTGTGTACAACACAAATAAACATATTTTAATCAATTCAAGGAAATCATTGATTCGCTTCATTAATTGATATTATTTAGCGTGAAACATAGGCAGAGTTTACCCAACACACATCATTATAAGGTATTCTTCAAGTTGTTTAATAATTTGGTATTGTCTTGCATTGAAATGGTTGAGATTGATAAAATTTTGGTCTGAAAAGAGTGAATTGCATGACTCTGCTGATGAGTTATGGAAAACTTAAATTTCAAATATATTTTATTAATGTAATAAATTGTAAAAATATCCTAATGGGTGGGTCCTTACAGTAGTTTTAGTCAAATCATAAAGAAAAGTAACATTAATCGTACTTATTTTGATTATTACATAATTCAACCCATGAAATAAAAATTATGAGTTTCGTAAGAGAATTGACTGACTGGCTAATAAATTGAAAACAAATGACCAAACGAATCCTTATAGTAATTACAGTTTAGTAGTCCGTAATATTTAAAGATAAACTTTTGAATAAAATAATATGAGTGCAAAACGTTGAAAAACGATCAAAATAATAAATAATTAAAGTAAATAGTTGGTTGAGTGAGAATATAATTGCATGCAATATTTAGTGCATGATGGTATTATTGTGAGTATGTTTTTATTTAAAAATAATAATAGTAAAGTTATTGAACCTTTTTTAAGGAGAGCCGATTAAGGAACCTTAATTATGAGATGTATAAAAATGTAAGTATGAAACTATGAACTTTAAGTTAGGACAGGGGAGTATTGTTTATAGTCATATTAAAGAAATATAAAATATAATATTAGATCAGTTAAATTAGAAAAATAAAGTTCCGCTTGACAACCGATTTGTAGTTCCGCACAATCGGTTTTTGTTGATGAAATATGGTGGGCATATCAATGTCGAGTGGTGCAACCAATCTCGATCCATTAAATACTTATTTAAGTACATCAATAAAGGACAAGATGGAGTGACCGCATGTTTTTTTAATAACGCGGTTGCAAATGAACAAAGTAAACCGGTGGATGAAATCAAAATGTATTACGATTGCCGGTATATATCTTCGTGTGAGGCTGCGTGGTGTATTCTTTGATTTGAGATTCTGTATAAAAATCCACCCGTTGAACGTCTTAGCTTTCACATGAAAGGAGAGCAGACGGCGATCTTCTCGGACAATGATCCTCTTGATTCTGTGATCGGGGGGTGTTAAGGCTAGCATGTTTTTGGGTTGGATGGAGGCTAACAAAAAGTACGAAATGGCACGACAGATAACATATGCCGAATTCCCTCAGAAATTTGTATGAAAAAGTGAATCAAGGGAATGGATGCCAAGAAAGAAAGCGTTTTCCATTGGCCAAATATACTATGTTCCACCAGGATGTGGGGAGTCATATTATATGAGATGTTTATTAAACCATATTCAGGGAGTGACGTGTTATGAGGATTTGAGGACCATAAGTGGTGTGTTGTATAATTCGTATCGTGAAGCTTGCTACGCTTTTGGGCTTCTAGACGACGATAAAGAATGTATTGACGGTTTTACTGAGGCAAGTGATTTTGTGACAGCGTTTGCACTAAGGATTCTCTTTGTGATATTGTTGTGGTCTGAATCCATGAGTCGACCCGAGTATGTTTGGGAGAAATGTTGGATATACATGGCAGAAGATATTCCATACAAACTACGTAAGTTGTATCAACATCCAGGTATATGGAAATTCCTTTTTTGTTATACTCATTACCACATCAATTTCAAATTTTTGTGCTATTTATGTTTTGTGCATTAATTTGATTGGTCTGTCATACGACATTCTATGTAATGGAGGATTTGTAGTGGACAACGAGCAATTGCAAATGGCAGCATTAACAGAGTTGTAAATGTTGTTGCAACGACGAGGGAAAAGTTTACGTGATTTTCCTCCGATGCCATATCCAAAGTCAAGTTGAACTTTACTTTTTGAAAATAGATTAGTTCAAGAAGAGCTCTTATATGATCATCAAGCGATGCATGAAGAACACGAGAGATTGTTTCAAGGTTTGACAAGTGAATAGCGTGTTGTATAAGAAAAGATCATGCATTCAGTTGAAACCGGATGTGGAGGGATGTATTTTGTTTATGGATATGGTGGAACCGGGAAGACGTTTGTATGGAAAACTCTATCAGCTGCATTGAGGTCCAAAGGGGACATAGTACTAAATGTGGCATCAAGTGACATTGCTCCCTTACTACTACCCGGTGGCAGAACTGCTCATTCGCGTTTTGCAATTCCAATAAGTTTGAATGAAGATTCAACCTGCAATATAAAGAAGGGTAGTCCGCTCGCCATGCTAATTGCTAAGTGTAAGTTGATAATTTGGGATGAAGCTCCAATGTTACACAAGTACCGCTTCAAGGCATTGGATAAAAGTATGTGTGACGTTCTTAGGTTCACCAACCCAAATAGTTTAAATTTGCCATTTGGTGGGAAATCAATTGTGTTGGGAGGAGACTTTTGTAAAATGCTACCTGTAATCCCACAAGGAACCAAACAAGACGTTGTTAATGCTACGATTAATTCATCTTATCTGTGGGGGGAGTGCACCGTTCTTAGGTTAACTAAGAACATGAGGCTGCAAAATGTGCATAGACCTGCAGAATCTTATGACTTGAAGCTTTTTGTTGGTTGGATTGCAAGCATAGGTGATGGTATTGCTGGTGACTCAAATGACGGTCATGGATCTATTAAAATTCTGATGACATTCTTATCAAGTACTCTGGGGATCCCATTGCTAAGATAGTCAAGATCATATATCCCGATTATTTAAAATTAAATACCGATTTGAATTACCTAAGAGATAGAGCTATTCTTGCTCCAACCCTTGAGGTGGTTGATTTGGTCAACGACTATATGACAAGTTTAAATTCCAAGGCAGCGGCGAGAACATACCTTAGTTCAGATAGTGTTTTCAAATCTAATTCAACTCATGATCTAATAGCAGAGTTACACACTCAATAATACATGAATAGTATTAAACTCTCTGGAGTGCCAAATCACAAGTTAATATAGATCACTCATTGGGTTTGTGTAACGGGACAAGACACATCATAACAAAGATGTGTGATCACATCTTGAAGGGTAGGGTTTTGAGTGGTACCAGCGCGGGACAAAAAATTGTAATTCCGCGCCTATCATTGACCACGTCCGATGTTAGGCTGCCATTTAGATTTCAAAGAAGACAATTCCCTATTATGGAATCTTATGCAATGGCCATCAATAAAAGTCAAGGTCAGTCCCTCACCCACGTTGGTCTCTTGTTGAAAAAAACGGTTTTCAGCCATGGACACTTATATGTTGCTGTTTCAAGAGTAACCAATCGCGCGGGTCTCAAAATCCTCATTCTTAATGAAGAAGGTTGCCCAAACGATGAGACGATGAATGTTGTCTATAAGGAAGTGTTCCATAATTTGTAATGTTTCAAATTCTATGATAATCACAATACATATTACTATAACTTACATATATTACTTATATCTAATGTTCATAATTAACTTATATTCAATTATATTTTACCCTTAACGATGTTTACACCCCATCCACAATTCACGCACCGTGCATCGCACGGGTGCAATACTAGTTTACTTAATACCACAAAGAGATCTATGCCGCTATTCATAAATTTTAGTTGAAATTTTGCTTCCCAAATTAAAACCGCTCCAAAATTAATTAACCGATTTAACAATTTATTTGTCAATCGTTATTTATTGATATTGAAGTATGAATAAATTTCCTTTTGGTCCTACGTGTATCACACTAATTACACATTAGGTTCATGTCTTTGATGACTTTTGGTACATGACTATTGTGTTTTTGCTCATATATGTTCCTTCCATCAATGTTTCCAGTGGTTAAATTCACTAGAAAAGGACCACAAGTGGTCAAGAAACATTACCAAAAGTGAACAAAGTGAAAGACGTGAACCAAATGTCAAATTGACACAAAACTCATAGTAAAAAATTGAGTTAAAACAAAATGATGTGTAAATCTCTAATTCGACAATACAAACTCATTTATCACTCCTACATAAAGTCTTAAACTATTAATTAACTCACGATTTCTCAATCATCACTACTATTGATTCCCTAGAATCGTGCATCACCGTTGGTTTGGTGTGAAAAAAAAACTCTTTCTAGGAGCGATATAACTTTTGTATTTATACTTTACTTTTTAGAAAAAATATATCAAAAATCATGATTTTATATTACCTTTTATATGACACCAATATTGCATATATAAAAATCTAAAATAATATTTATTGTTTTGTATAGTAAAATTGGGTTAATAATTCTATTTATTAATAAAAAATCTATTCTCTCCTACTAAAACATTTGATTCATTTATGTTGACTCGTTCATAATTTTCTATTGGTCCAAAATAGGATGCTCGTAGGCTTTTAGAAAAACTACGTACAACACTCAAGTAGGAAATCAGGAAAGCAATATGAAAATGGAAGGTGCTAAAGAGGTTTAGTAGCCAAGAATAACTTATCGGAATTGCTTCCCTAATCTGAATTACAACCCGCCTTTTATAGGTGTATACAAATCGTAACCGCTGCCGATAATAATGACTAATTAATTACAACATGAAAACGGAATTAAATACATAATTAACAGCGCATTAATGGCTTGACCGTTCCTTTTCCGGGCTGGGAGGTCAGTCGGACTGGCAGGCTCCCCATTGGGCTGGCAGGCAAGCTCCGGGTTGTGGACTTGGATCCACGGGTTCAAGTTCAGGGCTTAGGCTGATTAGGCTCTGAGCCTAGTTCCATAACTCCATCACGAGTCTCCCACTCTCTTAGTCGAGTAGTAGACTCGGCTAAGAGGGAGACAGGGAGTAGTCCAAGTCATTTGCTCTTCTCCGAGACTAGAAGATCTCCGCCCTTGTCCATGTTGGGGAGATGCCTCAACCCGTAGGCCCAACACACGAACTAAGGGTTTCGAATGGAGGGAAAATCCAATGGGAAAAAATCCTAATGAAAGGAAAAAATAGTACATCTGATGCCCCCAAGATGAAGAAAGATGTGAGATCCTCAGCCTTTATTGCAATGGTCATCATCTGCGAATAGGATGGCTAGAACTGTTCTTCTCGTCGGGCTCAGACTCTTCAGGTTCGTCATTTGCTTCCTTGAAGACAGTAAGACCCTCAGTCCCCCACTTCATTCAGTTGTACCTACACATAAAAGAAACTAGTGTAGAATAGAGAATCTGGCCTGGCGTCGAACCACGACTCAGGGTGTAAGTGAGTCGGACTCACTACTTGAAAAGAGTGACATCAAGTTCCCATCAGTCAGCGAACTCTTACTACCGTCGTATGAACTCAGGGCCGTTCTCCATGAGCCGCTGGGCCATTCCGCGCTTGAGCAGCCAATCCGGCCCGATTCTTCCGATCATCTAGATCCGGAATTCCAAAACATTATTGTTTTCCAGTCCATTTTTCCTGGATTTTTTTTGTGTTTGCTACCAAAGCGATGTGAGAGACTAATAGAAACTCTCAATGAAAGCACCAATGTTGGTCCAACGTAGGACGCTCGTAGGCTTTTAGGAAAGCTATGTACGACACTCAAGCAGGAAATCACGAAAGCAATATGAAAATGGACGGTGCTAAAGAGGTTTAGTTGCCAAGAATAGCTTATCGAAATTGATTCCCTAATATGAATTACAACCCGCCTTTTATAGGTGTATACAAATCGTAACCGCTACCGATAATAATGACTAATTAATTACAACATTAATACGGAATTAAATACATAAATAACAGCGCATTAATGGTTTGACCGTTACTTTTCCAGGCTGGGAGGTCGGTCGGACTGGCAGGCTCTCCGTTGGGCTGGCAGGTAGGCTCTAGGTTGTGGACTTGGATCCACGGGTTCAAGTTCGGGGCTTGGGCTGATTAGGCTCTGGGTCTAGTCCCATAACTCCATCAGAGGATAAAAAAAATTTTTTGAAAGTGCTATGAGTTTTTTCGTAATCCAATTTTTATTATAAATGTATCAAATTCATAACTTTTTATAATCTTTTATATGGCACTAGTATTGCATATGTAAAAGAACAAATTACTATTTTTATATAATAAAATTGAATTATAAATGAATGATGTATCAATTTGTTATTGATTAATAAAAATTATGTTTTCACTACTACTAAATCATTTCATTAATCCAAGTTTATTTGGTGTGTCATTGCTATTCATTTTAATCAAGCCAACTCATTTTGAGAAGGGATGAGAAATACTCTCTTTTTTAAGTAGTATACATGTTTTGTACTCCATTTTTTTACAAAACATATATCAAAAATAAAAATATTTTATGAACTCTCAAATGACAAGAATATTACATATATATAATTTAAAAATTTATTGTAAAAATTGAGTTATATATCAATGATATATCAAATTTATAGTAAAATTCGAGTTGTAAATAGGCAATATGGGAAGTGCACATTTACACAATAGTAGTGACACACGTAAGGAATCCGATTTTCATTAAATATTTAAATATATTGTTTTATTTAGCAAAACAGAGTTCCAAACTGCTCACATGTTACTCTATTATTGGTTAACAATAATTCTATTATCATTATTATGAACACATTTAATTAGTTCCAAACAAAAAGAAGATGGAACAATTATAATGGAAAAGGGAGGAAAAAAAAGTAGGAGGAAACACGTTTAAATAACTAACTTGACATTATGTAGACTCCACACACATTAAAATATTTAATAAGTTCGTAACAGAGATGGAACGACTAATGAAAAAGTCTAGAGAAAAAGTAGGAGAAAAAACGTAAAAGACACATCCTTAGAAGCTATTCTCTTACTCTCATTCTTATTTTTACTTGTATTACTTATTCTTATTTTATTCATATCCCATTTGACAAAAAACTTAACTCACATTAGATCGAAACTTTCAAATCAGATCGCATTAAATCAAAAAAGTTCACATCATACCAAATTCTGATCAGAAACATTCAGATCAGGCAAGAAACAAGCAAATCAAATCAGAACGGATCAAACATAATTTACAGTTATGATTACCATTATTATACGTTATCAACACCATTATAGCATGTAGTATTACTATAAGTTAATTATAATAGTAATACTACATGTTAAAATGGTATGGACAACGCTTAATATAATGGTAATCGTAATTATAAATATAAGGATGATTATAACAAACATATAATGATACTATAATTTAGTGCAGGTTATTATTGTAATTATTATTATATTTATACTTATAGTTATAATGATAATCATAACTATACTTATAATTATAGTTATGATGATAATAATAACTTAATAATACAAATACACTCAATCAAATAAGAAATATTACATCAGATCAGAATGATTTAGATCAAAATCTGAAACACTCATATCAGATAAAAAAAGATTCAGACAAGAAATATTTATATCAAATCAAATCAGATCAAATCAGAAAAATTCAGATCGGAAGATATCTTAAAAACTTAAATTCAGAGCATAAATAATTATATAAGTGAATAAAATAACTTCTTAATATCAACCACATTAATGAAGTACAATTCTCGGAATAAATATCATATCAATTCAGTTTCCAAAAAAATTGTACATCAAATTCTTTAATTAATAAGACTCTAATACACGTAAGAGAACTTTAATCATACAAAATTAATCTTACATATTTAATTGAGTGAGGCTCTAATGTGCGACCAATTTTTTTAAATAATGATACTGTAGTGGGAGAACTACCAAATAAGCCCTCGAACTTTCATAAAAAGTGCAAATAAACCCTTTTATAGGAGGCTCTGTCCGACCGTCGCCATTTGGGATGGTTTACGGTGGAATTTTTTGATGCATTTTTTTGAGAATCTTCTTTATTAAGTCTAGTTTACTCACCCCAAATTTAAGCTAAAAATTCAATAGGGAAGGCAGTCAAATCAATTTTTGAAGATAACTGCGCAGTTAGACAGCTAAGTATATTTTAGAAAATCATTTGACTGCCTTCTAAATAGGGGTGGATTCCGGTCGGGCCGGGTCCGGGTCAGACCTAGGCCCGTGCGGGCCGGGTTCGGGTCGGACCTAGGCCCGTGCGGGCCGGCGGTTCTGAATAGGTGGACCCGGGACCAACCCGAGTAGCCATCGAGTCCGGGCTGGGCCTCGGGCTTGGTTAATTTTTTTTTTTACTTACCTACCTATCCCTGACCCCCCCCCCAAACCCCCCAAACCCCCCAAACCCCTCCTAAACATCAAGCCCAACCCGGGTGGAGCCCAAAAATGAAGAAAAAAAAAATCAAATTGGCCTGAACCAAGCCTGAGCCCGACCGGGCGGGGCCTCCTTTTTACCAACCCGAGCCCGCCCTGCTCAGCCTAAATAACCGGGCCTTAGACCGGTTTTGGGCTCGAAGAACCAGGCCGAGCCGGTCCCGCACAGTAGCGGGCCGGGCCGGTTCCCGAGACGAGTGGCCCGAACCGAGTCCACCAATACTTCTAGATTGAATTTTTAGTTGAAACTTGATATGGGTAAACTAGACTTAATGAAGATGCTAAAAAATTTTAATAAAAAAATTTCACCGGAAACCACCCCAAATGGCGATAGCCGAACAAAGCTTCCTGTAAAAGGACTTATTTGCACTTTTTATGAAAGTTCGAGGGCTTATTTGATAGTTCTCCCTACTTTAGTTCACGCGAATGAGACTCGAATCGTACAATACCAATAAAACATGTGACTATCGAAAATAATGTAAATTCCAAATACTCCTAATTCCAATTCAACACTTCTTCTTATCATCCGTCATCATATAATCAACAATATAAATAACTAATGACTATTACTCCATCCACCCCATTAGAAGGTTCCCACTTTACTTTTTTGGACTTACCATTAGAAGGTTCTCATTTCCATTTTAGGAAACAATTAAGATGTTTTTACTTAGACTTTAATTTGCTGGTCTGATCTAGTCTGATCTGAACTGATATGGTCTGGTTTCTTTGTATTTTTATAACTTATCCAAGTCTGATCTGGTCTGAACTGATCTAGGAGGAATCACAGTCCAAGTAAAAACATCCTTAATAATCTTAAGTGACAAATTAATTATTAAATATTAAAAATAATAGATTTATAATATCTTATCAATACTAACTACATTATTGTATATACCTATTAAACTTATTTCTTAAAATATACTCAAAGTACTTTATTTAATTATTGCCTAAATAACTACGCCGTTTTGCTATGGGAACCTTCCAACTGGATGGAGATAGTACAACAATTAGCACATAAACCACATTATAACCACAAAAGATAGTAATTCCTCACCCATCTTTAATGATGGTGGTTAGTTCATAAAATGAATGACTTTTCAAAAGTAAAAGCGAACACAGACATTCCATGTTACTAGTTCCATAGCTTCCTAGAGTATGAAGTATTTTACCTAACTGTCCTTCAAAGGCACGGCAAAGTCAGTTTAAGATGGTTTCATAAGGAATCATTTTAGAACTTCAAACACCCTTGCACACTCTATTAAGATCGGAGGAGTAACTCTCCTTATTTCCTACTGCACTCACTGCCTTTAAGTTTTATTAAGAGGCAGTCATTGAGTTATGAATGGTAGGAATGGTAGGAAGCTCCGCTTTCCCCAATACATTAAAAATAGCAGAAGTAATAAGGAATTTGTAATTTACAATAAACATCTAATTGCACATTATGAAGGGTTAAGATGCTGACAATTTCAGGTTCCAAGCCTTGTTTACTTAGTGGGATTCTGCTTCGGCATAGCCTGCCAAAGTTCGCTTAAGAAATCTCTTTGCAGCCCAGCAGAAGACCCGAAGCCTGCAGCATGCATCTAACAGGCAGAAAAAATCAAATGTAAGGAAATGTAAACATCACTTCTTAGTAACTGGTGTTTATCAAATTCTGTGTTGATAAGCTATGTTTAATAAACATATGTTTACTTCGTAATGATGTTGGGCTTAATAACACAAATCTGTGTTTACTTCATGAATTAAATATGCCTTAAGTTTAGAATGATTAACAAGACTTTCTTCCTTTTCCCAAACAAAACCCTTCTTATCGCACGCATAACCACTTCTAAGGAGAAAAAGTTGAAGAAATTAAACATTGTTTCAAACTGAATAAGTTTATGTCCAAAAAAAACTTTTCTTATTGCACGCATAGCCACTTCTAAGAAAAGAAAGTTGAAGAAATTAAAAATTGTTTCAAACTGAATAAGTTTATGTTCATTACTCAGTAATAAATTTTGTTGGAGTAATATTTTTTTTTTCTATTACATAATTACTAAGAAATCTAAATATATGTTAAAAAAATTAGGAGGATTTATCATGTTTCATTCCATTGTAAAATTAAACATAAGTAAGAGACTTTTTACAACATTTTCTATCATTTCCCTAGCGTTTCCTGGTATCCAAAAGTAGCCTCATATTTGTGTGTAAAAGAACTTCTGCTTCGACGTAAAACAGATTAATGTTTCGTATGTTGTGTCAAACATCATACGTAGCATTATGTATTGAACAAATTATTTTCCTTATAAAACATTCTACCTGGAAACACATTTTCCACAAGTTATTTTTCTGGATACAAATGGAGCCTTATTATTATTGTAATTATTAACATTATTATTACTCTTCTCCTCTGTTTCTATTGCTCTCCCTTTTGTTTGAGGAAGCCAATCTAGGGTGTGGGGGTGTAGGAGATCATACCTGATGGGGAAGCCTCCAAGGTGATGTGTTTTTTCTGGTGTACAAGACTGGCTTTTCTGAGAAAACCATTTAAAATTTTGTAATCATGTGGTGATTAAAGAATCACAGCAAAACTGGTAAAAAGTAAATAAACAAAAATCAAAGCACAACAGCAGTCCTCTATGGCTTCCTTTGTTTGCCAGAATACTTTCCAAGAAAATACTCTTGTGCTTAGCATATGACCATTCCTAATGAAAAATATTTACCTAGATTCTTTAATATTTTGAAGAAAATGTTGAACATTTTTCTATAAAACGGAAACGCATTTTCCCGACATTTTTCTATTTTGAGAGTCAAACATTGAAGTATTGAACTATACATAGAAGGATTAAATTTCCAGGAACTGTATTTCCACAGAAAACATTTACTAAAAACAAACTATATTCCTGGAAACAAATGGAGCCTAAATATAATGCATTTGCAGGAGATATAATTTCAAGTTTTCAACCCACAGAAAGTTAGCATATACTCCAGTTGAACAAGAAGTAGACTTTCTTCTTCAACTCACCAGGTGAACCTTCAGGTAAGCTATTATACAAACTCATGGCAGCCACCCAGCCTGTATAAAGCATGATAAATAATGACAATTATTATTATATTTATGTATTAATAAATCTATAGCATAGTTTCCTCTGTTTTCATTATTTGTACTCTTGTTTCAATCATTCATTCATCATTCATCCTTACCCAAGTGCTGCAAAGGCTCCCACCTACAGTGGGCTAAGGGGGGTCAGATGTAAGCAGGGGTATTACCCCTGTACTAAAGCACAGAGAGACTGTTTCCGAATAACCCATAGTGAAAATCGCGCCAAAAAATGCTTGCTTCACAATAAAGAAGTGCAGACGGTTAAGTGAGTCATTTTGCTTTATTCCATCATATACTCAAGCGAAAAAATAGTGAATCTTTGCCTCCATTACAAATGATGGAAAAACTCTCGTTTCAATCATCAATAGAAAAATTCCTTTCCAAAAAAAATCTGTAGTATAGTGTACCAATAAGCAATTATAATTACTTCCTATGTCCCAAAAATAGAGGGAAATTTATTCTTATTTAATGAGATTAAATAAAAAGGGATATGCTTTCAAAATTGTGCTCCATTTAAATGGGTCTCATAGTGTCAAGTCGTATAATTTTAAAAGATTAAAAAGGTGAAATGATTAATTGGATAACCACATTGATATTTAAATTAGGAAAAAACACTTTTTGGGCAAGACTAACCATAAAAAAATATTAAAGACAAAAACATGGCGGCAGATGCAATATAAACAACCCATTCATGGCTGTCAACCAGCCTGTATGAAAATGACAATTGAAAGTTGTATTTATTATAGACTAATGATGGAGTAGGAAAACAGATAGAGGGAAACTTAGGGAAATGACATGCTTTAACCAGAATACCCTTGAGGTGGGTGTCTTTGATTACTCTTATTTGTATGCCTATTCTGATTTCACAACAATGAAGCACAGTTAGTTAGAAAACTATCCTTTTTCAACATCACAAATCGACAAACAACATAAATGGACCAGACAAGCACGCTTCAGGAAATTGTTTAAAATTTAATAGGTGAAGTGCAACATTATATATGGCACTGCTTCTATATTTTGGCATAAGACGTATAATAACATTATATATGTACATTCTTGTAAATATAATTCAGTAGCAATGACTGCAAGGAGTGGTTCGAGGACAGTCTAAGTATCAGAAATAGCTGGCTTGCAAGGATTGATTTTTAAAATTGTAAGAAGCTCTAAATAGATGGTTATGAATTTATCACCGCGTAGTTCAGTATCCATGCTATTTCCATCATTTGCAGTGGAGCAAAAGATTCACTATATTTTAGCTTGGGAATATAGAGTAAAGCAAAATGGCTCACTAAACGGTCTACGCTTCTTTGTTATATAGCAGCAGTTAGTCCATGCAATTTTCGACGCAATTTTCACCACAGGTCATCCGGAAACAGTCTCTTTGTGCTAGCTTTAGTACAAGGATAAGGCTGCGTACATCCAACCCCCCTTACTCCATCGTAGGTGAGAGCCTTTGCGGCACCGGGGTAATGATGATGATGTAGTTCAGTATTCATGCTAAGACTTAAGATTCACTCCATTTGTGATTGAGGTTTTGTCCATGACGTAAAATGGTTTATTAGTATATGTAACTAAAAACAGCACACATTCAATGGAGATATACTTTTTCATAAAAGTAATTGAGGTCGAGCACCTCAAAAGTGCTTTGAATCTGCAAGAAGATGAGTTAAACTGAGAAATGAAACTCAAAAGATAAAATAGTGAATGCAATAAAAATATGAATATCCCAATACTGGTTTAAAGTTTAAACAATAAATATAGTAAGTGTACACTTACGATCATTCAATAACTGAACGACTTCACTGTTGCAACACCCATTTAATGATATCAAATTTAAGGCTGCTCCACCGGAACGACGGTCTTCATTAGTGTGGTAGTTGCCACCTGTATCCCCATGATGATCTATACTGGGCATGGTTCTTAGTATGCTGTTTTGGTTCTTCTCTCCATCACTAGCATAACTATTTGCTCTTTCAAGTCGATCTGCAAAACCAAATTACTATATCTGATCAGGCACACCAGTTTATATGAATAAAATCTTCTTGTTTAAGAGTGATTACCTTTGAAAATAAATAATTAAGAGAAATAGGGAATGATACGTAAACTGCTCATCTTGTTTCCAATGCAGCACATAGTTTTACCAGTAAGTGCTTATCTAGTTTCCATTACAGCACATAGAATTATCAGGAGGAATGGTAGGGAATTTATGAGCTTCTAACTTCAATAGTTCTCACATCCTTGTCAAGCCTAGCGCTATGATAAAGATTAATGCTGGGGGCATTGAATGTCATCATTCCAGGGAGACATTTCTATGTGGCCAGTACTGTTTTTTTTAAACAAAAATACAGTAGACATAACAGTGACCAATAAGCAATAGCTGATACACAATCCAAACATTGAACTCAAAATATCATTACAATGAGTGGAAGATCCTTTCCACATCACCAACCCCTAGTAACATTGCATAGACCTTACCAAATTTTATTCACTTAAGTAATAATAAAAGACATGATCAAACCTTCAAATTTAAGATCCGAACAATTGTCACACAATAAGGTATGATGTGTAATCATGTAAGATTTCAACCAAAGCATAATACTGTGCGTATAGAGAGGGTTAGAGAATGGTTCATTGAATTGTAAAATAGCTCCAAATTCACTCCTCAAGTCAATAAGTGAGAGTGACTCCACACCACCACCTGAAGGGTATTCTTGCAAATAACATCTTTATCTTGGACTACTCCCTAACCTGCTCCTTAGCCATATCATTACTCTTGTATACTGACGTATTCAGGTTTTACAAACTCCAGTTTATTGTTTACTTGCTCTAAAACTTGTCTAAATTCTAAAATGGCCCATGGGCTCTAGCCGAGGCAATATCCTAAATAAGAAGCCCATGCTGGAAAGTAATAGGTCGTAAAGAATGTCAATGAAGCAATGATCTTTACTTCATGAGACACATAGAAAAGTTAAAAAGTATTCAGCTTGATAATCAATCCGGCCTACATTTCATCACAATATCTAAAGTTTATTCCTGGAAGATAGAATCCAACTAAAACGTACACCTCATTGTCAATTTGTCATAAACACAACGTTTCTTTCTAATCTTGGGTTATTCGGATGGGGCTACTTACCTACACCAGATTTGCGCCTTCCAATAGAGCGATTCCTGAAAGAAATCAAAGAACCACAAATGATTTTTAATAACACTCATGACTTACCGGTAAAGAATTAAAAATGCAGCACACAAAATCCACCCCATTGTTTACCGCTGGTTGGGAGGTGCATATCGCTTAACAGTAACAATGCTGGCGGTGACTGTCGAACCCGTGGAAGGAATTTCAAGCATCTTTTTCTTCTCTTCAGGAAAAATCCCACCCGCCACTGCCACCTTCGTCGGCGATGTATCTGTGGTAATAAACAACCCATCATTTACTGCTATTATAAAGACATATAGGTATACATTTAGATAGAGACTAGTCCAACGAACCGTAGATCAGGAAGGTTCTGTTTCCCGTCGATGAGCACCGGAGTCGGAAATAAGGTGGGAGAGAGCGGGTTGGCGACGGAAGAGTTTGACTCCACGGATGCGTTGTGCCACTTGTGCGTTGATAATTGATTCTGCTTCCAGAATACTACGGATCATTTTACCCACGCGCTATACATTGGAATTTTGATTGTTTGTTAGGTTAGGACTTAGGAAAATCAGATAACACTCCAATGGGTTAAATCGGATAATTCAGTTAAAATAACTGGATTGTTCTCTTCAATTATGAAAAATTATACTAGCTATGTCATTAATTATTTTGTAAAGTTAACATTTTTGAATAATAAATTTTAAAGTTAAATCATATCTATTAATAAACAATTCAATTACAATAATTAAAATTTACATGTTGAGAAAGTGATTAAAATTCTTATAAAGTTACAAAATCTAAATTAAAATTTAATTAAGAATTGATATTACAATTATGTGAAATAAATGAGTCTGTCTGACAATCAATTGATATCATAAACTTTGACACTGCGAGGTTAATTTTACAACTCAAATGGGAACGGAGAGAATATTTAAAATATCCTTAAATTGATAAAATAATGAAAAAAATGTTTGAGAATAGTTACAATGATTCTCTACCGTAACTTATTTAATGTAGTCATAAAAGTAACTTCAACCTTATTTATTTTGATTACTACACAACTCACCCCGCGAAATAAAAATTTATGTTTTTCGTGAAAAATTGGCCGATAACGCACATAAACCGAAAAGCGGTGTCACAAAGCGGGATCTAGTTTTAATTCTATATAAAATTTACATAGAACATCAAATTCAGTTGTTATATCGTGAGAAACAGCCCATGCCATATATTATACGCTCACACCTAAAATGACGCCATTTAGATTTAAACTTTGATACTTAGTAATTATAATTTTATACTCTCACAATAACCATTTTCTTGAAATGTAAACCGAATTACTTTGAACTATAATCTCAGGTTAGCAGCAAATGTAACCTGAGATGGGTTGTTACATTTTGGTCTACGGTTCGTTGGACTAGTAAAATGAGAGAGTGAACTGATCGGAAAACACATGTGTATTGATGGAGTATATGGCCCGGGAACCCCCGGCCCACAGACTCCTACTACTCCAGCAAAGGCCCAACAGGCCCAACAGGCCCAAATCACAGCGCCCGGAGTACCAAGCAGTCCGCACAACGCATAGGGGTGCCTTCGGCCCCCTGGCCGAAGGCTTTAAATTCTCACAGAGCGGGTTTCTCAAGCAAACTAAGAAACTGGGAGAAAACGGCGAAAACAGTAGCCCTCGGCACTGTGAGCCCTCAGCACCAGGGGGGCCATCGGGTGTAAGAGCCCTCGGCTACCGCTTTATAGCCGAAGGCATCTCACTCGACAAGATATCCGCCTCACATGCGTACAGATCACCGTACCCCGCGCAGATGTCCCATCCAACAGCCGCATTAAATGCGGCCACATGCGGCTGCCAGCGCCAACCAGTTGAGGTGACCCCTCGGCCAATGGGCGCTTGACACGTGTCCCTGCCCGGCATTTATTGCTACTATAAATAGCACCCCATTTCCCCATTTGTAACCACGCTGAATACATATCGAATATACACTCTCTCTCTTACTTGCTCTGACTTCTCTCTAAGTTATTCCCCGTAATAACCCTTCGGATATATACCCCCGGGTAGACCATCCATCATTTGGTGCTCTCGTTGAGAGGTTGAACAATCGAGTAAGAAACCCTCCCCCTCGACCAAACACAAAACACTAGCCCTCTATCAAAATGGTGAGGACAACGTGTGCCAACTCAAAGAACGTAGAAGACAAGAACCTGCCCCTCGGCGACGTCAACGCCCCCGAAGCCTCTCACAGGGCTCCCGAGGGCGGTGTCCTCGCTGGGCTGGAACAGGCGGCTGTCGACCTACGCCTTCAGATCCAACAAAACGTCCCCGATGCCCGCCTCGGCATCGAGGCCGAGAAGAAAAACCGGAGCGATGACCAAGTCAGCCCTCCGGTTCTCACCATCGACGTACAATCGGCGCTCTCCGCCTTCATCCAAACGCTCACCCAGAACCCGGGTGCCTTCGGCACCCTGGCTCCAGCTCACCCTCAGATCGGGGAAAATATCATACTTCCCCCCTGCCACACCCCTTCGGAAATCCCACCCCTCGGGTGAGAAACGACGAAGGGGTGGTGGCCCAAGAAACATCCTCCCAGGAAGTTCAATCCCGGGACCCCCATAATGACAACAGGGAGAGGCCCCGTACTTCCGCCCTCAACCGGCTCGGAGGAGGGCCAGACCGCCGAGGGGTCCAAGACCGCCTCGGGGGGAAAGCACTCCAAAGGCCCCAGGAAAGCGGGGGATCTGTTTCGAGGGCAGACGAGGAGCGTCCCCCTCGGGACAAAGGCAAGGCACCCCTTCATGCCAATGATGCTCGGCACCAAATCAACCAGGCCCACTCGGCCCGGGTTCGTTCGCAGGGGGCGGAGACCCTCCCGAGGGACCCCCGGGACGAGATTATTGCGGCCCTCCAACGCCGGCTTGACGAGATGGAGTCCAACAAAGCTCACGCCACCACCTCCACCCCTCACTCAGACCTCAAATACGAGGCCATGATGGCCAAAATGGAGGAATTACAGAAGAAGGTGGCCGAGGGCTCCGGGGAACCCGTCATCCAGCTCCGGACTCGGACGCCATTTACCCCAAGGGTATTGGCGGCCCGGATCCCGGAAAAATACCGAGGGCAACACATACAGCCCTACAGCGGGAAAACGGACCCCCAGGAACATTACAGCAAGTACCAGAACAGCATGATGATGGTGGGGGCATCAGACGAATATTTGTGTCGTTGGTTCCTCTCCACCTTAGAGGGACCAGCATACGAATGGTTCAACAGGCTGCCCGAGGGCTGCATTGATTCGTGGCAAGAACTCGCCCAGCGATTCTTGACACAATTTGCCGGGAGACGTCGCACAAGGAAGCACTTCTCCCACCTCCTAACAATACGCCAAAAGAAGGATGAGACCCTTCGGGATTTCCTAGAGCGCTGGAGGACGGAGGCCGACAAGGTCGACGGTGCTGATGACGGGACCCTCCTGGCCCTCCTACAAACCGTCCTCCGCACCGGCAACTTTTCAAGGAGCCTCATCATTGAACCCCCCCCGCGACTACATAAGGGCCTTGCAGCGGGGGGACCGATATGCTGAGGCCGAGGAGGTGGAGAAGTATCACCAGCATCCGGACCAGCAGCCCCCGAGGGCTGACAACAAACACAACCGAGGGCCGGGGGCTCCTCCAAATCGCCCCAAGGCTTCGGGACCCTCTGATGACCGCCCTCGGCAAGGCCAAGCCAAGCCCGGGGGAGGTTATAGGAGCAACCCTAAGACTTGGGCCCAGCCCATTCTCCTGGACCGCCCTCGGACCCCATTGACGCACCCCGTCAGCATCATCCTCGATTTTGCAGAGGAGAGGGGCCTCGTTGAGCGCGATTCTCGCGCACCCCCGGAGGTACACGCTATCAACCCTCAGTTCCCCTACTGTCGCTTCCATCGACACCAGGGGAACAGGACCGATGACTGCCATCAACTGAAGACGGCCATCGAGAGATTAATACAGGCAGGGCACCTGTCCCAGTTTGTCCAGAGCCCTCGGCAGGAGGGACCTTCTCATCAGGGACCTCCCCGAGGGCACCATACGAAGGTAAATGCCTGGGTGAATCCGAACACCATCCCCCTCGGCAAGAAGAGGGAGATCGGAAACTTGGAAGAAGAGGAGGAGGAGTACCCCCACTACCAGGAGAAGAAACGCCACATCCTCATGATCACCGGTGGCAATACAGGGGGCGATTCCACCAGCCAGCGGAAGAAGTGGGCTCAATCGCTTTACGTAGGGGAAGTCACTCATATGCCCCCGGTAAAGCGATTGAGGGAGGAACCCATCACCTTCACCAACGCAGATCTCCCTCCTACTTCTTCTCCTCACAGGGATGCCTTGGTGATTCGGACAGAGATCAACGACACCATCATTCACCGAACTTACGTTGACACGGGCAGCTCCGTCAATGTAATGTACCTCAGTACCTTCAGAGAGCTGCATCTGGAGAGGGGGTCCCTTCGGCCCATCAAAACCCCTCTTGCCGGCTTCACCGGCGACACTATTGATTCCGAGGGGGTGATAACCCTCCCGGTGATCTTCGGCGACGGGCTCCATAGAGCCCAGCTCGAGGTGGAGTTCGTCGTCGTCAACATTGACTGCGCTCACAACATCATCCTTGGCCGGCCAGCCCTCGAGGACCTCGAAGCCATCATCTCCATGAGGCATCTTTGCCTCAAGTTTCCCGCCGAGGGGGGCATAGGCTACTCCCGGGGGAACCAAAAAATTGCCCGCGCCTGCTATCTCCAGGTCACTAAGAAGGTCAGCAAGACGGAATTCCGTGTTGACACCATCACCGGAGCTGTCGACCAAGAGGAAAGAAGGCCGAGGGCTGAACCGGCCGAGGACGTAGAAGACTTTGCGCTCGATCCGGCCCAGCCGGAGAGAGTCGTGAAGATTGGAGCCCAGCTCCCTGAAGATTTGAAGACCGGCATCACCGACGCCCTCCGCGCCTACTCCACTGTCTTTGCATGGGGGCCGGAGGACATGCCGGGAATCAGCCGAAGGGTCATCACCCATCGCCTCTCGGTGGACCCTTCGGCAAAGGCAGTGCAACAACGAAGAAGACCCCTCTCCGCCGAGAGAAGGGAATTTGTGAAGGAGGAGGTCGCCATGCTCCTCTCTATTAAGCACATCAAGGAGGTAAAATACCCCTCATGGCTAGCGAATGTAGTCCTCGCACAGAAGCCCCCTACCTTCCGCATGTGCGTGGACTACACCGATCTCAACAAAGCATGCCCTATGGATCCATTCCCCCTACCAAACATTGATCAATTGGTGGATGAGACCGCAGGGTGTGAGATCATGTCCTTCCTCGATGCCTTCCGAGGGTACCATCAAATTTTCATGCACGAGGAGGACGCCGAAAAAACTGCCTTCATGACTCCCGAGGGCATCTTCTGCTACCTAGTGATGGCCTTCGGCCTAAAGAACTCGGGGGCCACTTACACCCGGATGGTGGCCCGGGTCTTTCAAGCCGTCCTAGGGCGCACCATGGAGGCCTATGTTGACGACATGATCGTCAAGAGCAAACAATCTTCCAGCCATGCTGACGACCTTCGGGAAATCTTCGCCATCATGCAAAAATTCAACCTTCAGCTAAACCCGAAGAAGTGCACCTTCGGCGTCCAAGGGGGCAAATTCTTAGGCTACATGGTGAGCCGAAGGGGTATTGAGGCCAACCCCGAGAAGATCCAGGCCATCATCAATATTGAGCCCCCACGCAATGTGAAGGAAGTCCAACGGTTGACGGGCCGCCTGGCAGCCCTCAACCGATTTCTATCTAAATCGGCGGAGAAATCTCTACCCTTCTTCCAGATCATGAGGAAGACGGCTGGCTTTCTATGGACTCCAGAATGCCAGGGGGCTTTCGACGAGCTCAAAAGATATCTATCTTCACCTCCTGTGCTCTCCAAACCCAAGGTAGGGGAGACCCTCTACCTCTACCTTGGGGTTAGCCCGGCAGCCATCAGCTCTGTACTCATAAGGGAAGAAGACGACATCCAACATGCCATCTTCTACGTTAGCAAGACCCTAAGGGAGGCCGAGCTCAGGTACTCCCCTGTGGAAAAAACGGTGTTAGCCATCGTTTGGACTGTCAAGAAGTTGGGCCACTACTTTCAGGCTCACCCGGTTCAGGTCCTCACCCATCAACCCCTCGGCGCCCTCATGAGGAGCCCCACCAGCTCCTCCCGCATGGTGAAATGGGCTATCTTCTTGAGTCAGTACAACATTGACATCCGTCCAAGGCCTGCCATCAAAGGCCAAGCCCTGGCGGACTTCGTGACGGAATGTACCGCAAGGGCAGCCACGGACGGGGAGCCCTCGGCTGCCTCGGACGACTGGTGGACCCTCTACACTGACGGCTCCTCCGCGACCAAAGCATATGGGGGAGGGGTAGTCCTCATTTCTCCCGAGGGCTTCAGGGCTTACTATGCAATCCGCTTCTCCTTCAAGGTCTCCAACAATGAGGCCGAATATGAGGCCCTCCTATGTGGCCTTCGGTTGGCTGCCAACATGAGGGCTCGGCAGATCCATATCAAATGCGACTCCAAGTTGGTCGTTGGCCAAATCTCCGAAGAATATGAGGCCAAGGAGGGGAGAATGAAACAGTACAAAGAAGCGGCCAAGGAGTTGCTTAAGGTATTTGAGGCACACTCTCTCACTCAAATACCGAGGGCTCAGAACTCCGAGGCCGATATATTATCTAAGCTCTCGGCAGACTCCCCCGAGCACATCTCCAAAATTGCCAAAATCGAGGAACTCAACCTCTCAAGCATCCATGTGAGCCCCGTGATTAACATACAACAACGACAGGAGGATTGGATCTCAGATATCACCGCCTTCATCTCCACAGGGCAGCTACCCGAGGATGAGGCCCGCGCTAAACTGGCAAAGCTGAGGGCTCCCAGCTACACCATCGAAGATGGGAGGCTCTACAAACGATCTTACAATGGCACGCTACTTCGGTGCCTTCATCCAGATGAAGCCGAGGTCGCAATGGAGGATGTGCACAGTGGCACTTGCTCAGCTCACCAGGGACCCTTCTCCATGTCCCGAAGGCTCATTCTCCAGGGCTACTTCTGGCCAACCATGGCCAGGGACTGTGCTGACCTTGCCCGGAGGTGCACCGCATGCCAACATTTCCAGAAAGCTCCCCGGCAGACCAGCGGTCAACTATGCCCCCATCAGCACCTCTGTCCCGTTTTCCCGATGGGGGATAGACCTTGTGGGCCCTCTGCCGAGGGGTACCTCCAACAACAGATACATCATTGTGGCCGTCGACTATTTTACCAAGTGGGTGGAGGCTGAGCCCCTCGCCAGCATCACAGAGGCAAAGTGCCGTCACTTCGTCCTCAAGAACATCCTCACAAGGTTTGGCGTCCCCCAGCAGATCATCTCCGACAATGGGACACAGTTTGAGGCAGCCCCCTTCTGTGCCCTTCTGGAGGCATGGGGCATCAAACACACCTTCTCCTCCGTTGCCTACCCTCAAGGCAACGGGCAAGTAGAGAATGCCAACCGGACCTTGCTCGAGGGCCTCAAAAAGAAGCTAGAGGCCGAGGGCGGTGGCTGGGTGGAAGAACTCCACAACATCCTTTGGGCCTACCGCACCACCCCTCGGCGAGCTACAGGTGAAACACCCTTCTCCCTCTGCTACGGTTTTGAAGCCAAAGCTCCTACGGAAGTCACCCTTCCTACCCGAAGGGTGATCCAGTATGACCCCGAGGTCAACGACAGCAACATGGCCCTCGACCTCCACCTCATTTCAGAATGCCGGGAGCAGGCCTTTATCCGGGCAGAAAACTACCGAAGGCAAGTTAAAAGCTACATCGACGCCAAAGTTCGAACCCGAGAATTTCAAATGGGGGACTATGTCCTCCGGAGGAGGGAAGCCAGCCAACCAAACGAGGGAGGAAAAATGGCACCAAAATTCGAAGGCCCCTACATCATAGCAGCCATCATAAAACCCGGGACCTACAAGCTCAAACGCCCCAATGGGAAAGAAGTCCCTAGGCACTGGAATGTACATCATTTAGTTAAATTTTATCAATAATGTAAGAGCGGCCAAGCCCTCATAACTAGTGAATGTACTATCCTATGGCCCAAGGCCTCCAATTTCGAAGAATGAAGATACATTCAAGACATCAAGCCCTCATACTGACTACAGGCCCCCGACCTCACCACGAGAAGAACCCCCTCCGGCACCAAGTGCCGAGGGCGGATACCATCAACACCTACAACAAGCAGTGAAAACACCACGTGTTTTCAGTCAAGACCCCTCGGCACCCAGTGCCGAGGGTACACCTCCATCATCTAACATCGAAACGAAGGGAAAACACCAAGATGTTCCAAAGAAGACACCTCGGCACCCAGTGCCAGGGATATGCTCTCCTATCGACTTCCAAACATCTGTTGGGAAACACCAAGTGTTTCATTTGAAGACCCTTCGGTACCAAGTACCGAGGGTAGACGCCTACATCAACTACAACGAAAAAGAACACCAAGTGTTCCTACAGAAGACCCCTCGGCACCCAGTGCTAGGGAGATGCTCTCCTATCAACTTCCAAACATCTATTGGGAAACACCAAGTGTTTCACTGAAGACCCTTCGGTACCAAGTACTGAGGGTAGACACCTCCATCAACTGCAACAAAGGAGAACACCAAGTGTTCCTACAGAAGACCCCTCGGTACCAAGTACCGGGGGCTACACATCGAAACTAACACCAAGTGTTGTTTCTAAAAGCCGTACCCCACGAGGACGCATATACCGAAGGCGCCACCATCGGTGCCGGCGGCACATAGTGCCCCCGGCCATTTGCAACTAGTGTGCAAATGAAAACCCTTCCTTGAAACGCTTTCCGCGTCACTACCCTCAGGGTATGACAGGCATGAGAAATGCCCAGGATTCGACTTTCAAAAACGGAACGCTATCCGCGTCACTACCCCCAGGGTATGACAGGCATGAGAAATGCCCAGGATTCGACTTCCAAACCGAAACGCTCCCCGCGCCACCACCCCAAGGGTGTGGCAGGCTACGGACTATGTCTAGCGCCGAGGGGACGACTTTCAAAAATGAGGCGCTTTCCGCGCCATCCCCCAAGGGGAGGCAGGTTACGGACCACCATATCTTGTGCCCAGGAAACGTCCCTCGATCCCCTCGGAACTCGGAAGGTTAACCCGAGGGAGGAGAGCCATTGGTGTATTCTGATGGTCTCCTAATAGGCCCAGCCTTACCAAGAAATCAAGTTTCTTGATGCCTTCCCTTCACCACCAAAAAAAAAAGGTGAAGGGGAGCAGACTCAGCGAGAAATCAAAGAGTACACTCCAACAATATCACGACATGCCGAGGGCTCCCCACGGGAACACCTCCGGTAATTGAAGACTCCTAGTTCCCGAAGGATACTACTCAAACAAATATCATCAGGAAACGGCAAAGACCACTGCCTGGTCACCTCCGGTCACAAAAACACCGAAGGCTTCCACAATACAAAGGGACTGGACTATCCAAGGTTCACTAAACGGTACTTCAAACACACGCCGAAGGCATCTGTTATGCACAAACACCGAGGGCCCTTTCCCCATGACAAGGGTCAAATCTTACAACTTTTAAGGTGTATGCCAAGGGCACACACTCCTCATTGGCTTTCTTCACAACAACAGGATTCAACATCAGTCTATGCCTAGAAAAATTCTAAGTCCTGAAGGAGCAGCCCCCGGGCACCCGAAGGCTACACAGGGAAGCAGCACTTGAAAAAATTCTAATACCTAAAGATTGGGCCCCCGGCCCAATCAATGTTACAGCCAAGGGAATATGGTGGCCGAAGGCTATGCGATACAACAACACTTGCAAACAAAGAAAATTTCTATGTCCTAAAGATGGGCCCCCGGCTCAGTCAGTATTGCAACTAGAGGAATATGACAGTCGAAGGCCATACATCAAGGAGGGATGCCATTTCCCGAAGGCTCCCAAAGGAGATTTTGCACTTAGAAGATTTTCTAAGTACTACATGCTTTTCCCCGGTCAACTACTTACACATCAAGGAGGGATGCCGTCTCCCGAAGGCTCCCAAAGGAGATTTTGCACTTAGAGGATTTTCTAAGTACTACATGCTTTTCCCCGGTCAACTACTTATACCTCAAGGAGGGATGCCATCTCCCGAAGGCTCCCAAAGGAAATTTTGCACTTAGAAGATTTTCTAAGTCCTGCATATTTTCCCCCCGGTCAGCTACTCATACATCATGAAGGGATGCCATCTCCCGAAGGCTCCCAAGGGAAACTCTACACTTAGAAGATTTTCTAAGTCCTACATATTTTGCCCTCATCTCGAGGGACCTAATTGCTGAAGGCTACCTATCAATCGAGGGCTACAGTTCACAAGGAATCAACACTCAAGAAAATCTCCTAAGTCCTAAAGAATTAGCCCCCGTAGCCTATTCAATATTACAGGTGGGGCTCCACAGTAGCCGAAGGCTACATGACATACTACACTTGCAAAAATATCTGAGTCCTGAACATTGGGCCCTCGGTCCAAGATTCACACGTCAGGAAGGGATCCCATTTCCCGAAGGCTCACAAGGGAAAACCTACACTCAGAAATTTTTCTAAGTCCTAGGAAGTGGGTTACTACAAACACCCGAAGGCCCCATGCTGTGCTACACTTAGAGAAATTTTCTAAGTCCTAATTCCTATAGAACCCTCGGTTGCATATCCAGCAGGGGATGCCATCTCCCGAAGGCTTCCAAGGGCAAGCTACAATCGAAAAATATTCTAAGTCCTAAAACATACATTCAAAAAAAAAAGGAGGCATACATCCAAAGCAAGACGAAGGCATACATTCGACAATGAACAGATCAGAAGGAAGCATATCATACACACAAGGCCCGAAGGCAATCATTCATTCAACAAAAGAAAGGGATTCAAGTGTGTTTGTTACAAGAGTATGGCCAAAACCGAGGGGTGACAAATGTTCATTACAAAGCTTTTTCAAAAAAGTGACTAAGTACTACTCTTCTCGGCGGCTTCAACCTCATTGTCTCCGGGGGCATCCTCCACGACAACCTTGGAGGAGACTTCTTCTCCGGCAGCATCACCCCCGACGGCTCCACCCCCGTCACCCCCCATCATTACAGAATCATAGATTGTCGGCCGCTCTTCACCCGGGGGGAGGGGAACTCTGACATCTGGTTGCAACGGAGGGAGGCCATATGCCGAGGGGTCGAATTGCTCGAGGGACACGCCAAAGTGCCTGGCAAGCCTCCGGTAGATCAGGTGCTGGGTGAAGAACTCACCCCCCTGGTAGTAGGCGTCCCCCCTGTCAGTCAGCCAGTCAACCCCGGGGCCTTCTACCCAAGCGTCCACCGAGGCTGCCACCACGGAGGCAACCCACTCCTTGTGGCCCTCGGCCCTCCAGCCCTCAGCAAGGAACTCCGCAACTGCCTCCCCTCGGGCCTCGGCCGCAGCTCTCTCCTTAGCAGTTTGGGCTTCATCGGCGGCTTTCTTCGCCGCCTCGGCAGCAGCCCTCTCGGCCTCTGCCTTGCCTTCGGCTATGCCATCAGCCTTGGCCTTCTCCGCCGCCGCCTTCGCCTCCCGAAGGGCCTCCTCCAGCTGGGCAGCATGCTTCACCACCTTGAAGTTCTTGCGGATCAGCCCCTCCACCTTCTTATCCTGGGCAGCCTCGTGAAGACGCCTTTCCTCGCGCCTCCGGGCCTGTTCCCCGAGGGCTATGCAGGCCTGCAAACAATAATCAAAGGAGTTAGATTGTTCCTCAGGAAAAAATAAGACTAAACTGACAAGATAAGGAGAAAGGAAGCGGATACTTACAGTGAGCGAGGACCGGAGGATCCTGTTCTCGAGGGCATCGTCATCATAGGTCTCGAAGACTTCCCTGTCCATCTTCGAGGTGATGCCCCGCAGGAAGGCCTTCGGCTCGGCAGTGCCGTGCATCAACGAAGCACCGGGGGCAAAGGAGAGCTGACGGATCTCCCGGGGTGATTCCGCCCGGGGAGGATTCATCGGATCCTTCGGGGGGACCGAGGCCAGAGGCTCATCAACGGCGGGCATGTCATCAATAACTATGAGGGGGGCCGCCCCCCCCGACAGCACCCCCGGCGCCTTTCTGCTTCTTGGTGGGGGGCTCCACCCCCTTTTCGCTCCTCTTCTTCTTAGCGGCCGCCTCGGCCTTCGACCCCCCGGTCCCCACAACAGCATGGGCGTCCCCGGCGGAAGGCTCTATGACCTTCGGGAAAAGCGCGTCAACTGGCTTCTGGCCCGAGGGCCCCTTCTCCTTTTGCTGGGTCTTGCCCTTCCTCTTCGCGAACAAGGCGTTGGCATTCATTCTGCTACCTGCAAAGAACGACAGCAACAAGTTGGAATGTTAGAACCGAGGGGTCAGAGACACGACAACAAATATAACAAAAAATCTCTAAGTACGAAAATGCAAAGCCCCCGGCCACTACCTCCTGTTCCCCCGAAGGCCTCAGCAAAAATGGGGTACTTCTCGTCCGCTTCCCCGATAAATCGGTATCTCCGAAAGCCGAGGGCGTAGAATCCCTTGTCGGCAGTGTAGTCTTTGATGGAAACCTGCTTTGTGCGACCCTCCGGGATTTTTGCTATCACCAGGCCGTCTTTTTCGAGGGCGGCGCTTCCAACCTTCGGATGCCGACGGAAGCGATCCCGAAGTTCCGCCGGAAATGGGTTCTCAGCAACCCTGACATAGCACCAGCGCTTCTTCCAGCCCTTGTTTGACGAAGGCGCCTCCGTGAACAGCTTCCACCTGGCCACCTGCTGCAGGTTGGCGAAGCCCTCGGCATTCGCGTGACCCCCTCGACAGAGGTTGAAGCTCTGGAAGAACAAGTCCAGGCTAGGGGTCACCCCTCGGTCCCTACAGAGGTTTAAAAAACCCGCCACGTAGGAGTGGCTATTAGGTGTCAGCTGGCAGGGCACCAAACCAACGAACCTCAGGTACTCCCGGAGGAAGGGGTGCAGAGGGAACCGAAGGCCCATGGAGACCGACAGTACGTGTACTGCAATGCACCCTTCGGGCGCCCGAGAGAGCACATCGTCAACTCCCGGCTCGACCACCTCGGCCGAGGGCCCTACATGTAGCTGCGTCACGTAGAGGTCCGCCCTGTCCGCCTTCGACTTTATCTCCAAAGCAGCCGTGTTGAGCCAGGAATATCCCTCCGGCATGTCTACGGGTTTCCCCTGATCAGCAGCTATGACCTTCTTCTTGGGGACAGCCGCCTTGGCCTTCTTCTTCCTGGGGGCCACCCGGATGGGAACCGCGTTCAGCGGCTGGGAAGTACTGGCCTCACCAGCACCCCGAGGGGGAAGGACGGCCACAGTCACTTTCGCCCTTTCCTTCTCCTCTTCCTCTTCAGCAATCTGGACGGCGAGGGCTAACTCCTCATCTTCGACAGTTCGCTCGAACTCCTCCGCCTCGACCTCGGCCGCCAAATCCTTCTGCATCTCGGTGGCGAGAGCTGCATCACCACCCGAGGGCTGACTGCTACTAGACTCCGCATCGGAGATACCTTCGTCTTCCATCGAGGGCGTCCTCGAGATGTCCTGGGAATCGCTCTCGGACGACATTTTGTATCACGAATAAGCCTAAGACTCCGAAGGCTCTCTACAGGATTCTAAACCTAATCTAAGGCCAGGGGGCGGAACTTACTAAAAACTTTGAGAGGGGAGCAGGGCACTGACCTTGAGAACAGAGGATTCAACCGGGGGCTGCTGTTTCTCTCTCTAGAAAAATTGGCAGAGCTTCGCTAACAAGTTTTTCGCACACGGAGGAATGCCTGGCCTTGGGGTATTTATAGGTGATAGAATCCGGGCTTGGGCCTGGATTCCGGGCCTCCGGATGGACGCCATCATTACGCACCGTCGTTTCACCCAACCGGTGACGCCGCCCACGAACAGCCAGCCATCACACGCCACGTGTGCCATCCCCCCAACGGCTATATTCCGTCGTTACATATTCCAACGGCTATATTTCCAACGGCTATATTCTGGAAGCCCCCGGGTTTTCTACTTCACTCCACTTCGTCAAGGATTGCCCCCGGGTGCACTCACCCAGAAATGCCCCCGGGTTGTGCCCCACACAGCACATTACACACGTCTTCGGGATCACTCCTTCAGATCCCTAGGGCTGCATAACAGGTCACCCCTAGGGGTTTCCCCCTCAACACTACAAAACCGGGCAGCCCCCGGGGAGTGCCTCATTTGACGGATGGCCCATGGCACACAGGTAATGGGAGCCCTCGGGTATCTTCATCACCAACTCATCGACAAACAGTGGACCCCCCGGTAACAACTTCACTGCTGCCCTCATCTGGCAGGCCCTCGATCCCTGGATTGAGGGGCTCCCCCTCGGCACCACCAGGACATCAACAGCAAGCCTTCGGCCAATCAACACAGGAGCCCTCAGAAGAGAGAGCCTTCGGCATTCCCGTCATTCTCCACTTTTCACCAAGGTTTGACATTTTCGATTCATCATTGGGGGAATTCAGTGCACTCTTTTTCCCTCGTTAGGATTTTTTTTCCCAAAGGGTTTTTCCTAATGAGGTTTTTAACGAGACATCCCCCCAAAATGAAACGAAAAGCGTCAGCCTTCGGCCCACAGCGGCAACGTAACTACTTTACTCCTTTTCACCACTTTACAAGTGCCTCAAGGAGTGGGGGACTGGAGGACCCCTTCGGGAAAACCATTACATTACAAAATCTGTGAAATTCCGACAAACAACAAAGCAAGCCCTCAAGTCCCGACATGTGGGTAACTGAGGGACTGCCTTCGGCAGGGACATAAAAGCAACAACTCCTCACCAACTTCAGAGATCACAACGGGACAACATCAAAGGGCAAGCACAAATTACTCCTTTTCCCTCAAGTACCTTTCGGCAAAAGGAGTGAGGGACTCCTGATGGAGTATATGGCCCGGGAACCCCCGGCCCACAGACTCCTACTACTTCAGCAAAGGCCCAACAGGCCCAACAGGCCCAACAGGCCCAAATCACAGCGCCCGGAGTACCAAGCAGTCCGCACAACGCACAGGGGTGCCTTCGGCCCCCTGGCCGAAGGCTTTAAATTCTCACAGAGCGGGTTTCTCAAGCAAACTAAGAAACTGGGAGAAAACGGCGAAAACAGTAGCCCTCGGCACCAGGGGGCCATCGGGTGTAAGAGCCCTCGGCTACCGCTTTATAGCCGAAGGCATCTCACTCGACAAGATATCCGCCTCACATGCGTACAGATCACCGTACCCCGCGCAGACGTCCCATCCAACAGCCGCACTAAATGCGGCCACATGCGGCTGCCAGCGCCAACCAGTTGAGGTGACCCCTCGGCCAATGGGCGCTTGACACGTGTCCCTGCCCGGCATTTATTGCTACTATAAATAGCACCCCATTTCCCCATTTGTAACCACGCTGAATACATATCGAATATACACTCTCTCTCTTACTTGCTCTGACTTCTCTCTAAGTTATTCCCCGTAATAACCCTTCGGATATATACCCCCGGGTAGACCATCCATCATGTATAATCCGGCAGAGTAACAGTATGAGAATTGAGAATGTCATCCCTTTCCACAAGTTGGAAGGTGATATTTATACTGAGAGAAAAAAGACAATACTTGGAGCCCAAGTAAAAAGGTGTTGATCTAATGGGAAGGAGACACGTGTAAAGCTATTCTAACAAGCTATCGGTCTAATTCGATGGGGAGCAGCCACGTGTAAAGGTAATTGGAGAGATAGTCTTGGACAGCTGGCTGATTGGAATCATCTCTAAAAACTGCTACCAAAATACCCGTGTGGTTAAGCGTGTGCATTCTGGCATATTACTCGCTGCTGGGAATGACGTGGCGGCACCTCCTTGTGATGCTGGTCCTTACGGATTTGTCTAAGTCCATCATGCTTTGGCCTGACCTTGAGCTTTATCGGGGTCAGTGATTGGAGACTCGGGCTCATTGTGAGGGGATTCGCCTCCTGTCTATCATTCTGCCTTTGTGGTGGTTGACCGCTTGACACTTGAATTTGGTTGCCCACATGCTTGACTTCCGAGGTCGGGCTTGGTGCCGAGCTCGGGCACTCGAGGTCGGGCTCATAACCTGCCGAGTTTGGCCCATTCCTGAGCCTGGTGTTTTCCTGACTTCGGGGGTCGAGGTCGGGGTCGGATGACTCTTTGGTCCTTAGTCATTTTGCTGTCTCGCGTTCATTCATGACCTTGGTTGGTTGGGTCGGGGTCGGCCCGAATGTGGACTTAGTCTTTTCACGCATTCCGATGTGGCTCCATGATGCTTTCTCACCGGCGATTATGACACCTCTGGGGTATATGGGAATATACTCCATCATGAGTCCCCCACTCTCCGAAGCGAAAGTGAAACTTGAGATGAGAGAGAGTAAATCTTCAATTTCCTGGGCTTGTGCGCCTGGCAGGGGCGCTGCTCTCCATGGTCATAACAAAGGGGTACCTCATTAAAAACTCTGCTGAGGAAAAACCCTGTAACACCGCCCCCAAGTATTTGTACTTTATCAAATTATGTATTGAACCTTGAAAAATGAATAAACGCATTTTACGTGATTGTAAATTTTTATCATTTCTTTTGCGTGAATAGTAAAATTCACGTGGGACCCACATCAGAAGTGGGGCCGCCCGATATTATCGGGACCACATATGATATTAATCTTGGCCTAGATAATATGTATATGGTGGTGGGTATTCTAATTGGTCCGTGGCAATGGCATAGAGTGGACCGGTTGGTCAAACGGGGCCCAATTATCAGTATCACTATCAGCAATTTATCAGATAACAGCCCGAAAAGGGATTTCGGAGACTTCTAAATTAAAGTTGAGGAATGTATATTCATTATAAAGTCCAATAATGATGGAGAGCATGTGTGATATTTTATTTGACCCGATAAAATCAAATATAATTAAAACAGTCCGGAAAATACAACTTTCGGAATTGATTGTACACTCGGGGACACAAAGGGTTGACCTCCCACATAAGTGGGGGCCAACCCACGTTTTTAGTCTTGCAAATGGGAAGGGGAGCCGCATCGTTGGGCTGGTGTAGGGGGATTGAGTTAATGGGGAGACAAAATGAGAAGGGAAAAGGGTCCCTCCCCCACATGATTGGTAAATAAGCCAAAAGAGATATTTCCACCACCCCACACCTCATACAGCTCGGCCATACCACTTTCCAAGGGGAGAGAATCTCTACAAACCCCATTTGTATCATCCATACACGCATTTGAGCTAAGGAGGAAGAAGGAGGGGAAAAGAGAAGAGAAAAGTTAGCTTTGGAGAGGAAAACTTGCGTTTAACAAGGTAATGACTCCATTAATCTCATTTCTTGTTCTTCAATCCTCTTATATGATTATTCAATCATATTTCACACCCTAGGATTGTTCTACACGTTTGGAAGTGTAGAATGATGGGTTGGAAGAAAGTTCTAAGTCCAAGAACGGACTTAGAAGCCAAAGTGACCGGTTCGCCGGAAAATAACCTTTTTGAGGTTATGTGTATTACTATGGGTTTTATTCAGGGCGTGCACGAGTGAGGACAAAGTGCACGGAAAAGGCTAGTGGCGGTTTGTGAGGACAGTACTAGAGGTCAGAAGTAACTACCTCGGGGCCTACGGGGCTGGGGTGTTACAGGAGGCGTCAGAAAGGAGCGTCCTCTTCCGAAGCTGCTGCTTCTGCGAGAATGGTAGATCCTGCGAAGGTTGAAGTTGAGCCCGTCAAGAAAAAGGTAGATCCTACGAAGGTTGATTTGGCCTCCCCTCCTCAGCCTTCTGTCACCTCTCCAGGTACCCGTCTCTGGTCTGATGTTTAGTATTATAAACCGTTGTCTGCCTTTCTTGTTGTTTACTGTGTTGACTACCTTGTTATAGGTAGTGCCAATTTGTATGATCTTCTTGACCAAGCACAATGAGGTAGGAAGGTAAAGACCCAACCTTCTGCTGGTGTGAAATACGTTGAGTCGTCACCCAGTGGATCCTCTTCCTCTTCCGAGAGCTCAGAGAATGGGCGTGAGCATCTGGTGAGGAGGGCACTCAGCAAGTCAATGCCGCAGCCCAACAAGATGATGTTGCGGTATCTGCCAATGTCCTGGCAAATGAGGCATCTGCTCCTTCACCTGATGTGGTCATTGAGGATGCCACAGATGAAGGTGATGATGATGACGATAAGGAGACCTTTCGGCAGCTTCAAAGCCGTCTGGGCTCGGGCGCCCTGGGGGCCAATGATGTTACCCCAGCAGGTTGGCCGGAAGAAGCGTTCGGTGGCTAAGGGAAGCGGCATGATTCCAGTTCTCAGTCAGGGATGATTAGGGCTTTGTCTCTGAGAACGCTAGGGCCATGGAGCTCCTGGGAAAACTGCGTTTTCCCTGCGGCACTGGGATCACCGGGGAGATGGACACCCAGTGTGTTGCTGAGGAGCTCACCTCGAGTGCATTGAAGGTTTACTTTCTTTGCCTCTTGTTTTTATACACCTATTTTGCTTTTCCTTCTGTTTTCGTAATCGTGTTTGTTGGTCCCGGTTGTACTGGATACAGTCTAGAGGGGGGGTGAATAGACTGTATTGGTTTTTAACTTTTTCAAGCTAAGTACCAGATTTAACAGAATAGCTTGTTCTGTTGGCAGAACAGACTGGCAGCGGATGGGGTTCTGGTAGGGAGTTCTGTTAATAGCCTCAGAGAAGCAAAGGCAGTAGGCCTTCTGTTAACTCGTAGGACAAGTTCTGCTGAACACAGATACCAAGTCTAAGGAGTTAGACAGTTCTATCTAAGTGCGAGTATTAAAAACAGTAAGTAAATGACACCAGGGATTTTTATAGTGGTTCAAGGAACAACTCGTTCCTCTAATCCACTGTTCCACTAAGCTTGTAAAAACGACCGTTTACAACGCCTTAGTCCTAGCACTTAAGAAGCTCTCCACATCTTCTTCAAGCCTAGATGTCTCCTGGGATGCACTGCCTGGTTTCCTTTAAGACTGGTGCTTTCACTGAGCTTCCCGAAAGTATCACCACTTCACTACTCCAGTTACTTGGACGTCCTTCTTGTAACAAGAAGAGTTTCTGTTGAAACAGGGGTTCCTCCAACTTGCTTCATTACAAAAGATTTGTAGATGAAGTGCTTGAAGTTGTTGAAGAACTGCTGGAACCTTGCTCTTGTTGGATTTGATGATATGAAAGTATATTCTTTCCAACTTGTGTCTCTCTTGTTGAGGATGAAGAGTTTGAATCTCAAGAGGACCTTTTTGCCTTGAATAATTTGAATGTGTTTTTCTCGCAAAGGATGTGGTGAAGTTGGCAAAGTTAGCAAAGCAAAAGTTATTCCTTTGTTCTTCGAAGAGTATCTTTTATACTAAGGGTTGTCTTCCCGTTGGAGGTGAAGGAGGACAACTGCATTTAATGCGCGTATTGTTGACTTGACTGGTTGGACCCACTGAATTCGGCGACTTGCTATTTTGAGAAGATTCTTTCCAAAAGGTGGTCAATTATTTGCTTTAAATATCTTCTCGTACGTATCCGCATTAAATGAGCATTTAATGCGCGTACTGTAGCTTTTCCGTTGAAGTCTTCTAGCCATTGGAGAATCTTCCGTTGATTTCACCGGCTTGGAAGTAAACTTGAAATTTTCTAAGTGTCAGGCCTTCTGGTCTCTTTAGCAGAGTGTTCACCAGAGAAGGCCATGAGCACTTCTGTTGTAACGGAAGTCAGCAGAGGGTCTCCAGTCCTTCTGTTCTGTTAGAGGCCAACAGAGGACCTAAGTGCTTCTACCTTAGTGAAGTCCAACAGAGAGTCAGGAGGACTTCTGTGAAGGCACTATCACCAGAGGGCCAAAAGGGCTTCTGTCTGGAGGTCTTCTGTCAGTCGACTATACTAGAACAATTACAAGGATAGTTCTAATACAAATTTTCTAAGGGGTAATTTCTAAAATCCTATAGCATCATCAAAATCTAATTACATTTATTCCTTACAATTTCCCTCTTTTTGATGATGCCAAAACCCTTTAACTATTTCCATAGAAGTGCCTTTACCATAAAAAAATTTAAAGTAAAAACTTTTCATTAAAATCTTGGTGGGCAACTTAGCATAGGAATATAGTAAGAGTACGGTACATTCAGATAGCAGTTCAAATAGAAACAAGCATCAGAGTAAAATAGAGTACAGTAAGCAACAAAGAGTATAGAAGTAAAGAGACCTTAGAAGGAGCAGAGATATTCTTTTATTAGATCAAGAGTTTAAGAGAAGTTTAAAAGGAATTACATATTCTCCCTTTCAGCTTCAGCTCTGGTTCTTCGATCTTGTTCTTTTAGGCTCTTAAGTTCAGCATTCACTTCTTCTCTTATGCCAGCCAAATTTCGTGGTGCTTGACAAGAGGCCCAAATGGGAGAGAGCTCGCAATTCAGATAGTTAAGTACTCCCTCATGTACATCCTTGCCTGGGAGTACTCTTTTGTGAAACCAATATTCAGCTTCTTCCAAGGAACCACCATGTCTGACCCTTATATGACCGTCTCTGTCAAGATAGAGACTCTGTCTTTGAGCAGGGGTCATCTTCTGTTGTATTTCTTCAAACTGCGCTCTGTCAATCCTTTGAGAGCCTCCAAGCCTCCATTCAGTTAAGCTCAAGGGCTTCTTCTTCTTGGTAGAACCTCTGCGAAGAGAAGAAGGTCTTAGAGTGTCAGCTTCTCTCTTCTTCTGCAGGGAGGCCTGGAAGTAAGGGGTAGGATCAATGCCAGAAGAGGGTCCAGTAGTTGGACTAGGAGGCAATTTCTTCTGTTGGGGGTCCTTTTCCCCCTTTTTGGCATCATCCAGGTCAGAGATCATAATAGCAATCTTCTGAAACTCTGTTTCCTGGGAGGTGGCAATTTGCTCAAGAGCTTCTGGTAAGGTTTGAGTGACAGAAGTCAGACCTTCTATCAGGTTCTGTTGACGATCAAGAGCAGACTTGATGTCCTGAGAGCTAGCTTCGAGGAGTATCAGCTTCTGATATCTCTCTTGATCCTTCTTGATCAGGTTGGCAATTTGATCTTTGTGATCGTTGTTTAAGAATTGTAGCTGCATAAACTTCTCAGCAGATTGGTCTTCATACCATTGTACAATGTCAAGGGATTCTGTTATATCCTTGAGTTGTTTATTCTGCTTGTTGAGAGTCTGAGATTGGGAGTAGAGAACAGAGTTGACACCATCAACTTTTCTGGCAACAGCATCAAACTTTGCAGAGGATGATTCCATGAAGGTGACCAGTGTCTGAGTCAGAGCTTCAACCTTCTCTGAGATGTGCTGAAGACCAGCCTCAAGATGATTATGTACAAAGGTGATATGCTCATGGTGCTTAGTGTTGATCTCAGCCAGTTGATCCATGCCATCAAGCACTTTACCACCAAAGTCCTCAGCTGCAGTGACAAACTGATTGAAGGAGATTTGGGGCTTAGCTTCTTCTGATTCTGCATATCCTGGCATACCTAGACCTCTTGAACTGGGCATAGGAGGCCTTCTGGGTTGTTCTTCACTCTGGGGAGGGGTCTTCCTCCTCTTGGAAGTAAGGTCAGCAACCATGGAGGAAGTGAGGAACCCATCATTATCACTAGTAGAGGAAGGAATCTTGATGATAGGTTCCTTCCTGGGAGTAGAAGCCACAGAGTGTTGAGGGGAGAGAGGAATGGCGGCATCTTGTGGTGCAGACTTTGGAGAAGAAGGGGTTGGAGTTCTGGATTTCTTGGTAGAGGAGTTTTCCTGTTGATGTGAAGGTTGGTGTGAGGGAGCTTTCTGTTGTTGTGGAGGAGAGGGTGGAGGTGATGGTGATCTGGATCTGTTTGAGGGTTGGGGTTTGCAGGGAGAAGGGTTTTTGGTTTTGGGTGAAGGGGTTTTCTGTTGGGGAATAGGAGGAGTGTTCTGTTTGGGGATGGATTTTTGTGAGAGTGAGGGGGATTTCTGTTGTGATTGAGGTGAAGTGATTTTAGGAGAGGGAGGGGGTATTCTGGGTGAGAGTGGAGATTCAGGAATTACCTCAAGTAGAGTCTCTGTGAACTGTGAATCTCTCCATTCCTTGACCAGCCTCTCCATGACCAAGGGTAGATCATTTGCAGTGGAGGGTTCCCCTTCTCCATGTGCACTATGTCGAAACTTGATCATAGATTCCTTCCTCTTCTTTTCAATCAGCCAAGCATCAAAATCAGCCATTTCATGCTCTTGAAGAGCCTTCACATGGTCTTCTGGTGATTCTTTGAACAGAAGAGCTTTTCCCTGGTATTTCTCCTTCTTGTTCTGTAGAACTGAAAGAAGGAAGTCTTTGTCCAGGCATTGTTCCACATTTCTGTGTCAGCCCATCAGAGTACTTCTTCTTCCTCAAAGATGAAGTAGGATAAATTCTTAAGCAGCTCAGTGAGAGGTCCCACTCTCCACTTCCTCCATGCAAGAACCCTGAGGAATTGCCTATCTGCAGAGTTTGAGTTTCTGCTAGCTTCTTGGTGTTCTGGTGAAGGAACCACCAGTGGTTGATCAACTGTAGAAGCAGGAGGAGAGAGGTGTGGTTCCCCCTGAGTAGTGGCATCCTGCACCACTACTTCCTCTTCTGAGTCACTTGACTCAAACACAATCCGCTTGCCCTGCCAAGCATTTCTGTTGGGTTGTGCAGAGTGAATGGAGTCTTCAAGTTCCTCCTGAATGATAGGGGTCATCACCCTGGTCTTCTTTGCAACTGGTGAAGCAGAAGGAGTAGACCCTGTTAGTGAGGGGGAAGGCTGCTTTCTCTTGATTACAGCCTTCTTTGTCACTAGTTTGTGGACTCTGACAGGAGTGGTCTTCTTCTTAGGGACCTTCTTGACCACCTTCTTGATCAAAGGCACTTCTTCTTCAGAATCCGAAGGAGTAGAGAGTTTCTGTTGCTTCTTGGCAACTTTCTTTGGCTGAACAACCTTCTGTTGTAGCTTTTCTCTGTTGAACTCAAGAGTTCTCAGCCTTTTCTGCTCTGCCTTGAGAGCAACCTTCCTGTCACTGGAGGTGTTGAGGAAGAGCAGCTTGGTGTAGTCAGCATCAATTGGGTTCCTCAGCCTAATTCTTGCCTGGAGCATCAGCTCAGACAACAGAAGTCCATAACCCATGGGGTTTTTGAACAGTCCAGTCTCCCTGTCCTTCTTTTTGATGAAATCAATTAGGGATTTAGCAATTACCTGTCCCCAGTTGGTGTTCATCCCATGATGAACTGCAAAGTCAGCCTTTGCATTCTGAACAGTCATATCATCTGTAGAGGTGCTCTTGCTCCAGACACATCGGTGGAAAATGTTGACCAACTTCTCGCAGTCACTCTGAAGAAGGTTCTTCTTCATGTTCACCTTGGGAACCTCAGCAACTTCTGGTCTGCAGTAAAGCCGGATGAACTCATCCACTGTGACCTTGACACTGTCTAGGGCAATGAACCCTTCAGTGTCCTCTTCTTGTGGATTCTCCACTACGCCAAAGAGGGCGTTGATGATTTCTGGGGTGAGGACGATGTCATCCCCGTTGACATTAGATCTAATGGTCTCTCATTCATATGTAGCGTTGAGGTAGAACTCTGCTACATCCCTTGTGCTGTAGGAGTTGAAGTGGAATCCCACCACTTTATCCAGTTGGGAATCCTTCATCCCCTGGATTATTTTCTCCATGGTTTCATGATTGGCGGCCAGTTCTGGGAGTGCGGAGAGGTCGCAGTTCATCCCGGTGTAGATGTTCTTGACTAGAAGTTCAATTTCTGCTTGGGTGAGGTCGTTGATGTTGATGAAAGCCATTTCTGAAAGTTCTGAGAGTTTGAGAGCTAGAGAGATTTGAGATTTTGAAGGTTTGAGAGTAAAGGAAGCAGTAGCGGTTTGGGTTAGAGAAAACGGTATATATGGGTTTGGGTTAATGGACGTTTGAGATTATTGGCAGTTTCGAGGTTTCAATTAAATGCGAAAGGGGGCGCAGTAAGTATAATGCGGCTATAAAGCCGTTTTAGGGGTAAAGGGGTAAAAGACCTTTAATAAGTTACTAGGTCACCCGTTCCTCGAAATATTTCTAAGTCCACAACCTTCTGTTGGATAAGTAAGAAGGTCTGTTGTTGATGATGTTCTGATGTGCACTGAGGTTCTCTGTTCAAGATGTAGAACAGAAGGGGTTCTGCACAGGGGTTCTGTTGACAGAGAATCTGCAACAGAGAGTCTTCCTTTCAACTTTCTCTTGGAATATCATCCATCATTCCCAATTCCTCTCTTAGCTTGTTGAACCTAGCCTCAGGTAAAGGCTTGGTTAGAATGTCTGCTAGCTGGTTTTCTGTTGACACATGCTCCATGCATATGTGTTTCTTCTCAACATGATCTTTGATGAAGTGATGTCTGATCTCAATATGCTTTGTCCTGGAATGAAGAACTGGATTCTGAGTGATAGCAATGGCACTGGTGTTGTCACACAACAGCTTGATCTCCTTTGCTTGAATTCCATAGTCCTTCAGTTGTTGCTTCATCCAGAGTAACTGAGCACAGCAACTCCCAGCTGCAATGTACTCAGCTTCAGCTGTACTTGTTGAGATAGAGTTCTGCTTCTTGCTAAACCAGGAAACAAGCCTTCCTCCTAGCAATTGGCAGTGACCAGAGGTGCTCTTTCTGTCTAGTCTGCAACCTGCAAAATCTGAGTCAGAATAACCAATTAGTTCAAAGTTACCTCCCTTGGGATACCATAGGCCTGCATTTGGATTTCCTTTGATATATCTGATGATTCTTTTTGCAGCACTTAGATGGCTCTCCTTGGGCTTTGATTGGTATCTGGCACAGATTCCAACAGAGAATGATATGTCTGGTCTGCTTGCAGTCAGGTACAACAGAGATCCTATTATTCCTCTGTATGTTGTAGCATCTACATCCTTTCCTTCATCATCTGGTCCAATTCCTTGAGAAGCATTCATGGGAATCTTCACTGATGATTTGCCTTCCACTCCAAACTTCTTGATCAAGTCTCTGGTGTACTTCCCTTGATTGATAAAGGTTCCTTCTGGAACTTGTTTCACTTGTAGTCCTAGGAAATAGCTTAGTTCCCCCATCATACTCATTTCAAATTGACTCTGCATCACTTGAGAAAATTTCTTGCATAATTCTGGGTTAGTGCTACCAAATATAATGTCATCAACATATATTTGTACTAACAGAATGTGATTAGCAACAGAGATTTGAAATAAAGTTTTGTCAACCTTTCCCTTGGTAAACCCATGCTTCACTAGGAAAAGAGACAATGTGTCATACCATGCTCTGGGAGCTTGCTTAAGGCCATAAAGAGCCTTCCTAAGCTTGTAGACACAAGAAGATTGAGTGGGAATGACAAAACCTGGAGGTTGTTCCACATAGACTTCTTCTTCAAGATCTCCATTCAAGAAAGCACTCTTGACATCCATCTGGTATACCTTGATGTTGTTGTAGGCAGCATAGGCTAGAAAGATTTTGATGGCTTCTAGTCTGGCAACTGGTGCAAAGGTCTCATCAAAATCAATTCCTTCTTCTTGGCAGTTCCCTTGGCTACCAACCTAGCTTTATTCCTTACAATGTTGCCATCTTCATCTGCTTTGTTCTTGAACACCCATTTGGTTCCAATGACATTCTGGTGCTTTGGTCTAGGAACAAGTTCCCACACTTTATTCCTTTCAAATTGAGTAAGCTCCTCTTGCATTGCATTGATCCAGTCTGAGTCTGCAAGAGCTTCTTCCACAGTCATAGGTTCCATTTGAGATATATAGCAGACAAACATTGCTTCTCTTCTTGATGTGGATCTGGTTTGAACTCCACTTCTGATTTGACCAATCACTTGGTCAGGGGGATGATCTCTTAACCAAGTTAGATCAGGTTCTGTCAGCTGCTTTCTTGGTCTCTCTGGTTCCTCATCTTCAGAGTCTTCATCTTCATTCAACAGAAGGGGGTTTGGTGCAGGTATTGGAAACACTGGATTAACTGCAACCTCTTCTGTCGGTTCAAGTATTCTATCTTTGATGTTGACTTCTTTGAGGGTATCTGTCACATCTTCAACAGATGTGCTGTCATCAAATTTTACATGTATGGATTCTTCTACATGTAGAGTCCTTCTGTTGAGTACTCTATAGGCTTTACTGGTGTTTGAATAGCCTATAAAGATACCTTCATCAGCCTTCTCTTGAAAGACTTTCAGATGCTCCTTTCCATTGTTAAGAATGTAGCACTTGCATCCAAACACATGAAAGTAGCTGATGTTGGGTTTTCTTCCTTTCCAGAGTTCATAAGGAGTCTTCTTGTGATTCTGGTTGATCATGCTTCTGTTCTGGGTGTAGCATGCAGTGTTGATTGCTTCAGCCCAGTATCTCATTGGTAGTCCAGATTCTGCAATCATTGTTCTTGCAGCTTCTTTCAAGGTTCTGTTCCTTCTTTCTGCTACGCCATTCTGTTGAGGGGTTCTGGCGGCAGAGAGTTGATGAAAAGTTCCATTCTGATCACAGAAGTCCTTTATGATTTGGTTGACAAATTCAGTTCCTCTGTCAGACCTGATTGTCTTAAGCTTCAAGTTCTTCTCAGTCTGAAGTTGCTTTAACAGAGATGGCAACTTCTGAAGAGTTTCATTTTTCTTTGACAGAAATATAGTCCATGTATATCTGGAATAGTCATCAACCATGACTAGGGTATATTTCTTCCCACCAACGTTTGGAGTTTCAACAGGACCAAATAAATCCATGTGGATCAGATTTAGAGGACTTGTAGAAAGATCTCCAGCAATGGGTTTGAAAGAGTTCTTATGTTGCTTTCCCTTCTGGCATGCACTGCAGAGGGTCTCTTTCTTGTAAACTATGTCTGGCAGTCCATCAACTATGTGTTCTCTTGCCAGTTTGTTGATTGTCTTGAAATTCAAATGGTTGAGCTTTTTGTGTCAGTCCCAGCTTAACATTGAATCTCCTTTTGCTATCAAACACACACCATCTTTGGCAATCTTCCAATCAACTACATAGATGTTCTTCTTTCTTGATGCAGTCAGAACCACTTCCTTTGTTGTCTCATGCTTTACATAGCAGAAGTCCTTGGTGAATTCTACAGTGTAGCCTTTGTCACAGAATTGGCTAGCACTTAGAAGATTGAACTTCAGGCCTTTGACATATGAGACATCATCAATGATTATCTGGTCCTTGATCAGCTTTCCTCTTCCTTTTGTTTGACCTTCTTTGTCATTACCTCCAAAGGTAACTTTAGGTCCTTTGCATTTCTGGAACTCTATTAGGCAACTTCTGTCACCTGTCATGTGCCTGGAGCATCCACTATCAATAAACCACTCTTGCTCTGAGATAGCTCCAGCACACAGTTCCTGCAAGATCAAAAGAAAGATTTAGGTACCCAAGCAATGTTGGGTCCTGGGGGGTCATGGAGTCTGGGTAGTTGGTACCATTTTGGTCTCATCACGTGAAACCTTGGTGGGTGGTACCCATTATCCACCTGGTAGTTATAGTAAACTGAAGTGTGATTCACTTTGGGCAGATGCTTGTGAGGGTCATGCTTCCTGTTTACATACTTTTGCATAGCTTTCTTTGTTGGAAAGAAGTCCCATATACTATCAAGAGCAGAGGGACGGTTAGCTTTGGGTTTCTGAAGTTGACCAGCCAACCTCTTCTGCCTAAAGTTAACTCTCTCTTGATATTTGCCCTTCTGGTGATCATTTCTGGCGCGATTGTCATGAGGTTGTCTGTCAATGAATGGTCTTTTTTTTTGTTATCTTGAAAACCTTTTCTGTTGTTAGGTTTTCTGCCAGGTTCATTATTTTTCAAAAAGGGTTTCTGTTGAACCTTTATCTTTCCCTTTTCTGGTCTGACTTCCTCACGAACAACCTTGGTGCCAGATACACTAGCTTGACAAATGGGGTTAGAAATCAGTGGCACTATGACCTTATCTGCCTTAGCAACACTGGTGCTAGGCATTATAAAAGGCTCACCTGATTCTGTTGAGCCATAACCAAGACCAAAGCCAGTGCCAATCTGTTGATCAAGTACAATCTTTTCCATGGAAGACTGGGCCTTCTGGTAAGCTTTGTACTTAATCTCGAGAGGCTCTATTTCTCTTATTCTCTTGAGAAGAGAAACATTTTTAGTCTCCAGCTGATCTCTTTCCTTAATCAGAAGATTGATTTTGATCTCAACCTCCTTCTTTAAGTCAAGAATTTCAGCTTTCAACTTATTGTTTTCTTCTGTTACTGAGGAATAAGTGGCTTGTATGGCCTTAAACTCTTCCCAAAATTCTGACATTGAATCAGAATCAAAATCTAAGCCTACCGAAGAAAAGCTAGATTCAGAAGTAGAGGTTACCTCATCATCAGAATGAGCCATGAGGCATAGATCTTCTGTCTCAGTATCAAGGCAACAGAAGGCCTCATCAGAATCTGAGTCAGAACTAGATTCTGTTTCTGACAGAGGGTCTTTCTCAAGCTGTTCTGTCACAAGTGCCTTTCTCCTTCTGGAGTTGTCTTCGAACTTCTTCTTTTCTCCATCCTGTCCTTGTCTCTTTGACACCCTTGGATGGGGGCAATCTGCCTTGAAGTGACCAGGTTGTCTGCAGTTGTAACAGAGAAGCTCTCCACTGCTCTCTGTTGGTTTGACCTTCTGATATGGCTTTCTGCTGGAAGATGGGCTTCTTCCATCTTTAGGATTCTTCATAAACTTTTTGAATCTCCTGGCAAAGGCAGCCATATATTCGTCAGATAAAAGTATTGAAGGGTCAAAATCATTTACCTTAGATGTACTGGCTGTAAGAGCTGTAGTGGTTCTTTCTTCAGGTACATCTTCCTTCTCTTCAATCATCTCGAACTCATGAGCTTTGAGATCAGAGATGAGCTTGTTTGTTGGATAGGTCTTCACATCTTTGCTGGCTTGGACAGCAACTACCTTCATCTTCCATGCAGAGGGAAGACCTCTCAATACTTTGAGGTTGATCTCCTTGGTGGTGAGTTCTTTGCCAAGCTCTGAGATTTCTCCAGTAAGAGTGAGGAGCCTATCATACATCTTGGAGATGGTTTCTCCAGGGAGAAACTTGAAATCATCAAACTTTTTGTTGGCTATGGTCAGCTTGTTATCTTTCTCTTGCTCATCACCAGCCCCAATGAGCTCAAGAGTATCCCAGATTTCCTTTGCGGTTCTGCATTTCTTTATTCTGTTGAAGTATCTGTCATCAATGGATTTGTAGAGGATGTCCTTAGCAATATTGTCTAGGTTGTATTTTCTTCTCTCTTCAGTGGTCCATTCTGACTTGGCTTTACTGATCATCTGGGGTCTGGTGTTGTCAATAGCGTGCTCAGGATTGACCTTCTGGAAGCTTGTGAAAGGTCCAATGTCAAGAACTTCCCACATCTCATCATGCAGAGCACAGAGATGTGCTTTCATCCGGATCCTCCAGTCATCAAACTTAAGATATGAGAACATAAGGTTCTTGGCAAGAGCGTGATCCATTATATCAGATAGAAATGAGGAAAATAACAGAAAAACAAGTGGATCTTTGTTCGGTAAAATAACCTAAGAGATTATTAGAACAAGGAGGCTCTGATACCACTTGTTGGTCCCGGTTGTACTGGATATTGTCTAGAGGGGGGTGAATAGACTGTATTGGTTTTTAACTTTTTCAAGCTAAGTACCAGATTTAACAGAATAGCCTGTTCTGTTGGCAGAACAGACTGACAGCGGATGGGGTTCTGGTAGGGAGTTCTGTTAATAGCCTCAGAGAAGCAAAGGCAGTAGGCCTTCTGTTAACTCGTAGGACAAGTTCTGCTGAACACAGATACCAAGTCTAAGGAGTTAGACAGTTCTATCTAAGTGCGAGTATTAAAAACAGTAAGTAAATGACACCAGGGATTTTTATAGTGGTTCAAGGAACAACTCGTTCCTCTAATCCACTGTTCCACTAAGCTTGTAAAAACGACCGTTTACAACGCCTTAGTCCTAGCACTTAAGAAGCTCTCCACGTCTTCTTCAAGCCTAGATGTCTCCTGGGATGCACTGTCTGGTTTCCTTTAAGACTGGTGCTTTCACTGAGCTTCCCGGAAGTATCACCACTTCACTACTCCAGTTACTTGGACGTCCTTCTTGTAACAAGAAGAGTTTCTGTTGAAACAGGGGTTCCTCCAACTTGCTTCGTTACAAAAGATTTGTAGATGAAGTGCTTGAAGTTGTTGAAGAACTGTTGGAACCTTGCTCTTGTTGGATTTGATGATATGAAAGTATATTCTTTCCAACTTGTGTCTCTCTTGTTGAGGATGAAGAGTTTGAATCTCAAGAGGACCTTTTTGCCTTGAATAATTTGAATGTGTTTTTCTCGCAAAGGATGTGGTGAAGTTGGCAAAGTTAGCAAAGCAAAAGTTATTCCTTTGTTCTTCGAAGAGTATCTTTTATACTTAGGGTTGTCTTCCCGTTGGAGATGAAGGAGGACAACTGCATTTAATGCGCGTATTGTTGACTTGACAGGTTGGACCCACTGAATTCGGCGACTTGCTATTTTGAGAGGATTCTTTCCAAAAGGTGGTCAGTTATTTGCTTTAAATATCTTCTCGTACGTATCCGCATCAAATGAGCATTTAATGCGCGTACTGTAGCTTTTGCGTTGAAGTCTTCTAGCCGTTGGAGAATCTTCCGTTGATTTCGCCGGCTTGGAAGTAAACTTGAAATTTTCTATTTGTCGGGCCTTCTGGTCTCTTTAGCAGAGTGTTCACCAGAGAAGGTCATGAGCACTTCCGTTGTAACGGAAGTCAGCAGAGGGTCTCCCGTCCTTATGTTCTGTTAGAGGCCAACAGAGGACCTAAGTGCTTCTGCCTTAGTGAAGACCAACAGAGAGTCAGGAGGACTTCTGTGAAGGCACTATCACCAGAGGGCCAAAAGGGCTTCTGTCTGGAGGTCTTCTGTCAGTCGACTATACTAGAACAATTACAAGGAAAGTTCTAATACAAATTTTCTAAGGGGTAATTTCTAAAATCCTATAGCATCATCAAAATCTAATTACATTTATTCCTTACAGTGTTCTCCCAATATTGCAGGCTGCCGTTCTGGGTTACGAGATGGCCCTCAGAATAGAAGCCGTCGAGCTTCAGGCGAGGATGGTTACCATGAAGTAGTCGGATCTCAAGGAGGGCCAGCGCGCAGCAGAGCGGGCTCTGGAGGCTTCACAAAGGTAGATGAATGAGTTCCAAGAAAGGGCTCAAGATGCCGAGATCCGGCTTAAGGATTACCGGACCCAATTTGATGTCCTCAAGGATTCTGACAATAAAGTCGTCCTTGCCCCGAGTGAGGCGGAGGCCCACGCCCAACATGCTGAGGAGAGGGCCCGGGTGGCCGAGGACAAGGCTGCTACTGCCACTGAGAAGGCCCGTATTAATATGGCTGAGTGGCAGAGGATGATAGATGTCTCACTCCAAGAGATGAAGGAGAGGTATCATCTCCGGAAGTCCCTTGGGGAGGTTGAGGCGGAGATGTGCACCTTCAAGATCCAATGCTCCACTTTGACTGATAAATTCACAGTAGTTACCCGCGAGCGCAATGAGTGGGAGGCAGAGCATGATAAGGTGACCCTTGAACTGAAAGAAGCCCGCTCTCAAGTTGCCAAGCAGGCCTGGGTGTTAGAGGGGCTTCAAAAGCTTGTCAGGGAGACCGAGGGTGCCCAGGCATGGGCTTCTGAGCTGGAGATTGATATCACTTGCAGGGACGCTGACCTGGACAAGCTGAGAAAGGAGTTGTAAGAGGCCCGAGTCGCTGCTGGCCTTGATAGAGCTCGAGTGGTGCAGCTTGAGGCTGACAGGGCCGCCATGCAAAAGAAGCTTGAGGACTATAGGCAGGACACTCTCTAGCCGTTGATAGGGCTAGGGCTGCAGCCGTTTCTGAATTCCAGGCTTCATGTTCCTGGGATCCGGCTCCTCCTTGTGCAATAGCTTGGCTCCACAGTGCTATAGGCAAACACATCAATAGCTGGTTGGCCACACCGGAAGGGATGAAGTTCGTGGAGGAGCAGCTGCTGAGGACTACGGAGTATGGGGAGTATAAAATGCAGAAGGAGAATTATGAGAAACTCTCCAAGGCTCTGCCTGATTTTAGCCATAAGAAGTACAAACTTTCTAAGCCCATGCAACATCCAGAACTTGTTCATGGCCAAACCATCGAGTATTCCCTGACCACTCAGTGGCAGACAGCAGAGGCCAGAACTGGAGAGGAAGTGGATCAGGAGAAGAAGAAGAAGAAGAAGAAGAAGAAGAAGAAGAAGAGAAAGAGGAAGGAATAGGTTCCCCCTTCCCTTATTCTTTTCTGCAGATTTGGCTGTTGAGTCTTCGTTGTAACTGCAAGCACTTGAACACCTTTTGTATATTCTGTGTATGAAATGCCCTTTTCTTGCAATTTTGTGTTTGTTGTACTTTGCATATCTGTTTGTATGCTGCACAAGTTTTGTTGAGTGGGGATGAGCCATAGGTGGTCTGTCCTCCTTCTGTGTTGAGCCCAACAAATGTTTGCTAGGTTGCAGCAATGTTCCCAGCATAGGTTACATGGTCAACCTTGCTTGGAATCAGGCGTGATAAGTTCCTTGCTATTTTCAGAGTATCATGGAACTTGCCTTTGTTTGTTTTGCAACCATGGTTTTCCACATATCCATATTGCACTTTGTTGTATGTTTGTACAGTCATGGACTTTCACGGGTCCACTGCTGAGCAGTTGTCAGTAGCAGAGATTGCTAACTGTTGGAGCTTTTACCGGAGCTTTCAGCCTTATCTCTGTTCCGGAGCTTTTGGCTGTGTACTTGATTTGCAGTTGGGAGCTCGCTTGTCTAGTCCCCTGTTGCTTAACACAAAGCTTTTGGGACTAATTTTTCCTTAGGAAAATATTTTCAAAATTTTCCTTTGATTTGCTTTTATCATAATGTAAAGGTGACATTTGTGTTAAACAAGTGAGGTGTATTTATTATCCAAAGTCCTCCTCTGCTAACGGATCTGAGCTCGTGCTATTCAAGAGCACTCGCTCATGTCTGTAATGAAAATGTTTTGGCAGAATTGCAACATTTGTTTCACCTGTTGTGAATGACTGTTGAGAGAGATTGTTTTTGCAAAATATCCCAAACAGCTGTAATATATAAATAGAACCTGGTTAATTGGTCCTAAGAGGTCTGTTGGGCTTGAGAAGTGGGCCCGACAGTTGTGATCCAGCTGCGAGATCCTAAATGAGCTCGACTGGAATTTGCAATGATGCATTTGTGTGCGACTTCAATTCCGGACTGTTTGGCGTTGCGCCAACAATTCAGAGGGCGACCTCCTTCCAGACCGCGAGATATGGGGTAGAGCTCGGCTATGTGGGATTCGTGCAAGAGTCTGGCGTGGTCGGAAGCAAGAGGTGCATGCAGTCGGATTTTATTTCCAGACTGTGGCGTTGCGCCATCAATTTAGAGAGTTGCCTCCTTCCAGACCGCGAGATATGGGCTAGATCTCGGCTGTGCGGGATTCATACGAGAGCCCGGAAAGGTTAGAAGTGAGAGGTGCTCTCAAGGTCAGGACCGTCGAGTAGTCCAGCCTCGTGGCAAGTACCACAGCTTTAGGGAGGATCATCCCCACACTCACTCGGTAAGTGTGGAGACTTACTCCTCAAGGAGTGGACCGTCAAGTGGTCTAACCCTTCGGCTTTGCCTCTATCTCCCCCCGCCTTCAATGCTAAAAAGGGAGACGAAAAATCGTGGGGTGCAAGGACTTATACGCATGCCCCGACTTATATTCGGGAGTCGCGTTGGGCTACTATCCCTGTTTGTTTGGTGAGTAAGGAATAAGGGCTTATACGCAGACCTTGACTTCTCACTTTGGGAGCCGCATGGGGCTATTGTCCCTGTTTTGTCGAGGGCTTACAAAGTGGCCTCAGAGATTGGGAGTCATTGAGACTATTATCCCTGGAGCGAGGAGGGCTTACAAAGTGCCCTCTAAATTTGAGAATGGGCTGAAGAGCCTGTGCTTGTGATGACTTATCAAGTTGCCTCGGCTTGTTAGAGCTCAGCTGAATTAAAATGAATTTGTATTTGAAAAGAATAGAGATTATTGCTTGCCTCAGTCCTGGCTCCAGGTTTGTTTCAAATGGAACGACTCTCTGGATTGGCCTGGTCCAGGACAACTGTTTCCAGTGCATCCACGGGCTCGACCCTGGGAGTGTCCTCCTGAAGTGCAGCCTGAGATATGGTATTGATGCGCATGTCCCTGGCAGCCACCCACCTGGTCATCTTCATATAATAGGATCGGGCTATTTTCTGACTCCCCTGCAGTAGCCGACCCCGGTCTCTGTCGGGAATTTCATGCAGAGGTGCCACATAGAAATTACAGCTTCCAAATACTCCAGTGATGGTCTTCCAAGTATAACATTATGAGCACACTCTAGTCGCACCACCACGAACTCCACAAGGATCTTAGAATGGTGAGATTCATCCCCGAATCTAAGGGTGAACTCGATAGTGCCCACGACGTCTATGGAGTCACCGGTAAACCCGGAGAGGGGAGTTCGGATGGGTCTCAGAGAGTTGAGGTGGAGGTCCAGGTCATGGAACGTTTGGATGTACATGATGTTGACACAAAATCCAGTATCAACATAGGCGCAGTAAATGATGGCCACATCCACCTCACATTTCACTACCAAAGCGTCCCTGTGATGAGAGGGGAATTCCGGCAGATCGTGGTCGGTGAACGAGATCACATCCGACCTTGCTCTCTTAGCAGTGGGTGGGGGGTTTGTGATCTCCCCCACGTAAAGCTTGTTGTTCCATTTCTTCCTTTATGAAGCGGTATCACCACCTATGTTCCCTCCGACGATCATCCAGACCTCATGTCGGCGCCGCTGATTACGCCTGTTATCCTCGACCGAATCATCGTCGGATATCAAGCCAATATCTTTTTTCTTGGGGGAACGGTAAGGTTCCCATTCCTCATCCCTGGATCTGCGCTCATGGCCGCACTTTTGTCTAGTTTCTGGCTTCCAGACAAACCGCGTCATGTAGCCTCGACTGATCAATTTCTCAATTTCCAGCTTTAGCGTATGGCACTCGTCTGTTGTGTGGCCATGGAACCTGTGGAATTTGCCGTAGGGGCCCGATTTGTCCCCTGGCTGGATTTCATTGATGCGTGGGTCCCGAACCACTAGCCCCTACTGGTCAGCGGCCTCCAGAATGTGGCTGACAGAGTGGGTTAGTGGCGTCAGAACTTCAGGTGCCATAAGCTTGGGGCCAGTCCAGGGGCGTCTGGTTCTGAAGTTACCCATGCTCCTGCTTTTGTAGCCGTCATTGTGGGGTTTCCCCCCGCGTGTGCTTCGGCTTTTCCTGTTGCTTCTGTTCCTGCTTAGGAGGCTTCACGGCATTTTCTTGTGCTCTCTTACGGCTGTGCACTTCCTCCGCTAAGGCGTAGATCTGCCCGTGGTGGAGTGCCCGCTGATAGTCCCGTGGGGGATCTATGATAAGGCTCCTCGAGAAGCCTCCTGTCCACAGGACCTCCTGTAGCATGGCCAGGCGTGTGTTGTCGTCAGCCCCATAGACTTTGGAAGTCTCCTCATTCCAACGCTCCAGGAATTTGCCTAGTGGCTCATCCCTACCCTGCTTGACAGACAACAAGTAGGAGAAGTGTTTCTTTGTTTTTGCCCTTGCGGCAAAGTGGGTGACGAAGTGCGTGGCCAACTCCCTCCACGAATAGATGGATTCATCAGGTAGGTCATTGAACCACTCATATGCCTCCCCCTCTAAAGTGGAGGGAAACATCCTGCATATGTACTCGTCGCTAGTGCCCATAATATACATGTCGGACTGGTAGCGAGTATAGTGCTCCTGGGGGGTCAGATTTACCCCCATAGAGTTGAATGTTGGGCCCCTTATACTTTGAGGGTATAGGGGCCTGCATGATCCGGGTGGTAAAGGGGGTAGCAGTCCTTACCCTTACCGTGACAGACTCATGGTTAACTTGAGCCCGTAGTTGCTGGACCTGGAGTGCCAGTGCTTCCAGTTGGGCGTCACGCGCCGTGTGATGGGGAGGTGGTGGTGGCACTGCTGTGACTGCTGCAGCACGCAGCTCATTGACCTGTTGTGTAAGGAGGCAGATCTGTTCCTCCCTGGAATCCACCTGGCGTTGGCGTCGTGGTGGAGATTCCACCTGCCGCCTTGGCGAGGAAAGCCTTGGCTGGCGCAGGGGGTATTGCTGTTGCTGATGTGGTGGAGAAGCGCACTGCTGTCTTGGGGGAGAAGGCATCTGCTGGTGCATGGGGGGGCGAATCTGGGGAATGATTGCCCCTAGTCTCTCCAAAGGGGGTACGCGCTCTGGAGTCTTTCTCCCAGGCTGTTGTTGCTGTTGCTGTCGGGGGATGTTGAGAATTGGGGAATTTGCCCGGTTAATCCCCCGGATGTTGACAGATAGGCGCTGATTTGCCATAGATCTGTCCCCCAATCGGGAGAAGATGTGACGCCTTCCCACTTCCACCCATGGATTGGGGTTGTCATCATGTTGTCGCCCCTGAAGGGCGAAGGACTGAGAGGAGTCCTCGGTGGTGACGGCGTAAACGCCTTCATCATTGTGGCAGCCGTAGTCAACACGGCGCGCCGTGTATTTGGACGACAATGTGGGTGGTGGTGGCACCATCCTCCCGGTGCCGCAGTGGGACGAGAAGTTCCCTCCTGCTGTGTCAGGGGCACAACGCCCATAGGGGCTCCAGAAGTCACCTGGTAGATCGGGGGAGAGTTAATCCCCGGAGTGGCCCTCTAGCGAGGGGGAGATTGGTAGACCATCTATGTTGGCCTCTCCACCATCAGAGGGGCGTCGATGGTGCCTACTCTCAGAGACCGGGATCTAGAATTCGCTGGCGAGATGGGCCTAGTGGCGTGGGGAGCCACATTAATTGCCGCTTGGGATCCCAACGTGGGACGTGCTTGCTGCAATCCTGAGATGAGGACGCCAACCGCCGCAGAGGGATCCACCATTAGAAGACTCTGGAATTGTGGGATCACCCGTGCGGACGGCATTGCTGCTGCATCGCGATTCAGCGAGATCTGCTAACGGAGATCTGAGGAAGCGCGCTGGATCTGGCTACGCATATCAGTGGAAGCCTCAACAACTTGCTTCCCCCTAGTGGCCCTTCTGGTGCCAGAAGTAGCGGTAGCTTCTAGCGAGGGTTCAACTTGAGTGACGACGACAGCAACACGTCTGTTTCTCACAATTTTCTTTCCAGCCATTGTCGAGGATGGAACTTTGCCGTAAATCTGGGAAAAGTGGGAGGATCTAACATGTTCATAGTTCGACTCTCAATGAGAGCACCAAAAAATGATGGATTACCGGATCGGGGGTAGTCGGAATCCACGTAGAATGAGAGAGTGAACTGATCGGAAAACACATGTGTATAATCCGACAGAGTAATTGTATGAGAATTGAGAATGTCATCCCTTTCCACAAGGTGGAAGGTGATATTTATACTAAGAGAAAAAAGGCAATACTTGGAGCCCAAGTAAAAAGGTGTTGATCTAATGGGAAGGAGACACGTGTAAAGCTATTCTAACAAACTACCAGTCTAATTCGATGGGGAGCAGCCACGTGTAAAGGTGATTGGAGAGATAGTCTTTGACATGCAGCTGGCTGATTGGAATCATCTCTAACAAACTGCTACCAGAATACTCGTGTGGTTAAGCGTGTGCATTCGGGTATATTACCCACTGCAGGGAATGACATGGCGGCACCTCCTTGTGATGCTGGTCCTTGCGGATTTGTCTAAGTCCATAATGCTTTGGCCTGACCTTGAGCTTTATCGGGGTTAGTGATTGGAGACTCAAGCTCATTGTGAGGGGACTTAGTCTTTTCACGCACTCCGATGTGGCTCCATGATGCTTTCTCACTGGCGATTATGATACCCTTGGGATATATGGGAATATACTCCATCAGGGTTTTTATTACCACAGATACATCGCCGACGAAGGTGGCAGTGGCGGGTGGGGAATGGAATGTAACTTGCTTACTCCCTTGAGTGGTCATTCTCCCACCTTTCATATATGAGATATAAGTCGCGTATGTGCAAAATGTAACTTGAAAAAAAGTCAAAATGTTAATGGCGTGTGTGCAAAATGTAACTTGAGACAAGTCAAACCGTAACTCACGCATATGAAAACGTAACTCGCACACTCGAAGATGTAAATTTTGCATGAGAAAATGTAACTCGCACACGTGAAGATGTAAATCACGCATAATAACTCTTCGATGCTTGGTTGCTTCCACAATAAGGATAATTCAGTTATTAGGGTTAGTTAATTTATTAATATTTAAATTGGTGAATGTGATTAGTAATTTGAGGCTCTTAATATAGCCTAGCCTATTTAAAGGAAAGCACAAAAAGTAGATATGCTTGAAGTTTAGTAATTTCATTTCTTTGATGCTTGTGAAAGGAAATATTTCACAAGTAAACTAAAAAGTGAAAGTAATATCATTTTTTTCACTTTTGAAAACATATTTCAAAATTAGACTAACTAAAAATTTTGTTTTCACAAATAGCCAATGTATATATAAGTGTATCTGCAGGAACAAGAGAAGCAACTGCACTCCCGCTCATTTGGCTTCAGGAGGACTTACTTGGGAGTGAAGCTCCATGGAAACTTTTTTTTTATTGGGGAATCTACACCCAACAAACCCAAGTGCATGTGAGCAACTCTATATTCTACACATGCACAATCTTTGTTATTCCAATACAAACTCTAAGAATTAAAGGATAAATAGAAAATAAAGGAAAAAAAAGCTAAACGTAAAAAGAAGAAAATAACTGGAAAACTTTTCTAGAAAAAAAAATAATACTCAAACTTTTCTAGATAATAAAAAATTCAAAGTTGGAAGCTTGTAATTTGAATTTAAAAATATAAAAAATGAGTTTAAATATTAAATAATAAATCAGGAAAATATAAACAAAAGTATAAAAATTAGAAATACAAAAGTTGAGATAAAAATGATTTTTTTGAAAAATAGTTTAGAATGTGGGAGATTTAAAAACAAATACTTAATGCGATTATTTTTATGTAAATTTTTAAAAGAGTTCATATACTCGGTAATTTTATGTAAATTTATTGATGGATAGTGTACCCGGGGGGTAGCTTATCCGATGGGTTATTGCGGAGAATAACTAGAGAGAAGTCAGAGCAAATAAGTAAGAGAGAGAGTGTATATTCGATATGTATTAAGCGTGGTTTACAATGGGGGAAAGGGGTGCTATTTATAGTAGTAATAAATGCTAGATAAGGACACGTGTCAGTTTTCTGGTGGTCGAGGGGTCACATCGACCGGGGTGGCACTGGCACTCGCATGTGGCCGCATTAAATGCGGTGGTTGGATGTGACGTTTGTACTTGGTACGGTGATCCAGGCAAATATGAAGAGGATATTCTGTCGAGGTGGATGCCTTCGGCTGAAGGGTGCTGGGCCGAAGGCTCTTCTAACCGAGGGCTCCTACCTGCCGAGGGCTGCAGGTGCCGAAGGCTTGGTTTTCAAGCCTTGTTCTCCTGTGATGTCTCTTCTAACCGAGGGCTCCTACCTGCCGAGGGCTGCAGTTGCCGAAGGCTTGGTTTTCAAGCCTTGTTCTCCTGTGATGTTTCTGAGCTCGATTCCGTCACTGGTAGCCTTCGGCCATGGGGCCGAAGGCACCCCTTTGCGTATTGTGGGCTGCTCAAAGCTCCATTTTGCTGGGCTTGCCCCGTTTGGGCCTGTTGGGCCTGATTGTAGTAGAGGAAGTATGTGGGTCGGGGGTCCCTGGGCCATATACTCCATCAGGAGTCCCCCACTCCTTTTGCCGAAAGGTACTTGAGGGAAAAGGAGTAGTTGTGGTGATTTCCCCGAAGGCTTCCCTGTTTTGTTGGGTTCCTCATTTTCTCAATTCCCCCATATGTCGAGGGCTGAGAGCTTCCTGAAGGGAGTGTAAGTGTGTTGCTCATATGTGTTTCTTTGTTGTAGTTTGTAAAGTAATGAGAGATCTGCATTTGTGTGCTTTGCCGAGGGCATTTGTTGACTGAAGGCTTTGTGTGGCTGAAGGCATCATGTGGCCGAAGGCATCATGTGGCCGAAGGCATTGTGTGGCCGAAGGCATTGTGTGGCCGGAGGCATTTTGTAAGCCGAAAGCATCATGTCGAGGGGAGTAGATTGCCGTTGTGATCTTGCCTCAGCTTGCTGTAGCTGAGAAATAGAAATTTTTTAACATTTGCGTGTTTTGCCGAGGGGAGTCCCCCAGTCCCCCACTCCTTTTGCCGAGAGTTTCTCGAGGGAAACAGGAGTAGAGTGATGCATGCCTTCAGCAGGAGCCGCCGAGGGGTGACACCTTTTGTTCCACAATGGGGAGATGCCTCGTTAAAAACCTCATTAGGAAAAAACCCTGTGGGAAAAAATCCTAATGAGGGAAAAAGAGTACACCGGATGCCCTCAGAATGAAGCAAAAGGAGTGCACCCTTCGGCCTTGATTGTTGAGCGGTGGTTGTGTCCGTCTGTTGAGGGGATATCCAAGATCAGCCTTAGATCCTGCATGAAAAAGCTGATGGATAGTCTACCCGGGGGGTATATATCCGAGGGGTTATTGCTGAGAATAACTTAGAGAGAAGTCAGAGCACAAATAAGCAAGAGAGAGAGAGTATTCAGTATCAATGCCGTGGTTACAAATGGGGAAATGGGGTGCTATTTATAGTAGCAATAAACGTCGGACAGGGACACGTGTCAAGTGCCCATTGGCCGAGGGGTCACCTCAACTGGTTGGCGTTGGCAGCCGCATGTGGCCGCATTTAATGCGGCTGTTGGATGGGACGTCTGTACAGGGTACGGCGATCTGTGCGCATGTGAGGCGGATATCATGTCGGGAGAGGTGCCTTCGGCTATAGAGCAGCAGCCGAGGGCTCCTCAAACCGATGGCACCCTGGTGCCGAGGGCTCCTGGTGCCGAGGGCTACTGTTTTTGCCGGTTTCTCCCAGTTTCTTAGTTTGCTTGAGAAACCCGTTCTGTGAGAGTTTAGAGCCTTCGGCCAGGGGGGCGAAGGCACCCCTGGCGCGTAGTGCGGGCTGCTTGGTACTCTGGGCGCTGTGATTTGGGCCTGTTGGGCCTTCTGGGCCCGTTGGGCCTTTACTGGAGTAGTAGGAGTCCGTGGGCCGAGGGTTCCCGGGCCATATACTCCATCAGGAGTCCCTCACTCCTTTTGCCGAAAGGTATTTGAGGGAAAAGGAGTAATTTGTGCTTGCCCTTTGATGTTGTCCCGTCGTGATCTCTGAAGTTGGTGAGGAGTTGTTGCTTTTATGTCCTTGCCGAAGGCAGTCCCTCAGTTACCCACATGTCGGGACTTGAGGGCTTGCTTTGTCGTTTGTTGGAATTTCACTAATTTTGTAATTTAATGATTTTCCCGAGGGGGTCCTCCAGTCCCCCACTCCTTGAGGCACTTGTAAAGTGGTGAAAAGGAGTAGAGTAGTTGCATTGCTGTTGTGGGCCGAAGGCTGACGCTTTTCGTTTCATTTTTGGGGGGATGCCTCGTTAAAAACCCCATTAGGAAAAACCCTGTGGGAAAAAATCCTAATGAGGGAAAAAGAGTGCACCGAATTGCCCCAACGATGAATCGAAAATGTCAAACCTTGGTCAAAAGTGGAGAATAACGGTAATGCCGAAGGCTCTCTTTTCTGAGGGCTCATGTGTTGATTAGCCGAAGGCTTGGTGTTGATGTCCTGGGGGTGCCGAAGGGGAGCCCCTAGATCTGGGGATCGAGGGCATGATGGATGAGGGCAGTAATTGAATTGTCGTTGGGGGGGTCCCCTGCTTGCTGGTTAGTTGGTGATGAGGATACCCGAGGGCTCCCATTACCTGCGTGCTGTAGGCTATCCGTCAATGAGGCAACTTCCCGGGGGCCACCCGGTTCTTACAGTGCTGAGGGGGAATCCCCGAGGGGTGCCCTGATATGAAGCCTTGGATTTCTGAAGGAATGATCCCGAAGGCGTCTGTTATGTGCTGTGTGGGGCACAACCCGGGGGCGTTTCTGGGTAAGTTTACCCGGAGGCTCTCCTTGATGAAGTGGAGTGAAGTAGAAAACCCGGGGGCTTCCAGAATATAGCCGTTGGAAACATAGCCGTTGGAATATGTAACGTCAGGTTTATAGCCGTTGGGGGGGGGGTACGCGTGGCGAGTGATGGTTGGCTGTCCGTGGGCGGCCTCACCGATTGGGCGATACCGCGGTTTGTAATGATGGCGATCCAACCGGAGACCCGGTTTCCAGGCCCAAGCCCGGATCCCAGCGCCTATAATTACCCCAAGGCCAGGCCACTCGCCGCTGTGCGATCTCAGTGTAGCGAAGCTCTGGCAAAAAATTTCTAGAGAGAGAAACTTGCCCTCGGTTGAATCATCAGTTCTCAAGGTCAGTTCCCCCCTGCTCTTCTCCTTCTAGTTAGTTGTGCCTTGTGCCCTTAGGCTAGGAGATAGAATTTTCTAGGAAACCTTAGTTCTCCCGAGCCTTCGAATTAGTGAGCAGATGTCATCACAGAGCGACTCCCAGGATATCTCGGGGGAGCCTTCGGTCGAGATGGAGACATGTTCAGATGTGGAGTCCTCGAGCGTGGAGTCCTCGGCGGGTGGTGATGCCGCAGTGGCCATGGAAGTGGAGAAGGACCTCCAGGCCGAAGTCGAAGCCGAGGGCTTCGAGCAAGAAAACGAGGACGAAGAGCTCGCCCTCGCCGTGCAAACCGCCGAGCAAGAAGAGGAGAGGGAGAGGATGAAGGTGACGGTTGCCATTCCCCCCCGGGGTGCCGGGGAAGCCAGCTCCTCCCGGCCATTGGACCCGACGCCCATCAGTGTGGCTCCCGGGAAGAAAAAGAAGATGAAGGCGGCCCCGAGGAAGAAGCAAGCGGCAGTTGATGCTGGGCGACCGGTGGGCATACCCAAAGGCCATTCGTTTCTGAACACTGCCGCTCTAGAGCTGAAGACGAGGGCGTCCCCGGCAGAATACCAGGCCACTCAGATGCTAGTTGGCCCTTCGGCGCGCGTGGTGGAGCCCAGGGCGGATGATTTGTTGCGGTATGCGCCCGAGGGTGTTTTGCTGTTCACACCCTCTCGGTGGAGATGGGGCTTCGGTTTCCGCTTCATCCTTTTCTCTTGGAGTATCTGCGGTTCGTGGGGTTGGCCCCCTGCCAGCTAACGCCCAACAGCCACTCCTATGTGGCCGGCTTCCTCTCCTTGTGTCAGAGCCGGGGGGTTGAGCCCACACTTGATCAATTCTTCATGTCCTTCAACCTCTGCCGGGGGGGCATTCAAATGTTGAGGGCTTTGCCAACCTTCAGCAGGTACCGGAGTTCCGGCTTTTTGATGACGTGCCCTCGTCCCACAAGGGGTGGAAGGAGAGGTTCTGCTACATTTGCCTCGAGGAGAACCCCTTCCCGGCCCAGCTCCGCAATAGCTTCTGGCGCCATCCGAAGGTGGGGAGCGCAGCTCTGGAGAAGAATGGCAAAGTGCTTGCCAAGAAGCCGGAGGGGTCTGACAAGCACGTCAAGATTAGAGACGTCACCCTCCCAGAGGAATTGCTTAGCCTGGGCTTCCGGCAGTTCAGGACGAGGGGCTCTTCGGACGAAAGATACCCTCCCCTCGACCGAGTCTTCGAAGGAGCTGGAGGTGATCACCGAATGGTTCACTGATGCGTTGATAGTTCTTTCTTATTTCCTATCTTTTATGACGTAGTAATTGGTAGCCTTCGGTCTAACCCTCTTGCGTTTTTTTTCTTTTGTTGCTTGCAGGTAATAACATGGACGTCGGTTCCCTCTTCGCTCTGAAGAATGCGAAAGGGAAGAAGAAGGCCCCGGCGGGCACTTCTGCCAGGGAGGGGCCCTCCCAAACTGCTGGCACCGCTGCTGGCGCTGGAGGGTCCAAGGGTGCCGGGCCCGTGAAAAAGAAGAACGCCGGCAAGGGGACCGAGCCCCCGGCCAAGAAGCCGAAGACTAACGCCCCTGCCAAACAGCCGATCACCGATGTGGTGGTGATCGTTGACGAAGGGCACGCCTCTGCTTCCACCCCCCAGGAACAAATCAATCAGGAGTTCTTTGGGCGGGAGAAGTTGGAGGCGTTAGTACCGAAGGGAGCCTCCGTGTTGGAGGGCAGTCTGAACCTTTCGGCTCTGATGAGCCAGATGCTGCCATCGGCCGACCGACTAGCCCTTGCCCGGTTGGACGAGGGATCCCTCTAGGCGAAGGTCCTCCTGAATGCTGCCTCCGTAAGTCACCCCCCCTTCTTTATCGTTGTTGTGTTTTCCTTTTGTACTATGTTCGTCGTGCCTTATTCTTGCCTTCGTGAATTGCAGAGCTTTATGGGCCTCTGCGAGCATCTCCGGAGGGTGGATCAAATGAGGGAGGCCAAGGGTGTAGCCGAGGGGAAGGCCGCCCTCCTCAGGAAGAAGCTTGCTGAAGCCGAGGACTCTCTCCGTCTGGCCACCGACGGCATGGAGCAGAGGGTGCAGGCTGCAAGGGCCGAGGACTCTACTTCCCTTCACCCCCCCTCTCTCTTTTTTTTTGGTTGGTGGTGAAGGGAAGGCATCAAGAAACTTGGTTTCTTGGTAAGGCTGGGCCTATTAGGAGACCATCAGAATACACCAATGGCTCTCCTCCCTCGGGTTAACCTTCCGAGTTCCGAGGGGATCGAGGGTCGTTTCCTGGGCACAAGATATGGTGGTCTGTAACCTGCCTCCCCTTGGGGGATGGCGCGGAAAGCGCCTCATTTTTGAAAGTCGTCCCCTCGACGCTAGACATAGTCCGTGGCCTGCCACACCCTTGGGGTGGTGGCGCGGGGAGCGTTTTGGTTTGGAAGTCGAATCCTGGGCATTTCTCGTGCCTGTCATACCCTTGGGATGATGACGCGGATAGCATTCCGTTTTTGAAAGTCGAATCCTGGGAATTTCTCATGCCTGTCATACCCTGGGGGTAGTGACGCGGAAAGCGTTTCAAGGAAGGGTTTTCATTTGCACACTAGTTGCAAATGGCCGGGGGCACTACGTGCCGCCGGCACCGATGGTGGCGCCTTCGGTATATGCGTCCTCGTGGGGTACGGCTTTTAGAAACAACACTTGGTGTTAGTTTCGATGTGTAGCCCCCGGTACTTGGTACCGAGGGGTCTTCTGTGGGAACACTTAGTGTTCTTTTTTGTTGTAGTTGATGGAGGTGTCTACCCTCGGTACTTGGTACCGAAGGGTCTTCAAATGAAACACCTGGTGTTTTGATTGGAGTGTCCGCTCTCGGCGTTAGGTGCCGGAGGGCCCTCGGAGGAAACACTTGGTGTTCCCCAACAGATGTTTGGAAGTTGATAGGAGAGCATATCCCTGGCACTGGGTGCCGAGGGGTCTTCTTTGAAACGTTTGGTGTTTCTCCTTGTTTTGATGTTGATGATGGAGGAGTACCCTCGGCACTGGGTGCCGAAGGGAAATGAAACACTTGGTATTTTCTTGTCGTTGGTGGTGGGAGTTCCCACCCTCGGTACTTGGTACCGAGGGGTCTTGTTTGAAAACACATGGTGTTTTCCTGTTGTTGTAGGTGTTGATGGTGTCCGCCCTCGGCACTTGGTGCCGGAGGGGGTTCTTCTCGTGGTGAGGCCTGGGGCCTGTAGTCAGTATGAGGGCTTGGCGTCTTGAATGTGTCTTCATTCCTCAAAAGTGGAGGCCTTGGGCCAAAGGGTAGTATATTCATTAGTTATGAGGGCTTGGCCGCTCTTACATTATTGGTAAAATTTAACTAAATGGTGTACATTCCAGTGCCTAGGGACCTCTTTTCCGTTAGGGCGTTTGAGCTTATAAGTCCCAGGTTTGATGATGGCTGTTATGATGTAGGGGCCTTCGAATTTTGGTGCCATTTTTCCTCCCTCGGTTGATTGGCTGGCTTCCCTCCTCCGGAGGACATAGTCTCCCACTTGAAATTCTCGGGTGCAAACTTTGGCGTCGATGTAGCCTTTGACTTGCCTTCGGTAGTTTTCTGCCCGGATGAAGGCTTGCTCCCGGCGTTCTGAAAGGAGGTGTTGGTCGAGGGCCATGTTGCTGTCGTTGACCTCGGGGTCATATTGGATCACCCTTCGGGTGGGAAGGGTGACTTCCGTAGGAGCTTTGGCTTCAAAACCGTAGCAGAGGGAGAAGGGTGTTTCACCTGTTGCTCGTCGAGGGGTGGTGCGGTAGGCCCACAGGATGTTGTGGAGTTCTTCCACCCAGCCACCGCCCTCGGCCTCCAGCTTCTTTTTGAGGCCCTCGAGCAAGGTCCGGTTGGCATTCTCTACTTGCCCGTTGCCTTGAGGGTAGGCAATGGAGGAGAAGGTGTGTTTGATGCCCCATGCCTCCAGAAGGGCACAGAAGGGGGCTGCCTCAAATTGTGTCCCATTGTCGGAGATGATCTGCTGGGGGACGCCAAACCTTGTGAGGATGTTCTTGAGGACGAAATGATGGCACTTTGCCTCTGTGATGCTGGCGAGGGGTTCAGCCTCCACCCACTTGGTAAAGTAGTCGATGGCCACGATGATGTATCTGTTGTTGGAGGTACCCCTCGGCAGAGGGCCCACCAGGTCTATCCCCCATCGAGAAAAGAGGACAGATGTGCTGATGGGGGCATAGTTGACCGCTGGCCTGCCGGGGGCTTTCTGGAAATGTTGACATGCGGTGCACCTCCGGGCAAGGTCAGCACAATCTCTGGCCATGGTTGGCCAGAAGTAGCCCTGGAGAATGAGCCTTCGGGACATGGAGAAGGGTCCCTGGTGAGCTGAGCAAGTGCCACTGTGCACTTCCTCCATTGCGACCTCGGCCTCATCTTGATGAAGGCACCGAAGTAGCGTGCCATTGTAAGATCATTTGTAGAGCCTTCCATCTTCGATGGTGTAGCTAGGAGCCCTCAGCTTTGCCAGTTTAGCGCGGGTCTCATTCTCGGGTAGCTGCCCTGTGGAGATGAAGGCGGTGATATCTGAGATCCAATCCTCTTGGCGTTGTTGTATGTTCATAACGGGGCTTGCATGGATACTTGAGAGGCTGAGTTCCTCAATTTTGGCAATTTTGGAGATGTGCTCGGGGGAGTCGGCCGAGAGCTTAGATAATATGTCGGCCTCGGAGTTCTGAGCCCTTGGTATTTGAGTGAGAGAGTGTGCCTCAAATACCTTAAGCAACTCCTTGGCTGCTTCCTTGTACTGTTTCATTCTTCCCTCCTTGGCCTCATATTCCTCGGAGATTTGGCCAACGACCAACTTGGAGTCGCATTTGATGTGGATCTGCCGAGCCCTCATGTTGGCAGCCAGCCGAAGGCCACATAGGAGGGCCTCATATTCGGCCTCGTTGTTGGAGACTTTGAAGGAGAAGCGGATTGCGTAGTAGGCTCTGAAGCCCTCGGGAGTAATGAGGACTACCCCTCCCCCGCATGCTTTGGTCGCGGAGGAGCCGTCGGTGTAGAGGGTCCACCAGTCGTCCGAGGTAGCGGAGGGCTCCCCGTCCGTGGCTGCCCTTGCGGTACACTCCGTCACAAAGTTCGCCAGGGCTTGGCCCTTGATGGCAGGCCTCGGACGGATGTCAATGTTGTACTGGCTCAAGAAGATAGCCCATTTCACCATGCGGGAGGAGCTGGTGGGGCTCCTCATGAGGGCGCTGAGGGGTTGATGAGTGAGGACCTGAACTGGGTGAGCCTGAAAGTAGTGGCCCAACTTCTTGACGGTCAAAACGATGGCTAACACCGTTTTTTCCACAGGAGAGTACCTGAGCTCGGCCTCCCTTAGGGTTTTGCTTACATAGAAGATGGCATGTTGGATGTCGTCTTCCTCCCGGATGTGAACGGAGCTGATGGCCGCCAGGCTGACCCCAAGATAGAGATAGAGGGTCTCCCCTACCTTGGGCTTTGAGAGCACAAGGGGTGAAGATAGATACCGTTTTAGCTCGTCGAAAGCCCCTTGGCATTCTGGAGTCCATAGAAAGCCAGCCGTCTTCCTCATGATCTGGAAGAAGGGTAGAGACTTCTCCGCTGATTTAGATAGAAAGCGGTTGAGGGCTGCCAGGTGGCCCGTCAACCGTTGAACTTCCTTTACGTTGCGTGGGGGCTCCATGTTGATGATGGCCTGGATCTTCTCGGGATTGGCCTCAATACCCCTTCGGCTCACCATGTAGCCCAAGAATTTCCCCCCTTGGACGCCGAAGGTGCACTTCTTCGGGTTTAGCCGAAGGTTGAATTTTTGCATGATGGCGAAGATTTCCCGGAGGTCGTTGGCATGGCTGGAAGATTGTTTGCTCTTGACGATCATGTCGTCAACATAGGCCTCCATGGTGCGCCCTAGGACGGCTTGAAAGACTCGGGCCACCATCCGGGTGTAGGTGGCCCCCGAGTTCTTTAGGCCTAAGGCCATTACCAGGTAGCAGAAGATGCCCTCGGGAGTCATGAAGGCAATTTTTCGGTGTCCTCCTCGTGCATGAAAATTTGGTGATACCCTCGGAAGGCATCGAGGAAGGACATGATCTCACACCCTGCGGTCTCATCCACCAGCTGATCAATATTGGGTAGAGGGAATGGATCCATAGGGCACGCCTTGTTGAGATCGGTGTAGTCCACGCACATGCGGAAGGTAGGGGGCTTCTGTGCGAGGACTACGTTGGCCAGCCATGAGGGGTATTTCACCTCCTTGATGTGCTTAATTGAGAGGAGCATGGCGACCTCCTTCTTCACAAATTCCCTTCTCTCAGCCGAGAGGGGTCTTCTTCGTTGCTGTACTGCTTTTATCGAGGGGTCCACCGAGAGGCGGTGGGTGATGACCCTTCGGCTGATTCCCGGCATGTCCTTCGGCCCCCATGCAAAGACAGTGGAGTAGGCGCGGAGGGCGTCGGTGATACCGGTCTTCAGATCTTCAGGGAGCTGGGCTCCAATCTTCACGACTCTCTCCGGCTGGGCCGGATCGAGCACAAAGTCCTCTACGTCCTCGGCTGGTTCAGCCCTCGGCCTTTTTTCTTCCTGGTCGATGGTTCCGGTGATGGTGTCAACACGGAATTCCGTCTTACTTACTTTCTTGGTGACCTGAAGATAGCAGACGCGGGCGATTTTCTGATTCCCCTGGGAGTAGCCAATGCCCCCCTCGGCAGGAAACTTGAGGCAGAGGTGCCTCATGGAGATGATGGCCTCGAGGTCCTCGAGGGCTGGCCGGCTGAGGATGATGTTGTGGGCGCAGTCGATGTTGACGACGACGAACTCCACTTCGAGCTGGGCTCTATGGAGCCCGTCGCCGAAGATCACCGGGAGGGTTATTACCCCCTCGGAATCAATAGTATCGCCGGTGAAGCCGGCAAGAGGGGTCTTAATGGGCCGAAGGGACCCCCTCTTCAGATGCAGCTCTCTAAAGGTGCTGAGGTACATTACATTGACGGAGCTGCCCGTGTCAATGTAAGTTCGGTGAATGATGGTGTCGTTTATTTCAGTCCGAATCACCAAGGCATCCCTGTGAGGAGAAGAAGTAGGAGGGAGATCTGCGTTGGTGAAGGTGATGGGTTCCTCCCTCAGCCGCTTTACCGGGGGCATATGAGTGACCTCCCCCACGTAAAGCGATTGAGCCCACTTCTTCCGCTGGCTGGTGGAATCGCCCCCTGTATTGCCACCAGTGATCATGAGGATGTGGCGTTTTTTCTCCTGGTAGTGGGGGTACTCCTCCTCTTCCTCCTCCAAGTTTCCGATCTCCCTCTTCTTGCCGAGGGGGATGGTATTCAGGTTCACCCAAGCGTTCACCTTCGTTTGGTGCCCTCGGGGAGGTCCCTGATGAGAAGGCCCCTCCTGCCGAGGGCTCTGAACAAATTGGGACAGGTGCCCCGCTTGTATCAACCTCTCGATGGCCGTCTTTAGCTGATGGCAGTCATTGGTTCTGTGCCCCTGGTGCCGATGGAAGCGACAGTATGGGAACTGAGGGTTGATAGCATGTACCTCCGGGGGTGCGCGGGAATCGCGCTCAACGAGGCCCCTCTCCTCGGCAAAATCAAGGATGATGCTGACGGGGTGCGTCAATGGTGTCCGAGGGCGGTCCAGGAGAATGGGCTGTGCCCAAGTCTTAGGGCTGCCCTTATAGCCTCCCCCGGGCTTGGCTTGGCCTTGCCGAGGGCGGTCATCAGAGGGTCCTGAAGCCTTGGGATGATTTGGAGGAGCCCTCGGCCCCCGGTTATTCTTGTTGTCAGCCCTCGGGGGTTGCTGATCCGGATGCTGGTGATATTTCTCCACCTGCTCGGCCTCAGCATATCGGTCCCCCCGCTGCAAAGCCCTTATGTAGTCGCGGGGGGTTCAATGATGAGGCTCCTTGAAAATTTGCATGTGCGGAGGACGGTCTGTAGGAGGGCCAGGAGGGTCGCGTCATCAGCCCCGTCGACTTTGTCGGCCTCCGTCCTCCAGCGCTCCAGGAAGTCCCGAAGGGTCTCATCCCTCTTCTGGCGTATGGTTAGGAGGTGGGAGAAGTGCTTCCTCGTGCGACGTCTCCCAGCAAATTGCGTCAAGAATCGCTGGGCGAGTTCTTGCCACGAATCAATGCAGCCCTCGGGCAGCCTGTTGAACCATTCGTATGCCGGCCCCTCTAAGGTGGAGAGGAACCAACGACACAAATATTCGTCCGATGCCCCCACCATCATCATGCTGTTCTGATACTTGCTGTAGTGTTCCTGGGGGTCCGTCTTCCCGTTGTAGGGCTGTATGTGTTGCCCTCGGTATTTTTCCGCGATCCGGGCCGCCAATACCCTTGGGGTAAATGGCGTCCGAGTCCGGAGCTGGATGACGGGTTCCCCGGAGCCCTCGGCCACCTTCTTCTGTAATTCCTCCATTTTGGCCATCATGACCTCGTATTTGAGGTCTGAGTGAGGGGTGGAGGTGGTGGCGTGAGCTTTGTTGGACTCCATTTCGTCAAGCCGGCGTTGGAGGGCCGCAATAATCTCGTCCCGGGGATCCTTCGGGAGGGTCTCCGCCCCCTGCGAACGAACCCGGGCCGAGTGGGCCTGGTTGATCTGGTGGCGAGCATCATCGGCATGAAGGGGTGCCTTGCCTTTGTCCCGAGGGGGACGCTCCTCGTCTGCCCTCGAGACAGACCCTCCGCTTTCCTGGGGCCTTTGGAGTGCTTTCCCTCCGAGGCGGTCTTGGACCCCTCGGCGGTCTGGCCCTCCTCCGAGCCGGTTGAGGGCGGAAGTGCGGGGCCTTTCTCTGTTGTCATGGTGGCGGTCCCAGGACTGAACTTCCTGGGAGGACGTATCTTGGGCCACTACCCCTTCGTCGTTCCTAACCCGAGGGATGGGGTTTCCGAAGGGGTGTGGCAGAGGGGGAAGTATGACGTTCTCCCCAACCTGGGGTTGAGCCGGAACCAGGGTGCCGAAGGCACCCGGGTTCTGAGTGAGCGTTTGGATGAAGGCGGAGAGCGCCGATTGCACGTCGATTGTGAGAACCGGAGGGCTGACTTGGTCATCGCTCCAGTTTTTCTTCTTGGCCTCAATGCCGAGGCGGGCATCGGGGGCATTCTGTTGGATCTGAAGGCGCAGGTCGACAGCCGCATGTTCCAGCCCAGCGATGACACCGCCCTCGGGAGCCCTGTGAGAGGCTTCGGGGGCGTTGACGTCGCCTAGGGCCAGGTTCTTGTCTTCTACGTTTTTGGAGTTGGCACGTGTTGTTCTCACCATTTTGGTAGAGGGCTAGTGTTTGGTGAAGGGGGAGGGTTTCTTACTCGATTTGTTCGACCTCTCAACGAGAGCACCAAATGATGGATAGTCTACCCAGGGGGTATATATCCGAGGGGTTATTGCTGAGAATAACTTAGAGAGAAGTCAGAGCACAAATAAGCAAGAGAGAGAGTGTATTCAGTATCAATGTCGTGGTTACAAATGGGGAAATGGGGTGCTATTTATAGTAGCAATAAATGCCGGACAGGGACACATGTCAAGTGCCCATTGGCCGAGGGGTCACCTCAACTGGTTGGCGTTGGCAGCCGCATGTGGCCGCATTTAATGCGGCTGTGGGATGGGACGTCTGTACAGGGTACGGCGATCTGTGCGCATGTGAGGCGGATATCATGTCGGGAGAGGTGCCTTCGGCTATAGAGTAGCAGCCGAGGGCTCCTCAAACCGATGGCACCCTGGTGCCGAGGGCTCCTGGTGCCGAGGGCTACTGTTTTTGCCGTTTTCTCCCAGTTTCTTAGTTTGCTTGAGAAACCCGTTCTGTGAGAGTTTAGAGCCTTCGGCCAGGGGGCCGAAGGCACCCCTGGCGCGTAGTGCGGGCTTCTTGGTACTCTGGGCGCTGTGATTTGGGCCTGTTGGGCCTTCTGGGCCCGTTGGGCCTTTACTGGAGTAGTAGGAGTCTGTGGGCCGGGGGTTCCCGGGCCATATACTCCATCAAAAGCTAAGGAGCTTGTAAGGACCCCCCCCCCCCCCCGTTATCAAATAAAGGTGACAGAGGGGTGCAAGGCCAGGTGGGCTTGTGTTAGAGCCCCTGGCATCAAATACAGATGCCAGAGAGATGGAGACCGAGGGGTCTTCATGATGGCCCCCGACATCAAATAAAGATGTCGGAGGGATGAAGGCCGAGGGGCCTGTATGATAGCTCCCGGCATCAAATAAAGATGCCGGAGGGCTGAAGGCCGATGGCATGTGTGATGGCCCTCGACATCAAATAAAGAAGTCGGAGGGATGAAGGCCGATGGGCCGGTATGATAGCCTCTGGCATCAAATAAAGATGCCGGAGGGATGAAGGCCGAGGGACCTGTGTGATTGCCCCCGACATCAAATAAAGATGCCGGAGGGATGAAGGCCGAGGGGCCTGTATGATAACCCCCAGCATCAAATAAAGATGCCGGAGGGATGAAGGCTGAGGGACCTGTGTGATTGCCCCTGACATCAAATAAAGATGCCGGAGGGATGAAGGCCGATGGACCTGTATGATAGCCCCCGACATCAAATAAAGATGTCAGAGGGATGAAGGCCGAGGGTCGTTGTGATGTGGAATCACGCTGAGGCCGAGGGCCGTTGGTGATGTGAGATCACACTAAGGCCAAAACCGTTATGACATAGAGTCATGTTGAGGCCGAGGGCCGTCTGATGTTGAGGCCGAGGGCCATTGTGATGTCCTCACGCTTAGGCCGAGGGTCGTTGTTGATGTTGAGGCTGAGGGCCGTTCTGATGCTGAGGTCGAGGGCCGTTGTTGATGTTGAGGCCGAGGGCCATCTGATGTTGAGGCCGAGGGCCATTGTGATGTGGAATCACGCTGAGGCCGAGGGCCGTTGGTGATGTTGAGGCCGAGGGCCGTCCTGATGTTGAGCCCGAGGGCCGTTGTTGATTTTGAGACCGAGGGCCTGTAACACCCCGGGGCCCCACACGGACCCGAGGTAGTTACTCTAGACCTCTAGTACTGTCCCCACAAACCACCACGAGCCTTTACCGCGCACTTTGTCCTCACTCATGCGCGCCCTGAGAAACTTCCCAGGGGGTCACCCATCCCAAGACTACTCCCGTGCAAGCACGCTTAACTTTGGAGTTCTTGGGTGATGAGCTCCCTTAAAAGGAGATGCACCTCTGTTGGTATGAGTAGTACTATTAATCCTCTTAAATTAATCTCGGGTATTACAATCACCCCCACTTAGGATCGCAACGTCCTCGTTGCGCCCTTAAACCAATCTCAATAAAACCCCAGAATCTTGCCCCGCTAAGTGCCCGCCCGATATCTAACGGGTCAGCACACTGTCGCAGGGTTGCTCTGATACCACCCGTAACACCCCGGGGCCCCACACGGACCCGAGGTAGTTACTCTAGACCTCTAGTACTGTCCCCACAAACCACCACGAGCCTTTACCGCGCACTTTGTCCTCACTCATGCGCGCCCTGAGAAACTTCCCAGGGGGTCACCCATCCCTAGACTACTCCCGTGCAAGCACGCTTAACTTTGGAGTTCTTGGGTGATGAGCTCCCTTAAAAGGAGATGCACCTCTGTTGGTATGAGTAGTACTATTAATCCTCTTAAATTAATCTCGGGTATTACAGGGCCGTTCTGACGTTGAGGCCGAGGGCCGTTGTGATGTGGAATCACGCTGATGCCGAGGGCCGTTGGTGATGTGAGATCACACTAAGGCCAAAACCGTTATGACATAGAGTCATGTTGAGACCGAGGGCCGTCTGATGTTGAGGCCGAGGGCCATTGTGATGTCCTCACGCTGAGGCCTAGGGCCGTTGTTGATGTTGAGGCCGAGGGCCATTCTGATGCTGAGGTCGAGGGCCGTTGTTGATGTTGAGGCCGAGGGCCATCTGATGTTGAGGACGAGGGCCATTGTGATGTGGAATCACGCTGAGGCCGAGGGCCGTTGGTGATGTTGAGGCCGAGGGCCGTCCTGATGTTGAGGCCGAGGGCCGTTGTTGATTTTGAGACCGAGGGCCGTTCTGACGTTGAGGCCGAGGGCCGTTGTGATGTGGAATCACGCTGATGCCGAGGGCCGTTGGTGATGTGAGATCACGCTAAGGCCAAAACCGTTATGACATAGAGTCATGTTGAGGCTGAGGGCCGTCTGATGTTGAGGCCGAGGGCCATTGTGATGTCCTCACGCTGAGGCCGAGGGCCGTTGTTGATGTTGAGGCCGAGGGCCGTTTTGATGGTGAAGTCGAGGGCCGTTGTGATGTGGAATCACGCTGAGGCCGAGGGCCGTTGTTGATGTTGAATCACGTTGAGGCCGAGGGCTTTTGGTGATGTTGAGGCCGAGGGCCGTCCTGATGTTGAGGCCGAGGGTCGTTGTTGATTTTGAGACTGAGGGCCGTTCTGATGGTGAGGCCGAGGGCCGTTGTGATGTGGAATCACGCTGAGGCCGAGGGTCGTTGGTGATGTGAGATCACGCTAAGGCCAAAACCGTTATGACATAGAGTCATGTTGAGGCCGAGGGCCGTCTGATGTTGAGGCCGAGGGCCATTGTGATGTGGAATCACGCTGAGGCCGAGGGCCGTTGGTGATGTTGAGGCCGAGGGCCGTCCTGATGTTGAGGCCGAGGGCCGTTGTTGATTTTGAGACCGAGGGCCGTTCTGATGTTGAGGCCGAGGGTCGTTGTGATGTGGAATCACGCTGATGCCGAGGGCCGTTGGTGATGTGAGATCACGCTAAGGCCAAAACCGTTATGACATAGAGTCATGTTGAGGCCGAGGGCCGTCTGATGTTGAGGCCGAGGGCCATTGTGATGTCCTCACGCTGAGGCCGAGGGCCGTTGTTGATGTTGAGGCCGAGGGCCGTTCTGATGCTGAGGTCGAGGGCCGTTGTGATGTGGAATCACGCTGAGGCCGAGGGCCGTTGTTGATGTTGAATCACGTTGAGGCCGAGGGCTTTTGGTGCTGTTGAGGCCGAGGGCCGTCCTGATGTTGAGGGCGAGGGCCGTTGGTGACGTGGAATCATGCCAAGGCCGAGGGCCATTGGTGATGTAGAATCGAATTGAGGTCGAGGGCCTTTCCTTGATAGTTCCAGGAGTCCTCTGGGTGTATGTTCCTTATTTCAGGCATCGACCGAGGGGTTGATTCCCCGCCTCGGCCGAAAGGGGGTCCAAGTGATCCGTCCGGGGTTTCGTCTGTTAGCCCCCCGGCGCTGGGCCGTCCCTTGATTGTGCCAGGAGGTCGTATGTTAGTCCTCCTGATGTGTGTTCCTTCTTCCAGGCTTCGGCCGAGGGGGTTGCTTCCCCGCCTCAGCCGGAAGGGGGTCCAAGTGATCCGTCCGGGGGTTCGTCTGTTAGTCCCCCGACGCTGAACCGTCCCTTGACCTTGGGGGGTCCCGTCGTCTATTTACGGCACGGGCTAGGCTTGGTCGGTTTCCGACGACTGCCGTACCACCCCCAAGTTTGGGGATTTCGTCACCTCAGCCATTCTTTCAGGCCTGTCGCCGTGCGTTGCGCGCCGGCGACGCGCCGAGCGTCCCGCTCCAAAGACGCGGGCCTTTTGCAGGCCCCTCGTCTTTAGACACCATCGACCATACCTGGGCATTTGGCCCTCGAAGGGGCCGATAAGGTGTCTGGATTGTGTTGTAGTTTACTTAAATTCATAGAAATAAGCGGAATACAAGGGGTGCGTTGTTTGACAACGGCTTTATTAAGATTCACCGCTCAAGGCCGAGAGCTCTATGCCAAGGGGATGATAATGTGCCTCGAGGTCGAGGGACCAAGGCTGAGACTAACGCCGATGGCGAGGAACATGATTAGCGGAGGTGTCACTTCTTCAGCTGGGGCTCCTCGAACTCCTCGCCGTCGTTGAGACTCCCGATTTCATGTTTCTTCGTTGCGATGTCCCCTTCTTCTTTATCGGTGTTCTCCCCGGTGTTTTTCCTTGGGGCATTTTTGATGAATTGGTGGAGCTCACCCCGTTGAATTAAGAGTTCAATAGCCTTCTTTAACGAGACACAATCGTCTGTATTGTGGGAGGTGCTTTTGTGGTAACGACAATAAGTGTCGCCTTGGTGGATGGCGTAGATCTCCCTCGCCGACCGAGGGTCCTTGGGGAAAAGGTCCTGCTCTTCCGCATAGTTGAGCATAGTGCTCACCGGGTGCGTGAGGGGAGTCCTCGGCATGTCCAGCCGAGGGCGCCATTGGCGTTCGTTACGGCCCTGCTGGGGTGTGGCTTCCATGGTCTCGGCCTCCGGCCGAGGGTGCATTTGGGGCCGGCATGTAGTTTGTCTTCTTCGAGGGCTGGCCCTCGTTCTTCTTGAAGGAGTGGAGGTCGTCGGCGTATAGGCTCCCCCGCTGGAGTGCTCTGAGGTATGATCTTGGGGGGTCGGTGATGAGGCTCCGTGCGTAGGGGCTGCTGCGGAGAACCCCCTGGAAGAGGACGAGGAGGGTACGCTCGTCGGCGCCCTCGACCTCGTCTGTCTCCTTCATCCACCGGTCAATGAAGGACCGAAGTGTTTCGTCAGGCTGTTGCTTGACGGAGAGGAGCTGGGAGAAGTGCTTTCTCGCGCGCTTCCTTCCGGCAAAATGGGTGAGGAAGCGTTGGGCAAGATCTTGCCAAGAGTCAATGCTGCCCTCGGGCAATCGGTTGAATCATTCGTATGCTGGTCCCTCCAAGGTGGAAAGGAACCAACGACATAAGTATTCATCTGATGCCCCCATCATCATCATGCTGTTTTGATACCTGTTATAGTGCTCCTGGGGATCAGTTTTTCCTTCATAGGGCTTGATGAGTTGCCCTCGGTACTTTTCCGGGATTTGGGCCGCCAATACCCTTGGGGTAAATGACGTCCTAGTTCGGAGTTGGATGATGGGTTCCCCGGAGCCTTCGGCAAATTTCCTTTGCATCTCCTCCATTTTGGCCAGCATGGCCTCATATTTAGAATCTGCATGAGGGGCGGCAACGGCGGTATGTGCTTGACGGGCCTCCATTTCATCAAGCCGGTGCTGGAGGGATGCAATAATTTCGTCCCTGGTGTCCTTCAGGAGGGCCTCCGTCCCCTGCGAATGGCCATGGGTCGAGCGGGCCTGGTTGATTTGTTGTCGAGTGCCGTCGGCATGGAGGGGTGCTTTGCCTTTATCCCGAAGGGGAAGCTTCTCATCTGCCTTGGAGACGGATCCGCCACTTTCCTGAGGTCTTTGGAGCACCTTTCCGCCGAGGCGGTCTTGGACCCCTCGGCGGTCTAACGCCCCTCCGAGTCTCTCGAGGGCGGAGGTCCGGGGCCTTTCTTTTTTTGCGCCGTGGTGGTCCCGGGATTGGACTTCCTGAGAGGCGATGTCCTGGGCCACAACCCTCTCGTTGTTCCCTAACCGAAGGATAGGGTTCACGAAGGGGAGCTGAGGAGGGGGGAGAATGGCGTTCTCCCCGACCTGCGGCTGAAGGGGTACCAGCGTGCCGAAGGCACCTGGTTTTTGAGTGAGAGTTTGGATGAAGGCGGAGAACGCTGATTGTACGTCAATGGTGAGAACCAGAGGGCTCATTTGGTTTTCGCTCCGGTCTTTCTTTTTGGCCTCGATGCCAAGGTGGGCATCAGGGGCATTATGTTGGAGCTGAAGGCGCAGGTCGACAGCCGTCTATTCCAACCCAGCGAGGGCGCCGCCCTCGGGAGCCATGTTAGAGGCTTCGAGGGCATCGACGTCGCCGAGGGCCAGGTTCCTGTCCTCATGAGTCTTGGATTGGGCACGAGTGTTTCTTCCCATTTTGATAGGTGTTTTTAGCTGAAGGGAAAAGTTTCTTACTTGATTGTTCGAACTCTCAACGAGAGCACCAAATGATGGATAGTGTACTCGGGGGGTAGCTTATCCGAGGGGTTATTGCGGAGAATAACTAGAGAGAAGTCAGAGCAAATAAGTAAGAGAGAGTGTGTATATTCGATATGTATTAAGCGTGGTTTACAATGGGGGAAAGGGGTGCTATTTATAGTAGTAATAAATGCTAGATAAGGACACATGTCAGTTTTCTGGTGGTCGAGGGGTCACCTCGACCGGGGTGGCACTGGCACTCGCATGTGGCCGCATTAAATGCGGTTGTTGGATGTGACGTTTATACTTGGTACGGTGATCCAGGCGCATGTGAAGAGGATATTCTGTCGAGGTGGATGCCTTCGACTGAAGGGTGCTGGGCCGAAGGCTCTTCTAACCGAGGGCTCCTACCTGCCGAGGGCTGCAGGTGCCGAAGGCTTGGTTTTCAAGCCTTGTTCTCCTGTGATGTCTCCTCTAACCGAGGGCTCCTACCCGCCGAGGGCTGCAGTTGCCGAAGGCTTGGTTTTCAAGCCTTGTTCTCCTGTGATGTTTCTGAGCTCGATTCCGTCACTGGTAGCCTTCGGCCATGGGGCCGAAGGCACCCCTTTGCGTATTGTGGGCTGCTCAAAGCTCCATTTTGCTGGGCTTGGCCCGTTTGGGTCTGTTGAGCCTGATTGTAGTAGAGGAAGTATGTGGGTCGGGGGTCCCTAGGCCATATACTCCATCATTTATATATATATCATTATAAAAATTCAAAATTTTAGAAATTTCTTAGTAAAAAGGAAAACGGATAAGGAAAATATAAATATTAAGAAAATAAAATTTTCTAGATGAAGATTCACTCTCTGATCTGCATCAGAAACTCATGGATGCCTTTGGTCTCTGTTCCTGGTTTGGAGACCATCAAATCTATCGCTTGATGCTTGACGAGGCAGAAACGAGGAATCCGAACACCGGAGAAGAGGGTTAGAAGTCATTGTCAGCTCTCCATGCCTTCACCGGCTCTCCTAAGGGAGTTTGATTAAGCCTTCGAGAAGCATCATGACGTTGAGGAAGTGAAGGCCTATCAAATAGAGAGAATCAAAGGAAGATAGACTGACTAAAATCTGGGAAAGGAAGAGCGGAGAGAAAAACGATGAAGAAAATAGAGTCATATTGATCTGATACGAGATCTAGGCTAGTTGGCTATTTTTGAAATAAAAAACTATAAGTAAAAAAATGAAAGTTAAATATAAAAAGTAAATTATCACGAACATAAATGAAATTATCCGGGGATATTTCCACAACAGGAAATAATGAAATCGCAGAAATGAACCAACCATTCCAGCTCACTGGGTGGAAGGTTACCGTGTCCTAGCGGAGGTCTCGAGTTCGAATCCCGCTAGGCACATTTAGGGGAGAGGAGGGAGGTCTTGCTCCCAATGATATTTCCTACCTTCACGGAGTTGCTCAGCGGTTGAGAAGGGAGATGATGGTAATGAAGGTAGCGAGTTCGTGTGGTGGGAGGAGCAGCCTGAAAGGTGATGTAAGTCCTCCTGGATTCGTCGTTTGGATCCAGTACTGACGAGGCTGACTGTGATCAGATCTGAACTTAACTGTCTAGGGGCTTTGGAACGTAGTTCATAGACTCCAGGATTATGGGAGCGTAAGCCCCGACAACTGGATTATCAAAAAAACAAAAAAAAATGAAATCGCAGAAATGGGCTTGGGTGGGTTTGTGGGCCAGGTGAGCCGATGCGCCGAATGCTGGCGCCAATATCGTGATTCGTGAATCGCGATCCCCAGAATCCGGAAGCTACCGGTACTCCATATTCCTCAGCCGTATCTGTCGCTGGAAAAAACCACTGAATATTGGTGTTGCCGGGAAATGGTTGGACTCGAGAAACATGATGTCCGCGCCCGAGAATCTATCAAATCTCAAAGTTCCTTCAACAATTATCCCAAGTGGAAGCTGAAGGTTTTTATAATATTCATTCGATGTGTTACATTATATAAAATGAGTTTATTCTCTTGAATAATGAAAACAATGCTATTGGCATTTGTAGCTCCGAGAAAATTGTTACAGCAGGGTACAGGAGGATCGAACCCGCTTGCTCTGGAAACTGAGATCTTCCCAGGCCAAAGAGCACCAGGTTTTTCAAGGAATCCTTGTACCTCCGAGAAATTTTTATTTATTGTTGTTTTGAATTCATATGCTCTGTATGACTATGTTAACAGTTTAACATAATTTTCCAAATGGTGTGATATTTGATATGATCAGTTTGGTTGGCATCATTAACAGGCTAGCTTTCTAGTGTTCGAGGATTTTATTATCATTTATGTTATTCCTGTTTGCAGGAATGCTTAAAATCAACCTTCCGGGACATAGTCTCTGATGAGCTGAAGAAAATAAAGGTTTTGGTTGAAAATGTTGATGCTCTCCCCGTGACGGATGAGATGATATGGGAATATGATGGCCTTCACACAGTGTATCAAGGCGATTGTGAGGAAATACTGCTTGAAATGCAAAGAATATTTTATGAAGATGTTCAGGTAGGAGAAGTAAGAGGAGGTAATGTTATCTTATCTTCCCCATATAACTATATAAGCCTTGTTGAGTTCTAATGGAAGGAATACCTACCATTGAAGATACTAAGAACTTCATACATGTGCAAGGTGGATTTTACTTTATTGAATTCCCCGGTAGATTTTCTTCTTGACCGAGTAATTTTTATATTTAATTTGTTTGGAAATACCATGAAGCTTTGGCAACTCCATTTAAGAAGGGAACAGAACACCTGCAATCATTCTGTCATTCTTCTCGATTTATATAATTTCAAATTGTTGAGCTTATATTTACTTTAGCTTCTGGCAGAGCAAGAAGTTAGTTCAAGTTGGGAAGATGAAGAAGATGATTACCTGGCACGGGCGGTCTACGATCATATGAAACTGAATGATGATGAGGTATTCTGCTAACACATCTGATAATTAAATTAGTAAATTACTGATCCATCCTCACACCTAAAAGGGCAGCCCGGTGCATGATGGCATCCCCACAAGGTTAGGGTCTAGTAAAGGCTTCCACCATAAGGGTGTAACGGGGGCAAGCCTTTCCTTACCAATTTTTTCAAGAGGCCGCTCCCCGGACATTAATACATGACCTCATGTCCTCATGGGCACATAGCAACACCTTAACAGGTGCGTCAAGGATCCCCTTCTGATCCATTTTCACACCTGTGGCACTGTGTGCAAATAGAGCTTATTATTATACTATTATGTGTGCAGTTCAATATCAATCTAGAGAAAACACAGAAGGGAGTCTTTTGAGCAAATATAAACTCATATGCTCACTATATAGAGGAATACCATGATGGATAACTTGGATATTCCCATTTTAAAAGCCATCGCATATCTTGGCCTTCATACACTTCCACTCATATTTGGAACTCCCTATTATGAAATATGTTGATGGTGAATATTCCACAAAGATGATATTTTCTATTATTTGCTGTTATTTGTTCATGATGGAGTATCTCTGTTTAAATTCATTTATTTATAGGTGGCCAATGAGGTTTGGTGTCCAATATGCAAGAGAGGAGAGTTGAAAGAGATCCGTCATCTAATTAGTTGCACTCAGTGTGGTATTAGACTCGACAGAGGTGATGAGGTTGTCCTACACAGCTACACTCCTACTGTTTTGATTTTTATGTTCCCGTTTGATTATTTTAAATACATAAACTTGTTTTAATGAGCTGACCCGACCTATAAGTGCCAGTTGCAGCTTAGAAAAAGATTTAGCTTGTAATTGTCTATTATTTGACATTTGGTACATAGGGTTCTAAATTTGGTCCATATGTGTGCCATAGTTCTTACTCAGTCCCAAACTATAAGTGATAATTGCTATTACTACAGTTTTAAAGTAAAATAGTAAATCTTATCGAAGTTTAAGATAACAAGTAGTTAAGCTTACCAATTTTTCCCTCAAGTGGGACTATTTTTTTTGAATCTTTGCAAAATGAGAAGTCAAAGAAAGGGTCAATTAGGAAAGTAAAAACTCAGTGGTGTCCAAAATTGGACATGATTTAGGACATACCAAAAAGAGGAAGTAGAGTATAAAGTGGGATAGAGGGAACACTTCATTTGCAATCAATACGTTTCTAGTTACTTATTGAAACCTTTCCCCTCACTTTTAGGTATGTTTGGATCATAGAAAATATTAGGAAACGGAAATAAACTGCTAAAGAAAACTACTTCCATGTGTTTTGTTTTATCTCGAAAAATGTTAAGCAAAATGAAATATGAGTAACCTATAAAAAAACAAAATTAAGTTTATTGAGATTGAACCAATATTTTACCCCCTCCACATTCTATTTCCTTCAAACTCCTCTCTTTGTTTTTCTGTATATACTCTTTTCTAGTATTATCCGGGTTCCAAAAAGTCCCGTACTGTCCCATAAGTTTCAAGCCTGTAAATGCCGATAGTCCATCCTTGTGTCAAAAACACATTTATAATTGCTGATAACTGTTTTTCATTCTAATAAAAAGAAGCTATTGCCTGACAACTGAGCATATTACAATACCCTATCTTTTTAATCCTTACAAGGTTTCACATTAGGGACCGTATTTAGATAAAATCATGCTTGCTAGCACGCCCAATTCCAGAGTATTTCCTTATTTTCATAAACAAGAGGCTAGTCCAAATGAGGCATAGAAATCTTCTCAACGGCATTTTTGCTTTTGATGAAATATTCATCATACCCTCTCTGACTTGGTCTTATGTGGCAGGTTAATCTGGAAGTGCTGCGGAACAGGTTAGCCGAAGCTCATACTGAGCATCTGGATAGAGGTTGCAGATTAAAACCAGAATTCTGTTCAGAAACTAAATTTGGACTTACCGCACTATATATCAGCTGCCAGTCTTGCAATACCTTTGAAGTTGTTATATAGGCCAATATCACTCTCCTAACCTCTACCTCCACTTTAATTTGTACATTAAAACTGCTTTGACCATGATCTATTCGTGTGTATATATATCAGGTGCCTATTTTGCATTAACTTTCATTTATCCCTGCTAAAACGTTGGGAAATAACATGCCTGAGGGGGTCAGGCCTTCAGTCAAATTTTTCTTTAATGCCGTTGTTCTGTATATGAGTTTCTTTTTGACAATAAAAAGTGTTCATTTAGGCTAATATTGTAATATCAAATCATACCCGTACGGGTAGCTCAGTTGGTCCATGTGGAAATTAGGAACAATGACCAAGGTTCGTAACCTGCAATGATCGTATGGAGGTTACAGCTCCTGCATGTTGGGTTGTACCCCTGATGCGCACAGATAAGGTTTGTCATCATTGGACCGACTGAGCCACTGTGACTTACATCATCCCAAAAATCCTATCAGGTCGGGGTGGGGACTCCTGGGTGGGAGATTCCACCTTTTGGAACAATTGTAATAGTGACATTTTATGATTTGACATAAGAAAAGTGGCATTTCGCTCCTACCGTTACGGAATAATTGTTGATTTGACATTTGTAATCTCACTCCTAAAATTTGATGATTTCACAGTTTTGTAGCAAGGATAAAGTTAATCTTAACTTTTCAATATTGCCATTGTTTTATCAAAAGTGTAGTACGGTTTAAGCAATCGCTAAATATTCATGTTCCTTAGTTCCTTACCTTCATAATTTACTCTAATCCAAAAACAGCGGGATATATCACTTAGGAAATAGAATTTCTGTAATATAGATGTACGAGGTATCCAGATCTAATAATATGAAGTATAAAAGAAAATCAAGCAAGAAAATCATCATCTTCACATCAATTAAAAAGGGCCAAAACAATTTGAAACCAAGAGAATACCAAGGGAAAAAAAAAGGCACTAAGCATATAAACTAGTCTCGTGACTTCCATTGCCTAATCTCAAGGACAGATGCGGTAATGAACAAGATAACAATGGCAACAGCAAAACCAGCATTCCAACTACTTCCAGCATCAGCTATGTGTATTCCATAAAATATATTTGAGATCGCCAAAATCACCAAAATCCTTCCAACGTTGTGATGGTACCAATTCCAGTATTTCCTCACTTCGGCTTCCTTTTTAGGTCTTGCCAAAAATGCAATCACCTATACAAATCACACAAACACATACACAACAAATTTTGAGTCCATCTATTTCTCACCTAGGATCCTAGGTTATAGAGTTACTTAAACAGAACAGCCAGATTGCGGGAAAATGTTGATCTTTAAAAATTTGTTTCATAAATGTAACTCCTGCCCTTTAAGATAATACTATGAGTGTAATGAATATCATGTATCAACCGTGCTACTTGTAAACGTCAGGTTATACGCTCAAGTGCATAAATAATTGATTTTAATTTTAGTAAAAGCGAGTGTCTGTGATCCAAAAAAATGAATTATCTTTACACAGACAATGTAAGGTCACAAATAATTACTGTGCTTTTTTCGTAAGTGGTGGAGAATTTAAGGATATCTCTCGTAAATGCACACAGACAATTTAAGGTGACAACGTAGTACTCTGTACTTTATTGAGGAAGAACATATATACTCGTACCTGCAAGCAACCGAGTACGAGAATAAAGATGCCAAGGCTTTTGTGGGTGTGAACATTTTTCCCTAGACGGTTTTCGAGCACAAAACCACAAATGACACCTGCGAATCCTAAGATGAATCCCACTGTCTGGATTGCGATGTGGGAGTAAAACCAGATTGGGTCCCATTCCCTGAAGTAACGAGCCGCTATTATCCCAATCGGCACCGCTATTCCCCAACCGAACAAGTTCAACAGCCCGTGGGTCCTCTTTAACTTCCCGTACAACGTCTTTGTCTGACTTTGACCTGTAACATGGTCAATGAGTGAAAAATTGATACTTTGATCTCATCTAAACGATTAAAATGTGTTTACTCCAAGGCTCAGAATCGGGTTTTTCCTCACGCATAATATAGTTAACAATTATTAATATATGTTTTATGTGACACGAACATCAGGATTTACTTTGTATTCCGGTATCTTTATCGATCATTTTCGTAAATTATAATGCACACGGTATAGCCCGGGTACTTTAACCTATACATAATGAGTACTGCCTCTGGTCCTTAATGAAGTTTACACTTTGACTTCACACACATTAAAGAAATAAATTTGACTTTACTGTAGAGTACATTGTTTGACACTGTTTGACACTGTTTGACACTGTTTGATGTAGATTTATTTGCCAAATAAGGCAAATAAGGAAGTGTAAAGTTTAATATGGGACGGTTCAAAAGGAAAGTGTAAAGTTAATTAAGGACCGGAGGGAGTATATAGTTAAAATGAAATGGATATTGGTATTAAATTACTCCATCCATCCCTAATAACTTTGCCAAGTTTGACCGACACGGCGAATAATAAAGTAAAAGCAGTGTGGTTGAGATTTATGCAGGGGAGAGAGAATGAACTGGAATCACAAATTATTTACTTAAAAGAGAAAGTGCCAAAGTTAGTGGGACATCTAAAAAAGGAAAGTTGGGAAAATTATAAGTGACGGAGGGAGTATAAGATTAATACATAAATAATTTTTATGATAATACTCTCTCCGTCCCTTAAAACTTTGCCAAGTTTGACTGGCACGGAGATTAATAAAGTAAAAACTGTGTGATACAGATTTGTGGAGAGGAGAGAGAATGAATCTAGAATTGGAAGGACTATCGTATAAATCTAGAATCTGGAATACATTTAAAGGTCATTTGATAACATGGACATTCCTGAGCCATAATCTTAGTAAATTGAATACTCCCTCCATCCCCTTTTAAATGTCCCATTTTACCATATTGGGATGTCCCTATTTAATTGTCTCATACCTTATTTGATAAAGTTTGTGTGACTCAAAATCATTCTTACTTTATTCTTACTTTATTCTTACTTTATCTATTAATATCAACCACACAAACCTACTTTTCTTAAAACTCGTGCCACCCTCTTCCGGAACATTTAAAAGGGGACGGAGGGAGTATACTTTAGAGTCTGTGTGATCAAACAAGCAAACGAAAAAATCGCAAACCAGTCCACGAAGCCAGCTACATTAATTGGAAGGACTATTATTATATATTAAAGCAGTGCAGAAATTACTTTTTTAGGCTAATCAAAGATCCAACATTTTTAATTGAAAAAAATTTAAGTTTCCAAAAAAAAATTGAAAAAAATTTAACAAATATTTTTATATAATTAACACACCCAGTCAATAACATAATCTGAACTGTTGAATTCTCTCGTCAATTTCAACTCACTCTCACCTCACCCAACAAGCTCAGAATTAGTCAAATTAGCAGCCGAAAATAATGAGTCACGACACGTATTAATTAACTAATTAAATGTAGAATGATATGTTTGAATAAATGAATCAAACACCTTAAAACTCGCATGTGAGATGTCAGCGCGCGCCATATATTGGCGACTATCGGGAGGATAACCCAACCATCATTTCTAGATATTTAATTTGTAAGAAAACCTATATTTGACTTCACGATTATTAAGGAAATAAATTGACTTTACTGTAGAAAACACTGTTTAGACACTGTTTAGCACTGTTTCGCACTGTTTGACACTGTTTGGATGTAGATTTCTTTGCCAAATAAGGAAATAAGAGAAGTACGACTTTGTTTTTGAAACATCTCAAAAAGGAAAGTGTGAGTTTCTTTTAGAAACGGATGGAGTATATATTTAAGATACTATCCATTTTGTTCTATGAAATATATGATCCGAAAATGAAATTACGTAATAGCTAGAAATTGTATTGAAATTAGTCAGGAGTACACTAACAATAATCACACATACCAGTATATACTCCATCAGGTCCCAAATGAAATTCACGCTTTGACTTCACACAAATTAAGGAAATAAATTTGACTTTACTGTAGAATACATTGTTGTGACACTGTTTGACACTGTTTTGCACTGTTTTGATGTAGATAATTTGCCAAATAAGAAAGGGGGAAGAAGTGTGAAGTTTATTTTGGACATACCCAAAAGGAAAGTGTGAATTTCATTTGGGACCGGAGGGAGTATCATGATAGCTTAGTTTAATGAACGCGTGTCCTAGGAGGTGTTTGAAATTGATTCGGTTTCTATTTTATTTTTTAAAAGCAAAATCAGAATGCTTTTTTGAAGCTGATCTCTCTAAACTTTTAAAAAAGTGTTGAGCAATTAGATTTCCCAATTTTTATTTTTTGTACTTAATGGTGTAAGATTAATTTAAGAAAAGATCCAATACTTTGAATGTGTGGCCGCACTTTTGAAGAAGAAAGGGTCGACTATGGTAGGTAGTTTAATACGTACTAGTAGTTGGGTGGCAATGGCGACTCAGCCATTTCTTGTTTACGAAAGGGCAGATCGTAAGTAGCTGTCAAGGTCAAGTAATACCCTCCCCAACCATTGTTGATGTATACACTCTTGTACACACCTTATACACACTATGTTTGTGAAGCTTTTTTTTTCTGTGAATCCGGTTCACAGACAATATTTTGTTTGTGCAAAACATTGTCTGTGAATCGATGTTCACAGACAAAAAAATCTTTCACAGACATAGGTGTGTACAAAAGTGTATATAAGAGGGTGTACAAACATCATTTTTGTACCCTCCCTTGCCTAAATACAATGCCAATCAACATTTAGACATTCTTTTTTACCTTGTGGAAATTTTTTACTAAAATTGTATAAAATCATTCAAATAATGCGTGAGATAATTTGTTTACTACCTAGTACTACACATTCAATTTCTTATTTGGCACTTTCCTTACATTCCTAAAGCGTTCAATTTTTCTTCTTTTGAAGAATAATACTCCATTTTTAATTTTTCTTATTTGTCACTTTAATCCCCCTTAATATTATGTCACTTTTGATACTTGATTTTCAATCTTTCATTTATAGTCCTTCAATTATTATGTAAGAGACAATTTCATTCATCATCTGAGACAATTTCATTCATCATCTTTAAGTATCTTGATACTTAGTTGCCTGAATACTACTTTTATAAAAGTCGGATAACTGAATATGAAAATTTTCAAAAACGAATAGTATCTTGCTCAATAGTCAAAAAGCTAAAAGTAAAAAATTCAAAGTTGAGTATAACACTATTAATGACATAATAGCCACAGGATTAAAAATGACAAAAACACTCATATGAATTGGCCAATGGGTATCCAAAACTTAGCTCAATGATTAATTCATTATTAAACTTTTCCCCTCCCTTGAAACATTGAAATCTTTGACATTTTTTATATGGCCATACACTTTAATCAATTACTACGTATTACTTTGAATGTTCCCGGTTTGACCTACACATATTAAGGAAATAAACTTATCAGGGGTAAATTTTATTGTTTTGATACTGTTTCGACACTATTTTGCACTGTTTTACCCTGTTTTGATGTAGGATAACTTTCCATTTAAGGAAATGAGAACTTTCAAACGAGACATCCAAAAAAGAAAGCGAGAACATTCCAATGGGACGGAGGGAGTATATCATTTCATATTGTAATAAGGTTTTATACGTAGTAAATAATTACTACGTATAAATGATTCCGTTTTATGTAAAATCCCCACTTTTCTTTAATTTCATTTATTTGCGTATATAGAAATGTTCATGACTCACCCGTGGTATAATCCAAGGAAGTAGAAATTTGGTCTTGATGTTGTGTGAGGCGGAAAGTGGCGGACGGCAGCTGTCCGGTGGGTCCGAGGGAGTAGATCAACCGGTTCGACGGCAGGTCGGTGTTTAGCCGGAAAGCCATATAGATTCTTGAATTCTCGGCGACGATGGATGAGCTCCGGTTGACTATTTGAAGGTTACCCTGATCAGGCTGGACTAGCGAAGGAGACTGCCCACCAAGAAAATACCTCTTCATGGTTGGTGTCCCATCGGAACCCACCCACCCCACTATGGCACTGGACCCCACCATCCTCCCGTCTGATGAAAACCCCATTCCAATGTATGCATTCATGTTTGGAGCTGATAGCAAGAAACTCCACTCTCTAGAATCTGTTTTCCTATACTGAAAAAAGAACCAACTGTTGTAAGTCATTCATTAATTACTAATTACTATGTAGCAGGGAACCTCTCGGGAAATCGGGAAAGAGTACGTTTCCGTTTTGAAAACTCTCCTGTCAGTTAATCTTGGAGTAAGTAAAAGATGGATGTTTTCCATTTTATCATGATTTTCACGTTTTCGTGTCACCTACACTAATTAATATTGATTGAGTTTCTGAACTTACTCTGAGGATGAAGCCATGAGAATTCCAGACGGAAAGACAATTGAAAGAAGTGGGATCAAAGGGGAGTTGGGATTTGAGAGCAAGTTTGGAGTTGCAAGAATCCGTGGACTGGGAATTTGCTTTCAAGAACTGAAAGCAACATAAATGGCAGAGGACGAAGAAGGAGATAATAATGGTTTTGGGAATTTGCTTCATTTCTTCGTGAATGGTTTTTTGGGAGTAAAGTTTGGGGAAAGGAGAGTGGATGATATGTATAGTTGAAGAGAAGAAGTGGTTGACCAGGTTTGTTGGCTTGGGAACAAATGGAATGGCGTGTGGATGAGATGACACGTTGTGGACTAGGTGAGAATTGTATGAACATACATTAGACTTGGTCTTGTTTTCTCGAAGTTTAAACATTGTAAACATTAGACTTAGACTTGAACACATTGTTTATTAAAAAGAATATCAATAATGAAGAGCCCCATTTGTAATTCTGTGTTAGTTTATCAATTTTATCCGTCAATTTTGTACTAAACCAAATATGTAATATGTAATACTCCCCCGTTTTCGAAATAAATGTCCTACTTTCTTTTTTCGATCCGTCCCAAAATAATTGTCTTGTTTCCTCTTTTGGTAATAATGGGTGGCTCATATAAATTCACTTTTTTCTACTCAAATCTCAACCACAAGTCCACAACTTTTACAATTTCAACCACTTTCTTAAAACTTGTTCAAAAGCAAACATGACATTTATTTTAGGACGGAGGGAGTATGTAACTTCTGATTTTGCGCATTGAATCGGACCGTTTAATGAGTTTGGAGGCTTCGGTTCCAAATGATGAATTGAGGCCCTAAAATAATAAAATATATGTAGTACATAGTTTAACAATGGAATACAAATAGACTAGACAATTCAGTGAAATGTAAGTTTTATAATGTTTAAAGTAAACAAGTTATATAATCTAAAAGTTATAGATCTTCTGGAATCTGGAATAATATATAACATTCAGGAAAAAATCAACCTATAACTACTACTACATACTAAATATTTGGAGGCCGCTTATAAAAGACGACCGGCCTTACACCGAATTGTGTAATAATCAAATAAGTATGATTGATATTACTTTTCTAGCTGAATTTACTGTAGAGATCATTCAGCTATTTTTAAAACAATTTCTTCTTTATTTTTATTAATAAAATACATAGTACTACATATATTTTAGGTATAATTTTTTCATAATTGAGTAGATTCAGTCAATTTAACTACTTTAACCAAACTTTCATCTAGGGGTGGACCCGGGCCGGGCCTAGGCCCGGGCGAGCTTTTTTTTTCGGAATGTTGGGCCCGGAACCGGCCCGGGTTGATACCGGATCCGGGCCAAACCGGGCCGGGCCAGGCCCGGTTCTATGTAATTTTTTTTGGCTTTCTAATTAACCCCCGACCCCCTCCCTCATCCCCACCCCCAAAACCCCAGCCATAACCGCCCAAACCGGGCTAAAGCCCAGAACCGGCCATCCGGGCCCGCACAGTAGCGGGCCGGTCCGGTTTCGGGCCGGTTCGGGCCGGTTGGGTCCATGCCTACTTTCATCATGGATTTCTAACATAGGAAGTGTTCTAATAGGTTGACTCAAATTTTGTTTTTCATGTACCTTTCACACTAGGGGTCTAATTGAGGTAGTGTGTGACTTTGGATGTAAATGATGTGCGTCCAAAAAGCTAGACCCAGTTTTTTTGCTAACAAAGTATTTGGCTAAAAAAGTCATTGGTCAACATGGAACAACTCTAATAATTCTGTTATGTGAAATGATTTGGGTTCGAACTCAAACGTTAATAAAGACATAAATATTGGGTGCACCTCCTCTCCATTTCTTTCTCTCCATTTTTTCTCTATTTCCTTTTTATTTCCTATCTATTTCTACCCTTTTCTCTATCCTATTCACTAACATACCCCACCTTTCATTTTTCCCTCTCTATCTCTCTCATAACAGAACTCTCCATTTAATGGAGAGGATCCAAATTCACAAATATTAGATGGTACTACTATCACACAATCAGATGCATAGTAGTTCAACCTCGTAAATAAGGGCTCACTATGGGTCATCTGTATAATGGACTATAAGACTAATAGAGCCATAGAGGAGGAGTATAATTATTTCGGGTTCAAGAGCTCGAATGACTTGGGCCGATCTCGAGTTAGAAATGCCGATTAATGAGCCGGTGCCGATCTCAAATGTGGGATCGAAACTTACGAGGCGAACTCAAATCGAACACAATATAGTCAAATGGGGATCAAATGTGCAATACTCAAACTCAGGCTCGGTCCTGACATTTTTTGGGCCTGGGGCAATACAAACAGTCAAACAGATTAGGCCTCAAGGATACCGTGTAAATATTTACTACGTATAATAATTTTTTGTTATAAAAATATATAGTAAAGTTAAAAAAATTTGTCATCCAAATACGAGTATAACACATCAAAGAAATCAATAAAGCAGTTTATTAGAAAAAATTTATTGAATTATTTTTTATGTGACATTTGAGGATACAATGTACCTAAACTGAAAGAATGAAACTAGTACAACTATCAGTTGCATTAAAGAATTTTGAATAAGATAAAAACATGAAAGATATATTGTGCATATACGAAGTAACTTTTTCATATTTTAAAATAAGCTGCAAGTTTCTAGATAACCTTGTGTTGGAGCCCCTCGCGCTGGCAATCTATTGCTTCAAATGTGGTAGTTAAATCCACCAGCCCCTACAGGAAACATGGGATTAGCGATAGAAAAGTAAGACAATACGCAAAAGGCGGGGGGTAATATGACCTACCGCGGTGTGAGATTCGATAAAACGTGCCACCAAGATAAAGAGATCGGAAGATATCAGATTATCACGATTCCCGGAAATCAAAGATGGAAATACGCTTGTTGCCCACGCCACATCCGAAATCGATGGTGATAGAGTATTGACTCTTAGAGAGAAGTGAGAGCTAGAGAGAGAAGTGATTTGTATTAATAATTTTCGAACCTTTTACGTGGCTCCCAAGGGGAGTATTTATAGGGAAAAGTGGGCTTGGGAGGCCCATTACAATATAAGGCCTCTATTGGGCTGATTACGTGAGAAACCTAGTTCTGTGAGTTACTTCTGGCCGAGGGAGGCACGACCGAGGAAGGACAAGTCTTCTCCTTGGCTTCTGGAACGTATTCTGGATTGACTCTTCGTCGGCCGATGGAGGCCCCCCTGGGTGACAGCCATGATCCTTTTTGTCTTCTGAGTATGTGGGTCATGGGGTCTGGACCCATATACTCCATCAGGAGCCCCACTATCTGAGCTGAGATGTAGACGCAGTGAAAGGGAGTAGATCCTTATTGTCTTGATGCTTTTAGCCTTCGGAGGATTACCTGGGAGTTCTGGCGTTTCTGGCCGAGGGGGTTCCATAACTAAGCCATCAAGAACGTCCTTCATTTCGAGGCCGAGGCGGTGCCATAATTGTTGGCTGCCTTTTGTCCTTCCTTTCGAGGACGATGAATGTCCTTCATTTTGAGGATGATGAATGTCCTTCATTTCGAGGACGAGGAGCGTCCTTCATTTCGAGGACGGGGAACGCCCTTCATTTCGAGGACGATGAACGTCCTTCGTTTCGAGGACGATGAATGTCCTTCATTTTGAGGACGATAAACGTCCTTCATTTCGAGGACGATGAATGTCCTTCATCTTGAGGACGATGGATGTCCTTCATTTTGAGGACGATGGATGTCCTTCATTTCGAGGACGATGAACGTCCTTCACTTCGAGGACGATGAACGTCCTTCATTTCGAGGACGATGAATGTCCTTCATCTTGAGGATGATGGATGTCCTTCATTTCGAGGACGATGAACGTCCTTCACTTCGAGGACGATGAACGTCCTTCATTTTGAGGACGACGAACGTCCTTGTGCCTTTGATTTTAGCTGATGGGTCTTACGCTTGTGGATGTTCGTGGCACATTTGTTTTGTTTGTAGTGTGGGCGATGAATGTCATTGTCCTGGAGACGATGCGTGCCATTGGCCTTGAGGATGATGTACGTCCTGCTTTGTGCTTCCGCTTGGCCGAAGGGTGACCACATGATTGTGGTCGTTGAGATACCATTGTCATTAGCTTTGAGGATTATGCCTGCTTTGCGCTTCGGCTTGGCCAAAGGGTGACCACATGACTGTGGACGTTGAGATACCATTGTCATTGGCTTGTGTTGCATTTTTGAACGTGTTTATCTTGGGATCTTTTTGGAATCCGTGGAGGCCGATATAGTCCCCCAGTCCCCCACTCCTTGAGGCATATGTAATGAGGTGAAAAGGAGTGGAGTAATGCATGTCTTCAACAAGGGGCCGATGGTCGACACCTTTTGATCCACAATGGGGAGATGCCTCATTAAAAACCTCATTAGGAAAAATCATGTGGGAAAAAATCCGAATGAGGGAAAAAGAGTACACCGGATACGCCAAAATGAATTCCAAGGGGTGAACCCTTTGGCCTGGGTGTGGAGTTGCAGCGATGTCCATCTGCTGAGGGGACGTCCGTCTGTTGGTGCCTGGTGCGAACGACGACGCCGATGAGCCGGTCCGAATATGAGGATGAGGCGATTGACACTTGTCTGAGCATGAGGACGAGGCGATGGATGCCTGTCTGAATGAAAGGACGACGGTGCTGATGAGCCGTGCGTCACCTGAGGACGACGGTCACTATCCAGGAGGGGATTAGCGAGCCTGGTCGCTATAACAGTACCTTGGCGTCGGGAGCCGGTCTCGAGATATGAGGATGACGGCATTGAGGGGCCAATATGCAATCCTTGCAACGGTCGCCGTCCGGTATAGGAATGGCTAAGACCGGTCTTGAAATACAGAATCACGCGGAGGCCGAGGGGCCGTTCGCGTCCTGAGGACGATGGTAGTGATGAAGCCGATCGTCGTATAAAGGCGACGGTCACCTTCCAGGAAGGGATGGCGAGTTCAATCGCTAGATCGAGATGCTCGGCGCTAGGGGTGGGCCTGGTCCGGTCCAATATTCTACCGACCCCGTACCCGGACTGTTACTATTGAAATGGTTCGGTCTTAGATCTAAACCCGTTCAGTACGATTCTATTTTCAAACGGTCCGGTACCATGCAATACCAATACCAAACAATGTCACTTTTTTCGAAAAATTAAAACTTAGTCGTCATCCAAAAATCCACACGATTATCAATTTTCATACTACATAGTTAATGAATTTCATACAAACTATAATAGTGCAAAACTTAAATAACAAAACGTTCACGACCACCACTCTCTAAGCACCATTGGCTTCTCCAGACACCAGCAGATGATATGCAAAGCTTCACTTCCCACTCAAACACACATAATGAGTGCATTTTTACCCCAACAGAAGCATTGATTTCATTTGGCACTTCATTTAAAATCTTCTCTACAAGAGCTTATTCATTACCTTCATACACATTGAGAAGCTGTTCTCTTCACCTGATCTGAATGTTTCTGATCTGAATTTTTTAAGTTCTGATCTGATCTGATCTGAACTTTTCTGATCTGATATGATCTGATCTGAATCTTTCTGATCTGATCTGATCTGATCTGAATCTGTCTGATCTGATCTGAATGTTTCTGATCTGATCTGAATCTGTCTGGTCTGATCTGAATGTTTCTGATCTGATCTGAATGTTTCTGATCTGATCTGAATGTTTCTGATCTGATCTGAATCCTTCTGATTTGATCTTAACTTTCTAAATTGGTATATAATAATAAGAATAATAACAATAACAATAACAATAATAATAATAACATCAATAATAATTATAATAGTAATAATAACTATTATTATTATTTAATAAGTATAATAAAAATAATACTCCGTAACAATAATAATAATTATAATAATAACAATAATAGTAGTAGTAGTAGTAGTAGTAATAATAATAATAATAATAATAAGTAGTGATATTAATAACCTTTTTAATAATAATAAAAATATTTGATTGCACTTGAAATTGGAATATCCAACTCGTAAAGACGGATAAAGTTGTGTAGTGCGAAAGTTGATACCATAATCGCAAGTTGATATTGAATAAATGTTTGTACTTCAATTCATTCTTCTCGATCAAATGGTGACAGTATTATATATTTAGATTAGATGGATTGGTAGAGATTACTCAATTTTAGCATTTATTAAAAAATCAATACTAAAAATTACTCCGTAAAACATAAAAGTAATATATAATATTATATAATAGTAATAATAACAGTAATAATAATTTCTGAACTAATCTGATCTGATCTGAATGCTTCTGATCTGATCTGAATGCTTCTGATCTGATCTGAATGCTTCTGATCTGATCTGAATGCTTCTGATCTGATCTGAATGCTTCTGATCTGATCTGAATGTTTCTGATCTGATCTGAATGCTTCTGATCTGATCTGATCTGAATCTTTCTGATCTGATCTGATCTGATCTGAATCTTTCTGATCTGATCTGAATAAAATAAGAATAAGAAATAAGTAATAAGATTTTATTTGGCACTTCATTTAAAATCTTGTCTACAAGAGCTTATTCATTACCTTCATACACATTGAGTCTCTTGGAAATACATGCACCACAATGTTTTAAAAAAGAGCACATAAAATAATTTAAAGGTATTAACTATTTTACAAGTAAAGTGCCTTCATACTTATTGCATGGCAAACGATCTTCAATTTGCTACTGCATTAAACTATAATAGTATAAAAAGTAAATCACAAAACATCAATTTCAAATATCCCCTTCATCTTCATGAATCGTTAAGCTTCCAGGTCTTGCATTTGCCAACTCTATATTTAACAACCAAAATAAATAGTGCAAAACATAATAAATTATTATAAAATAAGATGCTAACAATCAATTTGGTAAATTAGTAGGAAAGAAGTACCCGTCTCAAACACTCAAACAATAAAATAAATTGGGCTGGGCTTCACCGCTATAAAGTCTACCTTAAAGGTAGTCTGGTATACATGTATATATAAATTAATATATATAAATTATATAAATTAATGCTATACATGTATATATAAATTATATAAATTAATAAAATTATAATTCGGTCCGGTATCGGTTCTCATTTTATGAGAACCGGTCATGGCATGGTTTGGAACCGGTACGGTCCGGTTCAGGACAAAACATTTGAGAACCGTTTCAAATCCCGATTTCCGGTCCGATACCATACCGGTATGGTTCGGTACCATGCTAGTTCGGTCATTTTGACCACCCCTACTCAGCGCTGGGGAAGCCGGTCTTGATGACGATAACCACGTCGTAGCCTACACGACGTGCGTGGTATGAGGACTTCGGCGCTGAGGAGCGGGTTCATAAATGAGGACGAGGCGGTGGACGCCGACCGTTAAGTAAAGGCGATGGTCTATCCATGAGGGGATTAGCGAGCCCAATCGCTATAACAAGACTTCGGCGCTGAGGAGCCAGTCTTGAGATAAATGATCATGCTGAGGCTGAGGGGCCATTCGTGATCTGAGGACGCACGAGAATGAGGAGTCGGTCCTATAAATGATGAAAAGGCGATGTTGAAGCCGGTCATCATGTAAGCTCAAGGCTCTCGGCGCAGGGGGAGATGGCCTTGAGATATAGGATCACGCTGAGGCTGAGGAGCCGTTCGTGATCTGAGGACGACAGTACTAAGAGGCCATTCATCGCATGAAGCCGAGGGTCACCATCCAGGAAGGGAATGGTGAGCCCTCTCGCTAGCACAAGACGTTCGGTGCTGGGGAAGCCGGTCTTGAGAGAAAGGTCACGTTGAGACCGAGGGGTACGTCTGCCGTGATCTGAAGGCGACAGAACTGATGAAGTCGTTCATCGCATGAAGACGAGGGTCGCCTTCCTGGAAAGTAATGGCGAGCCCGCTCGCTCGCGAGGCCGAGGAGCTGGGGGTCAGGATAGGTACTGACCTTGACAGGCGGGGTCGGGGTCGGCTGACCTTCGGCCCTTGGCTGATTCATTGCCCGATGCTTCATCCTTAGCTTGGTATTTTCCCGACCTCGGCAGGTGGGGTCGGGGTGGGCTGAGCTTCGGTCCTTCGCTGATTCGTTGTCTGGCGCTTCGTCCTGAGCTTGGTATTTTCCCGACCTCGGTAGGTGGGGTCAGGGTCGGCTGAGCTTCGTTGTGGACTTACCACGTTCATGAGACCGAAGGATCCGCCGTGACACAAGGACATCGGCGACGATGAGCCGGTCCAATAAATGATGATGAGGCGATGTTGAATCCAATTGTCATACGAAGGCGACAGTCGCCATCCGGGAAGGGAATGGCGAGCCCAGTCGCCGACTCAAGACTCTCGGCACTGAGGAAGCCAATCTTGAGATGGATTATCATGTCGAGGGCGAGGGCCGGTCGTGATGAGTGGATGGCGATGTTAAGGAGTTGATCTGCAATGTTGGTGACGAGGCGTTAATGAGGCCGACCGTCATATAAGCTCAAGACTCTCGACGCTGAGGAGGACGGTCTTTCACTTAAGGACAAGGCGTTGGCATTCATTTGAAGATGAAGGATGGCGGTGTGCGCTCGTCTCCTGATGACGACGGCGCCGATGAAGCCGTCCGCCTTAAAATGAAAGACGTCGTTGGGTGCTCGTCCTTTGAGGACGTCAGTGCTGATGAGCCCGTATGAAAATGAAGGGCAGTGTTGGACGCTCGTCTCCAGATGACAACGGTGCTGATGAAGTCGGTCGTCTGAAGATTGAGGATGACGTTGGGCGCTCGTCTGATCCGTATGTATGGTCTTCCTTCGTCCATAATGCATAGTATTTGTCTGATATGTACTTAGCCAAATATATGGCTTGATTTGTGGGGATTTTATTTTTATCGCTAGAGGCTGGTGAGTGCGCGGTCCTCGGCTTCCCTCTTTTGAATTGTGGGGATTTCGCTCGAGATCAGCGAGTGCACGGTCCTCGGCTGTCCCTCTTTTCTTTGTGGGGATTATGCTCGAGGCCGACGAGTGCACGGTCCTTCGACTGTCCCTCATTTATTTATTCCTCTTTACTTCTTTGAGCAAGGAGTGGGTATCCTTCTTTCAGGCTCGGCCGAGGGGGTTGTTATTCCCTCGGCCAGTAGGGAGTCCAGGAGGGTAGTTGTTAGTCCTCTGGCACTGGCTCATCCTTTGATCTTAGGGGGTCCCGGCGTCTATTTACGACGCGGGCTCAGGCTTTTGGTAAAAATGTTTATATACTCGGTAATTTATATATATATCATTATAAAAATTCAAAATTTTATAAATTTCTTAGTAAAAAGGAAAACGAAAAAGGAAAATATAAATATTAGGGTCTGGACAGCGGCCCACACACGCTTATCGAATGTCTTTTGTATTATTGTACTGTTCATATATCATCTGTATGTACTAGATTAGTCTTTTATGTAGTTGGGCCTATCGGGCCCATATTAGCGGACCGGCCCATTATTTCTCTATTTATACTCCTCTTGGAGTCACTTGTAAACCCTAGAACACAATTCCTAACATTTGTAACATACTATTCATTCTTCTTCTTCCCTCTCTTTAGCTCAATCTCTCCCTAATTATATATGTTTGGATCCCTATAATCCATCAATTAAGAAAAGAAAATTTTCTAGATGAAGATTCACCCTCTGATCTGCATCAGAAACTCATAGATGTCTTTGGTCTCTGTTCCTGGTTTGGAGACCATCAAATCTATCGCTTGATGCTTGACGAGGCAGAAACGAGGAATCCGAACACCGGAGAAGAGAGCTGGAAGTCATTGTCAGCTCTCCACGCCGTGGAAACGAGGAAACGAGGAAACGAGGAAACGAGTCAACGAGGAAAAGAGGAATCGCTTGATACTTAAACTTACAAAAAATAAGCGGAACACAACTTTGTATTGATATAAGTGGCTCATGGCCGAGGGTGGTAATCTATCAACAATCCGTTTAGGCATTAGCTTCCTTTTCAAGCTTTTTACCGAGGGGTGTGGGGGCTCTGCCGGCCCCACCTCATCCGGATTATTGATAGAACTTCACCAGATGGTGTAGATGTGATGCTTCTTCGGATGGGGCTCCTCGAAGTTGTCGTCATCGCTGAGCCTACCGATCTCACGTTTCGTTGTTGAGGGTTCCCCCCCTTTGTCGTCGGTGTTCACCCGAGTGTTTTTTCGTGGGCCACCCTTAACAAATTGGGAGAGTTCCCCTTGCTAAATTAAGCGCTCGATAGCTTTCTTCAGCACGATGCAATCGTCAGTATTGTGGGAGGTGTTCTTGTGGTAGCGGCAGTAGGTGCCGCCTTGGTATATGGCGTATATTTCCTTGGCCGACCAGGGGTCTCCGGGTATGAGACCTTGCTCCTCCGCACAGTCGAGGATGGTACTAACCGAGTGCATGAGTGGAGTCCTTGGTACGTCCGGCCCTACCTCCGTCGGCCGGTGCCATGGTTTCTTCCCGCGTCCTTGCCCGCCGGGACCAGAGTGTGCGTGCTTACCCTGGCCGGGGCCGAAGGAGCATTGCTGGGCTTCCTCGGCTGATGGTTTTCCTTCTTGTGGGAATGGAGCTCATTGGCGTCAGCGTACAAGCTCCCTCGCTAGAGTGCCTTGGTGTATGACCTCGGTGGGTCAGTGATGAGGCTCCTCGCGTAGGGGCTGCTACGGAGAGAGCCCTAAAAAGGACGAGGAGGGTGCGCTCATCGGCCCCTTCGACCTCGTCGGTCTCCTTCGTCCATCGGTCAATGAAAGACCGGAGTGATTCATCGTGTTGTTGTTTGACAGAGAGGAGATGGGAGAAATATTTCTTCACGCGCTTCCTCCTGGCGAAGTGGGTGAGGAAGCGTTGGGCAAGGTCTTGCCATGAGTCCACACTTCCTTCGGGCAGTGTGTTGAACCACTCGTACGCTGGTCCCTCAAGAGTGGAAAGGAACCAACGACAGATGTATTCATCAGGCGTATTCACCATCAACATATTGTTCTGATAGCGGCTGAAGTGCTCCTAGAGGTCGGTGCGGCCGTCATAAGGCTTGATGGCATTCCCCCAGTACTTCTCGGGTATTAGGTCTGAGAGCACCCTTGCGGTGAAGGAAGTTTTTGTCTTGGTCTGGATGATGGGGTCACCGCGCCCTTCGGCCAACTCCCTCTCCAAGGCGCTGACCTTGTGCAGAAGGGCATCATAGCCATGATCCCTGGTCGTAGCGGCCGTACGTGTACCGGACACTTGCTTTGCTTTTATCTGAGCGAGCCTCCTTTCAAGCTGGGCGATGACCTCGTCCCGAGGGTCCTTGGCGGCCGTGGTGGTGCCTTGGGTTTCGTTCCTGGCTGCGTGAGCCGCATCGATCTGGTGGTGTGCGTCCCCCTCATGTAACTTGCCCTTGCCCTTGTCAAGACGGGGCCGTTCCGTTGTCCGGGATATGGACCCCAAGCTCTCCCTCGGTGAGCCAAGCTCACGTTCTGCCGTTCGCCTCGCTAGCCTCTCTGATGCTGGCTGATGATGCGCGTCCCCTAGCCTATTGAAGGCTGAGGCTCTGCGCACTGAGGTCGGTCTAACTCGGGGATGGGAAGCAGGGTTGGAATGGGACGAAGTCGTGTCCTGCGGCTCTACCCTCTCGTTGTTGCCAATCTTCATGACCAACGGTTGAGGTGAGGGCGGGGTGGAGTCATGTTCTCCCCCATCCTTGGCACGAGTTTGCTTAGGACGGTGGGATTCTGAGTCAGACTGGCTATGATGGCCGATAGGGCGGCCTGGATCTGGGGGTCAATAGCGGGAGTAGTCTGCTGCCCCGATGCATGGTCACCCTTTTCCATGCGCTTCTTCTCAAGGTTGATGCGGGCATCTTGAGCGTTGCCGGTAAGCTGATTGCGGAGGTCCATCGCGAAGTCGATGGCCTCCTGGAAGACCGCCTCGTCCGCGACCTTATCGACCGTAGCATTGTCGGAGCGTTCACGATCCTCCTGAGTTTCAAGGATCGCCTTGCTGATGAGGTTACGGTTTGACTTTGTTCTTACCATAGTCAGTTAGCTGTGCTTGGTAGCGACGAAGGATGCTAACTTGATTGTTCTAGCTCTCAATGAAAGCACCAAATGATAGAGTATTGACTCTTAGATAGAATTGAGAGCTAGAGAGAGAAGTAATTTATATTAATGATTTTTGAACCCTTTACATTGCTCACACGGGGAGTATTTATAGGGAAAAGTGGACTGGGCTCCCAAGCCTTGGGCTTAGGGTAGAGCACGGGTCGGGTTCGGGCGGGTCGGGTTAAAAAATGGTTAACCCGTTCAGGTATCAGATTGATAATTTCAAACCCTACCCGGTCAAAAAATTTACCGGGTTTTTCGGGTTGAAGAAGTTCGGGTTTCGGTCGGGTTGGTTCGGTTTTCGGGTCCATTCGGATTTTAATTTATTTTTGTTGAAATTGTGATAAATAAAATGGTAATTGGTAAATATATCATTCAAAATTATACTAGTATAACATTCAAAGTAATAGTTGTATAAATACGGTAATCGACATATTTGAACATGTAAAATAATAATATACGGTGATTGACATATTTGATATTGTGATAAATAAAATGATAATTGGTCAAAATATCATTCAAAATCATAACAATACAACATTCAAAGTTATAGTTTTACAAATACGGCAATTGGAATATTTGAATATGCATAATATGGTAATCGGCATACAATAATTGAGATATTTGAACATGCATAATAATTCAAAGTAGTATATATACTACTCTAGTTCGGGTTTTCGGGCGGGTCGGGTAGCATAATTGGTAACCCTACCCGCTACCCGCTTAACTCTTGGGTTGCAAAAATCGGATCGGGTTTGGGTCATTCGGGTCGGATTATCCGACCCAAAAAATAAAATCGGATATATCCGATCGGGTTAATCGGATAGGGTCGGGTTTGTTCTCCCCTACTTGGGCTTGGGAGGCCCATTACAATATAAGGCCTCTATTGGGCTGATTACATGAGAAACCTAGTTTTGTGAGTTACTTCTGGTCGAGGGAGGCACGACCGAGGGAGGCACGACCGAGGGAGGCACGACCGAGGGAGGCACGACCGAGGGAGGACAAGTCTTCTCCTTGGCTTCTGGAACGTATTCTGGATTGACTCTTCGTCGGCCGATGGGGTGTCATCTGGTCGATGGAGGGCCCGCTGGGTGACAGATGTGCTCCTCTTTGTCTTCTAAGTATGTGGGTCATGGGATCTGGACCCATATACTCCATCAGATGGAATGCTGGAAGCGGGAGCTGGATGACTGATGAGGCAAGCTTTACACTTCTCCCCTGCAACAGATGGAATTGCATCAGACTTCGAGGGTAGAGACTTGGCATCTTCCTCTGCAAAGTTTCTACCGAGAAAATGAGAGAATAGCTCTCAATGAAAGCACCAATGTTGGTAGAAAATAACTTGAGTAGAGAAAGCGATAGCAATTTGGTATAGTAAAAGTGACGTGTCTAATACAAAGAGTGAATGGCCTATTTATAGGCGCTTACAAGTGGCTTGAACCTTAAAGATAATGGGCTTGTCCCAGTTAAACAACTAACACTCACGCTCATGGGACAGTCGGCCCAACAGACAAATAAATAATCCCAGATCCATCTTCCCTAGCCGGGTTAGGCCCTAGACCAGGTATAGTGGGTTAGGCCCAAGACCAGGTATAGTATTGGACCGGCCCATTATCCCAACAATTAACAATTTCTCTTAGTCGCAAATGGACATTTCTAATACGAAGACAAAGTGAGACACTTGTGTAGTGTTTTATTAATTAAATAAATATTTATCTGAGTTTCCATCAAAAACTCGACAATGTGCATGGTAACAAAAGTAAACAATTCACAACTTATTGTCAAGCCTTTTTTATAATCCTGGTGTCGAGGCTTGCGTTCCCATAATCCTGGAGTCTATAAACTACCCTCCAAGGCCTGAAGGCAGGGGTGGGCATTTCGGTTTTCGGTTCGGTTTTCTTCGGTTTCGGTTCGGTTTCGGTTTAATCGGTTTGATAGAAAATGTACCAAATACAAACCGATTAAGTTTCGGTTTGGTTTCGGTTTGGTATGGTTCGGTTTGGAGTTCGGTTTACCAAAGTATTAGGGGTTGGATTGAAATAAAAAAAATTAACTCAAAATAATGAACCAAGAAGCAATAGTAATGAACCAAATATAATGTTAGATATAAATTTGCAAACAGTAACAAAACACATATGAACCAAAAATATATAAGCATGACACATTTGTAAGCAACAACAACGGGAATGAATCAAATTATATATAAAGCCGAAACAAAACAAAACTGGTGCTTGTAAGTAATGAACTAAATATATAGTAGTAGTAGATAATAAATTATAGTTAAATACTATCTACTTAAACCACTATAATTGTTATAGTTGTGAATGTAACTCTTGTAGTAAACTCTAGTCCTGGACAGTAACATTAAAGAATTAAAGCTTCAAAAAGATTAACATCAATCAAATTAATGAGAAAAATCTTATATTTTGGTCTGGTTTAGTTTGGTGTAAGTTGGTTTTGATTTGTTATTTTTTAAAAAATAAGAAATTAATTCATTTTTAAATTAGTTCTGTTTTATTCGGTTTTATGATTTCGGTTCGTTTTGGTTCGGTTTAATACGGGTTGGGAGGAATACTACCAAACTCAAACCAAATTACAAATGGTTTGGTTTCGGTTTGGTTTAATTCGGTTTGGTACGGTTCGGTTCGGTCAAATCGAACCGTTATGCTCACCCCTACCTGAATGTAAGAAGAATCATTGGGAGCAAGACCTTCCTTATCTTCCCTTGGTGGGAATTGAACCCAAGACCTCTCACAAAGGAGAGACTTAGGGGTGGATGGTCATCCATTGGACTACACCCACCAACCCTAATAAGTACTATCATATGTTCTTTAATAGTTGCAACAATTTGACTTTCACGTTTGCCAACGCACAACTTTGACTGTAATTATATTTAATTACGTATTAGTAAAAATTATAAAAGTTAATATTTAGAATATTAACATGAATAGAATATTAATAAGATTTTATACATAATTATTTGATTATACATATTAGTATAAAACCGTGGTGAAAGTAAGATATGTGAACAATGCAAAAATTCTAATGTTGCAACTTTTAAGAAAAAAAAGGAAGTATAATATAGATTACGAAAAGATCTCTATCAATACTATAATAGGAATTAGGTTCAAATGAGAAAATGATTTTTTGAAGAGAAATGAAATGAATTTGAACCGTTAGATTGTATCTGTGAAATTGAAATCTGCATTATTAGGTAAACCTGAATGTGCATTAGGTGAAATCGAAATGTGCAACATAAAAAGTACGACACGTTGTGTTATGTGAAGCTGAATTGTGCATTAGGTGAAACTAAAATGTGCATTACATGAAACTAGAATGTGCAAAATAAAAACTATGATGCGGTGACATGTTTGTCTTTTAATCTGCACATTTCAAATTCACGTAATTCGCATTTGGGTTTTACCTTTTTTCTGCACATTTCAATTTCACATAATGCACATTTCATTTTCACCAAATGCATAATTCAATTTCAAATAATACAATCTAACGGTTCAGATTCATTCTCATTTCTCTCGTGGGAGTCCCTACTCACCGGAACCGCTCCACTATAACAAAAATCAAAGAATAGCTTTAAAGTATATCTTTAAAAATACAAAGAATAGATAATAACAAAAAAATATGTATTTATACTAGACATAATAGAGATCAACCATAGAGATACTATTACTATTCAAGTTACAACTGTTTCAGAACTTTGAAGGAAATTAAAAAGGGAAAATGGAAACAAATAATCCAAGTTTTTAGCGGTCTTCTTACAATAGTCTCACATTTTCATTATTCATGAATAGTCCAATCTTTCCACTCCATTTTCATTCACTGGTCTCTGACCGATTTATTACCTGATATTCCAAGTTATTTTCTTATCTTTTCAAAACATTATGTGATCATAAGGTGTGAATTATGGTATAATGTCTTACAAAGATAAGAAAATAACTTGGAATAACAAGTCATAAATCGGTCAGGGACCAGTGAATGAAGATAAGGTGCAAAGGTTGGATTATTCATGAATAATGAAAAGATGAGACTGTTGGAAGAAGACCGCTAAAAGATTGGATCATTAATTTCCATTTTCCCAACTAAAAATATTTGGTAGAGATTGAGGATGCACAATCTAGGCAAGGAGACTGTATATCAACACATATATTCATTAGATATACTTGAAGAAAATAGTATGATGAATTGTAAACCACTTCACAATTCCATGGATATGCTAATGTCAAACCATCAATTCCAACCAAACCAATGGAAACTTTCTTATATGTAAATAAATATCAACGCTTGGTATGGAATATATTTACTTCATTTGATTGTTTCTTTTAGTATTCTCATGAGTCACGACATCCTTTACTTAAAGGTGTGGCCGTATGGGAATGATTTTGTTCAGATTTGGCAGTACATTTAGAAATCTATTATTTGGAGTAAATTTCACTTTTGGTACTATGAGTATCACACTAATTCCACATTTGTTCCACGCCTTGGACCACTTTTGATACACAACTATTATTTTTAACTCATATATGATCCTTCGGTTGATATTTCTAGTGGTTAAAGTCACCAAAAAGGCATCAGAAAATTGGACGAAAAAATTAGAAATGGTTCAGAAACATTAGTCAAATACCAAAAGTGAACAATGTGAAAGACAGATTCATGTTGAATTGACATAAAATTCGTACGACCAAAAGTTAAAAAATTAGAAATGATTCAAAAACATTAGTTAAATACCAAAAGTGAACAATGTGAAAGACAGATTAATGTTGAATTCACAAATGACAAATGCAGACTTGAGTCTTGACATAATGCAAGTTAAACTTGATATTGTTTCTTCGTTAAAAAGCAAAAAATACATACTACTACCTCCGTCTCGCTATGATTGTCTCATTTTACCTTATTGGTCTATCCCACTAAGATTGTCTCATACCAAATTTGGTAAAGTTTGTGTGGCTATAAATCATTCTTACTTTATCAATTCAATATCAACCACATAAACCATGTTTTATTAATTTGCGTGTCATTCCCTCTTGTCTCATTGTTAGCGGGACGGAGGGAGTAGTAATATTCTTGTACGGCCAAGCGCACAAGCAGAATATCAATCAATGGCTCCTGAAGCAAGTAATTAATGTACGGAGTATTATTTATAATTGACTTGACTTTGACTACAAGAAGAAGATGAAAACTCAAATTTTATTACTTTATTCGGATGAAAGCAAAAAGGAGAGTCATGTAGGCAGAAAATAATGGAGATATTTTCCAAACGAATTATTTACAGACTAAGAAATCCTTTGGACACAAGAACCTATATTGACAATGTCACTTGCAGCACTGAATAACCTAATCCTATACTTGAATACACCAACCCCCCCAAAAAGTGGAGAAAATTGCAGGAGCAACATTGGGAAAGAAAATTCCTAGACTATGCCTACAGGAAATGCAGATAAAATTTTCAAATTCAGCATAGCAACAGCATCCAGGATTTCAAGACTGGTTTGGCAAGAGCGGTTGAGGAAGGATTGAATTTGCGAGCTCTTCATTCAACTTCACAGGGAGTGGTGGCATCTGCTTCATCGTTTCCGGCATATCTTTCAGACTGCATGCAGTATAATGACTTTACTATAGAACAACAACATGGTTATGAAGAAAACCAAGCACGGGATAAACATGACTGCCAAAATCCCGTCTCAAATGCCATATTTAGGGAGAAGCTACTAAGAGTAGCTTAAGTAATCGCACATGGGCGAAATCAGATTTCAATAGAAGCACACAAACATGAACCCGGTATATATATTCAGGTTCTATTATGCAATTTATGCTACTCACTATATAATTTTCTTCACAAGTATCACCAGATACCAGTTCATCATGATCACGTACTTGTATAGTTAACTTAATATCTTGTCGTCACAAAACATTGAGTTATTAAAAAAATTAACAAATAAAAATATTCCAATTGCACACCAGCCCAACATGGGGTTATATGACACAGAAAATACGAAGAATGCCGTCTGCTAGCAACATAGGTAACACTGCTTGCAGTAAATATTTTAGTATACATACTCATTTAAGATTGAGAGGATATTATTTCGAGTCTGGCAGAAAAGACCGATGTTCTCATGTATCTGCATGAAAGGAGAGTGACGTAAAATATAAGTCCTGTCAGTTTGGGGGGAAACAAAAAAAAGAAATGTGATAAACTTTTCCCAACTGGAAGCGAAAATAGACCCCCCCCCCCCCCCCCACACACAAAAGTAGCATGTGCATCCACGTGCTTTTATATGAGTTCTCAATGATGTTCATAACCAATAAATCAAATAAACTCCTTTTATTAGTCCCTAAAACCTTTATCCAAACAGACCCTCAAGAGAGAAGGAACTCCACCTAACCAGGGTTGAAACCAATTCTCCAATCTAAACAATGTACTACCTCCATTCCGACTTAAGGTTCACATCGAAGAATGGCACATTTATTTAGACAATAATTAAATAAGGTAATTCGTGTATATTTTGAGAAATAGTTTTGATGGGTAAGTAATATAAATGGGATCATTGATGATAACGGTGATGTTATAGATGAATAATTTTAAATATTTGACGATTAAATTGTCGTCTTAGAGTGCTAATTATTTCCTAAAATGGAAATGGGAACCTTTAGCTGAACGTCCAAAAATGGCAAGTGAGAACTTTAAGTTGGGATGGAAGGAGTACAATATAAAGTGTGAAGGGCATTTGCCATTACCATACACACATGAGTCACTCAATATATATAACAATCTGCCAAGACATGTTTGTTAACACTTGCCTTTTTCAAACAAAAGGGCTACTCCACACTAACCTTGAATGTAGCAAAATTTGTAGAAATCTGTTCCAAGGAATGAGCAATATGTTCAAGAAGTTGTCCGGTTGGGCCACCAATTTCTGCGAATGACGAAGTCCAACAAGAGGGGGGTTGAATAAGGAATCAATACACAAGTATATGACAAAAAAGTATATCTTACAATTCTTAAGTGATCATAAGATTCTCCACCATCCAAAAATACCACATGTGTACAACCAAGGTTGTTAAAATCGTATTTTTGGATCGAATCAGAATGAGTATTTAAAAATCGAATCGTAAAAATGAACCGTAAATCATAAGATTTAATGAAACAATGAAATAAAAATTACTAAAAATATTATATAAAATGAAACTTACAATTTAGCATTAAATAGTCAAACTATTACAAATTTAAGTCTATAGATCAAATCATTATATGTTTAAGTCTTACAGTGATGTGTTCATTAAAGTTCACAAAATAATTAGTAGCAAAACAATTTCATGTGATCAAGAATAAATGTCATTCAAGAGTTTTTATAAAAAGGTGCAGGTTCGAATCCCTGCTGAGGCCAAGAGTTTTTATTTTTAAAGAAATATTCTTACTTCTCATTTACAACTTTCCCATACCGGAAGCACCAAAGCAGTTTCCCCTCCCCTTCCACTATATAACCCTCGGGTATTCAGCGCAATAGGCAGGTAGCAACACTCACGTTACTAGCCCAAGCAATTTGGGCCATGTTCAGCTGAAGCTGAGCATGAGTTTCTAAAATCGTAAAGTCGGAAGAAATCAGGATTTTATACAATTTTACCCGATTCAAATACGATTTTATACGTTTTTTTATATTTCCGATTTTTTGTACGATTCAAATCGGTTGTATGATGTTGAATCGTAAAATCGTACGATTTTACGATTTAACTCGCGATTTTAACAACCTTGTGTACAACAACAACAGTTTATTATTCCCGCTGTCCCTTTTCAATCTTTATTCTTTCCTTTTTGGTTTTCCTTTAAACCGTCTCCTCTTTCCTTTTTCTAGGAAATGATTCAGTGGTGGATATTTTTTCTATCCCATCGAAACAAATCTCAACCACCACTTTCCACTTAATTCAGAACAGTCCAAAGTCAAATCTGGAGATATATTAAGGGTGGAGATAGTATAAGTTATTAACTAGTCATCATCATCATCATTTTCATTTACCCCAGTGCCGCAAAGGCTCCCACCTACGGTGGGGTAAGGGGGGTCGGATGTACGCAGTCTTACCCCTGCACTAAAGCAGGGAGAGACTGTTTCCGGATGACCCATAGTGAAAATCGCGTCCAAAATCGCATGGACCGACTGCTGCTCCATAACAAAGAAGCGCCAGACAGTTTAGTGAGCCATTTTGCTTTATTCCATCATAATCTCAAGCCAAAAAATAATGAATCTTTGGCTCCATTGCAAATGATGGAAATAAGTTATTAACTAGTACACAGTATTTTTCATTTCCATAAGAAGTGTTAAAACAAGATAAGTTCAATTACTACTCTCATTTATAAATTATAAAAAAGAAACTATGTGCGTATTAACTCTGAATTATTTCATGTTCAAGGGAAAAGATTACTGTAAACTTATAATATAAGTCCCAACAGTACCAAAAAATTACTGTAAACATCACAGCATTTACATTCATTCAAGACCACAGTACCAAAAACAAACTTAAGTTATACCCGAAAATCTTATTTAATGTAGACCAACCAGGAATGGGAATGCATGGTGAATCACCATGTAGTCCATTTCCTCACGGTTCTAACAAAAAAAAAATACATAAACATAGAGCTTCAACATGAAGCAGAGACAAGGCTAGATCTCAATACGCTAAGGGAGTCTGTTTAGGTGGAGGGTTTTGGAGGACTAAGTCTATATCTTGATAAAGAGAATATTCTTACAAAAATAAATGGTGGTTGAAAATCTTGAAATATTATATGATTACCTATTATTGCATTATTCCTACAGTTTCTTTAAAGAATCACAAATACATATCAAGATACATACAGAGTACTAAGATACACACTTAGACCTCCAAACCGTTCATCAAAGCTGACCCTATAACAGTAAATCAGTCTGACAACTTGGCTCGAAGGTTTTATCACCATGCATTCTTTAAGCAAGTACTACTCGTGCAAATATCACATATTACTGCAGAAAGTTAACACAGGACTGTATACCATCGTCATAATACCACATTCCAATCCCTACACCAAGTCACCAATTTCCTGAATAAGAGAAAAGTTTCTGGCAAGCATAATGTCAGGGTTACCCTCGTCAAACATGAACTAATAGTCTAACATTGAAAAACTGTTAGAAGTCATTTTTAAGTTTAACCAATATTACAACATACCCTTGTAAGAGATTCCATCATCATTGTCTAACGATGTTGCAGGTTGAGCATAGACAGGAACATTTGTGTGATTTGCAACATGCATGGATTTTGACACCGGCTCGGTATTTTTTTCCTGAAAAAAGGAGATCAAAGTTGAAGAAAAGTAAGCAAATTGCAGATCTTGACTGGCTAATTGTGCTGCACATAGACTCGGTTACCTTTTTTTCTTTGTTTTTCCTTGACGAATTATGATCTTCTTTTCTCCGCTTGCTGTTCTCCTTTTTCTACAACCAAAAAAAGAAGCAATTAGATAAGACTTACAACAGTAGCTGATATAGCAGGTCATCACTCCAAAATGAAGCTGCATATAGCTTCTCTACTTAAACAATGCCTTTGCAAATTTATTCATAAAATCCAAGGATGTAGAAAACAATATACCAATTGTCTAGAATTACAAATTTTCCACTCAATGGCCATGTGCATGTGAGTTCTAAGGAACTCATAGAGAAATCTATCAATTGCCAGCATAAAAGTATTACTTTTCAACTCGCATTTCAAATAGTTTGATGGCGGATATGTAAAATGGCATGTCAGCAGAGGCATATTTGATGTGTGCAAAAATATAGAGAGAGAAATAGCAAAATCAAGTGAAATCAGAAGCTCACTGTCATCCATCTACATCTTAGTGCTACATCCCGCACAGTCTTATCGTTTAACTGCATAGCAATTTTTGCATAGCGGACTATGTTACTTTCCTTAGCATATCTGCAAATGCCATAGTACAAAGTCAGATCACAGTCTAAAGAAAATGCATTTGAAATTGCTGGGGCATGTTCAAAAGGTGATATGTCACAGTTAATAAAAGATAATCAGAAACATAGCAGGCCATTTATAAGTTGCTAAAGAAGGTCTATTATAATGTCATTTTATACAAGACAGCATATGCAAAATACTTTAATCCATTTGATGATTGGGGGCTCTGTTTGGATAAATTGGAGGTATCTTAACCTTCAGCATATCTTTTCCCCTAATTTCCCATCTTTCCCTTTTTCAATGGGACGCTAATATACAAGAGCCCAAATAAAGAATCTTTCGCGCTGACTAGGAAACCGGACTATTCTCTTCAACATCAACTCAAAACTTTAACCAAGCAAAAAATTCAAAGCTTTATCCAATCCAACAGGGGTATCCATATGGAAATTTAGAGGTCGAAGATAAAAAAGATAAAGAGGAGAGCAAAAAAAGACTAACGTTGTGAGTAATTCTTCCAAAATAGACTGTTCGTCGGCAGTCCATTCGACGGATATGCCGGGGTTGTGGCGGAGCGCCGCCTGGGTAGGCCCCAACACCGACCTTTCAGGTACAGATACGCCGTTAGTGGTGACGCCATTCGCGGTGCCCGTCCCATCCTGGCCGTTGCTATTATCATTACCGCTTCCCGGCGACTCGTTCGCACTTGCGGCCATTGAAATTAAAAAAAAAACACAAACAAAATCTCTGAAGTCCCAACCAAAGAGAGATTCAGATACGGAGTTCTTTAGCCTTTCCCTTTATATGGTTTTGGAGCTAATCTCAGCTGTGAAGAGCGGGAGTTTGTCGTTCTGAGGGAATTGAGTCGAGAGCGTAGTAGACGAGAAAATCCACGAACATATGTCTGAATCAGGAAACCGATTCCCCCCTTTCTTTGGTCATGCGAAAATGAGCCGACTCCAAAAAATAAAGACGGCTTTTCCGGATTATTGTGCTGCTGTCTATTGCAGACTTCAGGAGGCAAATCTACGAGTATACTCGCTTGGGTCGGGTCGCCGGATGCTGGGAAATTTTTAGGGCTAATTAAGAGTAATTAAGACACAAATGGTAAAAATAAGAGTATATGACTTAATTTCTCGAAATTGAGTTTTTTCTCGGAATAATGTTAATTAAATAAATAATTCTCAAAATACTGATGGGTTAAAAATAATTTTCAAAATACTGTAGACTTAATCGTGGTTAAGGAAAGCCGCTACTTGAAGTGACGACTCTTCTCTTACAGTACAAAAGTCGTCATTCCAAGTGGCGACTCTTCTTTTACAACACATTTTATACATATATAAAACGCAGTATATTTCAAGAATTTGGTTAAATGTTTTCCCGATTGAATTTTGAGCTAAAATTTGGTATGCATAAACTAGACTTGATGAGGAAGCTCCAAACATTTCATCAAAAATTCCACCGAGAAGACCTCTTATGGTGTTGTCCGCACGGGGCTTCCGATCAGGCTATATTGAATACGATAAAGATGAACGAGAAGTTACGATATAGTGTATTTAATATTTGGCCCTCGAAAACGGCGCTCTCACTATTTCTGGGAAAATATGAATGCCTCCAAAATTTAGGCTTACGGAAGCTCAGACTCAGATATATATCTGAATGTTAGGCTTACGTATTACAAAAGGCTTACGGACCCAAATACATAATTAATCTGGTCTAATGACTAATCTATTAAATAAACAAATACAAAGAGAACAAATGAACACAATATAATATATTCGTAACAATCTCTCCCTTTGTCTCGAGTTGGCCGCCTTCCCATTTTTGTGATCAAATAGTATAGAGATGCTCAAATAGTTTTGACTTCCTTGATTCCGAGCAATCTTCACTTTGATGGTGAAGTATAGTAGTCTCCCCTTTCACTATGAGTGTGCATCCATTCTCTTGGCTATGATCACAATTTGATCAACAACAACAATTATAGTTTGGAGTTTTATACTATGTTTGTCACTAAATTGAGAACGTGTTTATTAACAGGGTTTGGAGTTTTTTTGTTTATGTTTTGAAAAATATAAAATTTGAAATTTTGCAAACCACTGAATTGGGTCTTGCTTTGGTGGGCTAGTGTTAGTCGATTGTTTTTGGTCCAATCGGGTTTAAGAGCATGATTTTAGAGAAATTCTAGCTATTCACAGTCACACATTACTAATCACGTGATTCACGGCCACAAAATTAAAGCTAAATAAATATATATATTTTTCTAAAAAAACTATTTTACTCTTCCACTTCTATTCTATTCTATTTTATATAAGAAAAGAGATAGCTCATCAAAATACTATTTTGTTCTTCAAATTCACACATGGCTATCTCTCCTTATTTCGCTCCATTTCTATTATTTTGATATGTGGCAACCTATACTTCTTCCTATCTTCTTTCTAAATACCGAATAATAATTCCAAGAACATTTATTTAACTTTTAAATGTGGATCTCATGTTATGAAAATCTCATTTTTTCTTTAAAGTGTTTTAATTTTTTCATTATAGATCCCATTTTATAAAAAACATATCAAAATTTATAATTTTTACGATCTTTCATTTGACACCAGTATTCCCTAAATAAATTTTATAAAGCAAATTTGAAGATTTATTAAACAATCTTCTTATTTTTCAACCTCAAAATCATTTTTTTATAGATCAGTTTTCTTTATTGAATATAGTTTCTAATATATGAACTAAATAAACATGGTTGATAAAATGGTATAAAATGGTAATTTGATATAAGATGGTACTCTGATGAGATATATATTTTCTTATATATATATTTTGATATAAAAACAGCATTTTAATATAAATATCTATTTTGATATATTTATAAAATGACACTGTTTGACATTGTTTTTATGTAGATAATTTGCCAAATAAGGAAGTGAGAAGAAGTGAGAAGTTGATTTCGGGACTGCTCGAAAAGTAAAGTGAGAAGTTAATTTCAGGACGGAGGGAGTAGTATTTTCATATAAAAATGGTATTTTGATATAAAATTATGATAGTTATAAATTATTTTTTCACCATCTATATCATGTGATGTTTGCATTTATTTAATTTTTACAGATGTTATAACTTATAAGAACCAAAATCAGCCTTTAAAATCAAGTTAAAGTGTGAACATGCCTGAAACATACGGTTCACTAAGATATGAACACATTCAAATTGATAGTGATATTGATTCGTTCGAATATAAGAATAAATGTTTTATCATCCCATGTTATGAAAACCCCATTTTTTCTTAAAAGTGTTTTAACCTTTTCATCATTGATTCAATTTTTATAAGACATATATCAACATTTGTAATTTTTACGATCTTTCATGTGACACAGTATTGCCTATATAGATTTTAAAAAATAAATCTGAAGATTTATTAAACAATCTTCTTATTTTCCAACCTCAAAACGGTTTTTCCCATGTTGAATATAAAAAAAGTTCCTAATATATGATCTAAATATAAGAAAAATACATTTCTTGAGAAAAGTTATTGTATGTACGTTTTGTATTTGAATACATTATTTATTTTTTATTCACACTACATGATTATTGTTGTAATTCATCTATCCTAAACTCTATTATGTTAATTTCTCTAAGATATGAACACAATTCAATTTCATGGTCATATGCGCATTTTTTGTCATCCATCTAACCAATATTCAAGTGTGGATGAAAGATTTTTCTTCTTCCCTCAATTTCGAATGACCAATTAATATTCTTTAGTGACAACGATAACCTTGACTCGGTGTTGTTAACAAAAAAGTAAAGAGACAATGTTTACATCTTAAACGCAAGCAAAAAAATATACCGAATGAAAAGATTTGAAGTATGCAAACTTTGATTCACGATTTTCTATTCATGTACTAATATAAGAAAACAGTAGTCTCGGTAAATTACATTTAAAAAAAATAAATTCAAACGTGTTAACTTCTCAAAAAACTCACTCCCTTTTTATTTTTTCACCACGTGGCGTCTTTCTACTTCAAAAGGATGGTTGAGCAGCAAAGGGAACGATGCAGCTGGCTCGGAGATGCAATTGGTGGGGTCCAAGATAAAGAAAACCCTGGTTTTTCAATTGAACGGAGTAATTTCTCTCTTTCATATGTAGTGCTTTTAGGTATGAGGTAATCTATCTAACAATTGAGCAGAGGAACTTTCAATCTCATATGTAAAGATTTTAGGTATAAAAAGATAGGCTTGTTAATAATCTAGCGGAAAATTTTCTCTCTCATATATAGTGCTTTTAGATATTAGAAGATACGATTGCTAACAATTGAGCAGAGGAATTCAGTGTGAGAATTCTCTCTTATGTAATGTTTTTAGATATTACAAAATAAGTTTGCTACCAATTGAACAACATAGCTTTCTCCTTCATATTTAGTTCTTTTAAGTACTATAAGATAAGAAGATTTCCAATATTTCATTTCAAAATATACTACTTCCTCCGTCTCGAAATTAACTTCCCATTTGAAATAAACTTACTGAAGGGTAAATTATATTGTTTCGACACTGTTGAGCGGGATAATTTTCTTTCTCATTTGTATTGCTATTAGGTATAAGAAGCTATTGAACAAAATACCTTTTCTCTCTAACATCTAGTGCTTTAAGGTATGAGATGAGATGAGACGTCTAACAATTAAGCGAGACAAATTTCTCTCTCATACGTAAGAGTTTTAGATATAAGAAGATAAACTTGCTAATAACTGGGCGGTTATTGAAGAAAATCTTTTTCTTCAAAAAGTGGTAAACCTTTTTCATTTTTAATTTTTTTTACAAAAATATACGAGCATATCAGAACTCATAATTTCTTATGATCTTTCAAATAACATCAATATTGTTGCATATATAAAAATCTAAAAAATCGGAAAGTTTATTAGGCAATATTTCTATTTTCCTACCTCAATACGGATTATTCGGTATTAAATAAATAAATAAATCATAATATATCTACAAAATAAGAATAGTTGATAAAAATAAGAGTTATTAACTATTAGCGACTATAATTATGTTTAAAGTTATACTCCTTCCGTCCCATTAGAAGGTTCACACTTTCCTTTTTTGGACGTCCCAAAAGAAGGTTCTCATTACCATTTTAGGAAACAATTAACAAACTTAAGTGACAAATTAATCATTAAATTTTAAAAATAATACATTTATAACATCATAATTATGAATACCAACTACAGTATAATACAACAACATCCAAGCCTTAGTCCCAAAAGATATTGGGGTCGGCTAACATGAATCGATACATGATATCACAACCAAAAGGAAAAGAAGGAATAAAGATAAAAAGATAAGCTATTATGAAAAGATAATATAAAAAAGATGAATATATATAAAAATGATAAAATAAAAAGGCTGCAAATAATGCATATATATAGGGATAAAAAAACTAGGAAAAAAAAGATGAGGGAAAAAGATTATCAAGATCACTCCTTCACGTGAATACCCGCCCTCCACTTAGTTCTCTCCAAAGTCATGCCCTCATCCAACCCCAGAAGAAGCATATCACTTCGAACTCCCCTAACCCACGTCTGTTTGGGTCTTCCTCTCCCTCTCTTCCCTGCATCTTCTCCACACATCTCAACTCGCCTAACAGGTGCATCACTCGGTCTTCTACGCACATGACCAAACCACCGTAGGCGCGACTCCCGCATCTTGTCTTCAATAGGTGCTACTCCCACCCTTTGTCTGATTGTCTCATTCCTCATGCGGTCCTTCCTAGTATGCCCACACATCCAACGCAGCATGCGCATCTCTGCCACACTCATCTTTTGAATGTGACATTGTTTCACCGCCCAACACTCTACGCCATACAGTAATGCAGGCCTAATTGCTGTCCTATAAAATTTACCCTTCAGTCTAGTCGGCATACCTCGGTCGCATAGAAATCCTGACGCACTCTTCCACTTCATCCACCCTGTTCTGATTCTATGGGATACATCTCCATCTAACTCACCGTCCTTCTGAATTATGGTGCCCAAGTAACGGAACATATCGCTGACTGGTATCTCCTTACCATCCAGAGTAATTCCGCTATTACCACTACTTCTACCTCCACCAAACTTGCACTCCATGTACTCTGTCTTGCTCCGACTTAGTTTGAAACCCTTATTCTCCAATGTTTGTCGCCATACTTCCAACTTTGCTTTAAGACCTGATTGCGTCTCATCAATCAATACAATATCGTCGGCAAACATCATGCACCACGGTATATCGTCTTGAATTGACTTCGTAAGTTCATCCATGACTATGGCAAATAAGAAAGGACTCAAGGCCGATCCTTGGTGCACTCCGATAGTAATAGGGAACTCTTCAGTCCTCCCTACACTAGTACGAACACTTGTAGTACAATCCTCATACATATCCATGATGATGCTGATATACTTGCGTGATATGCCTTTCCTAGTTAAGGCCCACCAAAGAACTTCTCGAGGTACCCTATCATATGCCTTTTCTAAGTCAATGAACACCAAATGCAGATCCTTATGAGCATCTCTATACTTCTCCATAAGTTGACGAAGAAGGTGAATAGCCTCAGTTGTTGAGCGACCAGGCCTAAAACCGAATTGATTCTCTGAAATCTTCACAGTCCTTCGAAGTCTTTGCTCAATCACTCGCTCCCAAAGTTTCATGGTGTACTCATAAGCTTAATCCCTCGATAGTTGGCACATTCTTGTACATCACCTTTATTCTTAAATAAAAGGATAAGAGTATTCTTCCTCCAACTCGTTGGCATCTTGTCGTTTCTCCAAATCATGTTGAAGAAACTTGTTAACCACTCGACGCCTCTCTCTCCCAAACTTCCCCAAGCCTCGATCGGTATGCCATCTGGCCCCATTGTTCTTTTCCGTCCCATCTTCCTCAGAGCTTCTTTAACTTCCGTTGTTTGGATCGTTCTCACAAAATCACGGTTTACCATACAATCTGGTATGGACAAATCGCCGATATCTTGCGTTTTGTTCTCGTTGAATAGTGTATCAAAGTATGACCTCCACCTCTCTTTTATCTCTCCGTCATCCATTAATATCCTCTGATCAACATCCTTCACACACTTAACTTTTGCAATATCTTGAGTTCTGCGATCACGAAGACGAGCAAGTCTATAAATATCTAGTTCTCCTTCCTTAGAGTCCAACTTTTCATACAACTCCTTGTTCACTTTCCCTCGTGCTTCCCTTACGGCTTTCTTTGCTTGTCTTTTAGCCTCCCTGTATGCTTCTATGTTCTCATCACTCCAATTTGTTACCAACTACAGTATAATATATACCTAAAATTATTTCTCAAAATATACTCGAAGTACTTTATTTAATTATTGCCTAAATAACCGTGCCGTTTTGCTATGGGAACCTTCCAACGGGGCGGAGGGAGTATAAAAGATCATTTTTTTCTTTACCAAAATAAACGTCACCAACTTTCTGTATACTACCACGTGCTTAAATAGATGCAACATCTTATAGGTTTATTATACTCACATATTTTAATTTGATTATATTTTATTTATTAATGTATTGTAAATTTATTTTTTGAGCCTTATGAGTTTAAAAATATGAATACTCCATTAATATTAAATTCTTTTTTGTCAAAAATTCTTTAGGTAACATACACCTTTCTTACACATTTTATTTTCTATTACAGATGATATTACGGAATATATTTTATATCACTCTCCTTGTCCCATTAAAATTTGTCTATTCATTGGATGGAAGTATTATGCTTATTTGAAAAATCTTTGCTTTTACATAAATATTATCATTTATGATACTCTTTATATCAAACTTACTTTTTTTGTCATTTATGATATTCTTTTGTTGTTTAGTACGTATATAACAAGATGTTAACAATTTAATTAGATATTAAATATCTCGTATTATTCTCTAGAAAATAATTGTGTGTAATTCTACTATTATTTTGGCCTGGTCTAATTTTTCGTCACGTCAAGATAATGCCAATGTTGAAATAATGCCAATTTTGGAATATATCTCACATGCACGTGGAGGTTTTAGGTATAAGAACATAAGCATGCTAATAATTAAGCGGGCGAAAATTTTCTACCATATTTGTGTTTTAGGTATTAGAAGAAAAGCTTGCTGACAATTGAGCAGGAAATTGAGTGGGATAATTTTCTATCACATACGACGTAATGCTTTTAGATATTAAAAGATAAGGTTGCTAACATTTGAGCAAGTTAATTTTCTCTATCATATGTAGTAATTTTAGATATTAAGAGTTAAGCTTGCTAACATTGAGCGGAAAAATTTTCTCTCTCATATCAGTATAATAAGATAAGTCAGCTAACAATTGAGCGGACGAAATTTCTCCCTCATTTGTAGTGGTTTTAGAAATAAGAAGATAAGCTTGATGATAATTGACCGGGAGAAATTTCTCTATCGTATGTAGTGCTTTTTGGTATTATACAAAAAAAGTTTTCTTAACAAATGAGCAGGGGAATTGAGCAAAATATTTTTCTCTCTCATATGTAGTGTTTTTAAATATTAGAAGTTAAACTTGCTAACTATTGAGAGGAATTATTTTCTCTTTCATATGTAGTATTTTTAGGTATAAGAAGATAAACCGGCTAAAAATTGAGCGAGAGAATTTCCCCTCTCATATGTAATGGTTATGTATAAGAAGACAAACTTGCTAATAATTGATTGAGAGATAAATCTCTCTCACATTTTAGAACTATTTTAACTCATGATTACCAAGTGCTTATTTAACTAATATTTGTTAATATTAATATTTGTTGTATTAACTTAAAATTTATGTCATTCACTTAGTGTACCCACTCTTTTTAGAATTGTATTTAATTTAAAATTCATTTAACCATGAAAATTAATAGATAGCAAATTCTAATGAGTATCCCTGGGACTGCAAATGATCCTGAAACTCGGTTGGGGTTGAGTATCCCCGGGACTGCAAATGATCCTGAAACTCGGTTGGGGTTGAGTATCCCCGGGACAGTAAGTGATCCTGAAACTCGGTTGGGGTGGAGTATCCCCGGGATGCTAAATGCTCCCAAAACTCGGTAGGATACTATGAATGTAGAATGTAGCTGGTGAGCTAGACATTCAGGAAAAGGGTGAGAAATGTCAGGTAAGAACTTTATCTCTAAAAGACTCTTTGAATGAAATGACCTACGGGTCGAGTATTTTATAAATATATATATATATATATATATATATATATATATATATATATATATATATATATATATATATATAGTATGTATCATCGGATGAATGAGTCACACACACACACACACACACACACACACACACATATATATATATATATATATATATATATGTATGTATCGCCCTATTTTTGGGTCTCGTGTCTGAAACATTAGTTATTCTTCATATAGCCTGCTTGTCACTAGTACTTCTATGGAGTACTGACCCCTCCGGGGGCCCTCACATTTTTCAGGTTGAGGCTAGAGTCCTACTACCTGCACCTTTGCCTAGGGTGATCCTTCGAGGAGGAAGACGTGGTTCGTGATTCCATTCGTGTTTTTGAAATCTATAAAGTGCTCATGGATTTTTGAACAATGTTTTCATTAAAACAGTTGGGGGCCTGCGTGCCCGTGTTTGCCACGTGTGGCTAAGTATCAAACATATTATTATTTCCGCATTTGTTTGATTATGATATTGATGTTGATTGTATGTGTTTACTAATCGGTTTGGCAATAGAATCAATCGGACGCCTTGTACAATTCAATAGGGATGAACTGTTGTTGTTCTTATCGGGTTGTACGGCGGTTGTCTACGTGGCTCGGATGGGGTCCGGGGCGTGACACGAGCAAATCGGCCTCATCCGCCTTTTTCTTGAGGCCCTCCACCTCGAGCCACAGCCTCTCCAAGCTGCCCAGAGCCTCATCAGCCGAAGCCACCTTCTCCTCGATCGGCTTTAGCCGAGCGATCTCCCTTTGCTGCCTTTTGTTGCTCTCCATCAGCATAAAGGCACCCCGCAGAAACACAATGGTTAGACAACGCTGAAACATGCAATGAACAAAGAAAAAAGGGGAGAAGACAAATCAGGCAAAGGAAACTTACTTGGACGATGTGGTCCATCCCACTGTCGTAGATCTAGACATTACCGAGCTTTTTCAGTTAAGCCCGGTCCTTGTCGGGAATGGCCTGGGAGATCACCTCATGGCCATCAATAATATCGTTGAACAAAACGCCCTTAACGGGGTATTCAACCTCAAGCTTGTAGGTCCCCTTGACCAACTCTTGGCTGGACCCCTTCTTCCGGGGGGCTGCGGCAGCAAGGGAAAGGTTGGAGACAGCGGTGGACGAAGGACTCGAAGTAAGATCCACCAACGCATCAGCATTAGAGCCGCCTTCGCCCCCAGAAGGAACGGTCAACACCCCGACATCATCACCAGAAGAAGCCCTCTTCGACTTCTTGGTAGGCTTTAGGCCCGCCTCCGTGAGCTTCTTCTGGCCCTCTTCGGCAGGCCATTTCTTCTTCGGCTGGACGGGAGGCTTCGTCGCAGGGGCAGTAGCAGGTTGGCCCGCATCGGCTTCCGACTTAACGACCTGCTGAGCTTTAAGTTCTTGAGACGCCTTTAGCTGCGCCCTCTTCATAAAGGACATGCGATCCATACTGAAACCTGCACAAGGAAAACACAAGGGTCAGCGAATGAGGGGATAAACCAACGGTGAACAGAAGGGCGTCAGAAGGACATTACCATTGGCCTCAGCTGGCACCCCCGGATCACGGCCATCGGCCTCCTCATAAGTCGTGGTCATCGTCGGCCACAGTGCTACATCATCCTCCTTGTCACCATATACAAAATACCTCACGAAGCCGAGGGCGGCCATCTTGTACTCCGTGATGTACTCTTTCACACTCCCCGGCCCCCCTTTCAAGAACGCCACCACCTGCGCGTCCAAGATTGAACTCTTCGGTGGATCATGAAGGTTGAACCCTAAACCCTAAACCCTAAACCCTAAACCCTAAACCCTAAACCCTAAACCCTAAACCCTAAACCTTAAACCCTAAACCCTAAACCCTAAACCCTAAACCCTAAACCCTAAACCCTAAACCCTAAACCCTAAACCCTAACCCTAAACCCTAAACCCTAAACCCTAAACCCTAAACCTCCCACTATGGCCGACAGAGGGGAATTCGGTGCCTCCCTCACCCAGCGACACAAAACAAATTTACTCTTCCAGCCATGGATGGACGAAGGAAGATCGGTGAAGGACCTCTTTCTATGGATCTGTTGAAGGGTGGCATAGCAAGAACAGTTCTTGTGGCTTCCTTGACCTATTTGGTACAGTTTCATAAACAGCGTCGTATTCGGCCTAAAGACCAACTCAGCACAATGGAGGAGGAAGCCGACGATCAAGGAATAGCTATTCGGTGTCAACAGAGCTGGAGGAAGACCCACCATGTCCAAATACTCAGTAATAAAAGGATGAAGTGGGAACCACAGTCCTTTTGCAAAGCTCATCGGGTAGACTCCAAAATACCATGCCAGAGGGTTGAGTACATGGTCCGTCGGCTTGGGCGCCCCAACAATCCAAAACGGTCCCACATACATCTGGGCGACCAAGTACTCACCCGCATTACTTTGCGGCCTGATGATATAGATATTGGTGAGGTCCAAATAGGAGAAGCCTGGTCCGTTCTTCGGCCGACGAGTCCTCCTAACCGGCGCCTTCCCTTTCACAACTGACACCGACTTCGGGCATGGAATGGTGGCCGAGGTAGACGCCTCGTCCACAGCACGGGAGATCCCAACGTCCTCGCCTTCAGATGACGATGTGGCCTCCTCGTCCTGGCCCTCCTCGTCCTCCTGCTCCCCAGATTTGAAGGAGCTCAGATCTTCGATCTCCTCGCAGAACTCTTCGACCAACCCATAATCGAGGGTCTTTGCGGAGACCTCGTCATCATAAGGGTAGTACTCTTCGTCCAAAGGCTTCATTGCAACAACTACTAAAGCCCTACGAGGTTCTATTTTGGATCTAAGTAGGGTTCACTGACTAACACTAGATCGAAGGCCAAGGAAGCAAAATATGTAAAAAATGAAGGAAAGTGTGATGAACTGACATTTGAACGTTTGAAGTTTTGAAGAACACTCGAACAGTCTTTATCTCTCTAGAATTGGGCAGCACTTCGTTATCTCAAGAATGCAATGGGGAGCTTCTTTGGAGGGAGGGGGGTATTTATAGACCTCCCCCCAACGGTCATTACACATGGCACACCATCAGTGGCCACCCCAGCGGTCACCACTACAAGGCCTAAGAAGGTGTCACCGCTTCGTAAACGGGCCAGGCCCACTTCGGGGACAGTCAGCCCACTTCAAAGGAAGCACTAACGGCTCAACCCACGGACTAATGGCATTTACAAACGACAAAGTCACTCAACGGCCTCACCAGAGAAAATCAATCTCACTTCAACGGCTGCCTGACATCTAACACGTACATCGGCCACAACGGCCAACAATAATTTCAAAATGCCAGGTCACACCACAAAGTGTACCCATATCGGCCCAAAACAGAATACCAATAGCATGGCCTCTCCAACGGCCACAAAAGCAAAGCAAAAAGCAACCCCGCAGCCATCAGCCTTGTATAAAACCCTAATGATAATTTCGCAAAAGCGACCTGCGTCCAAGGGTTCTTCCACAGGGTTAACTTGGTCAGGAAATCGCCAAGGAATTGGATTCAGGGGAATACAAGGAACCCGCTTCGGCCTAGGGTTATCCTTTACTCCTTCACCCCTCGCGCACTCTTTGGACTGAAGCAGTGGGGGACTGGGGGGACTACACCGACTTCTGGGATACAAGAGGACAAAATCAAAGAAATCCAAAAATATACTAAGTCCACAACTACAACATCAGAACATATATGCACCACAACATCCATGACCTCGTGGAGCACCTTCGGCCGCAGCAAAGTCAGCAGACAGAATTCTCTCCACTATCGGCTTCAGACCACAGGCCATTCAACGGCCTCCAGGTCACATACTCTACTATCGGCCAAGTGGCCAATAGGAGGCCACTATCGGCCAAGTTAAAAACAGGAACTCAACGTCCTCAGGTCACCATCATCCATGAGACCAGGATACACACTACCACGGATCGGTGCCGCCATCGTCTCCGAAGCATGGACACCAAGCTATGGACACCACCGCTCCGGCCTTAAGCACAAAACAGACGTGAGGCCTCCTCGGCCAGTCCATCAAAGGCAGCCAACGATAACAAAAAAAACGACAACACCCGCATCAGCTATTCAAATCAAAAGGCCACACAACGGACGCACAGCAACGCGGGATACTCTTCGTCCACAATGAAGGCCACACAACGGCCAGAACGCAGAATGTCCATAACGGCCAGAACAGGGAAAACCCCATACCGATGTCACAACGGCCAGAAAACGTCAAAACCATGGAATCTACTCTTTGTCACTTTGTCTACTTCTCAGCTCAGAGAGTGGGGGACTCCTGATGGAGTATATGGGTCTGGATCCCAGTATCCACATACTCAGAAGGACAGAAGGTACCACGATCACCTGTTGGACCCCCGTCGGCCGGATGACCTTCATCGGCCAGAAAGAAGTCTACTCAGAATACGATCCAGAAGCCAAAAGAACCGGGTGACCTCGTCGGCCACGCCCTTGTCGGCCACGCCCTCGTCGGCCACGAAAAGCTCCCAGAACAGGATTTCATACTTAGTCAGTTTTGCATATCCTGTATTCGGCCCAGTAGCGGTCCGGTTGTAGATGAGCCTCCCAAGTCCAAGACTTGGGAGCCCAGCCCACATTTTCTCTATAAATACTCCCTTTGAGAGTAGTCGTAGGGGTTGACAAATTATTTATTGCAAAAAGTTATTGCACTTCTCTCTCTAGCTTTCTCTTCTCTCTAGATATATAATCTATCACTTATAGGACTAGTTGGAATTGTTTGGTGGTTGGAACTAAATTAGTAGAATCTGAATTACTGAGTTAAATAAAACTGCATTGGCAATGAATAGAATTCGCCCAATCCGCCGGCAAAATCTACTTGTGATTCCTACATTATTTCATGAATTGGGGATTGCCACCAAGAATATCCTGACTCCTGGCATTTGGTTAGGTCAGAGAATGTTAATTTCGTAAAAAAAAAACTTGGCACACTCCGTGAACCAGCAACAATGAAAAAAATTCCACAAATAGGATATGACACTACTAAAAACTCGCTTATAAGTTATAATGACACTTTTTAATAACACTATTTATGATAGTGTCAGAAATACACCGACATATTATTTCTGATACGCAAGTGTCACTATCTTATGACCCAAATTTGTTCCGCCAAAGTGAACAACGATTAAGTAGAAAAGTCGTTCCCTTTGCCTATCAAATCTCTAGACTGACTAATATTCATCTTTTCCACATAACCTAGTCTAAAATGTCATAATTTTTTCATTTTTGCTCCATTTTTTATAAAAAATATACCAAATTAAATATCTTTTTATGGTCTTTCATATGATACCAGTATTATATATGTAATTTGAAAAAACAATCTGGTAAATTTTCGTGAAAGGTCAATACATGTATATTTACTATTATTTAAATTTAGTGTAGTCAGATCCGATTTTATTTGTTTGAATCTAGCCCAATCAATCATAGATTCCCGATCCACCCAAGTTTATGAGTTTGAAAGTCTTCTGAAAAATCATGTGAAGTGAATGTTTGGGCTTCTTCAACAATTGGAGGTTCAAACTTCACTTCTTCTTTGACAAAAGTCGACCTATCATCATGAAAAATAAGACCGACGTACACGTCACTATCATCCTGCATATATCATATTTTTATAAAAGAAACAATATTAGATATGTGTATTACAAGAGAAATACATTTATATTTAGACTTTTTATACCCGACTTATTTTTCAATGTTGCTCAAATATGCTTACCAATTTCTTAAATTAATAATTTATTTGATTCACTTAAAAATGCAAAATATTACACATATTGAATACTTCGTAACTAGTTAAATGTACAAACAGAAACATATTTATCTGCAACACATGTGCCTTAAGTTTATAATTGTTTTAATAAGTCATAAGTATACTAGAAAGTTATAAAAATAATAATCAAAATATAATCTCTCGAGTTTCAAAGCACAAAAAGTTTTTTTAAAATAACCCCAAAAAACCTAAACATTCAGAATTGTTCAATTCTGGTCTCATCTGATCTACTTTCGTACATGTGTTACTAATATCTAAGTTCGATATAGTATAGGATAATATGAGTCTGAAACGAGTTGAACTGAAAATATCTTTTACACTACACAAGTTTAAACATTATCAAACAATTAATTATGCTTATTCATATTTAAAATTTTGGATAAATAAAAAATATATTAAACTAACATTCTAAATTATATATAGGAGCTGTTAATTTATAAAAAGATAATTGCTATTTGAAGTGTACTTATTAGTTTGACAAAAATTAATTATTGGGTGACATTAATTTATTATTATAATACAAATAAAGATGTTTTAATTGAATTAAAATTTACTGATCTAGTCTAATCTGGTATAATTTTATCTTATTTGTTCTATTTAAGTTTGGTCTGGTCTAGTCTAAACTGGTCTACCCTATTAGATGTATGTTTATGTGCGGGTGTTTTTTTCTATCTGTTTTATACAACTATCAAAATTTCATTTGGTTTAAATTGGGATAAAAAACATCTCAATTAAAAACATCCAAGATGCCATCATATCGTAGTTATATGATTATAAAGATGAATGAAAAAGTATATATATGACCATCAAAATATTAACGAATATTGTATATAACAAACTCAATAAATCACATCACAAAGAAGAACTGAGATACAGATAAGTGTAATCCTGATTGAATTAGGAATTTAAGTGTACTTCAAAACATGTTACACAAAATTTTGGAAACATTAAAACCTATTTTTATTTTAAAGAAGCAATTAATTGAGTTTTTTCCCAGAATAATGCTAATTAAATAAATAATTCCCAAAATACTGTCCGGTTTAGAATAGTTCCCGAAATACTGCTCGGGTTAATCATGGTTAAGGAAAGCCGCTACTTCAAGTGGCGGCTCTTATGTGCAGTACAAAAGCCGCCACTTAGAGTGGCGGCTCTTGTGTTAACTAACTTCCTGCACAATCTATTCCACCAGAAAAGCTGTAATCACCAGAAAACCTGCTCATTACAGTCCATTCCACGCAAACAAACAACCGAACATTAAATTTATTAAGACAAAATATATGAATGGGATCCATTACTAAGACAGTTACATACATAAATGGATAATCCTTCAATTCCATCACACCTACAATCTACAGGTCTGCATTCAATGCAAGTGTAATAATAATATATCAGAAACACAAAACGAAGCAATGAAACTACATTGCATCAAAAAACTTGAAATAACACATAAAAGTTATAATAAATCTAGTGTTTCACATAATGTTTCGATCTGCTAGTACATGTTTCAACTTTCACACAATAATATAAATACAAATATCATAAGTCAACATGATCATCATCATCATGAAGGTCATGTGGTTGTGGCTGTGGTCAGGGGCGCCTGTGTTGGTTATGAGGCTGAAGAACAACTCTATCATGTCGTACTGCTTGAGAAGACCCTGTCGTGGATGTAGATGTCGTGGAATACTTAGAGGCGGTCATATATCCATAAACTACTCGGTCCAACACATCAGCGCACAGTGCAACAATGCCCGAACAAGCCTCATGGTATCCCTGTACATTTACTGCCTCATCATGTACAGCAGTCGCTCTGTCATGGATGCTACGCAAAGCCCGTGTCTGTAATGCACATGGTTATTGGTGAAAAACACATGAATAAATAAAGTTATTTTAGTGACTATGTTGTTTACCGTCATATGAAGAGCGACAGAGCTAGGCTGGTAATGATTGGTGGGTAGATGAAAATTGGGAGAGATGAACACCCGTGTGATGGTGTAATACCATCTCATGTAATTTACAGAGGTTATGGGGACTAATGATGGGGTCCTGTGCACTATATACGCCGCTCTCTCATCCCACATAGTGATATACTGAATATGACGCATCCCCCAATCTTCTTTGTGGTAGGATTACCACGAACGGTGAACAACAATGATGCAGTATGGGTGGTGGTTGATAGGCTTACCAAGAGTGCACACTTCTTGCCTATTGTTGGAGATATTTAATTGTGAATCAAGTTTGTCATAGATTAGCTTTATATTTAATCCTTGTATTTAATAAGTGCATGAATTAGATAGCAATCGGGCCAAGTGTTATGCCCATATAAACAGGCTAAAAGCCTTGTACGCCTAACCTAAACCTCGCCTATAAAAAGGGAGCCGAAGGTTTAGGAATAGCTTAACGTCGTACTTATTTTTCATAGCCTTACGCGCATACTTTTGTGTTGTACGAGTTCACGGTCTATCAAAGAGGGTTTTACGTTGATTCATTCTGTGTTCATCCTTACGTTTAATCTTCGTCGTTAGATCGTTATTCATTGCTGTTACAGAAACAGGGACTAACAATTGGTATCAGAGCCGATCGAGAACCGATCAGAAGAACGCCAGCAGAATACTCTGTTCTTCTTTACATTGTTCTTACTGTCGATATTTCGCTCTGTAATTTTTTTTCTTGTTCAAAAATTGTAAAAGTTACACCTTTAGAATCGCCTTTTCAAAGCGATCAAGGGGTATACTTCAGATTGTGTTTTTCGCATATTCTGTATTCGAGATATCTCGAGTAGGGGTTGTCGACATCTTGCTTTTTCACAGGTTCTGCTACGTTTTTCGAGCTGAAAACTTTACCCGAGGATCTCGACATTCTACTCTACAGGAAACTACCTTCAGATTTTGTTTATCTGATTTTTACAGTTTGCAGGATTTCGACATTGAGGATTTCGACATCTAGGATTTCGAGATCTTGATTTCGAGTTAAGGTTTCGACATCTGGTCTCGACATTTGACTTCTCAGAATTAAGGTTTCGAGTTTTAACTTCTCGACATTTCAAATCTCGAGATCAGCTTCTCGAAATTTGAAATCTCGAGATCCCTAATCTCGAGATCCTTAATCTCGAGCTCAAATCTTCGATACCGGGCCTCCTTTATCGAAATCTGAGATCTCGATATTCAGATCTCGACATCTGATTTTTTCGACTTTCTGCCTCTGAAAATCTTTTGATCAATTTTTCTCGAACGGTCAGTTTAGTACATCAATGGCTTCAGAATTCAATGCACAAGGGAACAGCAGTACCCCTCCTAGTCTCAGGAAGGGAGAATATCAAATGTGGAGGAACAGATTCCTTAATTTCCTCGAGCACAAAGAGAACTCCGCTGCGATGCTTGAATCATTGCTTGAAGGACCAGCTGAGCTCTTGATTTCAGTTGGTGGAGATCCAGAAAATAATCCTCCTATTTTTCCAGAAATAAGGAGGAAAGTGCCATCTGAATACACAGAAGCTGACAGGCTCAGGCTTCGCGGTGATCTCATGGCCAAAACATACCTTCTGCAAGCAATCCCCAATGAAGTATACGTTCTCATAGACAGCATGCAAACAGCTAAGGAAATGTGGGATGAGATAGAAAAGCTGCTCCAAGGCACAAGCATCAGCCTCAAAACCAAGAAGACTACGATTCTTATCGCTTATGACTCCTTCAAAGCAGGTCCAGGAGAACCATTGAATGAGACTTACAACAGACTCGTTCAACTGGTAAATGAACTCAGAAAAATCAAAGTATTCAGGTCCAATCTGGAACTGAATATTAGATTTTTATCCAGCCTGCATCCTGCATGGGAAAAGACAGCGAAGGATGTCAGATCTCGGATAGATTTGGACGAAATTGACCTCTGCACACTCTATGAACATCTGAAGCAATTTGTCAACGAGGTTGCCTGTGCTGAGGATCATCACACCACAAACCCCTTAGCTCTTGTAATGGAGGCTCAGCCAAGAAGGACAACCACTTCACTAAAGAAGAAAAAGAAGAAGGTAGTGGTTGAATCAGACGATGATGATAGTGATGATGACAAATCTGATCTAGAGGCTGAGCTAGCAGACTTACAGAAGAAGATGGCACTGCTTGCCAAAAGATTTGCTAAGAAGAACCGCTCCTCCAACAAGCTGAGAACTTCCTCCTCTAACTACAAGCAGAAGACCCATGATCAAGGATCTTCCAGAAAGGCGCCATCAGCTGAAGACGCCCCCAAATGCTACAACTGTGGTAAGGCTGGACATGTCATTAAAGACTGCCGCCTCCCAAAGAAGAAAGATGCTAACTTCTACAAGCAGAAGATGCTGTGGAATAAGCAGAAAATGCTGATGGTGCAGAAAGAAGAAGAAACTTCTGCTATGATTGCTGAGAATGAGAACTGGGCAGAAGATTCTTCTGAGGAGGAGGAGGAGGAAGACAACTATGCCCTTATGGCACGAGTGGAGGAAGATGAAAGAAAGGGTGATGCTGCGATCCCCGAAAGCGAGTGCTCAACAAGCTTTGTAAGTACCTCACATACTCCTTTAAATAATCATATGCAGTCCTTACTTGAGAAGGACAATCTAATCAAAGAACTAAAGGAGAGACTAGACAATAATCACAGGGTACTGAAACAGAATCTAGACCAAAAGATCAGGTCAAAAAGGTGTCCTCAGATTTTGAAAGCTTTGAACTTAAGATAGCTGAATTGACTAGGAAATTTGAGGATAGTGAACGAGAGAAAAGCACAGCAAAGGCTGAATGCGATTTTTTGCATAATAAGAGAAGAACACTTTTAAATAAAGTAAAAGAACTAGAGGATCTAGCTGCTAAGAGAGGTCAATCAGAACAAACAGTTTTTCTGCTTAACAACAAACAAAAGGATGACGATTTTACAATGCTAAAATAGGACGGGGCATAACCAACCCACGTAATCTAAAGAAAGTTAACTGTCTTCAAATCTATAACAAAGATTACATGGGACTAGGGTTTGGCGAGAAAATGTATTTTCGAAGTGATGAAGAAAACGCTAAAGCAGAAGAAGAAAAGAGAAAGAATCCAAAATCTGCGATTTCTTGTGATTATCCCTCTGTAAATGAAAAACAACTTTCACAAGAAAAACCTACTTTCTGCTTTAGTGAATGCCTTGACCCCTATGCTAAAGATATTCCTCATATAGGACATCCTCTAGACCCTCCCCCAAGAGTAGGTATTGCTAGAACTGGTGAGGAACCTTGTATATTTCCCATGGCTCAAAAGCTCAAAAACCTACAGGAAACTCTTGATAACGAGAGAGAGAGATTTGAAACTGAAAAGAAAGGTTTTGAGCGCAACTGGCAAGAACTTCTTCAAAAGTTCAATGATTTGAGTGAGCAGTATCATGCTAAAACAGACCCTTCTACGACTAAGCCTGACAGCTCACACACCTCACATGAAAAAAACAATGCTTTAAAAGGTTCGTCCACTCATCTCTCTTCTCCTTTGTTTACAGGAAATGAAGTGAAGAAGGAAGGAGAAGAGAAGAATGAGTGGAGGAAAAAGAGGAAGGAAATCGCAGATGGCAAAAAGAAAGTTTTTGAGAATAATGCCAGTCCTAGATCTAGTTCTATTTTTTACTCCAAAGTTAATTGTAATTCCGTCTCTACAAAACAAACTTCTAGTAGTTCAGTCTTGAGTCCCAAGCTGAATATTTCTGAGACATCTTCTAGACAACGTTCTATTTATAATACAAGTGTTGCTTATGGTTATTCTGTTCCAGATCCCCATAATTATGAATGTGATGTGAATGTTGTTAAATCAAAGCCTCTCAGAAAGCTCAAACCTGAAAAAGAAACCAAGAAAGGAACTTCTAAGGGAACGTTTTGTATTCCTGATAAGAAATATGCCCTTAGAGTTCATTCTAGGAAACATCTTAATCGGCTTTCTAAAGAGGAGATTTTCAAAACCAAACTTAAGAAACAACCGTTCAATCACAAAGCACCTGTCTACTCTCCTCCTAAACCTAAAACGGAAAGGTGGGTCCCCAAGATAAGACCCACCAAAACTGAAACTGAAAGGTGGGTCCCCAAGATGAGACCTACCAAAACTGAAACAGATAGGTGGGTCCCCAAACGAAGACCCATCCAAACTGAAACTGAAAGATGGGTCCCCAATCGAAGACCCATCAAAACTAAAACTGAAAGGTGGTCCCCAAATTCAGATCCACCAGAACTAAAATGGAAAGGTGGGTTCACAACATCAGACCCACCAAAATGGAAACTGCTAAGTGGACTCCAAAAACCAGACACACTGCAAAAGCAGATCTGGCTATTGGAAAGCCCACAAAAAATAGATCTTTTGTTGAAAGAGCTGCTGACCTTGGATCACAGCTCAAAGCAAGATTTAAAAAGGTGTTTCTTGATAATAAGGAAGGACCCACTCCAAGTTGGGTACCTAAACCTGTTTGATTGTTTTGCAGGACGGTCATGTGTGGCACTTAGACTGAGGATGCTCAACCCACATGACCGGAATAAAGCACCTTTTGAGCAACTACACCAACTGCTACGGAGGCAATGTCAGATTCGGGAATGACGCCTCATCTCCTATCCTTGGGTATGGGGACGTCGTCTGTGCCAGTGTCACAATAAAAGATGTTTCCTTTGTCAAAGGGCTCAAACACAACTTACTGAGCATTGGACAATTCTGTGACAACGGGATGTAAGTGAGGTTCTTTGCAAAACAATGTTGTGTTCTTGACAGCACAGGGAATACATTATTAACGTGTTACAGAACATCAAATCTGTACACTATTGATCTGAAAAGCGTCCAATCCACCACTTCCATCTGTCTGCTGTCCAAAGCTTCAACTGAACAGAACAACCTATGGCACAGACGTCTCTCCCATCTGAACTTCAAACATCTATCAACATTGTCCTCCAAGAAACTTGTCAAGGGGCTTCCTCTGCTAAAGTCTTCCGCTGAAAATCATTGTAGTGCCTGCAAAATGGGCAAAATGACGCGAAGCTCCCACAAGTCAAAAACCGAACCTTCATCTACACATCAGTTGCAGCTAATACACATGGATCTGTGTGGACCTATGAGAGTACAAAGCATCAACGGTCGCAAATACACTCTGGTGATCGTTGATGACTTCTCTAGGTATACACGGACAAAATTTCTCCGTTCAAAAGACGAGGCTGCAGAAATCATTATGACCTTTATCAGAACCATCCAGAAACTGCTATAGCACAGTGTTCGAATCGTTAGAACTGACAATGGTACCGAGTTCAAAAATCAAACTCTAACTGAGTTCTATGAATCACTCGGTATCACTCAGCAATTTGCAGCAGCTAAAACTCCCCAACAGAACGGAGTTGTTGAGAGAAAGAACAGAACCCTTGTTGAAGCAGCATGCACCATGTTAATCCAATCCAGACTGCCTCACTTTATGTGGGCAGAGGCAATCAATACTGCGTGTTTCACTCAGAACAGAATATCCATCCATAAACGCTTTGACAAGACTCCATATGAAATCCTATTCAACAAAACTCCTGACATCTCTTTCTTCAAGGTTTTTGGCTGCAAGTGCTTCATACTCAATGATCGGACAGAGAGAAGTAAGCTGGATCCCAAAGCCAGAGAAGGCGTGTTCATTGGCTACTCACTGCAATCCAAAGCTTACAGAGTCTATCTCAGAGACAAGCGCACTGTCATCGAGAGTGTAAATGTTACATTCTATGAAATGGCAGACTTTGCAATCGAACATCTCCAGACTGATCCATCAACTGCTGTACTAGTAGCTTCTGATAAAGCTGAACCAAGTACCGAACACGACGATGTGATTCTCGACTCTCTCTTCAGAAACTTCTACGAGAACTCACAACCTCCACCTCCTGCATGCACTCCAGAGTCAACATCAACTCCAATAGCAGAGATTCCGCTCCTCACAGGACCAGACAATGTACCATCCACACCCTCAACCCCTCAAACCAATCCCAGAGGTGTGGATGATCACGGCTTTGCTACGAGTCCAGAATCATCTCCACTACACACCACAGCTGCCCCAGAGCCTTCAACCTCATATCAGGACTCAGATCAACCAATAATTACTCCAACTCCTCTAGCTCATGAGAGGAAGTGGACGAGAGCACATCCTGTTGAACAGATAACAGGTGATCCAAGTCAAGGTGTGCGAACAAGATCAGCAACGATGAATGAATGCCACTTCGCATGCTTCTTAAGCCAGTCAGAACCAGCAAAAGTCTCTGATGCTCTACTTGATCCAGATTGGGTGATTGCAATGCAAGATGAACTCAATCAGTTTCATAGACTGGATGTGTGGTCACTGGTACCCAGGCCTCAGAGAAAGACAATCATTGGCACGAAGTGGGTATTCAAAAATAAAAGAGATGAAGAAGGCACAGTCGTAAGAAACAAGGCAAGGCTGGTCGCAAAGGGATATAATCAACATGAGGGCATAGACTACGATGAAACGTTTGCGCCCGTAGCTAGAATTGAAGCAATCCGCCTCTTTCTTGCATACGCGGCGCACAAAAACTTCACCGTCTTTCAGATGGACGTGAAAACAGCATTTCTGAATGGGACTTTAGAAGAAGAAGTCTATGTAGCTCAACCTGAAGGATTTGTAGATCCAAAATTCCCAGACCATGTCTACAAGCTCAAGAAAGCCCTCTATGGGTTGAAACGGGCACCCAGAGCTTGGTACGATGCCTTGACTGAATTTTTGATCGATTCAGGTTTCTCAAAAGGAAAGATTGATACTACTCTGTTTATCAAGCGACAAAAGTCTGACATCATTCTGATTCAGATCTATGTTGATGACATCATCTTTGCTTCTTCAAATCCACGCGTGTGCCAACACTTTGAGAAACTGATGAAAACCAAGTTCGAGATGAGCATGATGGGCGAACTTAACTTCTTCTTAGGCCTGCAAGTAAGACAACTCTCTGATGGCATTTTCATCAATCAGTCCAAATACATGCTGGATATGCTAAAGAGATTCAACATAGAAGGCAAATCTTCCATGACGACCCCCATGTCCCCAAACAACAAACTGGACTCAGACCCCTCCGGGAAGCCAGTTGATGCTACAAATTACAGGGCCATCATTGGATCTTTGCTATATCTCACGTCAAGCAGACCTGACATTGTCTTCTCCACATGCTTATGTGCTCGCTTTCAAGCAAATCCGAAGGAATCCCATCTGACAGCTGTACGACGAATTTTAAGATACCTCAAAGGCACGATGAATCTGGGCCTTTGGTATCCCAAGCATTCAGGCTTCGATCTAGTCGGATACTCGGATGCTGACTTTGCTGGTTGCCGGATGGACCGCAAAAGTACATCGGGAGCCGTCCAATTCTTGGGCGAGAAGCTAGTATGCTGGTCTTCCAAAAAGCAAAACTATGTGTCAACATCTACAGCTGAGGCCAAATACGTCGTGGCTGCTAGTTGTTGTTCACAAATATTATGGATGAAGACTCAGCTACAGGACTACGGTTACACATTCCGCCACATCCCGATCTACAGTGACTCTCAAAGCGCCATCGCCATCGCCATCACAAGCAATCCAGTTCACCACTCCCGCACCAAACACATTGATCTGCGCTATCATTTTATCAAGGATCACGTGGAGAAAGGAGATATAGATATGTATTTTGTAAGCTCAGAGCTTCAACTGGCTGACTTGTTCACTAAGGCATTGGATGAAAAAAGATTCCAGTTCCTGGTCTCCAAGTTGGGCATGTTGAACCTCGAGCCTGTTTAATTTTTGTCTCCACTAATCTGCAAAGTGTGTGTGTGTGGGACTTGTAAAAAGTGTGTGTGAGTGTGATCTGTAAATAGTGTGTGTGCGTTGCATGTGTTGAGGGGGAGAAAACCAGAAAAATAACAAAAATAGTGTGTGTGTTGCATGTGTTGAGTGGGTGAAAAATCAAAAAGAACAAAAATAGTGTGTGTGCGTTGCATTTGTACATATTGTTCGTTGCATTTTTTGAGGGGGAGAAAATTTTCACTGTTTGAGGGGGAGCTAATTTTCACTGATTGAGGGGGAGCTCTCTATTTTTTACTGGTTTGGGTCTCGAAAATCTTTTAAAAATGGCATTTTGTGCTAGCCCATACTTTCGGGCTCATCTATTTCGAAAGAGGCCCAATCTTCTCGCGTATATAAGCCCTCGTGAAACCCTTCATCCTTATGTTTCTAAAATCTTTTCGCAAAGGCACGGACTTTTCGCATCTCAGAGCTCCTGATCGTTTCTCCTTCTTCTTCCCGAAATACCGTTTTCGAAATCTCCTCAGACCGTTTTCGCAATCTCCATCTCACGTTTCGAAGGTAGTTCTTCGTTCGAAATCATAATCTTCAACATTGTTCGAAAACGAACGATCATTCTCGCAAATCGATCGTTTTTTCTCAAAATCAAAATAAAAAGGGTTTTCGTTAGATTGTAGGTCGAAATCGCTTGTTATCGTTTTGATATATCTTTGTTTTTACAGGTGGATAATCTCTTTGAAATCGTCGGTTCATCTTCTCGAAATCAAGATCTCGAGATGGGCATCTCGACATCTTGATCTCGAGATTTGAATCTCGAAATCGAGATCTCGAGATTTGCATCTCGACATCTTGATCTCGAGATTTGAATCTCGAAATCAAGATCTCGAGATCTGCATCTCGACATCTTGATCTCGAGATTTGAATCTCGAAATCAAGATCTCGAGATTGGGATCTCGAAATCATGTTCTCGAGATTCAGATCTCGAGATTTGGACTTAGCAATTTTTTTTCAAAACTCCATCTGCATAACTTATCTGACAACTGCAAATCAAACTCTTTCAATCAAATCAAACAGTTGAACTTCATGTGCTGACCCCTGCTTCTACAGTTTAAAATGGCAGGAAACACTCAAACACAGATTGACGACACCATCTACCCTAAGGGCAAGTGGATCAAGGTGCTGGACAACAACTTCCAGCTAGACCTCACCGTCTTCAAGTGCCAGAACCCGATCATTCCGGCCATAATGAAAGGTCATTATCTCTGGCCTGCACTTCACAACGCCAAACCAGTACCAGAGATATACCTACAACAATTTTGGGGCCACATGCATACTGAATCAGCGAAGGATCGCTCCAAAATCAAGACTAAACTGAATGGCATGCGCGTAATCCTGACGCCATCAACACTGCAATCTACACTAGCGTTGCCAGTTCACGACACGTATGATGCACTGCCATCCATCCCTGATCTGCTCAAAGACGTGGCATCTCTCGGCTACACCTCACTCCTGCCACAACTGTCAAACTTCAACGGAGCCTATCTCCATCACCCGTGGAAGAGTCTATTCGGACTGTTGAATAAATGTTTGTCGCCAAAGCATGCCGGGTTTGACAAGTGCAACAAGCAGATCCTGCTAATCTTTCACGACATTGCATTCAACAAAAACTACGACATGGCACAGCTCTTCTTCTCAGAGCTCATGGACCTGGTCAAAGCAAAGGAGAAAAATAGGCCAGGTACCATTCCGTACGCTAGATGGCTCGGGCTGATCATACACGACTGCATGGCAGAGCACGCTTCCATACCAAAACGCAGTACGGATCCTCACTTCACAGCACCGAAGCTACAGTATTTTAAAGCAGACAAGAATCCTACATTTGGTCTGATGATACCTGGAGGAGGCGGTGATATATGACAAATGGCCGAGACAATGGACAGAATGGGATGATCTTCGGAATGAGGCCGAACAAGAAGACATGCAAAGAAACTCGTGGCTACGAGAGCTTATTAACAAATGCTCTGAAGATATCATTAGGCTCGAGGACGATGAACGCAAGGAAGGGGAGAACTACAAGGAATCCCAGAAAACTCTTGAATCGGTCGTAAGACAATCAGCGGGAAGACTTCCCAAGACAGAGAAACCCTGGGATAACGTTCGCATCAAAGCCCCCTTCCAAGAAGAAATCAGAGAGCATATCTGGCGTAGACCAGACAGAGTCAAGCCGCTGAATGAACTGAAGCTAAGAGGCCTTACTCATTTAAAAGGAAAGCAGGCTGGAGGTCATCTGCATATGCTGCTACAAAGGTCAACCGGTACACAGAGAGAACTGATGGAACAAGATCTGAAGTCAAATATTCTCCCGATTCATCAAATTCTACAAGTGAAGGCTGAAGATTATCATGGAGTGACATTCTACACTTACAGACTTCAACGCACTGACGGGAGCGAATTTACTTGCCAAGAGAACGATTTCATCATGCTGAAACCGGACGACATCTATCAAATGTTCATGGCCTACAGATACCTTCCAGTCAGGCAGAGCATAATATACTGCGAAGGTCTCGCAGCTATCAAGAGATTCATGCTTAGACAGATCCGAGTACACTCTTCACATGACCTACAGATGGCTATTGAGTGCAATCTGAAAAAGACAAATCTGACAAAGCCAAGACTGTATGGTCCAGAACTTGAAGACTTCCCAGCCTACCACATCTTTTTCACACCGCCATCAGTCACCTATCTGAACCACAAGAACGAAAAACGTATGATGGTAGTCAGTGAAATTGAAAAGTACTGTGACGGAACGCTGAAGATAATAAAAGAACAGATTCTAAAAATGAAGGCATAGCTGGAAGAAAATCTTCAAGAGGCATCGTCTTATGTTCAAAAGGAACACTCTACAGTAGAGACACTTTTAAAGGCCATTGACGATCGCCTCGAAAAGAGAAATACGCTGAGGCAATATGAACATGCACTTGGTATGAGGAAGCACTACTTCAAGTCTCAGAAGCAATAAGAGAATGGCACTTGATCACAAAGGGGGAGATTGTTGGAGATATTTAATTGTGAATCAAGTTTGTCATAGATCAGCTTTATATTTAATCCTTGTATTTAATAAGTGCATGAATTAGATAGCAATAGGGCCAAGTGTTGGGCCCATATAAACAGGCTAAAAGCCTTGTACGCCTAACCTAAACCTCGCCTATAAAAATGGAGCCGAAGGTTTAGGAATAGGTTAACGTCGTACTTATTTTTCTTAGCCTTACGCGCATACTTTTGTGTTGTACGAGTTCACGGTCTATCAAAGAGGGTTTTACGTTGATTCATTATGTGTTCATCCTTACGTTTAATCTTCGTTGTTAGATCGTTATTCATTGCTGTTACAGAAACAGGGACTAACACCTATCAATATTACTTATCCTCTTGAATGATTGGCCAAGTTGTACACGGAGGAGATTGTGAGGTTACATGGAGTTCCAATATCCATTGTCTCGGATAGGGACCCACGATTTACATCCAGGTTTTGGCCAAAGTTTCAAGCATCTGGGAACTAAACTGAAGTTTAGCACATCATTTCACCTACATACGGATGGACAATCTGAGAGAGTGATACAGATTTTGGAAGACAAGCTCGGGGCATGTGCTCTGGAGTTCCAAGGTAGTTGGGACAGACATTTGGCTCTAGTAGAGTTTGCCTATAACAACAGTTATCAGGCAAGTATTGGCATGCCTCCATACGAGGCATGGATTATATGGAAGGAATGCAGAACACCGTTGTGTTGGGACGAGGTTGGCGAGGCCAAGCTCGAAGGTATAAAACTTGTTGAGATCACTAAGGCTAAGGTGAAGATCATCCGGGATAGACCTAAGGCTGCCCAAGATCTGCAGAAGAGCTATGCCGATAAACGACGTAGACCGTTAGAGTTTGAAGTCGGTGATGAGGTGTTTCTAAGGATTTGTCCTTAGAAAGACATCATCTGATTCATATCGAGGGGTAAGCTTAACCCCTGATATATTGGTCCATTTGAGATCCTTGAAAGGATTGGATCCGTGGTTTATCGGCTTAAGTTGACACCTGAACTTGAGAAGATACATGACGTATTTCATGTATCCATGCTCAAGAAGTATGTACGAGATTCGTCTCATATTCTTGAAAAACCACCGGTAGAGATCCGTGAGGATATGCAATATGCAGTGGAACCAGTGAACATTGGTTGTCAACAAGTAAAGAAATTGAAGAACAAGGAGATTCCTAGGGTAAAGGTTCTATGGAGGAGTGATCGAGTTGAGGAAGAAACATGGGAGACCGAGGTCTCAATGAGGGAGCAATACGCGTTTCTTTTTTACTAGACACGTTGATTTCATGGACGAAATCCCAAATAAGGGGGGTGAACTTGTAACACTGTCCCCAATTATATTTACTTTTATGTAAATCATGTATTGAACCTTATGAACTGGTTGATGAATTTACGAGGTTCTAAATTTCTGTAATTACTTTTGCGTGAATAGTAAATTGCACGTGAGGCCCACATCGGGAGCGGGGACCACCCGATAATTCCGAGACCACATATTATATTCACCTTGGTCTAGATAATATTTATATGATGGTACATATTTTATTTGGGCCATAGATAAGGCATAGTGTTGACCCATTGGTCAAACGAGGCCCAATTACCGGTATTGGTAATTTATCAGGTAACAGCCCGAAATGAATTTCGGAGACATCTAAATTAAAGTTGGGGAATGTATATTCATTCTAAAGGCCTATAATGATTAGGAACCTGTGTTATATTTTATTTGACCCGATAAAATAAAATATAATTAAAACAGTTCGAGAAATACAAGTTTCGGGTCCGATTGTACAATTCGGGGCTTAATGGGATGACCTCCCACATGGATGGGGACCACCCCACGAAATTTTGTGATCAATTAGAGCCTGATAGAGTTCAAGGGGGATGAAAACAATTGAAGGGAGGGTGAGACCAAGTTTGACACCAAAAGGGGCCCTCTCGCACTCATTTGGCCAATGAGACAAAAAGAACACCTCTCTCTCTTTCCCTCATCACTTCACCTATCCTAACCCACCAAAACTGAGGGGAGAATCTCTGCAAACTCCATCTCCATTTCTGCAAACCAAGCTCAAGCAAAGTTGGTCCAAGGAGGAGGATTAAAGAGAGAAAAGTTTAGGAAAAGTGTGAAGGATTAAGGTAATAACCTTAGATTAACTTTTCCTCTACTTTTTATCTATCATATGACTTATGTATCATATTGAGGACCCCTAGAACTGTTCTACACATTTAGAAGTGTATAATGAGGGGTTGGAAGGTGGTCTTAAGTCCAAAAACGGACTTAGAAGCCAAAATGATCGGTTCGCCGGAAAATAACCTTTTAGAGGTTATTTGTGTTGATATGAGTTTTGTGATGATAAAACCATATTAGGAGCTTGACTAAAGTGTTTCTAGAGTTTGCCGGAGTTTCGCTGGAGTTTCGTCAGATTTCAACTAAGAAAGGTAGAAATTCTTAATGCTCATTTGAGGTGAGTGGATGGCTTAATGTCTTGTAACTTTTGGGTTAAGCATGAGATTACCTAAGTAAATGTTATATGTGTTCATGATGATGTTTAAATGAGATTAAACATGTGATTATCCAAAGTAATTAGGCTTGTATGAAATGAACTATTGAAATATGCATGATTTGTGAAATGAAAATGTTTATAAAAACATATGTGATATGTTTAGAGATAAATAGTGCATAATATGGTTGATTATAACTTAATGCATGTTGTGATTAAAATTGACATATATTGGATTTGAAATAGCGGGTCAACTGAGAGTTGACCAGTTGTCCGGGGGCAACTGGCACCGGTCATTCATAGAACCGGTGTCGGTTTGAACGGGCTTAGCCCAGTTCATATTACTTGATTATGAACCGGAGCCGGTCAGGTTTGAACCGGCGCCAGTTTAGCTTTTTATTTCCTATATGTTGATTTTAAGGCACGAATTGCATGGATAATTTTGCTTAGGCCTTAAGACTTGGTTTAGTCTTGTTTATTGATTATGATATAGACCCTATCTAGTATGATATGTGGTAGATCATAGGTCGGCTGGAGTAACCAAGGATCGGGCGGTATCCTCAAAACTCGGTTATATCGGGTGGAGTACCCAAGGATCGGGCGGTATCCTCAAAACTCGGTTATGTCGGGTGGAGTACCCAAGGATCAAGCGGTATCCTCAAAACTCGGTTATGTCGGATGGAGTATCCAAGGATCGGGCGGTATCCTCAAAACTCAGTTATGTTGGGTGGAGTACCCAAGGATCGAGCGGTATCCTCAAAACTCGGTTATATAGGGTGGAGTACCCAAGGATCAGGCGTGTATCCTCAAAACTCATAGATTACTGTTTAGTAATTCAGGACCGGGCGGTGTCCTTATGATTATTTGATTTGGACAGGAGGAGTCCTATACACTCATAGGTCTATGGGTGGGCTGGGGTTTTAAGTCAAGGACATTGACTACCGTTATTTTTCCCAAACAAACAATGACCTATGGGTCAGGTATTTCCATGTGTATATAAGTACCGATATGTATTTTGTAACTTGGGGTAAAGAAGTATAAGTATATGTATCACCCTATGTTTGGGTCTTATACTTGAAATGTTAGTTACTCTACATTTAGCTTGCTACTCGCTCGGTACTTGTAGTGACCCCTTCAGGGGCCCCCACCATTTCAGGTTGAAGCTAAAGCTTGTCATCTACATTGTTGCACGGGTGAAGAGAATCTAGGGGAAGACGTGGTTTGTGCTTCCTTTAGTAATTCAAATGATAAAACTATGCTCATTGATACTTTTGTAATATTACATTGTTTTGGCCTGCGAGCCTAGATTTTGCCATATGTGGCTTATGATTGACCGTTGAATATTTTCCGCTATTCATTCAATCTATGATGTGCTATTGTTATGTATGTTTATTTCTGAGTATGGTGTGAATGATGTTCATGAGCGCCTTGTGTGATTATGTGAGGTTGACTTGCGAGTGACGTGACTTGATCACACGGCGGTTATACACACGCTTAGATGCAGTCTGGGGCGTGACAATTAAGTGGTATCAGATCCATCTCAGTTCTAAACTATGTAATCAACCTCTCACAAGAGATTTTACAAAAAGAGTCATACTGAAAACCATGATCATTGTATTTTGGCGTTCGGAGGACTATTGTTACCCAGGTTGCAAGGTCTCTAGTCGTTAAGATGGTACCCTTAACAATTGGTATGACAGTGACTTAGGCCAATATGTGTCTATAACGTGTTCCGTCAATTGACATTGATTTGGGTCTAACGATTCATTCAAATTTCTTGTAGAAATGGAGGGTAGACGTATGCTGACGAGGAACAACCATAGGGGACTTGCTGCGGGAGCCTCGGTAGGGGCTAGCCGGGCCACATCCCGTAGTTCTAGAGGAAGAAGAGGAGGCCGTGTAGGCCGTGAGGGCCACCGAGCCCAAACAGTGATGAGCGATGGCCACGTGAGCTCGGTGTATGAAACTAACACTGAGAACTATGACTCGACATTTGTTCCCAAAACGGAGCATGAGAAGACCCCATATGATGGGGGTGACTTTCTCACCGACGATGATGACAATGATGAGAGCGATGCCCGTTTTGCTCAAATGGGTGAGGTACTCGAGTGGTACCAAAAGGAGAAACTAAGAAGAGATCTTAGACGCCAAGCTAGGCGTGCCTCTCAAGGGGGTTCAGGTCAAGGGAGCCGGGGAGTTTCAAGGACCGTTTCGGGGACGTCTCAAGGTGGACGTGGAGAAGATTTTTGCGTGAGAATCTCCAAATACCTCAAGGAAGCTAGAGCCTTGGGGTGCAAGTCCTTCGACGACACCGGTGACATTACCGTTGTCGCCGATTGGATAAAAACGTGAAGGATGCATCAAGAGATATGCAAATCACACCGGACGTGAAGTTGACTATTGCTTCACGTTTGCTTGATGGAATGGCTTCTACATGGTGGGAAGGTGTAGAAGGAAAATACCGTGGAAACATCTCATGGGAGAACTTTGAACAAGAGTTTTATGCTCAATACTACTCCGACTTCGAGGTTAACGTGAAGAGGAGGGAGTACACAAACCTCAAGCAAAAGGATGGTGTAACTGACAAACAATTGGAGCAAGAATTCAGAACCTTGGTGAGGTTCTTACCAGAGTATGCGGCCAATGAGGACGGCATGACTGAACATTTTTGGGATGCCTTACTATTGGACATCCGTGATCGGGCCACATATTCACGTCACATGACTTATAGTGAGGTGGTGGAACAAGGTATGCTTGGGGAAACCCAATGGAATGAAAGGAAAGAAAGAGACACCGAGGAGGCGAAGAAAAGAAAATGGAATAGTTCGGGACCGCCCGATCATTCGAGGGAGAACAACCATGGAGGCAGTGGTTCATTCAAGGCGCCGGCACCACCGACGAAGAAGAACAGGAACTCTAGATGGCACTCGTCCCCTTCTCACAAGTCGGGGCCGCCTAAATGTGGTAATTGCTCAAAGAACTGTTTCGGGAAGTGCAGTGCACCCCCGAGGTGCTACCAATGTGGGAATACGGGTCACATGAAGGCCAATTGCCCACAATTGGGGAGAGAAGGGACTTCGGGAGCCGGAGGAGGAACCGTGACGGGAAAGAACCGTGTGGGACCAGCACGGGCAGAGGCGGCGCATCAACGAGCCAAGTCGCGTCCGTCAACCAAGGCGGGGCCCAAGCGAGGATCTATGCGATGACCGAGGCCGATGCTCGGGCCAACCCCGACTCCGTTGCAGGTAATCCCTCGCTAACACTCGATAAAAGACATGTAATTATGTGTTAATTGTGATAGCGAGTTTGTACGGGCTGGCCGGCGACGTTACCGGCCAGTTTCTAGCCAAAATGAGCGAAAAGGAAGCTGCCCAGGGGGCAACCGGTGCCGGTCACAGGCCAACCGGCGCCGGTCGTAGCGGCAAATTCTCTGTTTTGCACCGGCGCATTAACGATCGGTGCATTTTTTCGAACCGGCTCATTTTTGGACCCATCCGGTGCCGGCAAGGACCAACCGGCGATGGTCATTGCGTTTACTTTTCCGGCGTCAACAACTAAAACGAATATATATATATATAATTAATTTTCGGCCCAACCGGCGCAGGTCAGGCCCAAAACCGGCGCCGGTCCAGTACAATTTAAAAAAAATCTTTTTAGCTCGTTTTTGATCCGGTACTTCGGGTAGTGTGTCTTACGTCATCTGTAAATGTAGGAACACTCTTGATCAATGGAAGAAACGCAAGAATTCTCATTGATACCGGGGCACAACGTTCTTTTGTGAGCGAAGCGTTTGCCGAAGGTCTTGACGTGCCATTGATATGGAGAGGGACCACTACTATCCATCGTGTGAGGTAGAAGTGACGGGTCAACCTTTGACTTGTGATTTCGTACCTCTAAGTATGTTGGAGTGTGATGCGATCCTAGGGATGGATTGGCTCGAGAACTATCATGCTCGAGTTGATTGCTACACAAAGGTCTTAGAACTCGAAGATGATGATGGAAACACCATACATTTCGAGGGAGATCGAGGAAGATCTCAAAGTTGTATCTTATCTATGATGAGAACACGGAAGATGATGAAGAAAGGTTGCCACGCGTACCTTGCTTACGTGGTATATGAGACAAAGAAGGAGGCCGAAATCAATGATGTACGTGTCGTGTGTAAGTACCCGGACGTCTTTCCCAAGGACTTACCGGAGCTTCCACCCGATAGAGAGATCGAATTCGTGATTGAAGTGGAGCCGGGAACCAACCTCATTTTGATTCCTCCTTATCGAATGGCACCGACAGAACTTCAAGAGTTGAAAGTCCAATTACAAGAACTATTGGACAGTGGGTTTATTAGACCTAGTCATTCACCGTGGGGAGTACAGGTACTTTTTGTGGAAAAAAAGATGGTACACTAAGAATGTGTATTGACTACCGATAGTTAAACAAGGTCACAATCAAGAATAGGTATCCTTGAGGATTGATGACTTGTTTGACCAACTTCGGGGGGGGGGGGGGGCATGGTGTTCTCTAAGATTGATTTAAGGTCGGGCTATCATCAGTTGAAGATCAAGGAGAGTGACATACCTAAGAGTGCCTTTCGCACTAGATATGGTCACTACAAGTTTCTTGTGATGTCATTTGGTTTAACCAATGCACCAGCGACATTCATGGACTTGATGAACCGTGTGTTTAGTGAGTACTTAGATCAGTTTGTGATTGTATTCTATGATGACATCTTGATATACTCAAGAGATGAAGATGAACATGAACATCACCTGATGCTTGTGCTTGAAAGGCTAAAAGAGAAGCAACTCTTTGCCAAGTTCTCAAAATGTGAATTTTGGCGTGAATAGTAAATTGCACGTGGGGACCACATCAGGAACGGGGACCACCCGTTAATTCTGATACCACATATTATATTCACCTTGGTCTAGATAATATTTATATGATGGTACATATTTTATTTGGGCCATAGATAAGGCATAGTGTTGACCCATTGGTCAAACGAGGCCCAATTACCGGTATTGGTAATTTATCAGGTAACAGCCCGAAATGAATTTAAGAGACATCTAAATTAAATTTGGGGAATGTATATTCATTCTAAAGGCCTATAATGATTAGGAACATGTGTTATATTTTATTTGACCCGATAAAATAAAATATAATTAAAACAATTCGAGAAATACAAATTTCGGGTCCGATTATACAGTTCGGGGCTTAATGGGATGACCTCCCACATGGGTGGGGATCACCCCATGAAATTTTGTGATCAATTAGAGCCTGATTGAGTGCAAGGGGTCTGAAATCATTTGAAGGGATGGGAGAGACCAAGTTTGACACCAAAAGGGGCCTCTCACGCTCATTTGGCCAATGAGACAAAAAGAACACCTCTCTCTCTTTCCCTCATCACTTCACCTCGCCTAACCCCCCAAAACTGAAGGGAGAAGCTCTGCAAACTCCATCTCCATTGCTGAGATTAAATATGTGATTAGCCAAAGTAATTAGGCTTGTATGAAATGAACTATTGAAATATGCATAATTTGTGAAATGAAAATGTTTATAAAAACATATGTGATATGTTTAGAGATAAATGGTGCATAATATGGTTGTTTATAACTTAATGCATGTTGTGATTAAGTTTGACACACATTGGATTTTAAATAGCGGGTCAACTGAGAGTTGACCGGTTATCCAGGGGCAACCGACGTCGGTCATGCATAGAACCGGCGCCGGTTTGAACGGGTTTAGCCCGGTTCATATTACTTGATTATGAACCGGCACCGGTCAGGTTTGAACCGGCACCGATTTGGCTTTTTATTTCCTATATGTTGATTTTAAGGCACGAATTGCATGGATAATTTTGCTTAGGCCTTAAGACTTGGTTTAGTCTTGTTTATCTATTATGATATAGGCCATATCTAGTATGATATGTGGTAGATCATATGTCGAGTGGAGTACCTAAGGATCGGGCGGTATCTTCAAAACTCGGTTATGTCGGGTGGGGTACCCAAGGATCGGACGGTATCCTCAAAACTCGGTTATGTCGGGTGGAGTACCCAAGGATCGGGCGGTATCCTCAAAATTCAGTTATGTCGGGTGGAGTAACTAAGGATCGAGTGGTATCCTCAAAACTCGGTTATACAGGGTGGAGTACCCAAGGATCGGGCGTGTATCCTCAAAACTCATAGATTACTGTTTAGTAATTCAGGACCGGGCGGTGTCCTTATGATTATTTGATTTGGACAGGAGGAGTCCTATACACTCATAGGTCTATGGGTGGGCTGAGGTTTTAAGTCAAGGACATTGACTACCGTTATTTTCCCCAAATAAACAATGACCTACGGGTCGGGTATTTCCAAGTGTATATAAGTATCGATATGTATTTTGTAACTTGGGGTAAAGAAGTATAAGTATATGTATCACCGTATGTTTGGGTCTTATACTTGAAACGTTAGTTACTCTACATTTAGCTTGTTACTCGCTCGGTATTTGTACTAACCCCTTTGGGGGGGGCACCAATTCAGGTTGAAGCTAAAGCTTGTCATCTACACCGTTGCACGGGTGAAGAGAATCTAGAGGAAGACGTGGTTCGTGCTTCCTTTACTATTTCAAATGATAAAACTATGCTCATGAATACTTTTGTAATATTACATTGTTTTGGCCTGCGAGCCTATGTTTTGCCATATGTGGCTTATGATTGACCGCTGAATATTTTCCGCTATTCATTCAATCTATGATGTGATGTTGTTATGTATGTTTACTTATGAGTATGGTGTGAATGATGTTCATGAACGCCTTGTGTGATTATGTGAGCTTGACTTGCGAGTGACGTCACCTGATCACATGGCGGTTGTACACGTGCTTAGATGCGGTCTTGGGCGTGACAAGTAGAGCGGTAAGTAATGTTATATCTATATGCAGAGTCAAAACTAGCATGTGAACACCGTAAAACCCAGCTAATCGAACGTAATGTACAATCCTATCGTCCACCTGCATGTGGAATATAGTGCGTAGGTGCTCACGACACCTATCTACCTGAACATCCAGGCCACGCCACACATCCTCACTCCGGTGCGTGGCCTGCAATGTCAGGACTGAAGGATCAATCAGTCCGGGATCCACTGACACCTGCATCGGCGCTGTAATAGTAATATATGTATTAGTAATTTTAATTTACAAATAAATTTAATTTTATTTATTTTTTAATATTTCTAATGCATATGTGAATAAAACAACATTACCAAGTGGAACTCCCTACGTGTCCCTGGGATCTTTTAGCACATGTCGTCCTGCTATGCCCTGTTTGCTTGCATAAACCGCATCTCACATTACCTATAGGACCTTCATCCATTTCATTTCTCAACTGTTTAGCCTTCGGACGACCTTTAGCGCAAATCATTGACGAGTCATGCACAACTCGTGGTCAAGTGTAAGTAGGTCGATAAGCTATATCTGGTATGGGCTTGAATACTCTTTTATAAGAAGCCGCATACTCTGATGATGAGAAAAATATATCCACAAAAGCATCATAGGACAAACTACGTTCTCTGCATACCGCTAAGATATGTGAGCAAGGAATCTTATAAATATTCAACTTCTGACATGTGCAATGGCGACGGTGCAAATTTACTTTTTGTTTTGTACCACCCTTCCCCACAGCTCAACCACCACGACCAGTCTCTGTTTGGTATAAACCACGGCCTATTTTTTTCAATCAGTTCAGTCACTTGCTGGCAGTAGCGATGCCCTTCTACTAACCTTCTCTTACTAGTTTCTCTTCTTTCCACAAAATAGGCATTCACACGATAGAATGATAACTCAACTAAGGCGGTTATAGGCAGGTATCATGTACTTTTCATGACGCTATTGAATACTTCAGCCATGTTCGTTGCTGTGGTGCCATACCTGTACCCCCCGTCGTGGTGTAAAGACCACTTCTCCAAACCAATGTTCGCTAGATATTCTCGTGCTCCTACCTGCATTTCGCCAATCCTGTTAAATCCACCATCAAATTTCTTCTTTTGATGTTGACTTGCTGTCCAAACGAACATATTTTTCAAGTGAACGTCTTTAAATTGATTATGCAGATTAGAAGCGACATGCCGTATGCAAAGCCTGTGTCATGAATCTGGCTCCTCCCATCCACTACCTACCTCATTAAGTTTCTTCTGAATACCAGCATGTCGATCTGAAATAACACACAATTCTCTGCGTGTGATAAAATGACGTATGCATCCCATAAACCACAGTCAACTCTCTCCATTCTCTGATTCACAAATAGCGAACGCCAAAGGGAAAAGTTGATTATTAGCATCACTGCCCATTTCCACCAACAACGTACCTTTATACTTCCCATATAAGTGTGTTCCATCAATGGTCAGTAAGGGACGACAATGCTTAAAGCCTTTAATGGATTGCTTAAATGCCCAAAAAACTCTTTGAAACTGCACAAAGCCAGTGGTAATCGTACCTGAAAGACGGAGAAAATTAGTGGGACGAATTTAAAATGGAATATTATATGATACAATAAAAGATATTAATAACTCATTGGTACCTGAAAGAGGTGGGTACCAATGCACAACCGTCCCTGGATTGGAATGCTGTAATGATAACATGAAATGGGGCAAAGCAGAATACGACGCCTCCCAATCTCCAAATATTTCACTGATAGCTTTTTGCATAGCCAACCAACTTCGCTTGTACGAAGATACATACCCGTACTTTTCCTTTATAAGCTCACTAATAGTGCGGACTTTTAGTGATGGATCAGTGCGAAGAAGATCAATAATTTCACGGGCTATGAACTGAGATGTGATACCAGCATGGTCATTGTTATCGATGTTACCTAGACAAGTAGGTATATGAGGACCTGAATAACGAACAACTTTGAACATATCTAGCCCCACATGTTTCTTTGTAGCCCGGATCTGCCAAGTGCAACCACATTCTTTTTTGCGCATACACTCTGCCACCCATCTGTGTTTGTCAAACTCTACAACTGAGAAAAATTGATTCCTCTTTAGAGAGTACACTCTAACCAAGTTAATTAGTTGTTTCTTATCATCAAACTCTTGCCCAACCTCGAATTCACCATCTGCAGAGAAGCGACTGGAAGTTGTACAACCCCTGCATGATTCATCAAATCCCGCAGGGAGCTCATCAACTTTAGTGTAGTGGCTGGATGGAGCATTGTCACTTACGAGATCACCACCATCTTCATTTGAATTTGTTAGTGTGTCATGATTCACATTTTCGTCTGCATCATCATCGATGTGATGTGAATCCAGAAACGTTGCATCACTGTTCACGTATCTTCCATTCTCCCGTGCAACCATATTCATCAGAACTGGAACATTTGTGGATGAGTAAGATAATGACCGGTTTTCAGGTTGTATGGGCAACACAGTCGCTTCTTCAACATATATCTCCATGGTATGCATAGCAAGATTCGTGATCAAGGTCCACATCCCCGTAACGGCTTAATCGTCAGCAAGAGGCATTAACATGTATGATCAACCATGAATGGGATATTTAACTTTCAAATTTAACTTGTTCATACGATTGATGGATGTGGCGGTATAAAATTTATTCATTAACTCAGCCACACCTGCCCCGGCCCACCGGACACAACAATTATCTTCCGACTCCCCTCTTCATAATGAATTGCGTTCGACTCCTCGATTATATTTTCTCCCCAATAACAAACAATGAGAAAGTTTGGAGACTTATTCTATCAAAAATCATTCCAAAAAAATTATGACTCAAGCTACACGTTGAAAATTCAACTACAAGTATTTTAATTCAAACAAATTGTATTAAATCATAGATATCATTTTTATGATTACATTCATTAAAAAATCAGATAGATACATTACTCTTTCTCAAATGATCCATATATTAAACTCAATCCAACCAACACAAAAATAATTCAAATTCTACAAATTAAATAAATTCAAGCATAATAACAACATGAACAACTTATATATTTCATAACATCAAATACAAATAAAATAATCCAAAAAAAAGCAATTTCGATGTAAAATTGAAAAAAACCTAGCTTTAGGAAAAATGGTGAAATACCTCGAATAAAATGGTTGGAAGTGGATACAATTGAGCACAAATGATCTCAGGTACATGGTGTATTTTTTCCCTTTGATTTGAGCTTCTTTAGGACGTTGGCAGGCCGGAAATCGGACTGAAATCGCGCAGCAGCAGAGCTTCTTCCTTGTTCCGTCGTTCTGCGTTCGGGAAGGAGAAGACGAAATTTAATTATAAATGAGCCGCCACTTCAAGTGGCGGCTTTGGTATACGTATAGAAGAAACGCCACTCCAAGTGGCGGCTTTTGTGTAGCACGATGAAGAGCCGCCACTCCAAGTGGCGACTCTGCTTAACCATGGTTAATCCCATTAGTATTTCGTGAAATATTTTTAAACCAACAGTATTTCGGGAATAATTTATTTAATTAGCATTATTCCGAGAAAAAACTCCAATTAATTGGTCTAGTAATTAACTTACTCGGACCGTTGCTTTTACTCATTAATTTAGAGCCCGTTTGGTGATCCCTTTTTCGGCTTATCAGCCAGTTTTTTCACCAAACACGTAACTTTTGATTTCGCGCGCTGAAGTTTGTAATAAGCAGAAAAAGTAAGGTTGGAGTTACTTTTCTCGCTGTTATGAATGAAGTTATTGTAGAGTATCATTTTAGCTATTTTTCATATTTTTTTTAATTTATTAATAACAAATATTTTAAATATAATTTTTTCATGAATCAGCAGAATCAGCCAATACAGCCACTTCTGCCAGAACTTCATAAATTTCAGCCGAATCGGCCAATTCAGCCGATTTTAATGTTACGGGCTCTTAATGACTCCTTATGATGGTGCGCCTAGCAAGTAGCAGTAGTTTAGAATTTAGTGACTCCTTATTAAAGAGGACAGATGTGTCCGATGATGGAAAAAGAGAGATGTGCAGAGTAAATTGGAAGGTGCGCGGAGAAGAAGCGTATTTTATTCATCGATATGATCTTTCTTCATCGGCTAGCTCTCATCCACCGTGCAAACGAGAAGCTCCAGTTCTGCACTAAAATCCTCTGACATGATCCGGCCCGCCTTCAATGTCACGTCACCATGTTCTCAATCGGGACACTCTCCTCCTTACAGAGATGAACTCTAAAGCTTCAAATCTGCGCCACAATACACAGGGACGGATCCAGGATTTCAAGTTAAGAGGGCGAAAATTTTCGTTAGGGTAGGAGGTTAAAAAACATTCCCTAGTGTAGCGGGTGAACTTTTTTGATAGTGTAGTGGGGCGAATTTTTTTCACTAGTGTAAGACTCTGCGGCTATTTTTATTCAAAAAAAATCATTAATACATACATGATGACATTTAAATCTATATATTACATTATAAGTTATAAGTTTAGACAATAGCAAAATATTCATTTTATTTATAAATATTGATCCAGGATCCAGAAGTAACTTTAATTTTATAATTGAAGTGAACTAGAAAAAAGTATTGATACATTAAGGCGTAAAAAATGACACATCAAAGGAAAACATATCTTGAAAATAAAAAAGGATATATAACATTTTGTGTCAAGATAAAAAGTTTATAAATTCACCAATACTTTTAAAATAACTTCAACATTGTTTACCTACATGAATCCTATAGAAATAAAAAATCGGTTTTTGAATTACAATTTTTGCCTACCAAGGAGGGTGTTCATGAGTCACAAGGAGTTTTCGTAATATTACAATAGTATGCATGAGATTATTATTTTTAGAATAATATTATATTGCTAATTCATATATAGTGCATATTACATTTGTATTAATGCTAAAATAATTAAAGTTTATTATCTATGCAATAAAGTCTTTATAGAATGTAAGAAGTATATGAATTGTGTAATTTAATGTCAATAAATATTTATAATATAAAATTGTTTACTAGTTATCTAATAAAGATAATTAAACATTACTAAACTAAGAATTTTTATATAATAAATAGGTATCCTAAATCTTAAACAATGAGTTATTCTATTATTTATTTATTTACGTTAGGTAAATTATTTTAGATGTTCTTTCTTTTAAATCTCCAATTAAGTATTACATTACGTAATACTATATATAAATTTTAAAAACTAAAAGTTAATGGGGACGAATCTAATTAAAGTATGAAATTTTACGAAACTATTACATACTATATAGTAAAAAAATTGAAAGTCCAAGGGGACGATCGTCCGTGCGACCCCTTAAATCCATCCCTGACAGTACACTTCATTCCAGCAAAATCATATTTCTGAAATGACACATGAAGATATATTTTCTCTGGTTTAATGCCCAAATTTGTTCATGTATTTGGCTTCCTGACTATTATGTATGTTTCCATATTGTAATTGGTGACTTCTAACCAATTGACTCGTCCCTTTATAACATTTTAAGACGCATGGCAAGCAAATAATGACTCAGCATAGTGGCCCCACCGGCAGATTTGGAATTTGAATTCTCTTCCTCTCAGCAAAGAGACGTTTGAACTTTTAACTTTTTTGTATTGTCAAAATAAATTCATCCCTTTTTTCTCTCTAATTCGAAGTTCCCAACAATTCATTTTCTCTGCCACTTCTTAAATGCGTCTGAACTTTCTTCCACCGCTAAATCTAAACTACGAAACAATCCACTCTTTCGAAGTAAACCCATCAAACTCCAATCTTGTGCATTAATTCGGGCTATTTCCTTCTTGACTTTTCCCGGTAATATGAGTTCTCCTGTAGTGTTGATTTGAGTAATTGAGATCTTATTTTTCTGGGTATTTTTTTCAGGGGTTTCTGAGTTGTTTCAGTGAACCATTAGTTTCTTGATTGTAGTGAAGTTTTTTATTCAAAGCATTTCTTGTTCTCCTTGGCTTTCTTGCTTCTCTGTGTTGTTTGAGTATGGCCTTATCTATTTAATTATAAATAAATTCAAATGCTAACTTTGAAGTTTGAACTGGTGCTGAATTGTCGATTAGCTTAAGATCATCATATTTCCTTATTTAATTCTGAAGCATGGAATGAGATGAAAATGGATAAAGTTTCAATCTTTTATGTATAAAGTTCATTTGACTTGATTTTGTTTGGTGAATATTAGTTAACTATCATTGGATCTTAGAGCCTATTTTATTTTGTTCCAATTTTCTGTAATGACTAATTTACTCATTTCAACATGACCTATCTCAAGCTCAGAAAGGCTCACTCACATTGTAATAATTCCGCAGTCTTGTTTCTGAATACCATTTTAAATGTATAAAACAATCATAATTGATTCACTTGCAGAAAATTGTGCAATTTAAGGGAATGTTGATAAGAAGTTATTGATAACTGCACTGAGAATGGGGGGAGAGAGACATGGCTCCAAGAGGGGAGGAAGAGGTGGTGGAGGAGGCTATGTTGGTGGCTTCCTCCAGCTTTTTGACTGGAACGCAAAATCAAGAAAAAAACTGTTTTCTAACAAGTCTGATTCACCCGGTAAGTTCAACATATATCATATATGGTGATGATCATGGTGAATGTACATCTTTTACATTTCCCTTTGATCCTATTAATCTTGACCTATTGCTGAAGGCTTGATAAATAATTTTCTCCTGTGATTCCTGTAGAGCATTCCAAAATGAAAAAGAGGTGTGATGGGAATTTGCCAATGACTCGATTTCATCTGGTCAGTGTGAACTTAAGCTTACATTTTCCTTTTCATTTTAAATTCTTGAACTTTAAGAATGTGTTTACGATAGCTTATATTTAAAGAATAAGTGTTTTTATAGGTAGATAATTGGTTTTGCGTCAAGGAAAAGCCTTTAGCATGAAAATGGAAACAAAACAATGGTTTCAACCGCACACAAATATAATACTCTTATTTCTTATTTTAAGTAACCGGTAGATTGGTACCTTTTTAAAAAGAGCCTGAAGCACTCACGCCATAAGTAATCCCAAACAAGAACTAATGCCATCCTCGTCCAAGGAAAGTCCACCAAAGTTTTAATACCCAAAAAAGTATTGAAAACAAAAATAATGATAAATACGTGACTAAAATAAAAATAGTTGACAAAAGTACCATTTTAATATGCAGTAACGTAGGTCCAATGGCATTTTGATACAGTCTCCACTACCCCACTCTTTAAACTTACTATTCAGTATCAATAATGGTAGCATTAGTTACTAATGCTAATAACTTTAAATACAGTAGCATAATAAATATGGTTCCTATGAAGATACCATTATTGATACTGAAGAGTAAGTTTAAAGAGTCCCTCTTCAGTATCAATAATGGAATCATCATAGTAACCATATTTATTATGCTACTGTGTTTTGTCAATGAGTTATATGTTAATAGCATTATAAGAAAAAACTTAAAACACAACTTCTTTTATTTACACATTGTTTTTACAACCGAACTGCTAATTTGCCACAGATTGACGAGGAGATGAACGATAACATGACCTATACAGAAAGCCGTTGCTACAGCTATGCATCATCAATGGCAGATGATGAAGAACTTAGTGTAAAGCCTCCGGGGGTCGTGGCAAGACTTATGGGTTTGGACCCATTGCCTCCATCTTCCAACTATTCACAGTTTTACTCCAACTCTCCATTTTCTGAGCCAAATTGGCACTCAAGGCACCATAAGGCGATTGCCACACCAATTGAGAAGTTCCAAACTGAGACTTTGCCTCCCAAATCTGCCAAATCAATACCCATCACTCACCACAAGCTTTTGTCTCCGATCAAGAGCGGGACTTCCTTCCCACCCAAGAATGCTGCTTATATCATGGAAGCAGCAGCTAGAATTATTGATCCTCCCAGAGCAAACGTCAGAACCAAACCGAAAATGCCATCTATGGGTAGTTATTCAGCGATCGCGCTAAGGGTTAAAGATATGAATGAGAAAGTTGAATTATCATCTAGTAGAAGGCTTTCAAGTGGAACTAACACAGCAAACCATATCAAGACACATTCTGTGAATAATAAAAGTGCATCAAAGGAAAGGGTTGTTCCTTCAGAATCAGAAGAATGTTTTGGTGGATTAAAATCTAAAGGAAAGTCTGTATCTTTAGCACTTCAAGCAAAGGAAAATGTGTTAAAAAGGGAGGGATTGGGTAATCTTAGTGGCAGTAGCCAGAAAGAACTAAGTGATCTAAATTCAAGGCAAATTATGCACAGAAATAACATTCAAAAGAAACCATCGGCAGTTAGCGCTCTCAGGCAGAATAATCAAAAGCAGAATAGCTGTTATGGCGGAGGAAAGACATCTTCCAAGCCACAAGGAAAGAGAACACTCAGCGGGGATTCCACTCTTTCTCATCAGCAGAAAAGCTCAACTAAAAGTGCAGAAAGTTCAAGAATTAGCTCAAGGAGGCTGAGTTTGGAAAAAAGCCATGAAAAAAAGGAAGAAGTGTCTTCCAGTAACAATAATGTAACACGCAAGAAGCAGCGGTCCATAGATGGCGATTTCCCATATGAGAAAAATCAGCTTACTTCGGGTAATCAATCATCAAATCGTAAGAGTGGAAAAGTCTTTCAATCTGGTGGACTGATGGATAGGGAAGGGACAAACATAGTTTCTTTTACATTCAGTGCTCCCTTATCACGTTCTACGCCAATCACTGAGACCTCTAGAATAGAGAAAAAAAGCTTTGCTGATTGTAGTGCAGATTATAAAGTTAAAAAGGATTACCACTCCCAAGGTAGTGATTTAAGCACACTTTTGGAGCAAAAGCTTAGAGAACTTACTGAGAAAGTGGAACCTAATTCTTGCCAAAGAACTAGAAGAACTGCTACTTCTTTATCAACAGACATTTTGCATGATGATGCAATGGATATAGATGTACCACCAGTAAGCCAACATCACTTTGTCTTTTCTTCTACTGACTCTCAGGAAATCACTATGAAACACAAACATCAGGTAATGTTTTTTTATTGTTTGTAGTTATCTCTTATAACTCTCCATTATAATATTGATCATTAATTCACTTGGTTTTATTTGATTATTTTAGGTAGTTGAAGGAATGGACCATAATATGAAAAACATGTACGATCGCCGATTCCCAAGCCCTGTATCTGTGTTTGAGAATAGATATATAACCGAAAGCTGCAATTATTCAGATACTGACAGTAATACTACACCAAGTAAGATGATACTATTACTATCCATACTATTAATGTTCCTTGCAAGTGAAAGGATGATTTTAGTTTTTGCCCAAACATCCAATCTTTTTTCCATGCAATGAATGAATAAATGAATGCATGCCAGGTAGTAAGCAAAGTTCATCAATCCAAGCCCAAGAAATCATTGGCATAGCCTCATTGAAGAGGTTCCATTACAGGGAAGCTGATTTAGACCTGCTGGATTCAGCTTCTTCAAAAACTTCAGGTTTCTCAGATGATAGAAAAAAGCCCTTATGGAAATCACCACCACCAGAATGGGAGCTAGAGTATGTGAAAGAGATTCTTAGTAATACAAATCTTGACCAGATGATGATGATGTTCAAAGATTTTTCAATAAAGCCTCACCTGTTTGAGGTGCTGGAAAGCAGAAAGGTGGTCTGTGGCTATGGAAATGAGCTGAGACTAGAAAGAAAGATTTTGTTCGATTGCGTGAGCCAATGTGTAGAGTCAATGTACAGGAAGTATGGAGGATGTGGGTATGAAATGTGGATAAAGGGTATGTCAGTGATTCGGCGAAAGGATCATCTTGTAGAAGAAATGTATAGGGAGATATTGGGGTGGAGTGAAATGAGAAGCTCAATGGTTGATGAGCTTGTGGACAAGGATATGAGCACTGGTTTTGGCAAATGGCTTGACTTTGAAATTGAAGCTTTTGAATTTGGATCACAGCTTGAAAATGCCTTGCTCAATTCATTACTTGATGAAGTTGTTAGTGACTTATTGGGGAATTAGAGACTGATGCATTTTGTGGAGGATTTTGATCCAAGTTTGCGCGGGTCTTTCTTGTTTATCTTATGAGAAAGAATTTGTTCATGTGCTATTCTTTCTACATTCTTTTTGAAACCAGCTATATACATAATCGTTCATTAATTTTGTTCTATTTAAAGATCGCCCCTTCTCCGTGCACCCTTTTGTTTTGGCTTAAAAAGGATGCAACTTTAAGATAATCTTCAAATCCATCGACATTGTAAAATTCTTGATTTTTTGAGTGTTTTATAGTTTTTATTATTCATGTATATGTCACAAATGAAAATATTTATAATCATTGTTTAATAATAATTCAGGTTTGTAGTTGTAATTATTTTATGTATCTTGCCAAAAGGATATATGTTTTTTTATATTGATGAAAATACATCATTTATTTGGTCAGATTAGAAAAAGAATTATAATACTAAATTCTCCACCATTAAATACAAAAACAAACAGGAATGGTTTGAGCAATAGTTGCCCTATTGCTCAAAACAGTAAGGAAAGAAACAAACAAATAAGAAAACACGTCTAACGAAAAGGGCATGATTGTCCAAATCATTTGAAATTTGGTCATAACACATTTTGATTGCACCCTCGGCATAGTTAGGGATGGACTCGGGCCGGGTCAACTGGCCCATAATCGGCCTGACCCGGTACTGTTTCGGCTCGGCCCGACTCAGTACCCGGGTCCGTGCCCGGTTCGGGCCACCCGGCCCGGTACTGAAACTGTTAGTCCCGATCGATCACAACGGTTAGTTTGATGAATTCTTTTCCCATTTCTCTATTGGTTGACAACTCAGCGACTCTTTTAAAACTCTTCACTTTAAAAAATAATCTCGAAAAACCGAGATTGAATCGTCGGGTTATCATCATCATCATCCTCATCATTATTTTTATTATTATTGTTATGATTATTTTTATTATTGTTGTTGTTATTGTTGTTATTATTGTTATTAATTATTATTGTTATTATTATTGTTGTTGTTGTTGTTGTTATTATTACTATTATTACTATTATTACTACTATTATTATTTGTTATTATTATTATTACTATTACTACTATTAGTACTGATGGAGTTTAATCCAACTATTAGAGCTAAATCTACTAATGATGTTGATATATGGCAACGTAAGGCAGTATTGTTATTATTCGAGAGAATGATTGACCGATCCCTTTCTGGGAGAATTACAGAAAGTATTTATAGACTACAAGAACTAATATTATAGGAAGAAACTACTACATTTAATGCTATTAATTACGGAACATATATTAGTTTGAAGACATATTTCAATGTAAGTCCAACGAAGGACCCAACACGTCAAAACGAACATTTGACGTAGCTATGGAAAATACTAGCGAGGGGTCCGGAGAAGAACCCGAACCCAGACGTAGCAAAATGTGCCAGAGTTGAAAATCCTTCGGACCGGATTTTCTCACATACTTGGTAGAATTTGACTCGGATATTCTAACATGTATGGTAGAAAATGAACCGGATGTTCTAACATGTTTGGTAGAAAATGAGCCAGAGACTTATACGGAAGCCGTGACGTCTACTGAAGGTACCTATGTGGAAAGAAGCCATCAAAAGCGAGGTGGATTCTATCCTACAAAATCACACATGGGAATTGGTTGATCTTCCTTCGGAAAATAAATCTTTGGGATCCAAGTGGATTTTTAAACGAAAAATGAAACCTGATGGTTCCATCGATAAGTACAAGGCCAGACTTGTAATCAAAGGATACAAGCAACGTGAGGGGCATGATTACTTTGACACGTATTCTCCTGTGACGAGAATAAATTCCATTAGGATGATACTAGCAATTGCCGCATTGCGGAAATTGGAAGTTCATCAAATGGATGTAAAAACCGCTTTTCTAAATGGCGATATAGACGAAGAAATCTATATGGAATAGCCCGAGGGTTTTCGTGTTTCTGGCCAAGAAAGGAAAGTGTGTAAATTAATTAAATCATTGTATGGATTGAAACAAGCCCCTAAACAGTGGCACGAAAAGTTCGACCATGCAATGTTAATTAATGGGTTTAAAATAAACGAAAGTGACAAATGCGTCTATGTGAAGAGCACGGTAGACGGCTATGTCATTTTATGTTTATACGTGGATGATATGCTCATCGTGGGTAGCAATAATCTAATGATTAATTCTACCAAAAGTATGTTAAATTCTAAATTTGACATGAAGGATATGGGGCTGACCGATTTAATCCTTGGGATTAAAATAATTAGGGGGCCGGACGGTCTAACGCTAAGCCAATCCCATTACGTTGATAAAATCCTTACAAAATTTAATAAGGATGATTATCAAGAGGCAAGGACTCCATTAGATAAAAACGTACACCTTACCAAAAATCGTGGAGAGTGTATTTCTCAAGTAGAATACGCTAGGATTATTGGAAGCTTGATATATCTAATGAGTTGTACCAGGCCTGATATTGCCTTTGTGGTTAGTAAGCTAAGTAGATATACTAGTAACCCCCGGTGACGAACACTGGAAAGCAATAGTAAGGGTTTGAGGTATTTACGAAAAACTCAAAACTTTGGACTGCACTATGGAAGATATCCAGCTGTACTCGAAGGGTATAGCGACGCTAGTTGGATATCTGACATTAAGGACTTAAAGTCCACGAGTGGATATGTTTTCACTTTGGGAGGTGCAACCATGTCATGGAAATACTCGAAACAAACGATAATAGCTAGATCCACGATGGAATCTGAGCTAATAGCCTTGGTTAAGTGCACTGAAGAAACTGAATGGCTACGTCATTTTCTCGAGGATATTCCAAGTTGGGAAAAGCCTCCAATATGCATACATTGCGATTGTCAAGCGGCAATGGGAAGGGTACAGAGCAATATGTACAATGGTAAGTCTAGACACGTTCGTCGTAGACATAACACCATTAAACAACTCCTCACAACGGGTGTTTTCACTGTTGACTACGTAAAGTCAAAGGATAACATAGAGGATCCGCTAATCAAGGCATTGGTCAGAGAATTGTTGGAGAAGTTGTCACGAGGAATGGGGCTAAAGCCCGTGAATTGAAAAGTTCTATAGTGGATATCCAACCTAGTTGGTCCTAGGTTCAAAAGAGACAACTAAATTATAGAGCCCGGACTCCTACCCACTCCTCGTTGAAACAATGACTAACGCACGAGGTTAGCAAAAACGTTTGTTTTAATGATTCTGAAATGTTGATCTACTCAATAACATTGGAAGAGTATGTGGGATACTCGTGAAAGAATCACCTATGTGAGAGAGAAGAGGGCCGCTTCAAAGGAGAATTGTATAGGCTAAAATCTTTAGAAACTCTTGCTGAACCAGGACGGTGACCCATGGCCAAAACGGGCACACTCATGAGAACGCAACAAAGTTGGAAGGTTTCTGTGTAAAGATAGTTCAATGTTTACACGACGACAATATAGTTCAAGGACATCGAGTATACTAGACGGCCAGTAAATAAACATGTTTTTACAGCGGAAGGTTCAAAGGATAAAACTTACCTCTCTGTATGCAGGGATCATCCGGTGAACACAACGTGTCCTCCTATCTTCATGTCTTTTTTAAGTCTTTGATGGATAATCGATACCCATATTGTATGAAAAGGAGAGATTGAACTTAGTAAATGGGGAAGAAGGATGAATAGTAGAAATGATATGAGTTGTATGAGTCCTCTTACAAGCCTTACATAAGGGAGTATATATAGGGAAATCCGGGTTTGAGCTTCTAATATCGGCCCGGTAGACCCGGTTACATAAATGGACTGATAGTATGAAAAGCTAATCTAGAACATCTGAATAATAATGGAAAAGGAGCAAAACCCCCCCTCAAGTTGTCACCAAAGAGCAGCATCTATGCCATTAAACTCTTTTTGAGTGCAAAAATCTTAAAAATCTCTCATTGGAGGGAAATTGCACCCTTAAGTGAGTTAAGTCACAGTACGTGAACTTAACGGAACTAGTGTCTCTCAAACTTGCTCCTTTGAGTTAATTTTATTTATTTATTTATTAGCTAATTTTTTAAATTAGTTGAAATACATGAAATATAAATAAAACTATTAGTAAAGAATTACTCCATATTAGTATTAGAGCCCATTTGATATGGTAAAATAAAAATAGGATCCTTTAAAACACTTTATATTTTGATATATAAATATGCTACCAAACCCATTTGTTAGCATATGGTTTGGCTTATCAGTCAATCTTTTTGTCAAACTATTTTAAACCAACTAACTTAGATAAATTGTTTAATAGTTAAAGTAAGTGAGATTGAAATTATTTTTCGGATTAAATTGAATCAAATTGTTTAAAGCCAACTATTTTAGCATTTTCATCCGACTTTTTCTTTATAATACTACATCCCCCTCCTAAAATTGAGATAAGAGGGAGTAGTGTGTTTATTAAGAAAATTGTGATTGTGTGACTATTATTGAATTGATAAAATATGAATAAAAAAAGAAATAATTATAATATTCACAAATATGATATGCGACAAATTTAATGGGATGAATGAAAAATGTAAAATGGGACAAAGATAGGGACCTAGAAAATGTTAATAAAAATATAGTCTAAATTATATTTCTATGTAATTCAATATATTCAATTAATTGAGTCACTTAGAGTTTGATAAATTTCCATACATTTAACCGATTAAATCAATTTTAGTGTTATCAAACGAGCTCTAATCATAATGCAAAGCAATTCGTTCTTAATTGCTAATATCTTTTTTTACGGAGCAATAACTTTTTTTCAAATTACTAATAACTTTTTTGTATAGTTATTATTTCGTATCAGAAAAATTCAGATCAGATCGGATAAGAAAATTTCAGATCAAATCGGATCAGAAAAATTCAAATCAGACCGGATCAGAAAAATTCAGATCAGATCTGTTTTTAAAAAATTCAGATCATAGATCAAAAGAACAAATCTTAATGGCTTTTATGGTTTAGTCGTACTTTTAGATCGCGTTTGGTAGCACAAAATCGGCTGATTTGGTTGATTCTGCTGAAATTTATGAAGTTCTGGCTGAAGTGGCTGCATTGGCTGATTCTGATGATTTAAGAAAAAATAATTTTAAAATATATTTTATTAATAAAATAAAGAAAAAATTATATTTAAAAATAGCTAAAATGGTCATCTACAGTAACTTCAGCCAACACAGCTAAAAAAGTAACTATAACCTTACTTTTTCAGCTTATTACACAATTCAGCGCGCGAAAGTAAAAGTTACGTGTTTGGTGAAAAAGTTGACCGATAAGCTTGATAAGTTGAAAAACAGTGTTGCCAAACAGCGTCTTAATCATTTTATTTATATTTTGTACTCTGTATTACTCAACTAATTAATAAAATTAGTTATTAATAAATAAAATTATAATATACTTTATATTGAAAATCCAAACAAGCAACTTTAATACTCTGTAGTTGCCGATCTGCTAATTGGAGTTACCGTCAAACATAAAGGGGGTGGTTGCCCTAGTTTTGGGAATTTTAAAGCTTTTTGTCCAAAAAATAAGTTTAAGGGCGTAAGTGCCCTTTGCTGACAACTTGAAGGGGTTTTTTGTCCCTTTTCCCGAATAATAATGTACAACAATATGAGTCCGCTAAACGTGTGTGGGTCGCTGTCCAGGCCTAATAGTCGGCAGGGCGGGGGGTCGGGGTCCATATACTCCATCAAGAGTCCCTCACTCCCTCAGCCGAGAGTACTCGAGGTGAGAGGGAATAGTTCACAATTGTATATGCAACGTTCTTCTGCCTTTGGTTTCTTCCTCTTCGGCCGGGGGACCACCACCCTTGTCCATGATGGGGAGGTGCCTCGTTAAAAACCTTTACTAGGAAAAAACCCAGTGGGGAAAAATCCCAATGAAGGGAAAAAGAGTACACCTAACGCCCCCCCAACATGAAACAAGGAAGGTAGGCCCCTTCCGACATAATCACGTTTGTCTAGTTCAACCTGTCTTTATCCGACTTTGCTCTCGTTCCTGCTCATGCGTGATATTTGCTGCTCATCCAGAAATCTGACCTCTCAGTCCCCTAGTCCCCCACTCCTTAAGGCGAATGGAGACGAGGTGAAAAAAGAGTAAAGTCATCTTCGTACCTACACATATAACATGCATAAATTTTTTTTCTTGGGGTTTATGTTTCCGATCGGGAGTTCGTCACTTGAAAAAAGTGGAAATGTGAATTGTTGATGTAATGAGAAAGTACTTAGTAGAGTGGAGGTGTGAGCCATTCGTACGCAGCGGTCGCCACTCTTGGAATGACTGAGACCGGTCTTCGTGCCTAAGGAGTCAGGGCTTTGTGCCTGAGGAGTCAGGGCTTTGTGCCTGAGAGTCAGGGCTTTGAATCATAGTGATGGGTCTCAAGCCACACTCTACTAGGCATTTGATCATAATTGCGTGATAGTGTGACATTTAACCGAAGAAAAAATGATTTAAATAAACATAAATAATATGAAAATTAAAGAGTACTTATCTTTTGATGGGTTGAAATATATCAAGCTGGTAAATAGATTGTCTGGGCAGATCTACCAAATGGGCCTTTAATTCCTTGAGCAGCTCGGCTGAAATGAAATCATGGGAGCTTGTTGTCCACCCAAATAATGCCAAGTGCTCCATCTTTGACAGCTAACTCTCCTTCACAATTTTGGCCCTTCGTACGTGTGGTCTGCTCTCATCCCAGTGATGAGCATCTTGTGGAGAGGCAGATGAAACATCCCACCAAGGCCAAGCAGTACAGGTCGGCCACTCACAAGAGGGTCCACGGCGGCTGACACGGCGGCGGCGGACTTGGCTATTTCTGTAACACCTCGGCCCCGTAGGTCCCGAGGTAGTTACTTCTGACCTCTAGTACTGTCCTCACAAACCGCCACTAGCCTTTTACGCGCACTTTGTCCTCACTCATGCGCGCCCTGAGAAACTTCCCAAGGGGTCACCCATCCCAAGACTACTCCCGTGCAAGCACGCTTAACTTTGGAGTTCTTGGTTGATGAGCTCCCTTAAAAGGAGATGCATCTCTGTTGGTATGAGTAGTACTATTAATCCTCTTAAATTAATCTCGGGTATTACAATCACCCCCACTTAGGATCGCAACGTCATCGTTGCGCCCTTAACAATCTCAATCGAACCCCAGAATCTTGCCCCGCTAAGTGCCCTGCCCGATATCCAACGGGTCAACACACAGTCCCAGGGTTGCTCTGATACCATTTGTAACACCTCGGCCCCGTAGGCCCCGAGGTAGTTACTTCTGACCTCTAGTACTGTCCTCACAAACCGCCACTAACCTTTTACGCGCACTTTGTCCTCACTCATGCGCGCCCTGAGAAACTTCCCAGGGGGTCACCCATCCCAAGACTACTCCCGTGCAAGCACGCTTAACTTTGGAGTTCTTGGTTGATGATCTCCCTTAAAAGGAGATGCATCTCTGTTGGTATGAGTAGTACTATTAATCCTCTTAAATTAATCTCGGGTATTACAATTTCGATAAGAGTGGTAAGATCGTCGATTTCAACAAGCTTGGCTGAAGGAAGACTGGTACGACGGACTTGGCGGAGGAGAAAAAGAATTTAGAGCTCTGCGAGATAGTTGCGTTTGCGACCGTCGAGCTACAATGGCCCTGACGTGACGGCGGGATCTGGAGCTGTGGCGACGAGATCCGGAGCTGTGGTTACGAGATCTGGATATCAGTCTGGCAGCAACTTCGCGGCGACGAGATCCGGAGATGGGGTAGGCGAGCCCCGCATATTTCAGTTGTTTGTCGTCGTTGACTGGTCGGTTCGTCGGAGAGTGGAATAGGGTTTGTCGGAGTTGCCGTTTCTTGGTTTGTTTCTAGCAGGACGACATCGGAGTGACACGACTTTGCGTGACTGGAGAGCCCTTCGTCGGTCACTGGAATGAGCTAAGCTGGCTCCCAGGCATAGCAGTGCAATCTGGAGCGGACTGTTGGCAGAGAAAAGAGCGGAGAACAGAGGCGTTGCTACGAAGCTGGAGGACGGATCGAGCCGCAGGTGCCGTCATTGTGCGGTGAGGTCTGGCCGAGGAGCTGAGCTAGCACGCTTTCCTTTTCCAGATCTAGAAGTTCCAGATCCCAATCTGGAAGCCACGGCGAGCGATTCACGGCAGTTGACGAGATCGTGGTGGCCATCCGGCGATAGGGGGCGCTAGACCAGGAGTGGATTCTTGCTCCTGCCATCTGCAAAATCCAGATTTTCTGACTTTTGCTGTTTTTTTTGCAGAATGATTTTTGGTGGATTTTTCTGATGGATTTGGGTGAAAGTTTGGTTAATTGGGGAGGTTTTCTCACTTGATTGTGTTCAAACCTCTCAACGAGAGCACCATTTGATGGATAATCGATACCCATATTGTAACACCCCGGCCCCGTAGGCCCCGAGGTAGTTACTTCTGACCCCCGCCACTAGCCTTTTACGCACACTTTGTCCTCACTCATGCGCGCCCTAAGAAACTTCCCAGGGGGTCACCCATCCCAAGACTACTCTCGTGCAAGCACGCTTAACTTTGGAGTTCTTGGGTGATGAGCTCCCTTAAAAGGAGATGCACCTTGTTGGTATGAGTAGTACTATTAATCCATTTAAATTAAATCTCAAGTATTACAATCACCCCCACTTAGGAACGCAATGTCCTCGTTGCGCCCATAAACCAATCTCAATCAAATCCCAGAATCTTTTGCCCCGCTAAGTGCCTGCTCGATATCCAACGGATCAGCACACTGTCGCAGGGTTGCTCTGATACCATTTGTAACACCTCGGCCCCGTAGGCCCCGAGGTAGTTACTTCTGACCTCTAGTACTATCCTCACAAACCACCACTAGCCTTTTACGCGCACTTTGTCCTCACTCATGTGCGCCCTGAGAAACTTTCCAGGGGGTCACCCATCCCAAGACTACTCTCGTGCAAGCACGCTTAACTTTGGAGTTCTTGGGTGATGAGCTCCCTTAAAAGGAGATGCACCTTGTTGGTATGAGTAGTACTATTAATCCGTTTAAATTAAATCTCAAGTATTACACATATCCTATAACTAAAAAGATTTGAACAAGAATGTAGTAGAGAAGAAGATAAGTGTGTATAGAATGAGTTATGAGTTATAGTTCAATAGCCTCCTATAATGAGTATAAATAGGGAAAATTTGGGTCTGGGCCTCTAATATGGGCCTGACAGACCCGGTTACATAAATGGACTGATAGTACAAAAAACTAATCTAGAATATCTGAATAATAATAATAATGTACAATAATATGAATGATATCCGCTAAACGTGTGTGGACCGGGGGGTCGAAGTCCATATACTCCATCAGTCTTGAAAATCAATTTTCATTCATGTGGGGGATTGTTGGAAAATGTGTTAATAATTTGCATTAAATTGTCATTTTGGGCCAATTTTTGAGTGGGGTCTACTTCCGATTTGGGTCGAGTCAAAGTGGATTCGGATTTTCCTTACTAAGGGCTACAATTCGATATGTGGACCACTCAAAACGGATAACGGGTGAATGAGAAATTGATTCTCGAAGTTCACTCGTTGAAATGGAGAAAACTAGGAAAAGATGGGTTTCTAGTGTATTTTATCCCACACTGGAAAACCCAAGGGATTTTCACCCCCTTATAAAGGGAACCCCATTTGAAGGAGTTAAGATTCTTAGGTGCAAAGGCTCTCTTCGCGCGCAGGGGGAGTGCCGATCAAATCCCGAAATCGGAGAAGAAAATTCGTGACTCGTGTACGCGGGCGACCTGCGGACATGAATGCCGTCCGAAAATCTTTCTTCTACAGATAAGATTAAATTTCTGTTCTTCCTATTTTTCCTATTTTTTTCTCCAGGAGCAGACCGTTGCTCCACACGCCCGTAGCAGGTGGCTGCTCTCCCAGAAGGCGGCTCTCGTAGCAGGCTACTGCTCGACCCTGCGGCTGCCGTTACAAGCCAATAAATGTCCAACGTTCATGCAATTAAATGGACAATTACGGACGATTCAATGCCAACGTGTTGGACATTGATGTCAAACGATAATGTCCATTAAAACATAATTAACGCACAACAAATCTTCCTCTAAATTGCCTGACAGGTGATTTGCAACAAGAGGAACACATATATTCACCAACGCACTCTTTAGCTCTCAAAAACACCTCTACCATTCCTGAAAAAATCCTTCGTGTTCACACTTGTTCTCGTTCGCTGGAACAATTTGTTTGAGTGCTCAAACTATTCTTCGTAGTCATCGTATCATGGGAAACGATCGTTGCAACGCTCCTAGCACCCCGGGAGGCAACGAATACGTTTTAAGGAAATCGTGCGTAGCACGAGCTTTGTCTAAATTCTGCTTCATCTATTTTCTATTTTTCTTTAGTCATTTTAATTAATTAATTTTTATTAATTATTTCTTTATTTTCGAAACACATTCAAAATTATTAAATTAGCAGTTTCGGGTCTGAAACACTAGGTTTCGGCCCGGACCCTATCCATTAATAGGCCTATACACGCCGTCATCAAACTTTTTTGAGTTCTTCTGAACATTAATTTCTGAAAACTATGCATGAAAGTGAAAATTAATGGTTGTTGCAGGAGCACATGTTGTTTATTTGTTTTCCTGCAGTTTCTGAATGTGATTCAAAGAAGGAAAATGATTGCAAGAGTAATGAGTTGTCAACCAGAATTAAAGTTTCTTCAAATTTGATAGGCAAAGAAAGAGGTGTGACAAAATACTTCAATTCATAGCGTGGCTGTGCATTGTTGGGGTATATCACGTAAGGGGTGATAATCGAGTACTTGGATTGCTTAAGGATCGTGTAAGTTCACTTTCCGAATTGATATTTCTCCCCTATGCCTGGGTTAAAAGAAAATTCAATCTAGGATAATCTTTAAGGACACTCTAGAACTTAGACACAAGAACTAGAGCCAAACTAGTCGAGTATATGGATTGTAATATTTAATTTGAATGCCAAAAGTGATCAAGATATGTTGTATCTCTCTCCTCTCTGTTCTCTGTACGAAATATGGTGATATATATCATATTACACGTCCCAGGTAGTTGCAACACGTTTTAAAATAACCGTGACAGTTTTTGAAAAAACTGCACGAAACTGCCCAACCGCTCTAGACCTCGGTCTAGAACAACAGAGTTGGTCTACTGAGTGTTCTACCGCGAGTTCCACTGCCGTAGGCACTTTGGAATAGAACTCGTTCTTATATACAAGTGTGCACTCCACACCTCCTAGGTTGTATTAGAACACGGTTCTAATCCCTATTGGCATCCATGTCATTTCTAATTAGACAAAATGGCCGGTGACACTAAAATCACCAACAATCCTCCCCCATTTTAGTGTCACCCATGAAATGACATAACAAAGTTTACAAACCAAAACTTGCACATAAATGGAAATGTCGATACGATTGAATTTCCATCTTAGTATTTTACACATTCAAAATAATCGAGAATCGAGGTGTCCTACGGATTGAACTCTTCAACCCATTTGAATACCTCAAGATAAAATACATACAAGTTTCTATATTCAACTAGAATACAAACTTGACACAATTATAAAGGCGTGTGTCTTAATCCCATTCATGATCATATAAAAGCCAAGTCCCAAGCTTTTTGAAGTGCGACTACACTTCACGATCATATAGGTAATTCCTTTACTCGTGTACATGCTTACACTTTATCAAAGGAATTATTAAGAAATAAATTCAGCCTCCCTACTACAGGCCCGAACACACACCTTGGGATGATTTTCATTGTGTGTTCCAATCCATTAAGTGTGAGCTTTCCGCATTGAATTCAGCCTCTAACGTTGTATTAGAGGGGAATTGGGTGTCTCACCATTAAGGATTAAATGGACTTTAAACCCATCCCTATAACAGACTTGTGCACTAAGCCCCGGACCAAACTTTTGGTCAAGTGGTCCGCCAAGTTATGTTGCGATCTTACAAATTCCACCGAAATTACACCATTCATGATTAGTTCTCTAATCATACTATGTCTAACACCTAAGTGTCTAGACTTGCCATTTTAAACATGACTATACGTCTTAGCCAAAGTGGCATCACTATCACAATGGATAGAAATAGGTGCAATCGGCTTCCCCCACAATGGAATCTCAAAAATTAAATTTCTTAACCACTCTGCCTCTTTACCGGCGGTAGCCAACGCAACAAACTCAGATTCCATCGTTGAACTTGTGATACAAGTTTTCTTCTTGGATGCCCAAGAAATGGCACCTCCCCCAAGCAAGAATACCCAACCACTTGTAGAAGAATGATCCTCTACATTGGATATCCAACTTGCATCCGAATATCCCTCTAAATCCGAAGGATACTCAAAGTAACACAAACCATAATCCATGGTTCCCTTTAAATACTTGAACACTCTCTTCATTGCGTGCCAATGTTGAGTACTAGGATTACTAGTAAACCGGCTCAACCCACCCACGGCATAAGCAACATCCGGCCGAGTGCTTGTCATGACATACATCAGACTACCAATGGCTGGAGAGTACTCAAGTTGTGATACCACCTTTCCTTTATTATGCATCAACTTCACATTAGGATCCATGGGGGTACCAACGGGTGAACAACGTAATTGTTTTTCCAGAAGTAAATTCTAAAACAACTACACCTTTTCCAAGATAGGCACCATTGACTCGTCTCCCATGCGAAAGAAGGAACTGACCTCCACTGGTTCTAGGTCTTCACACCATCCTTTATCCTTACACACATGGCTCGTAGCCCCCGAGTCAATCCACCATGCACAGTCATCATCCTGTACATAAAAAGATTCTGGAATGAATGATACATGATTCTGAACAGAATTATCAAAGTTAGTCACGAACTGACCTCCTTTCCATGGAATCAGGTCCTTAGACCGTTCCTGTCCACTGCCACTTGTTCCAGCGCCATTCTTGTTCAGTTTCACATGGCAATCACGCTTGACATGTCCAACCTTTAGACACCTCCAACAAACCAAACCTTTCAGTTTCTTGTTGGGTTTGTCATGGTCTTCATACTTGCGCTTTTTGCCTTTCCCTTATCTTTCGGGTTAGATTTATTATCCTCAACCAAGTGAACATGAGCCAGTCTAGATTCAACTTCACCCATAATTTGGTCATTCTCTTGCACACGAAGATTTTCCTCAATGCGCAAGTGACTCCCAAGTTGAACCAATGACAGTTCCTCATCTTGATGTTTTAAAGAACGTTTAAAATCCTTCCAAGAGGGTGGAAGTTTGTCAATTATACTCGACACGACATAGGATTCATCACACCTATCTTGTGGAGTTTAAATTGACCAAGAACACGAAGGAGTTTATTGTATTGTTCCATAACCGACATTGAGTCAACCATTTTATAATTATTAAAATCACTCACCAAGAACTTCTTGCTAGAAGCATCCTCGACGATGTATTTTGACTTAAGAGAATTCCATAATTCCTTCACACTCTCAACGTTTTGGTAAATATCAAATAACGCATCGGACATACCCTTAAGAATGTGGCCTCTACATATGTAGTCATCATTCTCTCACTTGTTACGCCTCCTAGTTTGTTCCAAGGTTTCGTCCTCCATCACTTCCGGCATCGGAGTGCTCAACACGTACACAACTTTCAAAGTGGTGAGGAGGAAGTGCATCTTCTTTTGCCATCTACGGAAATCGTTCCCTTGAAACTTGTCCAATTTGTTGAACTTGGATGTCATCTCTTCCACGGTACTCATGATTATCACAAAGAAAATATCAATTCGATTGTTGGGGTATATCACGTAGGGGGTGATAATCGAGTACTTGGATTTCTTAAAGATCGTGTAAGTTCACTTTCCGAATTGATATTTCTCCCCTATGCCTGGGTTATAAGAAATTCAATCTAGGATAATCCTTAAGGACACTCTAGAACTTAGGCACAAGAACTAGAGCCAAACTAGTCGAATATATGGATTGTTATCTTTAATTTAAATGCCAAAAGTGATCAAGACATGTTGTATCTCTCCACAGAGTTGGTCTACTGAGTGTTCTACCGCGAGTTCCACTGCCGTAGACACTTTGGAATAGAACTCGTTCTTATATACAAGTGTGCACTCCACACCTCCTAGCTTGTATTAGAACTCAATTCTAATCCCTATTAGCATTCATGTCATTTCCAATTACACAAAACGGCCAGTGACACTAAAATTACCAACATGCATCACCATTGCTCTCTTTCACTTCATTGGAGCTGGAAAACAAATTCTTTTTACATAGACTTACTTTTTTTACTGTTTCCTCGATTGTGACTGTAAAGTTGGCATAAATAACTTCAATTTAATTTATTATTATGACTATGATACAATAGAGCAAGCGAAAAAAATTACGTGTTTCATATAAAAATTGGTTGATAATTAAGGCTGATAACTGAAGATGAGAATTATTAATTGAGCTCTCATTCATGGAATGTTAAAAAATAGATAACTTTTCAACATTAAAGATATGTAAATGAAAGAAATGTAAGAAAAATATGTCTTGTGATGGAGTAATGGGACTAGGCCCAGAGCTTAATCAGCCCAAGCCCCGAACTTGGACCCATGGATCCAAGTTCATAACCTGGAGCCTGCCTGCCAGCCCGACAGGGAGCTTGCCAGTCCGGCCGACCTCCTAACCCGGAAGAGTAACGGTCGAACAATTAATGCGCTATTAATTATGTATTTAATTCCGTATTAATATTGTAATTAATTAGTCATTATTATCGGTAACGGTTACGATTTGTATACGCCTATAAAAGGCGGGTTGTAATTCAGATTAGGGGAAGCAACTTCTATATGCTATTCCTGGAACCTAAATCCCTTTGCAACTTTCCATATTCGTACTTTCCTAATTCCTGCTTGAGTGTTCTTACGTAGCTTTCCTAAAAGCCTACGAGCGTCCTATTTTGGACCAACATTGGTGCTTTCATTGAGAGCCTCTATTGATCTCTCACATCACTTTAGTAGGAAAAAATTCAAGAAATTCATCCCAATCCAAGGTGCTACAGTCCCACTTCCTCCTGTTCTCTTCGCCAATCACAGTTGGATGCCGTGCGCCGATGTCACTGCTGGTCTCCCTCATCGTCATGCCTATTCATGAGATAGGTCTTCAAATGTGCGCCCACCTAATTCTTGTGGAGCAAGAGTCTGCTCTGCGTTAAAGTGGATGGACCAAGATTACACTAAGACCAAATTTTATTCTCCTCAAGGATGATGGGCTGATTTTTCAGCAACGCATTCGGGCCCATTTGGCTCTAAAGCTAAGTTTCCAAAAATACTCTATATTTGATACAAAAAAAATCATAAATTCAAACATTTGAAAATAAATTTTAAGTGGTTTAATTGCTTTTAATCTTGTTAAGCGTGTGTAATTTTAACATTGAAAAACGGGCTTATGAAATCCGATCACTCATGTACACCGGGGGAGCACACACACTCGTACACTGGCTGAGCACACACACTCACGCCACCGGGTCACATCATATGGGTGTGGTGATTAATAAGCTCCAATATAAATGTTAATACCGCACACTCTTGACTTCATACGAGTTCTTGCGTGCTCTTACCCTTTCCAAGTGCATCACACTCCGACCTCGAGGGACGAGTCACCCGTTCAAAAGTTTTTACTTGCGGGTTCGAACTACTAATCTCGGGCGGCGAGTTAAACTCTTATTAGGGGCCTAGAGCCACGCTCTTCCGAGCAATTTTGTCACTTAATTGACATTCACGTTTCTCGAAAAGGTTGATATACTTTAGTTCTTTGGGGTTAGATTATCCATTCGAGTGAGGAGTCCGACTCACTTACTCGCGGATTCAATCTTTCTTTCGGAGACTAGGTTGAGCCCTAACTTGGGAACTTGATGTCATTCTTTTCAAATAGTGAGTCCGACTCACTTACACACCGAGCCGTGGTTCGACACCAGGCCAGATGCTCTATTTTACACTAGTTTGTTTTATGTGTAGGTTTAACCGAATGAAGTGGGGGACTGAGGGTCATACCGTCTTCAAGGAAACAAATGACAAACCTGACGAGTCTGAGTCCGACGAGAAGAACAGTTCTAGCCGTCCTATTGGCAGATGGCGATCATTGCAATAAAGGCTGAGGATCTCACCTCTTGCTTCATCTTGGGGGGCGTCAGATGTACTCTTTTTCCCTTCATTAGGATCGGATTTTTTCCCATTGGGTTTTTCCCTAATGAAGGTTTTTAATGAGGCATCTCCCCAACATGGATAAGGGCGGGGATTTTCTAGTCTCGGAGAAGAGCAACTGACTTGGACTACTCCCTCTTAGCCGAGTCTACTACTCGACTAAGGGAATGGGGGACTCGTGATGGAGTAATGAGACTAGGTCCAGAGCTTAATCAGCCCAAGCCCCGAACTTGGACCCATGGATCCAAGTTCATAACCTGGAGCCTGCATGCCAGCCCGACAGGGAGCCTGCCAATCCGGCCGACCTCCTAGCCCGGAAGAGTAACGGTCGAACAATTAATGCGCTATTAATTATGTATTTAATTTCGTATTAATATTGTAATTAATTAGTCATTATTATCGGTAACGGTTACGATTTGTATACGCCTATAAAAGGCGGGTTGTAATTCAGATTAGGGGAAGCAACTTCTATATGCTATTCCTGGAACCTAAATCCCTTTGCAACTTTCCATATTCGTACTTTCCTAATTCCTGCTTGAGTGTTCTTACGTAGCTTTCCTAAAAGTCTACGAGCGTCCTATTTTGGACCAACATCTTGCTATCTTTATTCAGGATGTTTTTACTTGGATTGTAATTTGTTGCCCTGATCTGGTCTGAACTGTTCTGATTTCTTTGTATTTTTATAATTATTCAAATCTGGTCTGATCCGGGAAGAATTACTACTTACTAGACTTTCCTAGACTCAAAATAGTGGTTTCTAAAATTGAACATAAAGAGTAGCACATTTCGTCCGACATTAATTAGGATTTAGGAATGATCGCAAGTTAAAATTGCCTAATGGCCGAAAACACCATTTAACCCAAGGGGCAATTCGAAGCAAAAAAAAAGTCAACCCATAAGTGAATGAATGAGAAACTCAAGACTGGCCCATTATACATTTATACATCTTCTGAAAAATAAAAGGAATAAACGGGAGGTTGTTTTGTTGCGGACCCTTTTCTTCGTTGTTTCTCTCTGGTCGGAGCGAAAAGGCTTTGAACTCTCTCCGGAACGCGAGGATTAGGGTTTATCCCCATCACAATAGAATTTCGCAATCGCAGACGAACCCAGAATCTCCTCAATTCGTTTTCTCGCTGTTTCGATTGGGGTGAAGGGACACAGAGCGAGAGGGATTCGGTGTTTCTCCTTCGGATCTCTAACTGTAATCCAGTATGCTCGTTACTCCTTAGTAATTTAAACATCGACGTGTTTCAATCTCCTGTTCAGAAGTACTTTTGTTTTGAGATTAAGCATTGGCGGACCTATAAATGTGTGAAGAAGGTTGGATGATCGAAAATATCTATGATTTGGTAGTGGAAATGGTTTCTTCTACAACTTTTTTTGACGGGATTAGAGTTTATTTCATTCAAGTACTCTAGATCGTTCGGATGGTTGACCTATTCAAGCTCGTGCTTTAGCAATTTTGGCTCTCTTTCCTCGATTTGTGTTGTATTCATTGGAAATTGCATTTTAGAGCCTGTTATATTTGCAAATTATGCATACATGCTCTACAACCTTTTTGTAGCATAACATGCTACTAGAACTTATTGTACTTGTGGAGTTTCTGCTCACAACCGCCTGATAAATCCCCAAAAGTGGATTTTGTGTGCCTCTAAAGGATAATGGAATCTCTTATAGATATTAAGTTACTTTGTCTTGAACTGCATCGCTTGTTAATTTAAGCATTTGTTTTATATACTTAAATGTCAGGTGGTGCCGTGGTGGTGTGTTCATTCAGGCTTCCACTTCAACCTGAGAGCAATATCATTGGTGAAATAAAATCAACTTCTAAAGTTTGTGACTAGCAAATCGATACTTGAAGCAAGTTGATGGATTCAGAAAACAAAAAGTTTGGAAGAGGTAAGTTGTTAATACAAAGGTTGGGACTTGGGACAAGAGGTGGGAGTACGTTTATTAAGAAAAATAAAGTTATGTGGTTGTTATGAAATTGGTTAGTGTGGATAAATTAAGAATGAATTTAAACCACAAATATGATCAAATATGGTATGAGACAAACTTAGTGAGACATATGAAAAAGGATAAATGGGACAGAAATAGTGGTACAGACTACGAGGGAGTATGTCTTTTCATAGCTTTTAACGTGTTATGAGAACATGAAATGAGTGTTTTCGGACCACAAGGATTTTTCACTTTTATGTTTTTATAGTTTTGCTGTCATTCTGAAATGAATTAATGTTGCGGGCCTCGTGTATAACTGAGATTTGAAGTAAATCCACTTCTTCTTTTTAATTGGAGCTTCACTGGGATATTCTTTGTAATCAGGCTATTCTGTCTTCTGTTACCATGTCATGATCTGCATTTTAGAGACATAAGTTTGATACCTGAAGTGAGCTTGGTTCCATTAAAATATCAGGCCCCAGAGAACTTACAGGTGCTGTTGATCTTATTAGCCGCTTCAGATTGTTACCTCATCATGAGTATTTCTGCAAGAGGCCACTTCCGTTATCAATTTCAGATACACACTATCTGCATAATGTGGTTGGAGACACAGAAATTAGGAAAGGCGAAGGGATGCAATTGGATCAGCTAATTGAGGAGAATTCTGTTTCAAGAGAGATGAACACATCCATAAAGCCATTTGATTTAGATGTTTTGGGGGAAGCTTTTCAGTTGAGGGAAACATCTCCAATTGATCTGCCCACTGTAAGAAACTTGCTGATGCATGTTTGTGATGTTTTTGGGAAAATACATTCACTTTTTTGCTTTTACTCAGATAATGATGTTCCGTGCACACGAGATGTGATTTTGTTAACCTTTTTTTACATCATATTGTTTGTGTGTGCCCTTGAAGATTGACTTATTATCACCTGTTTTTCTTTTTAGTCTGAAAAGGGCATCCCTACTACAGTGGGGAAATCTAAGAGTGAGTCCAAAGACAAGGAGAAGAAGCATAGAAGGCACAAGGACAAAGACAAGGAAAAGGATAAAGAACATAAGAAGCACAAGCATCGGCACAAGGACCGAAGTAAAGATAAGGATAAAGAGAAAAAGAAAGATAAAAATGGTCATCTTGATTCTGGTGCTGAACATTCAAAGAAGCATCGTGAAAAGGTCTGATAAAACAGTTTTTGTCAGTTCAGTTTAGAATGCTGTAGATGCTTGTGGTGAACTGATCCTATGATTTAATTCTGGAGAAGCCAATTATCTGGTAATAGAGTAAAGTTAAGTTAGCAAATTAATTTTGTGATGGGTGGATGCTATTTAGCTTGAACTGGGGTGGGTGTGGGTGGGTTGGATAAAATAACATGCAGTCCTTTGGTTTGCAAGCGGTTAAGATTTGAAGGGCGATTTTGGCATTTGCAAAAATGCTTGGGGATAATTTTTTCTCTACATGCTGCAATTTATTTTTCTTCCTTTTAACAATTTATTCCTCACATTCTTTGTTGCAAAGTAAATATGGGTGTGGGGGAGGGGGTTATCCCACCCCAATTCGCAACCCCACCCTCCAATTTGTTGATGTGATCAATGAAATTGTGGATCCAGCCCCTGAATTAACCTCCATCCAAATTGACCCTTAAAGATGTCTCACTCTTGAATCATAATTAACTAGTGATTTCTCGATGCTGCTTGATATAGAATGTTCTCTAGACTTTTTGGCAGTTAACATTGGTAGGATACTATGTTGACTGACAATAATTTTGATTTACTAACGGATTTATAACTTTTTTGTCAACTCTAGAAAAGGAAGCATGACGGAGAGGAAGATATCAATGATCACAGGCACAAGAAGAGCAAGGTAACATGTTCAAGAGTTAATTCTTTGGTTTTCCAACTTCCTATGAGTGTCCTAGGTTTGCATCACGTGCTTTTGAAGACAAAATATATATTACCCTTCATACCCTCTTTCATTACTTTATTCAGTCTCTTATTTTATCTGAAGCTATTAATGTTGTCCGACTATTAACTGACACACTGCAGCACAAGAGCTCAAAGATTGATGAAATGGGTGCAATAAAGGTAGCAGGCTAACAAGTGCGGCGTGCAACACCCAATGTTTTCCTTTTTTCCTCAGACTTTTATTTGAGAATTTGAAGGGATCTTCTTAGTTTTCTATTATGAAGCGTTTCCAAGGTATACAGTTTTGTGCATGTTAATTTTTTTAGATTGAATTTTATTTGTTCTTTTCTTACTCCATTATAGTTTAATAAAGTTAGTACAAGCAATCATGTAGATACATATTTACTTGGAACACGAGGGCACTTTATGGTACAAAGCAATTAACGAACACGGGGTTCAAAAGTAACATTTGACTAAACATTGGCTGTTTTTTTTGTAAATTATATTTAACAATTCTATTGTCTTTTCCATGCAGAATAGTATATGGGAAATGAAAGGTTGATGATAAGGTGAATATTCATGCTGAAGTAGATAAATGCAGTTGGATAATATGGAAATGAACAACAGAAAAGATGACTCCTCATTACAGCACATTGGGTTTCACAAATGTTTCTTCTTTTATCCCGTTTAACAAATCCTAATTTAAAGGCTTTTTGGGTTGTGAACCAGAAAATGAGATGTGTTTAAATTTATGCTATTCAGCTTGAAGTTCCGATTTCTGCTCTTCTGTTTATATTTTGTAGATATTCATTTTAGGGTTGTGGTGGAGGTAGTATGGATTTGTTTCTGAAGTGGGTTCAGTTGTACTTGTATTGTTTCAAAAGATGTTCTTTGATGTATGTACTAATAGAATGGAATAAATTAAGTCAATTTTTGTATTTAGGCTTGAAGCAAACCGAGTGTAGTGGATAGAAAGCCAGTGTGGTACTCTTTATTATCTGTCATTTTGCGCGCGCGCTGACTTCTTAATTCTTACTCCTTATGTTAATATTTGCTATACCTGTGAATCTGTCCTCATGTTAGTACTCCGTATTACACAAGCATGAGTTCGTTCTTTTGGACCAATGGAGTATACAGTAGTTACATTAGTCTAATTCAAGGACTAACTTTTTTTTGAAGTCAAGGACTCTAACTAAATGTCTAAATCATCTACCAATTTAATTCTAATTCGACTTTAGAAACACATTTTCTGGTTTGTATATATAATATACTCTCAATATATACTTTTGATGTAAAACCTGTTTTATTTGTGTGTGAAAAAGATAAAGTTCCCGTATGAGGACTGAGGAGTACTAATATATTCCCTCCGGAGGCTCCGGTTTTCAAAGAAGTTCTCAGTTTCTTTTTTCAGAAGTCCTAATAAAGTTTACATTTCCATTTTTGGAAATTTTTATTATAAAATTAACCTTGTACCATTACTTTTACATTTATTTTATTAACCTATCTTACACGCATTTTTTATTTCACACTATGACCATGACCATGTTTGGTAAATGGTGTTTCGGCCTAATATTGGCGGGTTTGACCAAGTTCAGCGTTTTTAATCGGTCAAAATGCTGAAAATAAGTGTTTGGTATATGGCGTATTACATCAGCGTTTTGATCCCAAACGCCGAAATAGAAAACGCAACAAGTTGGAGCATTTACGAACGGCGGATCCAAAATCGCAACAAATTTTCAAAGTTACCCTTCACTTCCGGTGACCTTCCCTTTTCTTCAATGATCCGCAAGTCCGTATGCCTTAGCTGGTAAACAAAAATATCTCTACGTGAGTTAATCTGCAGACTTCCGCATTTGATGCCACGATTTCAAATATATCACTTCATTGTATGTGCGATTGAAATATTTTTACATTGGCAATAGGCCAATTAACATGCGTCCAATCTCGCCCACTACTCCATTGATTATAGGGAGTATTTTCTCTTACTTATTATAGTATTTTTGAGTTAGTTTATTAAATTATTAATTAACTAAAATACGAAGTATATATTTGTACTCTTAATTATAACATCATACGAAGTACTTGTATTAAGCAACAATGAACATACACTAAATTGTATATCTTTTTATCTATAAACCGCTAAAAGTAAACAGCTAAATTACCAAACACTTTTTTTCAATCCGCCTAATTAATCCGTCGGTCAAATCCGCTGAATCAATCCGCTATTCAGAACCTGCTAATATTATCCGCTAACCACTAATCGCTAACCGCTATTTGCCAAACAAGCCCTATGCCTAATTGGCTCTACGTCCCTCTACCTTGAATCCTTATCACTCCCCCTAATAAATCGGTAAGGTGTTCTCCGGCCCTTATCCCATCATATGATGGGTTTTCACTGGGTTTAAAGAAAATCGATGGAAAAATAGAAATGTTGATTCACAAAACAATTATGATGTTTTTACTTGAATTGTTTTTAATCTCGTATCAGATTTTGAAAGTAATAAAATACGCAATGACCATAAATCTACGAGCTCAGACTAGACTAGATCAAAAAATTTCAGTCCAATTAAAACATCCTTACTTAATCCATCATTCTAAATAATTTCAAATATATCTTTATCAAAATTCTTCAAAAACCTCACTTGATGTGAAATAATAATACAAATAATTTTTGAAAATATTAACATCTACTATAGTTATACATTTAAATAAAATTTCAAAAAGAAATACTAGTTGTATGAGTATATAAAATATATATTTTCTATGTCAAACACTTTCAAGATCTGCCAATGAAGTAAAATATTAACTTCGGAAAATATACCCTCTTGATAAAATAGTTGTAAAATAGATACTGGTCAAAATACCGGCATATAATTTTTTGAAAACATGTAAACTATTACTGTAGCCATACAAATAAATATAAATTTTCCTAAAATCAGTACTGATTGTACGGGATATACTCGTGTAAAATGCATATTCTTTATGTTCGTAAAAAATCTGGTAAGATCATTTGTTACCAACAATATTAATTTTGATAGGCATAATAACTCTTATACGTAGTATAACAGTAGTATAATCAAATATACTATTCGAAATACATAATATTCATCAAAAGATCTCAGATCATTTATAAAGTAAAATAATTAAGTTTTAATTCATATTTATTGTAGTCGCATATTTTCAAATATATAATATATTGTAACTCCTCAAAATTCTCAACGGGTAAATACATAATTATATACTCGAATTTGATAGTTCCAAAATTCATATAATATTATCATAAATTAACTTATATATCCAAAATCAGACCCAATATATCAAATAATAAAGTAATTTTAAATTTCCAAATTCTTGTCCAAATAATCATATCCCGAATAACTTAAATAATTCATAATTTCATACTCAGATACTTCTCCAAAATCATACTCAGTATCTCACAAATACAATAATTATAATTCACGTCAAAATTAATTTCACATAAACACACACAGGGAACATACCAGGTAAGTTCATCTTTGACTGAGCACTGCAAAGTAATTTAAATTTTGAAAAGTTATATATCTGACTTTTTAAGTTACATTTAATGAATTGATAGTTAATTAGAAAATACTGTCTTGAATAACATTTATGACTCACTAAAAATAAAAAAAACGTAGGATATCAAGTGTTATTCGATGTTCTTATAGTAGTCTCATACTTGTCCTATACAGAGCCGTCTAAAGAATTTGGAGGTCTCGTTCCAAACGTAAAATCGAGACCCCTATTAATCTTAAAAAATCTCAATCTAAATACTTAATTATACTGAAATCAATTGAATACTTATCAAATAATGTAATAAAAAAATTCTAAAAAACACTTAATACTTGATCTAAAGCACACTACAAAAAAACTCGCCCTTTGTCATGGATTTTGTCACGGACGGTAGTTCAAAAAATCCGTGACAAATGATTTTTTGTCACGGATTTGTCACGGAAAAAATCCGTGACACCAGGGGCGTGATAACGTTTTTGTCACGGAAATTAATCCGTGAGATCGTTTGTCACGGATTTGTCACGGCCACCGTCCGTGACAAAACACTTCACCGCGATGTTTTTGGTACACCCAACTTCTGTTTTGTCTATACATTATGCCTGTATATATATTATAATCAAAATATTATATAAGTACATTAATATTATTAATCAACTAAAAGCAGTACATTATTTGTGGCATTAATAATTTGAATTAACCAACTTTTCAATCATGTAGAAACGCCCACTAAAATATTATTTAGAAACATTAAGCTGGCCGGAATTAATAATTTACTAATATTTAACTAATAGTAATATGTTAATGGCATTAATCGTTTTAATTATTAACTAATTCACAATATTAAAATTTGTGCACCAAACACACTAAATTATTACGTTAATGGCATTTATTCACAATACTAAAATTATGAAAATCTAATAGTACACATTAAATAATTAACTAACATATAATACTAATTAAAGTTATTACGTTACGTTAATTAATGGCATTTATTCACAATACTAAAGTTAACTAATTTAACTTATTAATTAGTTAATTTTCATTTAACTAATATTGTTAAATATCATTAATTCACAATAATATATAATTCACACTTAACTAATAAAGTTTGAATCCTAACTTAAATCACTACAAATCCTAAATTATGCATTAACAATAATTAACTAATAAACAAATTAAACCTAATCATCATCATTTATCAATTAACTAATATTTAAATCTAACTAATATTATCAACTCAAATTCTAAACCCATTTCCTCAATGTTTTAACTTAATTAATTAGTTAATTAATTTACATTTAACTAATATTATTGTTAAATATTATCTCATTAATAATTCACAATAATAATTCACACTAAACTAAATAATAATAAAGTTTCAATCCTAGCTATATATATTATGCATCCCATTAACAATAATTAACTAATTTAACTTATTAATTAGTTAATTTCCATTTAACTAATATTGTTAAATATCATTAATTCACAATAATATATAATTCACACTTAACTAATAAAGTTTGAATCCTAACTTAAATCACTACAAATCCTAAATTATGCATTAACAATAATTAACTAATTAATAAACAAATTAAACCTAATCATCATCATTGATCAATTAACTAATATTTAAATCTAACTAATATTATCAACTCAAATTCTAAACCCATTTCCTCAATGTTTTAACTTAATTAATTAGTTAATTAATTTACATTTAACTAATATTATTGTTAAATATTATCTCATTAATAATTCACAATAATAATTCACACTAAACTAAATAATAATAAAGTTTCAATCCTAGCTATATTATGCATCCCATTAACAATAATTGCTAATAAATAATAATTGGTGATAATTAATAACCTAATAAGCTAGCTAACTTAATTAAATCACTACAAGTCACTAATTAATTAATCTATAATAAGCTAGCTAATACTTAAATCATCACTACACATCCTAAATTATGCATTAATAACAATAATTGCTAATAAACAAACCGGCCTAATTATTGGTGATATAAACTCATTATTTAACTAATTAATTAAACAAACCGGCCTAATCCTAGCTATATTATGCATCACATTAACTAATTAATATTTATATTTAAATTTAACTAATTACATTACGTTAATAGTTTAATAATATATTGTTAATAATATGAAAATTAACATGACCTCACTAAATTACGTTAATAGTTTAAATAAACGAACAACTAACCTCACTAATTAATTATTAAGCTAATAATTAATTATTATTATATAAAGAAAAAAGAATCCTAACCTCACTAATTAATTATTAAGCTAATAATTAATTTATTACACAATTAAAAGAAATTAGTTAAAATGACATACCTTATCTGCATAAACTGGGAAAATGATGAACTGACGGATTACATCATTCAATCTTTAAACCGATACAACATCACTCGAATCTACGAATTTTTGAACTGATAATTGTTGTTCTTGCAATTGTAATGGACGATGGGGTTGAGTTATATAAAAAAGTTTGTCACGGATTTGTCACGGATTTATCCGTGACAACTCTTTTTCCGTACCGTATTATTAAAGGTTACCGCTGGAAAATCAATAATTGAGGTTTGTCACGGATTCTGTCACGGATGGATACGTGACAAAGTTTTTTGAAATTTGTCACGGATTTGTCACGGAACAGTCCGTGACAAATGCCCGGGAGCAAAAAAAGTGTTCACCGGAGTAAAAAACCGGTTGCCGGAGTAAATTTGTCACGGACCAAATCCGTGACAATATTTTGTCACGGATTTTGTCACGGACCTATCCGTGACAAAACATTTTCGTGACAAATCCCAATATTCCGTGACAAAGCCCGTGACAACTTTGTCACGGCCGTAATCCGTGGCAAAAATCCGTGACAAAGAGTGAGTTTTTTTGTAGTGGCAACACAACTCATCACTCAATCAATTTGAGTAAAATATGAGTAAAAGGACCGACAAAAAACTTTATTTTACTTATTAGTATTAATATATATTATTACGTAGTACTATGTCATACTAATAATTTTTTAAAAAATTGGGGCCCCATAAATCGGGAGCCACTGTTCTGTAGAACATGTTGAACGTGCTAAAAACCGGCTCTGGTCCTATACTTCACTACAAAAAAACTCGCCCTTTGTCACGGATTTTGTCACGGACGGTAGTTCAAAAAATCCGTGACAAATGATTTTTTGTCACGGATTTGTCACGGAAAAAATCCGTGACACCAGGGGCGTGATAACGTTTTTGTCACGGAAATTAATCCGTGAGACCGTTTGTCATGGATTTGTCACGGCCACCGTCCGTGACAAAACACTTTACCGGAACTCCATCGCCTTTTATTTGTCACGGCCGCATCCGTGAATAAATTTTTTTATTTTTCAAAAAAATAATAATTATTTGTCACGGAAATTTCCGTGACAAATTTAAAAAAAGGTTTTTCGAAATAGAGTGGGTGGGTATTTGAAACGATCCGGAAAAATTCAAATTTTAAATTTTGTCACAGAAATATCCGTGACAAAACATTTTGAAAAAATTTTGAAAAAATTCGAAACAGATGGGCGGGTACTTTAAAATTTTCAAAAAAAAAATCAAAATTTTGAACTTGTCACGGATCCCATCCGTGACAATTTTTTTTTAAAAATACGTTATTTTCAGCGTTTTATGTATTTAAAATAAAATGAATTTATATTTTGTCACGGAACAGCCAGTGACAAAAGTTTAATTTTTTTAAAAAAAAAATTAAAAATTCAGTGCATTAATTTTTTGAATGTTTATTTCAAAAGTTTATTTAATAAATAATAACCATTAAAATTTAGGTGCTTTTTCAAAAATTTAAACTTAATAAACATTGTTTTTAATAAATAGTTAAACAATCATCATCATTAATCTTAATTAATCACCATTAAACATTAGTTATCATAATAAATAATAAACCAATCAAACCATCATTATATAACACAAATAATTAATATTCATACATTAACCATCAAAATTTAAAAATCCTTAAAATGTCAATAAACTAATTATTACAAACCATCAATGGTCATCATAATAATCATCATCATCAGGTTCGTCACGATGATCGGGTTGCCTTCCGTGGCCACGGTTGCCACCACGATGGCTGCCTCGACTGCCACCGCGGCTGCCAGCACGGCTGCTGCCACGGTATGCTTGAGCTCCGGGAGTCGCTAAAGGGATATCATCATAATATTCATATGGAAAGTTGTTGGAGATATGGCTATAATTAGCAAAACATCTATTGCCCATACTGCCCATATTGCCCATATTGCCCGCGAAGGGAACTTGTGGAGTCATCTCGGGGTGCTGTATGTGCATAGATGGACGGTAGGTGGCGTTGAAAATACGCATTTGTCGTTCCATCTCTTCCAACCTTTCTCTTGTTCTTCTTTGCTCTTCATCCCGTATCCGAGCTTCTTCATCCCGCCTTCGAGCCTATGCTTCACGCTCCTCCAATAGTTTCTCGAGGCGGGTAACCCGATCATCATACGCCGAATGAGAAGATGAGCTAGCTCCTTTGGCCTTCTCTAGGATCCGTACGCCTTCAGAACCCATAAGCGGCACCCGGCCCTTGTAAACTCCGGTTGTCGCCAAGATGGCCTCATATTCTTGATTTTCATCAAGTTCGTCATCAGAATCAGCTAGCTCATCAACTCTCTTCCCCCGCTCTTCCTCATATTTTTTCTACAAGTTCAAAAATTTATTATATAAGAGATAAAAAAAAATCGAAATTTATTGAATTATTGAAGTTTCATTATTTACTTCAATTTCAGAAAGGCGGGGAGGCGGCATGGCACCCTTCTTCGTCCAGCAATGTGCCATGAGTTTCAATGGCGTCACCCGTTTTTCCACGGGTCCAGATCCTTCCTACACGGATTTCAAAGTTAATAAAAAAATATATACATAAGGGTATGGAATGGAAATAATTTTAACTAATTAGAGTTTACCAGATCTTTTTTATGTTGTATTTGGGGTTTGCGGCCCCCGTGCCATTGAACTTCCTTGGCTTTCTTGGAGTTCCGGTTTGCCTTGGCCGTTTCGCTTCTCAGCAAAAATGCGGCATCCGTAGCCCAGTGGTGGCAAAGCATCTCCCACACATCATCGCCAAGGAATTTTGGCTTTTTACCGGTAGACCGGGCGGTCCTAAAAGGGGTCTCAACCACCCAGAAATCCTAGAATTGTATTCTTTGAGAATAGCTTGGTCTAGGGCAAAATGCCACCGATGGGAAGCCTTCATTAAAAACATTGATATATCATTTCTTAAATTTAAGTTATTAAAATGTAACAAAAAAATTTATTTTTACCTTGAACAACCGCCACCATAGTTCACGAGTGGCCGCCGAAACCTCACCATAAGTCGACCAAGGCCCCGTGAAATGACCACAAACAATAGACTTGATTCTATTCAAGACCTCGGAATCGCTTCAAAAAATTGATAATTGATAAAAACAATTGTATTAATTCTTAGATGTAGAGATTATACTATTTTATATTAGAGAGTGTTAGTTTTTTATTACCTATGGATTGATTGAGGTGTCACCTCAAGCGAACCGGGATTGTGGCACTCTTCTTGAGTGGGGGGGCATATATTGCACGAGATGAAGGAGGTGCATGAGATGATGCCCCCTCCTCATGCACGCTTATATGAGCGTCTGATTGTTCGGAGGGAGGAGTTTGGACATGTCCGTCATGAGCTTGTCCTTCGTCGGGATTGATATCATCATTGATATCACGATCAGCGTTTGAGGCCCGTCGTGAATTCTGGCGTCCACGACGAGCAATGGTGGAAAGGCGGCGTTCGTGCTCACTCATGTAAAATTATTGAGAAATAATATATAGAACATATTAAACTTGTGTTTAATATGAGAGGTCAAATGAGTTTTAGTTTGATTTTTATGTTATGGAATTTAATTGTGTTAGATATTATTTTATCAAACCTTATAAAATCAATTTATGGAGTTTTTGTGTGGTATGATGGTTTAAACTTAATGAGTTTCCTATTTAGTTATCAAACTTTGAAATATAGAACATATTAAACTTGAGTTTAATATGAGGGGTAGAATGTGTTTTTTGTATGATTTTTATGTTATTGAATGTAATTGTGTTAGGTATTATTTTATCAAACCTTATAAAATTATTTTATGGTGTTTTTGTGTGGTATAAAACTTTGATAAATAGAACATATTAAACTTGAGTTTAATATGAGGGGTCGAATCAGTTTTTTGTATGATTTTTATGTTATGGAGGTAACTTGTGTTGTGTATATTTTTTATCAAACCTTATAAAATCAATTAATCAAACTTTTTATATTAAACTAATAAAATCAGTTTTTCCATATTAAATTATAAATCATCGGAAATCAGTTTTTTGCATTAATTTAGAAAAATACAGTTTATTACACCTTGTATTTTGTATTAATTTATAAAAAACAGTTTTCTAAAATCAGTTTATGGAGTTTTTGTGTGGTATAATGGTTTAAACTTATTAGTTTCCTATTTATTTATCAAACTTTGAAATATAGAACATATTAAACTTGAGTTTAATATGAGGGGTAGAATGAGTTTTTTGTATGATTTTTATGTTATTGAATTTAATTGTGTTACGTATTTATCAATCTTTGAAATATAGAACATATTAAACTTAAGTTTAATATGAGGGGTAGGATGAGTTTTTTGTATGATTTTTATGTTATTGAATTTAATTGTGTTAGGTATTAATTTATAAAAAACAGTTTTCTGATTTTGTAAATAAGAAAACTGATTTCTGAATTAAAACTGATTTTTGAATTAAAAAATCAAACTGATTTTTGATCACGGATAAAAAATTAAACTGATTTCTGTAAATCATGGATATTTTTTATCAAACTGATTTTTGATCACTGAATTAAAAAATTAAACTGATTTCTGTAAATCCACATATTTTTTATTAAACTGATTTTTGCATATCCTGTGTTACAATTTTGCTGAAAAAATCTTGCTGAAAAGCATCAAAGTCAATATCCTTGTGTTGAGCCTGTGTTACAATTTTGCTCGGACGGATATTAATCGCACACACCCAAGGATTCCGTGTGCGCCTCGTTGAAGGATACTCTGCATAATAAACCTGGGCTGCTTGTTGAGCGAGTATAAATGGCTCATTTTTCTGATACACACGAGAGTGGTTGACGTCAATTATATTATACTTTGAATTTTTTCTCACACCACGTGTAGGGTCGACCCATGTGCAGCGAAACAACACGCATGTTAATTCTTGCAAACCAGAAGCCATTTGAAGTTCGAGAATCTCATGCAAGAAACCAAAAAAATTGGTTTCGGAGTTATCAGAACCGATGGTCGGGACACATAACCCGCTGTTCATTGTTGGTCGACCTTCTCCATATTCGACTGTGTGATACGTATAACCGTTTATCACATATGAATGCCAAACCTTTGCATAGGAAGAAGGGCCCCACGATAATGATACTAACAGAGGGTCGTTAATCCCACGGTACCTGATCTGCAAATTAAAACATGATAACATTAGGTAATGATTAAAAATTACTAGCTAATAGTATATAAAATGTATTTATATATATATAATACCTGCTGTTGGTACCATAATGCAAAGTCAGAGTCCACCATTGCATCAATTGCATCATCAGGAAATGCTGATAAAGACGCTCTAAATTCACTGTGAATTGAAACATAAAGATATTATTATAACACTCTAATTATTAAAAAAATATTAGCTATATTACAAATGTAACTACCAATTCTACTTACTTATAAAATGGTAAGATTTCTGGACAATTCATGAGGATGTAAGTATGTGCAATTTTCATTTCTCCGCCCACGGTGTAACGGTAAGTCGCAGCTCCTTTACCTCTACCTGGGTAGTTGAAATTAGAAACTACTTTATCATATGAATCCTCGCCAATGTCATCGTTCCGAGCAGGTCTCTTTCTTTTACTGATGACTTCACGCTCAAAATAAAAAGATGAAAATGTTGAGGTTTCTTGTTGAATATATGCTTGACAAATTGAAGCCTCAATGTGTGCCTTGTTGGTCGCTTTCTTTTTCAAATCTCCCAGAAATCTGTCATGCAAAATAAAATTTGTAAACAAACAAATGTTCTTATTAAACAAATCATCGTTTATAAATGAAATTATGACTAACCTTTCAAATCTGTACATCCAACGATAGAAGACGGGCCCTCCATTCAAAGCCTCATACGGAAGATGTATTAGAAGATGTTCCATTACATCAAAAAATGATGGGGGCATTATCTTTTCCAGATTACACATCAAAATAGGAACAATGTCTTCTAGTCTCCTCAGGGATTCGGCATCCAAAACGGCGGAACATATCGACTGAAACAATTGACTGATTTCGGTAATACAGCCCCAGACGTCTGCATGAAGCATCTCTTTCAGTGCAATCGGCAGAAGTCGTTGCATGATTACATGAGCATCATGAGTTTTCATGCTCGACGTCATTGTTTGTTTGTCCAGGTCCACACATCTTGACAAGTTAGAACAATAGCCATCTGGAAAGTTCAGAGAAACAAGCCACTCTAATATTGATTCCCTTTGTGGGGCTGTGAGTTGGTAGACTGCTCTTGGAATTTTTTTACCCACATATTCTAGATCGACGGCGAGTTCGGGTCTGTCGCACCAAATTGTCATGTCTTTTCTAGATGCAAGACCATCTTTGGTTTTGTGGGTAAAATCCATAACCGTGTTAAATATATTGTCAAAGACGTTCTTCTCAACGTGCATGACATCTAAATTGTTACGAATGAGAAGGTCTTTCCAATACGGCAACTCCCAAAATATACTCCTCTTTGTCCACTTATGGGTATCACAATACTCATTTGGCTCCCCGTAGGGTTGCTGCACGGCCGTAGGAAAACGTCGAACCCGGTTAAAACTTGTTCACCTGTAAGTCTTGGAGGAGGGGGATCTCGTATCACTCTTCCGGCAATAAAAGACTTCTTGTCCTTTCGATATCGATGGTTCATAGGCAGAAACTTGCGGTGACAATCAAAGTAACTTGGTTTCCCGCTAAATTTGAGCCAATTGGCATCTGATTTCTCCATACATATCGGGCATCCCATAAGACCGTGTGTGCTCCATCCTGAAAGCATACCATAAGCAGGGAAGTCGCTAATGGTCCAAATGATGGCAACTTTCATAATAAACATTTGATCTCTTGAAACATCATAAGTTGGTGTCCCAATGGCCCAAAGTTCTTTCATCTCCTCGATCAGGGGTTGGAGATAGATGTCTATCCTTTTTTTAGGATCCGAGGGACCTGGATAAATTAAAGTTAAAAAGATGAAATGACTTTTCATGCACATGTCGAGAGGAAGATTATAAGGAGTTAGCATGACTGGCCAACATGAAAATTTCTTCCCAAACTTTCCAAAAGCAGCAAATCCGTCTGAACACAATCCCAGTCGCACATTCCGTGGCTCCATTGCAAACTGAGGATGACAACGGTCAAAGTGTCTCCAAGCTTCACAGTCGGAAGGGTGAGACATCAAATCCTCTTTGGTTTCGTGCTCAACATGCCACGTCATGTGTTTCGCAGTAGCATTTGAAGCATACATCCTCTTCAGGCGTGGAGCTAGAGGGAGGTAAAACAATTTAGACAATGCAGACCTTTTTCGTGGTTTTTTTCGTCTATGAGGAACATGCTTGTATCTCTCTCCACCACAGAACTTGCAGCTCTCAAGTGCCACATCATCCTTCCAGAACAACATACATCCTTCTGGGCACGCATCGATTTCTATACAAGGAAGCCCCAACTGAGACATTAATTGTTTCATTTTGTAATATGAATCAGGAAGATTATGGTCACGCGGTAACATTCCTCCAAATGACTGCAATAACCTAGACATGCAAGATTCAGGAAGACTGTATTCAGATTTAATGTTTATCAACTCTGTAACGGCGGATAGCTGAGAGTATCCTTCACAATCAGCATACAGAGGCTGATCGGCAGCTTTTAAAACATCTTGAAATCTTTCAGCTAAGTCTTCAATATGAGGAACATGAGAATTCGGATACTCATCCGCATCAGGCTGATAAAAGGTCGGATCTTCATCCGCATCGGGTTGATACGAGGTCGAAGCTTCGGGAAGATCATTAAATGGCTGTGGTGGGTTAAACTGAATCGTTGAAGCACCGTATACATCATATGCCATTCTTTGATCCCACGTCATTTGATCATAGTCTCCCCATCCACTCATCTCGGTAGGGACGTTACGAGATGAACCTACTGTTTGTGGTAAAAGTGATGGATCGAAAGGTTCGCCATGAGAAGTCCAATTATAATAATTGGCAACGAAACCTTTTTCGTACAAATCCCACACAACTTGGTCGACATCTTTAAATTGAAGATTTTTACACTTTGTACATGGACATCTGATTTTATCGCCATCCATATAATTCTTCTGTTCTTGTGCAAATTTAATAAAATTTTCAACACCATTAAAAAATTCACTGCGTATTCCATAGTTATCGCGATGTTTTTGGTACATCCAACTTCTGTTTTGTCTATACATTATGCCTGTATATATATTATAATCAAAATATTATATAAGTACATTAATATTATTTATTAACTAAAAGCAGTACATTATTTGTGGCATTAATAATTTGAATTAACCAACTTTTCAATCATGTAGAAACGACCGCCCACTAAAATATTATTTAGAAACATTAAGCTGACCGGAATTAATAATTTACTAATATTTAACTAATAGTAATATGTTAATGGCATTAATCGTTTTAATTATTAACTAATTCACAATATTAGAATTTGTGCACCAAACACACTAAATTATTACGTTAATGGCATTTATTCACAATACTAAAATTATGAAAATCTAATAGTACACATTAAATAATTAACTAACATATAATACTAATTAAAGTTATTACGTTATGTTAATTAATGGCATTTATTCACAATACTAAAGTTAACTAATTTAACTTATTAATTAGTTAATTTCCATTTAACTAATATTGTTAAATATCATTAATTCACAATAATATATATTTCACACTTAACTAATAAAGTTTGAATCCTAACTTAAATCACTACAAATCCTAAATTATGCATTAACAATAATTAACTAATAAACAAATTAAACCAAATCATCATCATTGATCAATTAACTAATATTTAAATCTAACTAATATTATCAACTCAAATTCTAAACCCATTTCCTCAATGTTTTAACTTAATTAATTAGTTAATTAATTTACATTTAACTAATATTATTGTTAAATATTATCTCATTAATAATTCACAATAATAATTCACACTAAACTAAATAATAATAAAGTTTCAATCCTAGCTAGCTATATTATCCATCCCATTAACAATAATTGCTAATAAATAATAATTGGTGATAATTAATAACCTAATAAGCTAGCTAACTTAAATAAATCACTACAAGTCACTAATTAATTAATCTATAATAAGCTAGCTAATACTTAAATAATCACTACACATCCTAAATTATGCATTAATAACAATAATTAGCTAATAAACAAACCGGCCTAATCATTGGTGATATAAACTCATTATTTAACTAATTAATTAAACAAACCAGCCTAATCCTAGCTATATTATGCATCACATTATCTAATTAATATTTATATTTAAATTTAACTAATTAAATTACGTTAATAGTTTAATAATATATTGTTAATAATATGAAAATTAACATGACCTCACTAAATTACGTTAATAGTTTAAATAATTAAATGAACAACTAACCTCACTAATTAATTATTAAGCTAATAATTAATTATTATTATATAAAGAAAAAAGAATCCTAACCTCACTAATTAATTATTAAGCTAATAATTAATTTATTACACAATTAAAAGAAATTAGTTAAAATGACATACCTTATCTGCATAAACTGGGAAAATGATGAACTGACGGATTACATCATTCAATCTTTAAACCGATACTACATCACTCGAATCTACGAATTTTTGAACTGATAATTGTTGTTCTTGCAATTGTAATGGGCGATGGGGTTGGGTTATATAAAAAAGTTTGTCACGGATTTGTCACGGATTTATCCGTGACAACTCTTTTTCCGTACCGTATTATTAAAGGTTACCGCTGGAAAATCAATAATTGAGGTTTGTCACGGATTTTGTCACGGATGGATCCGTGACAAAGTTTTTTTGAAATTTGTCACGGATTTGTCACGGAACAGTCCATGACAAATGCCCGGGAGCAAAAAAAGTATTCACCGGAGTAAAAAACCGGTCGCCGGAGTAAATTTGTCACGGACCAAATCCGTGACAATATTTTGTCACGGATTTTGTCACGGACCTATCCGTGACAAAACATTTTCGTGACAAATCCCAATATTCCGTGACAAAGCCCGTGACAACTTTGTCACGACCGTAATCCGTGACAAAAATCCGTGACAAAGGGCGAGTTTTTTTGTAGTGCTTACTCAATTTATCACATGAAGCTATATTTTGAAAAAAACATATATTTGACTCTAGAAGTTAAATTTAACGAACTAATATTTAACTGAAAAGAGGTATCTTGAATGGATTTATGGATCAATAAATATAAAACTCATAGAGTATCAAGTGTTACAAGTTGTTTTCATCGTAGTTTCATACTTGTATCATAATTCCACATGTTATCACTAGTAGGAAAATGAGCTTTTAAGGCGCTTTTTATGGACTTGCGAAGGTGCTAAAATGCATCAGAAGTAATTTTACCGATGCTTATAAAAGCGTTGGCTTTGCTTGTGTCGCTAGACCTTCTCACGACGCTAATCCTCAGTGTCAGTATAACACTTTAAAAGCGTTGTTAAAGGTGACGCGCTTTTCAACTACCTATAGAGGTACTTATTTAGCATCGCTAGAGATTGAACTACGCTTTAAAAGCGCCTTCAAAGCCGTCAAGATGTCCACTTTTTTATTTTTATTTTGCACCTGCTTTGTAAATACTTATATAAGGCTTAAAATAATATACTAAAACAAAAACCATAATTGCAAATGAATGTTTAAAATGTGCTGCAAAACTGATCATTTCAAACATTGAAATGATCTGTACTATAAAAGATGTCCACTTTTATTTTTATTTTGCACCTTCAAAGCCGTCTAGATGGAGTATTAACTCCTGGAGAGAAGTGAGAGCTAGAGAGAGAAGTGCAATAATTCCTTGCAATAAATGATTTGTGAACCCCCTACAACTAACCCCAAGGGGAGTATTTATAGAGGAAATAAGGGCTGGGCTTCCAAGTCTTGGGCTTGGGATGCCCATTTACAATTGGGCCACTATTGGGCTGAGTACAAAATATGTAGGAATAATTAAGTGTGATGTCTGGTTCTAGGAGCCGTTTGTGGCCGAAGGAGCCATGGCCGACGGAGCCCCGGCCGACGGGGTCACCCGGTTCTTCTGGTTTCTAGACCATGTTCTGAGTTGATATCTTTCTGGTCGATGGAGGGCCATCTGGCCGACGGAGGCCCCACTGGATGACAACTGTGCCTCTTGTCCTTCTGAGTATGTGGCTCCTGGGGTCCAGACCCATATACTCCATCAGGAGTCCCCCACCCTCTGAGCTGAGATGTAGACGAAGTGAGGGAGAGTAGATTCCAGTCTTGACGTCTTCTGGCCGTTGTGGCTATTTCCTGTTTTGGTTCTTTGTCTTGGCTGTTTGAATGCTCTTCTCTGTGGACGAAGAAGACCGATGTTCTTCCGATGGGGTGAGTTTGCTTGGTTTAGGACGATGAGTGTCCTGGCTTAGTGGCCGGTATGTGCTCTTGATTTGAATGGCCGATGCGGGTGCTGTTCTTTCCTCTTGGTCACCGATGGTTGCTTTTGGTGGCTTGGCCGAGGAGGCCTCTTGTTTTGCTTTCACGCTTCAGACCGAAGCGGTGATGTTCGTAGTTTGGTGTTCATGTCTTTTGAGGACAATAGTGGCGTCGGCTCAGAAGGAGCGCGTACCTTGATCTTAAGGACGATGATGACCCGAGGACGTTGTGTTCCTTTTTTCTCAACTTGGCCGAGAGTGGAGTATGCAATCTCAAAGCCGTTGAGTGGCACACGTTCGGGGACGATACGTGTCACATCTTGGGAGGAGTTTACTTCTTTGTTTGCTAGTTTTGTTGCAGCCGAGGGTGTACACAAGGTCATGGACGTCATGGTGCATTATGATCCGATGTTGTAGTTGTGGACTTGGTGTATTTTTGGATTTTTTGATTTTGCCCTCTCTTGTATTCCAGAGGCCGGTGTAGTCCCCCAGTCCCCCACTGCTTCAGGCCGAAGAGTAAGCGAGGGGTTAAGGGGTAAGGTGTAACCCTAGGCCGAAGCCGGATCCTTGTATTCCCCTGAATCCAACCCCTTGGCGATTCCTGACCAAGGTAACCCTGTGGGAGAACCCTTGGACGCAGGTCGCTTTCAAAGAGTTATCATCAGGGGTTTTATACAAGGCTGATGGCTGTTGAGTTGTTTTTTGCTTTGCTGTTATGGTCGTTGAAGGGGGCCTGTTGTTGGTAGTGTGTTTAAGTCGATGCGGGCACACTTTGTGGTGTGACCAGCCGTTCAAATGATTATTGGCTGCCAGGGCCGATGTAGTGCCCTGTGGAGGCAGATATTTCTTCCTGGTGTGGCCGTTGAATGGCTGGCCGTTATGGACGCTGATTACTGGTATATGAGCGATGGACTGGTACTGATGGAAGTGGGCCTGACCCGTCTTCTGAACCGGTGGCAGCCCAATGGGCTTTGGGAGTGATGGCCGTTCGTGTGGCCAATGGGGGAGCGCCACGTGTAGTGACCGTTGGGGGGAGGTCTATAAATACCCCCCTCCATCCGAAGAAGCTCCTTATTGCATTCTCAAAGAACGAAGTGCTGCCCAAATTTCTAGAGAGATAAATGCTTGCCGGTGTTCTTCCGTTTCTTCAAAACTTCAAAGGTCAGTTCATCGCACTCTTCTTCGATTTCTTGCATATTTTGCTTCCCTAGGGCTTTCATCTAGTGTTAGTAAAAAACCGACCTTAGATCCAAAGTAGCTCCCTTTAGGGTTTCTTTAGCTGTTAATGATAAAGACATTGGACGATGAATACTACCCGTATGACGATGAGGCCTTCGTCAAATCCCTTGACTACCAGGTGGTGAAGGAATGTTGCGAGGAGATAGAAGATTTGAGCTCCTTCAAGTCAGGGGAGCAAGAGGTTGAGGAGAACAAGGACGAGAAGGCCGCCTCATCGTCTGAAGGCGAGGACGTTGCAGTCTCTCGTGCCATGGACGGGGAATCTACGTCTGCCGCCATACCTTGCTCGAAACCGGTCTCCGCCGTTAAAGGTACTGCGCCGAAGAGAAGGCGCCAGACGAAGAAAGGACCTGCTTTCTCCTTCTTGGATCTAGCCAACGTCCACATCATCAGGCCGCAGAGCTGCGCGGCGGAGTACTTGGTTGCTCAGATGTATGTGGGACCGTTTGGTAGGGTTAGGGCCCCTAAGCCGACATACCACGTACTCAATCCGCCTCTGGGGTACTTTGGAGTATACCCCATGAGCTTTGCCAATGGGCTTAGGTTTCCCCTCCATCCGTTCATTACGGAGTACTTGGACATGGTGGAACTTCCTCCGGCCCTACTGACCCCAAACAACTACTCGTTGATCATCGGCTTCCTCCTCCACTGTGACGAGTTAGGTTTCAAGCCGACAACAGACCTTTTCACGAACCTGTATCAGATTGGTCGAGGGAGCCACCAGAACTGTGCCGGCTATGCCAATTTGCAGCAGGTGAAGAATAGGAGGTCCTTCTCTGATCTGCCAACGTCCATCCATGGATGGAAAAGCAAGTTCGTCTTCGTGTCCTTGGGCAAGGGTGGAACCGAGTTTCCTTCTGTTGGCCACAGTGGTAGGTTTAACCTCCATGACGCGCCGAAGACGTGACACTTCAAAAATTTAAATAAAAATAAAAAAATAATTTTTAGTCAGATAAAATATTACGAAAATAACATTTTAATAATTAATTGAGTCAGACAAAAATTCAACAGTTGTAACATTCTAATCAGATAAAATTTCAAAATTTATGACGTCTTAGTCAGATAAAAATATTTCAGTAATAGGAACAACATTTTATTAAACAAGTGAACCAGACAGAAAATTAACATTTGTGACATTTTTAGTCTGATAAAAGTGGTCCGATAAGAGAAGTAACATTTTATATCAAATACCACTTATTCATATGGCATAAAAACTAAAGGTTATATTTTTATCTTTGTATAAAAATACACAAAGTATGAATAATTAAAATACTCCAAAATACCATATGCAATAAAACAAAAACCCATGTACAATACTTCGTATATCAACCAAAACGTAATATACCAACGAAATTTTTTTCTCCATACTTAAACCGTGTGCTTCATGAAAAACTGGCTACATTTAGAATCCTGAACAAATACTGCCTCAACTGGCCGGAGGATAAGTCCCGTACAAGGATAAAACGTAAGAGTTGGAGATAAAAACGGAGAAGTGCGACCAAGCACAACGAATTCAACTCAAACTCTAACACAACCCGGAACCCTCACCTTTCCCTATAAATAGCAAGCCAAACCTGCGATTTTATTCATCCCCGACCAAAAACACATGTGGCGTATATACATATATACGTATATATATATTTTTTTTTTCGACCTTTCGTTTTAGCCAGAACCAAGCCCTGAAAACACTCTAGAAACCTTCCCCTTCGTGAGACGAATCCAACGGAGAAAGAATCGTGGAAAACGGACGTCGGAGTAGGGAGATACAGCTCGCCGGAGTTTTGCCGGGGAAAAACCTTCACGACGAAGAACGGAGGAGAAGGGACTGCCACCTCCGCCGCCAGTCCATCACCGACTGTTACCGTCCATCAGGAGTGCACCGCCACCGTCTTTGGCCGCGCCGTCGAGGTAAGCTCTTCTGCGTTTTTTCTGGCCTCGTTTCCGGCGTCCTTGCGGAGAAGACGACCCAGCCTAAAGGCTGGGGTCTGATTTGCTGGACTGTTGTTTTGGGCCTATGAATTAAAATAATCTGGGCCAATCTGGCCCAATTTCAGTAAAAATTAAAAATAAAATAGTAAATAAAATAAATAAAATCTAGAAAAATATAAATTAAACACCTAGTATAAATATACGTATTCGGACCAACCTGATTTGAAAGATAATATTTTTAGCTATTTTTAATTAATTTAATTGTAATTGGGCCAATTTATACACATTTAGTAAATAATTAACTAAATGACGGAAATAGTTGTGAAATAAATATTGGAGTAAACTAGGATAAATATATGACTAACTAGGACCTTATGGACCATTTATAATTAATAAAAATTAAGATTTAGTATATTTAATTGTAATTGAACCAGTTAATAGATATATGAAATTAAAGGAATAATTATGGAAAATAATTATAAAATAGATATCTGGACAACCTAGGTCAAATATAGACCCAAAATATAGTTATGGACGGTTATTAATTTATAAAGTCAATTCTTAGGCTATTTAGTTTAATTGAGCCATATAAAACTAGTTAAGTAATTAAATAAGGAAATATTAATATTAATGATAAAATAAATAAATCACTGAGATTAAAAAATAATATTCTTGACTAAAAATGATGTTGGAATAAAATAAGGAAAATAAAATAAGGTTGGGATAGCTAGCATAAATAATTGACTATATGTAGACTTAATAAATAACTTAATTACGTAATTAGTGGACTAATTCAATTAATAATTTTTATGATTGATTATTAGAGATTCGGACTTCATATAAATATTTAAAATATTTGAAATCATAAATTAATGTGTTAATATAAATAAAGTAATTAAATAATATTTTATGAGTAGAGTAAATTAATGGTGATTATTGAATAAAAATTGGATGTTGTAGTTAATTATATTCGGATATTTTATTTAATATTAGAATTCAAATATTGTAATTAATGGCTGAATTAATAAGGTAATTTGATTAATAAAAAGTGATTAATCAAATAAATTCGAATAACTAATAAATTAAGTTAATAAATTCGAATAATAAAATAAAAGGAGAAAATCGGGTAAAGTAATTACAAATAGAATAAGTGACTAATTTTATCATATTTAATTAAAAAGGTGATTATCTAGAGACCGGATTAGAGGATGATAACTAGGAGCATCAGGACTTAAGGTAAGTTTCTATGCTAATCCAAAATTGTTTCATCGTATTATATGCTTATTATGCATTATGTGATTAAGTGTGATTTGTGAATTTCGTGTATGTGATTTTGAGAAGATATTATATATATGGTAGTTAAGAAATATAAATCAAGTACTTTTGGGGTATTAAATATTTTTAAATACCTTCGAGACTTTTTAGAGAAACTAAGAAGTATTTTTGAAGTATTGTTAAGCGAAGATAAAATTTACATTTTCATAAGAAGTGAGCATCTCGGGAGTAATCCGAGGTGTCGGTTTTCCACATCCGGATAAATGTGGAGAGTGATTAGAGCTACTACTACTAAGAAGTACAGTTTAAGTTTCAAGTGAGATTTGGATCTATGATCCCTTTTAAGAAGAAGTTATAGTAGTAGTCCCTAATCATTCAAGAATTTTAGAGGTGGGGTGGTTGGGTTCCGACCACTCGGGATGACTTACTACCCGGAGGGCTTGGGATCCCTTTTAGGGGGTGTGCACACTTAAGGTAGTCGTTTCATTTCCGCAAGAGCAGTTGTGGTACCGGCACTTGTTCGGGGTGGCCGTCCATAACCACGGTCCACCGGGCTCAGTCGAAAGGTTGAGCACCGCCCTTCTAAATTACTAGGAAGTTAGAGAAGAAGTGATTTTCTTAAGAAGTTTAAAGAGAAGAAATACTAAGAGATTTTCGAAGAGAAGTTAAGGATTTTAGTAAAGAAGTAATTTTAAGAAAAATCGAAGAGAAAAGTATTTTGGTGGAGTGCGTCATTTTTATATGATATTACATAAAAATCTATTTTAGTCAAACCTGATTATTTTACGGGGTTGGGTAGTACTTACTTAGCTCTTAAGCTAATTTTTGTTATTTCTCTTGTCTCTCTCTTCTCCCTTAAATTTTATCAGGTGATGAGTTGGATGCCTATGTGGATTGATGGATTGCTCGAGCTTGAGTGCGAATTAGAAGATGCCTTAGTTAAATCTAGTCATGAAATAAACATTTACTTATTATTACATTAGTTTTTGTTGTTTTACTTTGAGTTGCCTGTGCATTCGGTTAAGAGATGACCGAATGTGGCGGTAACACCCATTTCCCTATTTTAGACTTCCGCTGTATTTCTTCAACTCTTTGATGAATGAATAAAGTATTCCTTTTAAATATATCAATGTTTTGGGCGGGAAAAACGGGGGTGTTACAAATTGGTATCAGAGGCTTAGGTTTTCCGAAGGGACTAGAACACGAGGTAATAGGTCGTAGGGAGAAATTCTGTCACAAAGACGATAACAGTCTAAGCTGGTTGGTGCATAATTGAGCCTTGCACTCGTCCAACTAACTGGGAATTTCTCCTTGTGCTGAAACTTCGTTGTTCGAAATCTTTGACGAAAACTATAGTTTCGATGCGGGGATTTTCAACATGTTTTTATAAAATTAGGAGAATTAACATACTAGGAAAAAGACCTTTTAGGACGCGGTGAGAGGGAGAAACCTTTGCGAAATTTTTGAGTTATGAAATGCATGAAATTCGTGCTTATGTGAAGTATGTGGATTAAGTAAGATCCTTTGTATGTGTTTATCTGTTTGAAGTTAGTAGAGAACTCGTATAACGTAGAAGCCTTATGCATGCCTTAGAACTTAGTACGCGTTTTCTTTATTAAGAGTCATGCCGCCGAGGAGAGACACCCATGCAACCCCAACTGTCGAGGAGCCGACCCAAACTGTCCAGCGAATGGCACAGCTCATCGGAGCAGCTCAACCACAAAACCTTGGGATTGACTACGCAACAAGGGTAGCCGGGCGAAACCCTCCAAAATACTTGGGCGAGGAGGACCACCTTATCTTGGAGGACTGGATCCGCACTTTTGACAAGCTCTTTGATTCACTGAATTGCCCGTTGGAGCAACGGGTGAATATTGCAGTGTATTATCTACACCAAGAAGCGGACCACTGGTGGGCCGCCAACGGACCAGCACTTCTCGGGCAACCGGGCTTCGATTGGGAGGACTTCATAGTAGCGTTGCGGTATCGCTTCTACCCAGATCACGTGAAGGAAGCAAATTATGAAGAATTTGTCAATTTTAAACAAGGTGACCTGACCGTTCAGGAGTACCACACGAAATTCGTTCAACTGGCTCGTTTTGCCAAAGACCTGGTGTCGACAGAGGCCAGTATGACCCGCAGGTTTGTTAACGGGCTTAACTTCGGGGCCCAAAAGTTCGTGACGGTAGCGGAGCCGCGGAATTTGAACGAAGCTTATAGAAAGGCTGGTAAGTACTATCTAGTACACCATAAAGAGAGAGAAGCCCATAAGAGAGATCGGAAGAATGCTGAGGTGGATCAGCAACAAAAGAAGGCCAGAACCGACCGCCCTGAGCAAAGGCAAATCAATCAAGGCGGAAGAAACTTCCAAAACCAGGGACAGGGGAGAAACCAGCCAACTCAGATGCGGCACCATAAATGCAAATTATGCCCAAACAACCATCCCGAGAAGGATTGTGCGGGAAATGCGGTGAGGTGTCGCAACTGTAACCTCTTGGGGCATCGGGCATACGAGTGCAGGAAACCCCCGAACCAGGGACAAAACCAGGGGAACAACCAAGCCGGGGGTGGGGATAATCACGCCAACAACAACCGTGGTAATCCTGGAAACCGCCCAGCGGAGGCCAACCGTAATCAAGGCCAGGGAGGGCAGAACAACACCCATGGCCGGATTTACGTCATGAACCAGGCTCAAGCAAATGCCCACGATGTGGTGTCAGGTACCTTCCTTATAAACTCCACACCTGCTTATATACTATTTGATTCGGGTGCTTCCCACAGTTTTATAGCCTCAAAATTTGTGGAAAAGTCAAAGTTAGAACCTAGCTCTAGACTTAATCTTAATGTAAAAACGACATCCAACAAAGTTGTAGCATGTGGGAATGTTTTCTCCAATATTTCCATAGTCATATCCAATACCGAACTACCCGGAGATCTAATCCAGTTTGACTTGGAGGATATCGACGTGGTGTTGGGTATGGACTGACTAGAGAAATATAAAGCCAAAATCCTATGTGATGAACAAAAGGTGGTCTTAAGAGGACCCAACAAGAAACGTGTATCCTACAAGGCGGTCACATCTAAGCCAGGCGTGAAGCTGGCAACCATGCAACAAGTCAAACGATACGTCCGGAAGGGGTATGAGGTTTTCTTGTGCATGATCAAAGACTTGACGTCCGAGGATCCAACCATTGACCAAATCCCTGTGGTCAATGAATTTCCGGACGTGTTTCCAGAAGAAATTCCGGGGATGCCGCCGGAGAGGGAAGTTGAGTTTTCAATAGATCTAATGCCAGGCACCGCACCCATTTCGAAAGCACCATACCGAATGGCACCGAAGGAAATGCAAGAGCTAAAAGAACAACTCGAAGAACTGTTGGGGAAGGGCTACATCAAACCAAGTGTCTCACCTTGGGGCGCTCCGGTCTTATTTGTGAAGAAGAAGGATGGAAGTCTGAGACTCTGCATCGATTACAGGGAGCTGAACAACGCGACCATCAAAAACAAGTACATGCTACCTCGCATAGATGACCTGTTTGACCAACTGAAGGGAGCGGGTATATTTTCCAAGATTGATCTTCGATCCGGCTACCATCAGGTGAGGATCGCAGAGAAAGATATACCGAAGACTGCATTTCGTACAAGATATGGGCATTATGAGTTCACCGTGATGCCGTTTGGTTTAACCAACGCACCAGCAGTATTCATGGACCTAATGAACCGTGTATTTCGCCCATACCTTGATACATTTGTGGTAGTGTTTATTGATGACATTTTGGTGTACTCGAAGAACGAGAAAGATCACAGAGAACATCTAAGGCTCGTCCTGCAAACTTTGAGAGAAAATCAGCTTTACACCAAACTCTCAAAGTGTGATTTCTGGAAGGACCGGGTCGCATTCTTGGGCCATATCATCACTCAAGAAGGTGTATCCGTTGACCCATCCAAGATCGAAGCGGTGATAGACTGGCCTGCACCCACAACCGTGACGGAGGTCCGGAGCTTTCTAGGTTTGGCAGGCTATTATCGCAGATTCGTGAAGGATTTCTCAAAGATAGCAAAGCCTTTGACTAATCTCACGAAGAAGACCATGAAGTTCATATGGAGTGATGAGTGCAAGAAAGCTTTCCAAGAGCTGAAGCATAGATTAACAACTGCACCTGTCTTGACCCTACCATCCGGTACTGAAGGGTTCGAGATTTACACCGATGCTTGTTTAAAGGGGTTGGGTTGCGTATTGATGCAAAACGGCAAAGTGGTGGCCTATGCATCAAGGCAACTGAAGACACATGAGGTCAACTATCCGACTCATGACTTAGAACTGGCGGCGGTTATCTTTGCTCTAAAGCTGTGGAGGCACTATCTCTATGGGGTACACTGTAAAGTTTACACCGATCACAAGAGCCTGAAGTACATCTTCACCCAAAAGGAGCTTAACATGAGACAGAGACGCTGGCTAGAACTCGTCAAAGACTAAGACTTGGAGATCCAGTACCATGAAGGGAAAGCAAACGTAGTTGCCGACGCGTTGAGCCGAAAATCAACTCACTCCTGCAAAGCAACTTGGATACTTCCTGATGAGCTATATCGGGACTTTCAGAAGCTAGACTTGGAAGTTCGGGATTTCGGAGAGGTAGATCAGGAAACGCGGTTACTCACCATGACCGTTACCCCATCTATTTTCGACGAAATTCGAGAAGGACAACCTGGAGACATAAAGCCAGACAGAATTCGAGTCGGTATGACAAATGGAGTAAACGGACCGTTCAAACTGCACGAAGATGGGAGCATTCGACACAAAGGAAGGTGGTGTGTTCCGATGAAATGTGAAGAGCTTAAGAAGAAAATCATGGAGGAAGGGCACAACACGCCCTACTCGGTGCACCCTGGAGGCGATATACTTTACAAAGACATCAAAAAGAATTTTTGGTGGCCAAACATGAAGAAAGAGGTAGCTGAATTCGTGGCTCGATGCTTGAACTGCCAGAAGGTGAAAGCCGAACGTTGCAAGCCCAAGGGACTCGTGCAATCCTTGGAAGTGCCAAAATGGAAGTGGGATTCCATCTCCATGGACTTTGTTGGGGGCTTACCCCTAACCAAGTCTGGCCATGACAAAATTTGGGTTATAGTCGACCGGTTAACAAAGACCGCTCGCTTTATCCCAATGAACGAGACTTGGAGCATGGAGAAGTTAGCCCGAGCCTACATCAAGCACGTGGTTAAGTACCATGGAGTTCCTCAAGACATTGTTTCTGACCGAGATTCCAGATTCCTATCTCAATTCTGGAAGGAGTTGCAAGCTGCTATGGGGATGAAGCTGAAGCTGAGTACTGCATTTCACCCGATGACCGATGGACAAACGGAGCGAACCATCCAAACACTCGAGGACATGCTGAGAGCGTGTATGTTAGACCTACAAGGATCATGGGACGAACACTTAGACTTAATAGAGTTTTCATACAACAATAGCTACCACGCCAGTATCAAAATGGCCCCGTACGAAGCTCTATATGGTCAAAAGTGTAGAAGCCCACTATGCTGGGGTGACATGGAAGATCAAGTGGTGCTAGGGCCGGATTACCTCCAAGATACCATAGAGAAAGTGAAGATGATCCAAGCAAGGATCAAAGCTGCACAAGATCGTCAGAAGTCTTATGCAGACTTGGGAAGGAAGCCAGCCGAATTCGAAGCGGGAGAGAAAGTCCTACTCAGAGTCTCCCCGACCAAGGGAGTAATGAGATTTGGAAAGAAGGGAAAGCTAAGCCCGAGGTTCATTGGCCCATATGACATCCTCGAGCGAGTGGGAAGAGTGACATATCGTCTAGCTCTACCCACCGAGTTGGCTAAGGTATAACATACTATAACCGCTCGTTAGTGAATACCTTAGTAAATATCTCCCAAATACTAAAGTGTGTTATGCGTAGGTACACAATGTTTTTCATATCTCCCAATTGAAGAAGTATGTCCGCGACGAATCCCATATTCTTAGCCCCGAGGTACGAATCGTAACCTTATGATAGTAGGATCAAAGTATCACATCTAACCTCGACTTTCTTAGGTGGTCGAGTTGGATGAATCGTTGACTTACGAGGAGAGGCCGATCCAGATTTTGGATACTAAGACTCGTGAGACTAGGAGAAAAGCAGTTAAGATGGTAAAGGTGTTATGGTCTAACCACTTGGCCGAAAATGCCACTTGGGAGACTGGGGAGGATATGCGCAAACGCTACCCAGAGTTATTTGACTAAGGTAAAATTTTAGTTACGAGGACGTAACCTCTCTTTAATGGGGGTAGAATGTAATACTTAAGAATTTGATTATTCAAATTTAGTTCATGTTTCGGGACGAAACATCCTTTAAGGGGGTAGAATGTGACACTTCAAAAATTTAAATAAAAATAAAAAAATAATTTTTAGTCAGATAAAATATTACGGAAATAATATTTTAATAATTAATTGAGTCAGACAAAAATTCAACAGTTGTAACATTCTAATCAGATAAAATTTCAAAATTTATGACGTCTTAGTCAGATAAAAATATTTCAGTAATAGGAACAACATTTTATTAAACAAGTGAACCAGACAGAAAATTAACATTTGTGACATTTTTAGTCTGATAAAAGTGGTCCGATAAGAGAAGTAACATTTTATATCAAATACCACTTATTCATATGGCATAAAAACTAAAGGTTATATTTTTATCTTTGTATAAAAATACACAAAGTATGAATAATTAAAATACTCCAAAATACCATATGCAATAAAACAAAAACCCATGTACAATACTTCGTATATCAAACAAAACGTAATATACCAACAAAAAATTTTTCTCCATACTTAAACCGTGTGCAGCATGAAAAACTGGCTACATTTAGAATCCTGAACAAATACTGCCTCAACTGGCCGGAGGATAAGTCCCGTACAAGGATAAAACGTAAGAGTTGGAGATAAAAACGGAGAAGTGCGACCAAGCCAAACGAATTCAACTCAAACTCTAACACAGCCCGAAACCCTCACCTTTCCCTATAAATAGCAAGCCAAACCTGCGATTTTATTCATCCCCGACAAAAAACACCTGTGGCGTATATACATATATACGTATGTATATATATATATATATATATATATATATATATATATATATATATATATATATATATATATATATATATATATATATATATTTTCGACCTTTTGTTTTAGCCAGAACCAAGCCCTGAAAACACTCTAGAAACCTTCCCCTTCGTGAGATGAATCCAACGGAGAAAGAATCGTGGAAAACGGACGTCGGAGTAGGGAGATACAGCTCGCCGGAGTTTTGCCGGGGAAAAACCTTCACGACGAAGAACGGAGGAGAAGGGACTGCCACCGCCGCCGCCAGTCCATCACCGACCGTTACCGTCCATCAGGAGTGCACCGCCACCGTCTTTGGCCGCGCCGTCGAGGTAAGCTCTTCTACGTTTTTTCTGGCCTCGTTTCCGGCGTCCTTGCGGAGAAGACGACCCAGCCTAAAGGCTGGGGTCTGATTTGCTGGACTGCTGTTTTGGGTCTGTGAATTAAAATAATTTGGGCCAGCCCGGCCCAATTTCAGTAAAAATTAAAAATAAAATAGTAAATAAAATAAATAAAATCTAGAAAAATATAAATTAAACACCTAGTATAAATATACGTATTCGGACCAACCGGAATTGTAAGATAATATTTTTAGCTATTTTTAATTAATTTAATTGTAATTGGGCCAATTTATACACATTTAGTAAATAATTAACTAAATGAAGGAAATAATTGTGAAATAAATATTGGAGTAAACTAGGATAAATATATGACTAACTAGGACCTTATGGACCATTTATAATTAATAAAAATTAAGATTTAGTATATTTAATTGTAATTGAACCGATTAATAGATATATGAAATTAAAGGAATAATTATGGAAAATAATTATAAAATAGATATCTGGACAACCTAGGTCAAATATAGACCCAAAATATAGTTATGGACGGTTATTAATTTATAAAGTCAATTCTTAGGCTATTTAGTTTAATTGAGCCATATAAAACTAGTTAAGTAATTAAATAAGGAAATATTAATATTAATGATAAATAAATAAATCACTGAGATTAAAAAATAATATTCTGGACTAAAAATGATGCTGGAATAAAATAAGGAAAATAAAATAAGGTTGGGTTAGCTAGCATAAATAATTGACTATATGTAGACTTAATAAATAACTTAATTACGTAATTAGTGGACTAATTCAATTAATAATTTTTATGATTGATTATTAGAGATTCGGACTTCATATAAATATTTAAAATATTTAAACTCATAAATTAATGTGTTAATATAAATAAAGTAATTAAATAATATTTTATGAGTAGAGTAAATTAATAGTGATTATTGAATAAAAATTGGATGTTGTAGTTAATTATATTCGGATATTTTATTTAATATTAGAATTCAAATATTGTAATTAATGGCTGAATTAATAAGGTAATTTGATTAATAAAAAGTGATTAATCAAATAAATTCGAATAACTAATAAATTAAGTTAATAAATTCGAATAATAAAATAAAAGGAGAAAATCGGGTAAAGTAATTACAAATAGAATAAGTGACTACATTTATCATATTTAATTAAAAAGGTGATTATCTAGAGACCGGATTAGAGGAGGATAACTAGGAGCATCAGGACTTAAGGTAAGTTTCTCTGCCAATCCAAAATTGTTTCCTCGTATTATATGCTTATTATGCATTATGTGATTAAGTGTGATTTGTGAATTTCGTGTATGTGATTTTGAGAAGATATTATATATATGGTAGTTAAGAAATATAAATCAAGTACTTTTGGGGTATTAAATATTTTTAAATACCTTCGAGACTTTTTAGAGAAATTAAGAAGTATTTTTGAAGTATTGTTAGGCGAAGATAAAATTTACATTTTCATAAGAAGTGATCATCTCGGAAGTAATCCGAGGTGTCGGTTTTCCACATCCGGATAAATGTGGAGAGTGATTAGAGCTACTACTACTAAGAAGTACAGTTTAAGTTTCAAGTGAGATTTGGATCTATGATCCCTTTTAAGAAGAAGTTATAGTAGTAGTCCCTAATCATTCAAGAATTTTAGAGGTGGGGTGGTTGGGTTCCGACCACTCGGGATGACTTACTACCCGGAGGGCTTGGGATCCCTTTTAGGGGGTGTGCACACTTAAGGTAGTCGTTTCGTTTCCGCAAGAGCAGTTGTGGTACCGGCACTTGTTCGGGGTGGCCGTCCATAACCACGGTCCACCGGGCTCAGTCGAAAGGTTGAGCACCGCCCTTCTAAATTACTAGGAAGTTAGAGAAGAAGTGATTTTCTTAAGAAGTTTAAAGAGAAGAAATACTAAGAGATTTTCGAAGAGAAGTTAAGGATTTTAGTAAAGAAGTAATTTTAAGAAAAATCGAAGAGAAAAGTATTTTGGTGGAGTGCGTCATTTTTATATGATATTACATAAAAATCTATTTTAGTCAAACCTGATTATTTTACGGGGTTGGGTAGTACTTACTTAGCTCTTAAACTAATTTTTGTTATTTCTCTTGTCTCTCTCTTCTTCCTTAAATTTTATCAGGTGATGAGTTGGATGCCTATGTGGATTGATGGATTGCTCGAGCTTGAGTGCGAATTAGAAGATGCCTTAGTTAAATCTAGTCATGAAATAAACATTTACTTATTATTACATTTGTTTTTGTTGTTTTACTTTGAGTTGCCTGTGCATTCGGTTAAGAGATGACCGAATGTGGCGGTAACACCCATTTCCCTATTTTAGACTTCCGCTGTATTTCTTCAACTCTTTGATGAATGAATAAAATATTCCTTTTAAATATATCAATGTTTTGGGCGGGAAAAACTGGGGTGTTACAGAAGAGTTCCATCTTGGACGCTGAGGTGGCGACTTTCTTGGAAGGAGGGCCGAGGAGCGTAAAACATTACATCACAGAGTACAAGATGGCTGTCATCGGCTTTGTGAGGTACTTTGCGCACGGGGATGCGGAGGAAGATGTCATCATATGGCCAAAGATGACTACCACCTTCGAGGAGGCCGATGGCCCGGATTTGGGAGTGTCAGCCGAAGTCGATGGTAATGCCTTCCCAAAGCACTTGATCCCATTTTGTTTTGTGCACTTTGCTAATGTGTTTTTTCTTGTTATGCAGATTTTGTGATGGACCAAAGATCCGTCATGGCCCTAGCTAAGGCAAAAGCGCGCGAGGAGATGGCTGCCAAGGAGGCCGCAAGGTTGGCCACTGCGAGTAGCGCACAGCCGAGCTCGGATGTGCTGAAGAAACCGCCCACCCAGCCGAAGAAGAAATGGTCGGTGGATGACGGTCAGAAAAAATTGGTGGATGCCGGTATGCAGCCATCCAAGAAGTCGAAGAGGGCTTCTCCTTCTACCGAAGCTGATGCCGGGGCTGCGACCGTACCGGCGGAAGATACTGGAGGCTCCATTGCCGTCGCTATGGTCGACTTGGTTTCTGCCCCTTCGTCCACTGCTCTCTCCCAGCCTCCCCCTATCGTCCAGGACTCCCGGAAGAAGAGGGCCGGGAAGGAGCTGGCCGTTGGGACCTATAAGCTGGAGGTGGAGTACCCTGTAAAGGGTGGCGTTTTCAATGATGCCGTTGACGGCCATGATGTGTTTGCATAAGCCGTCCCAGTCGAGGACCGGGCTTACCTCAAGAAGCTTGGCCCCGTCAGGATCTATGACAGTGGTATGGACCTCGTCGTCCAGGTAAGATCCTTGCATTATTTTTTCCGTCTCTTTTTGTCGTCATAAGTGTCTTAATCGTCCAAACGCTTCCATTTTTGCAGGGGAGCCTTATGCTGATGGAGAGCCATAAGAGGCAGCAACAAGAGATTGCTCGGCTGAAAGAGGTCGAGCAGAAAGCTGCCTCGGCCGAGGAGGCCATGAGCTGCCTAGACCGGCTGCGGGCCGAGGTTGAGGGCCTGAAGAAGAGGGCCGATGAGGCCGATGCGGCCTATCGTCAAGTGGCTTCTGACGGGGATGACGCCCTGAAGGAAAAAGATGAAGCACTGAAGGCCTGTGAGGAAGCCACGCGTCGGGCCGAGGAGGCTGAGGGGACTAAAGCTGAGGCCGAGAAGGCTACTGAGAAGGCCGCTGATGATGCCGTTGATAAATTCCTGACCGAAGGCTGGAAAGCGGAAGAACATCGGTCCTGGTGTTATGAGGTTGTGGCGGCCAAGCTAGAAGACTGGGGCCAGAACTGCCCTGCCGGCCAGGAGTATTTCCAGAGGGAGATGTCGGTCTACTACGACATGGGCCAACAGCGGATGCAGCGGCTGATCTACCGGAGGCTCCACAGGCGGTTTACTGAGCTCAAGCTGACGAAAAGCTTCGCCGCCAAGCTGAAACTGCCCCCGAAGATGAGGGACCCAGAGGATGACGTCAAGCTCCCTGTGGAGGAGAGGCAGGATCCTATCCTCAGTTCCAACATTGGCGAGGAGGAATGAGGCGATGATGACATCTTTGTAGATAATGCCACCTCCAAGTCTGATGAGGCCGCCACCCTAGCTCAGGATACCGCCAAAGAAGATGCCTGATTTCTTTACTTTATCATTTTTTTGTTGATATGTAATGGCCGTTTTGCCTGTAAATGTAATGGCCGTTGTGCCCTCCTGTGATGAATTTTTTAATGAATGGGAATATTCAGCCGCTTCCGGCTTTTGTGCATTCTTCGTCTAGTGTCATTTCCCCTCCCCTTTTTGTTTTCACTCACAAATTTTTCCAAGTGTTAAACAAAAGTTCGAGTTGTTGCTTCCTGGGGTCGTGGCCGATGGAGGATCTCGCCCTTTGGTCGGCTGAGGGAGAGATGTCCTCCTCGCCCTCGTACTGTTTGTTGGTGATGTCATACTTTGTGGAGATTTTCAAGTGTTTAGCTTAGAGTATGTAATTGCCTCTCTGGTGTTGACGATGAGGGTCGTTGGCCCTTTGTTCCCACCTTCGGCTAAAGGAAAATAGGTGGTTTGTTTCACCTTCACCTTGGGAGCCTTGTCGGCCGCATCTCGATGCCCCTTGGGAATTTTTCCAAGTACTTTGAAATTTTTCTAAGTGTTGGACAGACATAGGTAGTTACTTCCTTTGGGAGTGCCCGATGAAAGGTCTCGCCCCCTGGTCGGCTGAGCAAGTTTTCCACGAACCATTTGGCTACCTGCCGGCTATCTCGTGCCCTTGTCGGCCACAAGAGTTTGTCTTGGAAATTTCGTCCAAGTTTTTTTAGCTTGTGTATGAATGCTTCATCCATACTGTAAATGTCTAACTGATATGTACTTAGTCAAATTTGTGGGGATTTTATTTTTTATCGCTCGAGGCCGGCGAGTGCGTGGTCCAATGGCTTTCCCTCTTTTATTTTTGGGGATTTTGCTCGAGGCCGGCGAGTGCACGCTCCATCGGCTTTCCCTCTTTTATTTTCAAGGATTTTGCTCGAGGCTGGCGAGTGCACGGTCCTTCGGCTGTCCCTCTTTTATTTTTGGGGATTTCGCTTTAGGCCGGAAGTGCATGGTCCTTCGACTGTCCCTCTTTTATTTTTGGGGATTTCGCTTTAGGCCGGCAAGTGCACGGTCTTTTGGCTGATTCTCTTTTATTTTTGGGGATTACGCTTTAGGCCGGAAAGTGCATGGTCCTTCGGTTGTCCCTCTTTTATATATTTTTGGGGATTTCGCTTTAGGCCGGCAAGTGCACGGTCCTTCGGCTGTCCCTCTTTTATTTTTGGGGATTTCGCTTTAGGCCGGCAAGTGCACGGTCCTTCGGCTATCCCTCTTTTATATTATTCCTCTTTACTTTGAGCGAGGAGTGGGTATCCTTCTTTCAAGCTTCGGTCGAGGGGGTCGATAGTCCCTCGGCCGGTAAGGAGTCCTATTGGATCCTCATATGATCTCAGGGAGGTCCCGTCGCCTATTTATGACGCGGGCTAAGGCTTTTGGTCAGTTGTCGACGGCTGCCGTTCCTCATCCCTGAGTTTGGGGATTTTTGTCACCTCGGTCATGATTTCAGACCTGTCGTCCTGCGATTTCACGAGTGGACGACGCGGTGAGCTTCCCATTTCAAGACATGGGCCCTTTGCGGGCCCCTCGTCCTGGGGACACCGTCGGCCTTGCCTGAGCGTCTCACTCTAAGGGGCTGATACGATGTGCTCTGTCGGCCTTTCCTGAGCGTTTCGCTCTAAGGGGTCGATGTAATATAGTATCTTTTCCTTGAACTTTTATAGAAAAAGTAAGTAGAATAGAACTTTTATTGATAAGTGGCTTGAGGCCGAGGGTGGTGTTCGATCAACAACCCGTGGGAAGGTGAGGGCTTTGCCGGTTGCGCCGTCCCCGGATTATTGATAGAATTTCACCAAGTGATGTACATTCCACGTTCGTGGTACATTAGACCCATTTGGGTGTTTTAGCTTATAGGTGCCGGGCTTGACCACGACACTGACGATGTAGGGGCCTTCATATTTGAGTGCCAGCTTGCCACCTTCCGTCGGCTTGCTCGCTTCCCTTCGGCGAAGGACATAGTCCCCCACTTGGAATTACCGGGAACGAACCTTGGCGTCATAGTATGATTTTACCTGACGCCGGTAGTTCTCTGCTCGGATGAAGGCCCGCTCTCGTCTTTCTTCGATCAGGTGGAGGTCAATCTTCATGCTTTCTTCGTTGGCCTCGCCCTCATACTGTTCCACCCGTCGACTGGGTATGGTGACCTATGTGGGCGCCTTTGCCTCAAAACCATAGCAAAGGGAAAAAGGTGTTTCGCCCGTCGCCCTCCTCGGCGTGGTACGGTAGCACCACAGGATGTTGGGCAGCTCATCAGCCCAACTGCCTCCTGCGTCCTGGAGCTTCTTCTTCAGGCCCTCCAGGATGGTTCTGTTGGCATTCTCAACCTGCCCGTTACCTTGAGGATAGGCAACGGAGGAGAAACGATGTTTGATTCCCCATTCCTGGAGGAGCTCTTGGAAGGGTGTGGCCTCGAACTGGGTGCCGTTATCGGATATTATCTCCTGGGGGACGCCGAAGCGGGTAAGGATATTCTTGTGGACGAACCTCTGACATCTGGCCCCTGTGATGCTGGCCAAAGGTTCCGCTTTGACCCACTTGGTGAAGTAATCGACGGCGACAATGATATAGCGGTTGTTACCAGCGGCTCTGGGCAAGGGGCCGACCAGGTCAATCCCCCATCTTGAGAATGGGATGGCAGTGCTAACCGGGGCGTAGTTGACGGCTGGCCGACCAGGGGCCTTCTGAAGGACTTTGCATGCAGTACACGTCCTTGCAAGATTGGCACAATCCCGCGCCATCGTCGTCCAGAAATAGCCCTGGACGACGAGACGCCGGGACATGCTGAAAGGGCCCTGATGTGAGGAGCAAACGCCGCAGTGGACTTCCTCCATGGCCACTTCGGCCTCATCTGGGTGTAGGCATCGGAGGAGAGTGTCGTTGTAAGATCTTTTGTAGAGCTTTCCATCCTCGATGGTGTAGCTTGGGGCTCTGAGTTTGGCCAGCTTGGCCCTCTCCTCGTCCTGTGGCAGCTCTCCCGAAGTGATGAAGGCTGTGATGTCGGTGATCTAGTCCTCCGGCTGACGCTGGATGCACATGACCGGGCTGACATGGATGTTGGGCATGCTTAGCTCTTCGACCTTGGCTATCTTGGAGATGTGCTATGGAGTGTCTGTGCTGAGCTTAGAGAGGATGTCGGCCTCAACATTCTCCGCCCTTGGGATCTGTGTGATCTCATGGGTTTCAAACGCTTTGAGCAACTCCTCGACCTCCTGCTTATATTGCCTCATCCTCCCTTCCTTGGCCTCATATGGGCCTTCAATTTGGCCCACTACCAGCTTCGAGCCGCATCTGATTCTGATGTGTCGTGCTTTGAGGCCGGCGGCGAGTCTGATGCCGCCGAGGAGGGCCTCATACTCGGCTTCGTTGTTGGATACCCTAAAGTTGAAGCGGATGGCATAATAGGCTCTGAATCCTTCAAGGGAGATGAGGACGCCGCCGCTCCCACATGCTTTGGCGGCCGATGAACCGTCAGTGAAGAGAGTCCATGCTTCGTCCGGCTCTGGCCCGGGTGTGGTAGCAGCCGTCTCCCTTTCCGTGCACTCGGTGACAAAATCGGCCAAGGTCTGCCTCTTGATAGATGGCCTTGGTTTGATTTCAATCTAGAATTGGCTGAGGAAGATCGCCCACTTCACCATCCTTGAGGAACTGGTGGAGCTCCTCATGAGTGCGAGGGGCTGCTGGGGCAAGACGTCGACGGCATGGGCCTGGAAGTAGTGCCCTAGCTCTTTCACTTTATGGATAATGGCCAGTACCGTCTTCTCAATAGGGGAGTACCTGAGCTCGGCCCCCCGTAGCACCTTGCGGATGTAGAAAATCGCCTTCTGTACCCCTTCATCCTCACGAATGAGCACAAACTGATGGCCGACGTGCTCACCCCTAAGTACAAGAAGAGGGTTTCACCGGCTTTGCGCTTAGAAAGCACGGGTGGGGACGATAGGTACTGCTTCAGCTCCTCAAATGCTTGCTGGCACTCCGTCGTCCATTTGAAGTCGTTTGCCTTTCGCATGATCTGGTAGAAAGGGAGAGACCTTTCAGTCGATTTTGAGAGGAAACGGTTCAGGGCCGCGAGGCGTCCCATCAGCCGTTGTACCTCCTTCACATTTCGTGGTGGCTCCATGTTAACAATGGCCTGGATCTTCTTCGGATTGATTTCAATGCCCCTTCGGCTGACCATGTAGCCGAGGAACTTGCCTCCCTGGATGCCGAAGGGCACTTCTTGGGGTTCAGGCGGAGCCAAAACTTCTTCAAGATTTCAAAAAATTCCCGGAGGTCGTCAGCATGAGTGGTAGATTGCTTGCTCTTGACGATCATGTCGTCGACATATGCCTCCATCGTCCGACCGAGGACTGCTCTGAAGACTTTGGCTACCATCCTACTGTATGTGGCACCTGAAATTTTGAGCCCAAAGGCCATGACAAGGTAGCAGAAAATTCCCTCCGGGGTCATGAGGGCCGTCTTCACGGCATCATCTTCATGCATGAAGATCTAGTGGTACCCCCTGAAGGCGTCAAGGAACGACATCAGCTCGCACCCCGCCGTCTCGTCCACCAATTGATCAATGTTAGGGAGAGGGAACGGGTCCATAGGACACGCCTTGTTCAGGTCAGTGTAATCAACACACATTCTGAACATCGGCGGCTTCTGAGCAAGGACGACGTTGGCAAGCCAGGTTGGGTAGTTCACCTCCTTGATGTGGTTGATTGAGAGGAGCATGGTGACCTCCCCCTTGACGAAGTCCCGTCTGTCGCCAAAAGGTAACGCCGCTTCTGCTTGACTGGCGTGGAGGCAGGATCGACTAATAGCCGGTGAGTGATCACCTTTCGTCTGATACCTGGCATGTCGTCCGCCCCCACGCAAAAATGATTGCATATGATCGCAGAACATTGAGGATGTCATCACGTTGGTCCTGTGGGAGTTGCTTCCCGATTTTTAGGACTCGCTCCGGCCGGGAGGCATCCAGGGGGACCTCCTCTACCTCTTCGGCTGGCTCAGCGTGTGGCCTCTCCTCGTCCTTGGCGACGGTGGCGGTGATAGTGTCCACCCGTTGCTCGGCGCCTGCGGCCGGCTTCATCAGCTTCAGGTAGCATGCTCTGGCTATCCTCTGATTCCCCATGGCGTACCCGATACCGCCACTGGTAGGGAACTTTAAGCACAGGTGCTTCATGGAGATGATGGCCTCCAGGTCCTCTAGTGCCGGCCTCCCCCAAATCAGGTTGTGGGTGCACTCGAGGTTGACCACCATGAACTCCATGTCGATTTTGGCATGATAGGAGCCGTCTTCGACCTCCACGGGGAGGACTATCATGCCTTCGGCGTCGATAGAGTCCTCGGTGAAGCCGAACAGCGGTGTCCGTATCGGCTTGAGCAGGGCCTTGTTCAGCTTCAGCTGCTTGAACGTGTCAAGGTACATGACATTGACGGAGCTTCCCGTATCAATGTAAGTGCGGTGGATGATAGAGTTACCTATCTCACATCGGATGATGAGGGCGTCCCTGTGTGATGCGGGGCCTGGAGGCAGATCCTTGTCAGTGAAGGTGATCACCTTCGTCCGTTGTTTCTTCGGCTGGGGGGGAGCGTGGGACACCTCCCCAATGTAAAGGGATCGGGCCCATTTCTTCCTCTGGGTGGCTGCGTCTCACCCAGTGTTGCCCCCCACAATGAGGTGGATGCGGTTCTTCTTCGGAGGGGGCTCCTCAAAGTCTTCATCGTCATCGCTGAGTCTGCCGATCTCACGCTTCTTCGCAGAGGGTTCGCCCCCAGTTTTGCCGGTGTTTACCCACGTATTTATGTGTGGGCCACCTTTAACAAATTGGGAGAGTTCCCCTTGACGAATCAGCTTCTCGATTGCTCTTTTCAGCGTGACGCAGTCGTCTGTGTTGTGGGAGGTGTTCCTGTGGTAACGGCAGTAGGTGCCGCCCTGATGAACGGCGTAGATTTCCTTCGCCGACCGAGGATCTCGCTCAATGAGATCGTGTTCCTTGGCATAGTCGAGGATGGAGCTGACCGAATGAGTGAGTGGGGTCTTCGGCCTTTCCATCCTTGGTCGCCATATGCGGTCCTTGTTCTTTTTGCCAGATTCATGGAGGCTTTGTCCTCCCTGACCTCGGTCCCCGGCCGAGGGAGCGCCTGGAACTGGTGCAACATTCGTCTTCTTGGAGGGGTGCCCTCCATCCTTCTTGTGGCTCTGGAGCTCGTCGGCGTCAGCGTATAAGTTTCCTCACTAAAGCGCCTTCATGTATGACCTCGGAGGGTCAGTGAAGAGACTCCTCGCATATGGGGTGCTGCGGAGGGCCCCCTGAAACAAGATCAGGAGGGTGCACTCATCGGCCCCCTCGACCTCATCGGTCTCCCTCGTCCATCGGTCGATGAACGACCAGAGTGATTCGTCACGCTGCTGCTTGACGAAGAGAAGATGTGTGAAATATTTCTTCGCGCGCTTCCTCCCGGCAAAGTGAGTGAGGAAGCGTTGGGCAAGATCCTTCCATGAATCTATGCTTCCTTCGGGGAGCGCGTTGAACCACTCGTAAGCCGGCCTCTCCAGAGTAGAAAGGAACTAACGGCAGATGTATTCGTCCGACGCGTTCACCATCAGTATGTTGTTCTGATAGCGACTGAAGAGCTCTTGAGGGTTGGAGCGGCCGTCATAAGGCTTGATGGCGTTTCCCCTGTACTTCTCGAGGATAGGGGCCGAGAGTACCCTGGCAGTGAAGGGAGTCCTCGTCCTGACTTGGATGATGGGGTCTCCTCATCCTTCGGCCAACTCCCTCTCAAGGATGCTGACCTTGTGCAGAAGGGCGTTGAAGCCGGGATCCCTGGATGAGTTGCCCGTGGGGGTGGCGGCCAACTGCTTTGCCTCCATCTGAGCGAGCCTTCGCTCGAGTTGGGCGATCATCTCATCCCTGGGGTCCTTGGCGGCCATGGTGGTGCCCTGTGTCTGCAAGCGGGCTGCGTGAGCCGTGTTGATCTGGTGGCGTGCATCACCCTCATGCAGCTTTCCCTTGCCTTTGTCCAGGCGGGGCCGATCCGTTGTCCGGGATACGGACCCCAAGCTCTCCCTGGGTGAGCCAGGCTCACGCTCACCAATCCGTCCCGCCATCCTCTCCGAAGCTCGCCGACGGCACGTGTCACCTAGCCTATTAAAGGCCGAGGCTTGTCCACGCGTTGGGGTCGGTCCAGCTCGAAGCGTGGAAGCAGGGTGAGAGTGGGACGACGTCTTGTCCTGGGGCACCACCCCTTCGTTGTTGCCTAGCTTGATGGCCAACGGCTGAGGCTGAGGAGGCGGTGTCATGTTCTCCCCCGTCCTTGGCATGAGTGCACTAAGGATGGTGGGGTTCTGGGCCAAGCTGGCGATGATGGCCGAGAGCGCAGCTTGGAGCTAAGAGTCAACGGCAGGAGAAGCCAGTTGCCCCGAGGCATTGTTGCCCTTGTCCTGGCGCTTCTTGTCTAGGACGATGCGGGCGTTGGGGGAGCTGCCGTTGAGCTGATGTCGAAGATCATTCGTGAGGTCGATGGCCTCCTGGAAAACATCCCCGTCCGCGGCCTTGTCGGCCGTAGCGTCCTCCTTGTGTTCCATGTCCTCTTGGGCCTCAGGGACGGCCTTGCTGAGGAGGTTACGATTGGACTTAGTTCTTCCCATGATCAGTTAGCTGTGCTCTGTAGTGATGAAGGAGGCTAACTTGATTGTTCTAGCTCTCAATGAAAACACCAAATGATGGAGTATTAACTTCTAGAGAGAAGTGAAAGCTAGAGAGAGAAGTGCAATAATTCCTTGTAATAAATGATTTGTGAACCCCCTACAACTACCCCCAAGGGGAGTATTTATAGAGGAAATTAGGGCTGGGCTCCCAAGTCTTGGGCTTGGGAGGCCTATTTATAATTGGGCCACTATTGGGCCGAGTACAAAATATGTAGGAATAATTAAGTGTGAAGTCCGGTTCTTGGAGCCCTTTGTGGCTGACGGAGCCCCGACCGATGGGGTCACCCGGTTCTTCTGGCTTCCGGACCATGTTCTGAGTTGATATCTTTCTGGCCGATGGAGGGCCATCTAGGCGACGGAGGCCCCACTGGATGACAGTTGTGCCTCTTGTCCTTCTGAGTATGTGGGTCCTGGGTCCATGCCCATATACTCCATCACTATGTAATACTAATAATTTTTTTAAAAATTGGGGCCCCATAAATCAGGAGGCACTGTTCTGTAGAACATGTTGAACGTTCTAAAAACCGGCTCTGCTCCTATACTTACTCAATTTATCACATGAAGCTATATTTAAAAAAGAAACATATATTTGACTCTAGAAGCTAAATTTAACGAACTAATATTTAACTGAAAAGAGGTATCTTGAATGGATTTACGGGTCAATAAATATAAAACTCATAGAATATCAAGTGTTACAAGTTGTTTTCATCGTTGTTTCATACTTATATCATAATTCCACATGTTATCACTAGTAGGAAAATGAGCTTTTAAGGCGCTTTTTATGGACTTGCAAAGGTGCTAAAATGCGTCGGAAGTACTTTTACCGATGCTTATAAAAGCGTTGGCTTTGCTTGTGTCGCTAGACCTTCTCACGACGCTAATCCTTAGTGTCAGTATAACATTTTAAAAGCGTTGTTAAAGGTGACGCGCTTTTCAACAACCTATAGAGGTACTTATTTAGCGTCGCTAGAGATTGAACTACGCTTCAAAAGCGCCTTTAAGCCGTCAAGATGTCCACTTTTTTATTTTTATTTTGCACCTGCTTTGTAAATAATTATATAAGGCTTAAAATAATATACTAAAACAAAAACTATAATTGCAAATGAATGTTTAAAATGTGCTGCAAAACTGATCATTTCAAACATTGAAATGATCTGTACTATAAAAGATGTCCACTTTTTTATTTTTATTTTGCACCTTCAAAGCCGTCTAGATGTCCACTTTTTTATTTTTATTTTACACCTGTTTTGTAAATAATTATATAAGGCTTAAAATAATATACTAAAACAAAAACCATAATTGCAAATGAATGTTTAAAATGTGCTGCAAAACTGATTATTTCAAACATTAAAATGTGCTATAAAAAAGAGTTTGTCTTCTTAAAAATAATCTGTTCTTGTTTTTAAATTCTTAAATGGTGATTATATTTGATAACTCAGTATTTTGTCATCAATTTCTTTATTTGAATATCTCAATCAATTTTCAAAAACCAATTATTTAATGTATCATCATGGCTTACCCAAAAATAGTTTAATAAAATGTTTTTTAATATAAATTTGATCTTGTTTTAAATTTACGTATTTTTACATCCACAGTATATTTTTGAAAATGCAAATTTACATACAACATAAGTTTAATTTTTTTAAAGTTTGACAAACTCTATTTTCGTTAAACCATTCCGTAAGTATTTAAAAACAATTTTCTGAAATCTCTTACTTGTCTTATTGAACATACATAAATCTTTCATGAATGTATATGTAACTTAATATAAGGCCTATGGGAAGTCTTGGTAATTCAAACCTGAAATACCTGGGCTACCACATGAAGACCGAAAATATCATGCTCAAACTCTGCCTGTGTAACCTTATACTTCTTCCCTACTGAAAATTAATATTGTCTAAATTGTCTTTTATGGATTTACATATTCAAATTTTGAAAATGTATTACAAACAACAACAAAACATTTTATTTGGAGAAAATATAATTGATTGGTGAACTTTCAAGTGAAGTACATTGATTACATTATGAAGTGTGGTAGGAAGTACTGCACTTCAAATTCAATTTGAGCAAACATTTATATACATATCTTATATATATATATATATATATATATATAGGGAAGAGTTCAAATGAAAAGTGATCTTCCCGTGCAAAGTGCAAAGTTTTCACTTTTTCATGTTTCGCTTGCACTTTTTCTTGTTTGCATTGCACTTTTTGGCCATTTTGATTTTGGCCAAATTCGGCCAAAATGACGGTGGCAGTTTTGTAAATAAACCAATTTTTTTGAGCTCCTGCGAAAAAGTGTAACGAAAGCAAGAAAAAGTGCAAGCGAAAAATGAAAAAGTGCAAACTTTACACTTTGCAAGTTAAGACCACTTTTTATTTGAACCATCCCCTATATATATATAGGGAGCGGTTCCGGTAAGAACGGACTCTCATGAGAGAAATGAGAACGAATCTGGACCGTTGGATTGTATTATATAGAAATGAATTGTGCATTTAGTGAAACTGAAATGTGCATGAGATGATATTGAAATGTGTAGAATAAAAATTTAAACTCAAGTGCATTAGATGAAACGGAAATGTGCGGAATAAAAGGTAGAAAAATAACATCACATCGTACATTTTATTCTGCACATTTCAGTTTCACGTAATGCACATTGCAATTTCACGTACTTCATGCACAATTCAGCTTCACATATTGCCACTGTATCGTACCATTCGTGTTGCACATTTCAGTTTCACCTAATGCACATTACAGTTTCATCTAATGTACATTGAATTTCACTTAAAGTAAATCTAACGGTCCAGATTTATTCTCATTTCTCTCATAAGATCATGTTCTTATTTGAACCAAAACATATATATATATATATATATATATATATATATATATAATTCATTTAAATGATTAGAAAAATATTGAATCCATTGATGTTGAATAATTACAAAATGGTTGTTTGAATGAAAATGAAATACCACATTTGCTATATATTAATTAAAAGGTTGCTGATTTGTTTTATATACCTTAAATGTTGCAGGTATGTTTGCCCATTTCAAGAGTATTTAGATGTTAGCCGAATACATATTTATTCAGAAAACAATGTATTAGAAATAGTTCTCGGACCTTAGAAGGTTGCCAATATGTTTGCCCCTTTGAAGAGTATTTAGATGTTAGCCAAATACATATTTATTCAGAAAACAGTGTATTAGAAATAGTTCTGGGACCTTATAACATTATTTATAAGGTCTCTAATATTTATTCAGTTTAAATTAGGGTTTGCATGTATGCTTCAACAACTTCAAAGGCTCAGGTATGAACCACTTTAACCCTTCCGTTAAACGTTTTACAGTAACAATTTTGTCCAGTATTTTTTGTATTCTGGGCTATCAATACAAAAACTTTAAATAAGTAACCTTAAAACTTTTTAAGTAGGAAGGAAACATAATGAATATAATTCTATTCAGTAAGTACAATAGTTACATTATACACTTTTCGTAATAGACTTATATATTGCTTAAGTCATCCCCTTTTCATGGATTTTGTAATAGAGGAGTTTTAATACTACCTCCGTTCCTATTAAAACTTCCAAATAGGTTTGGCACAGAGTTTAAGATAGTGGGTATTGTGTGGTGGAGAGTTGTGCAGAAGAGAGAGAAATGTGTAAGAAATGTTGTGAACCACAATTTTTTTACTAAAAAGGGAAAGTGGAAGTTTTAATTGGAACGGATGAAAAAGGAAAGTTGGAAGTTTATTTAGGAACAGAGGGAGTATTATTTTATTATTGTGGACTCCTATTGTAATTCTGACTCTTATTGTCTATAAATATATCTACCAGGGCTACCATTATGGTTAAACCTGATAATTATTCTCACATGGTATCAAGAGCCAGAACCTGTTTACCCTAATTTTTTTCGGCCTCACACTACAAAAAAATTTGCTTGTAGTCACGGACCGTAGTCACGGATTTGGTCCGTGACTAGTTAGTCACGGTTCTAGTCACGGGCTAGTCACGGATTGTTAAAAAAAATAGTCACGGATTTTCACGGATTATATCCGTGACTAACCTATTCCGGCCAACCCAATTTTGCCTCCGGCGGTTTTTTTTTAAAAATTTGAAATTAGTAACGGACGAATCTGTGACTAAATCCGTGACTAAACTTAGTCACGGATATGTCCGTGACTAATTCCGTGACAAAATCCAAAATTAATTTTTTCAACGCTCCAAAGTTAAAGTGCACCGATAAATCGTACAAAATTACGTAGTCACGGACACATCCGTGACTACGTCTGTGACTACATGTTTTATATATGCAGCCTCCGCTTCATTCAACAAAACCACAGAATCTATATATTCCAGATAGAATTCCAGATAGAATTGAAGGATGTAATCTACCCATCTTATATCATTTTCCCTGTTTATGCAGATAAGGTATGTAATTTGAATTACGTATTTTTTGTATGAATTAGTTGGTTCATTTTAAGTGTAATAAATTAGAGAGATTATTAATTAAGTAACGAATTATATATATGTCAATTTCATTTAATTTAGTGAAAAATTAGTTACTTAAACGTAGGTTTAATCGTAGTGACGCATTAAGTTAAAATAATTAATTAGCTAAATTAGTTAAACATTTGTTAATATAATTAGTTAAATTTAAATTAAATGCATTTTAAAAAAGGTTGTTAATTAATTAACAAAATAAATTCCTTAAATTAGTGAGATCTTGTCTTCCGTCGATTCTCCTTCTGCCGCAGCGGGCATCTCTACTGCCCCTGGCAGTGCTTCACACCACACTGCACGGGTGGCAACCACCGTTAATGCGTCACCAGTTATTTCTCAGATTTCCTCTCTGCCATCACCTCCCAACCTGTTCGCGACAGCAGAGGGCGCACCATGGGTGCCGCCGGTCTTCAACTGGTCTCCTACCAGGCCTCCTTCCCTTTCGCAGATGTCTTTCTTCTCTCATGCCGTCGGCTCCTCTCCCACAGTGAATTCCGGCTCTAGTTTTGCAGGTCCCACCTTCGCTGGTGCTCCGAGAGTCGCCCCTCTACCTGCTTCTGCTTCCATCGGACCGATTGCACCACGGTCAAGTGGTCCGCCTCCACCAGGTTATTCTTTATCTAATTTGGTTAAAAATATTGGTTTCTCGGCACTCAATATTACAAATATTGTTACTACCAAACTTGCTGCGGTTGAGGATTATCGTACTTGACGTACTCAGTTTGAGTCCTTTTTGGTCTCCAATGGTTTTTTGAGCATTTTAGATGGCTCCATCCTTGCTCCCCCTCCCTGATTATCATAACTGTCTGAAACTTGATCAAACTGTGCGTTCTTGGTTGTTTGCTACATTGTCTCGTGATGTGTTAATTGAGGTGCGTGAGTTAAAAGATGCATTTGCTATTTGGAACCGCTTGGAGTCACATTTTATGTCTGCTAGTCTTGCTCGTTCCATGGAATTAAAACGCCAGCTTTCTCACTCTAAGAAGATACCTACACAGCCCATGGATCATTACTTGCTTAACATCAAAGATATTGCTGATAAACTTGCTGCCATTAATGCCCATGTGTCTCCTCGGGAACTATTTCAATATATTTTACTTGGTCTTGGTCAGGATTATGAGTCTCTTATCACGTCGGTAGACTTGTTTTCGGATTGCTTTACTTTTGAAAAAATTCGGACCAAGTTAGTTGAGAAGGAGCAGAGTATTCAGTACATGCACTCTCAAGAGGAGTCTAATCCCGCACAAGCCTTTGCGGGTCATCTCCAGCAGCTCGCCCAGACGCAGCCAGGCGGCGGTCAGCAGCAGCAGGGTGCCGGACAGCAGCAACCGCAGGGTCCTGGACAGCAGCAACATTTTGGCGGGCAGGCCCCTCAGGGACGCGGTCAGCGGGGTGGCCGCGGTGGCCGCGGTCAGCGCGGACGCGGTGGACATGGCCAGCGGGGCCGCGGTTATGGTCAGTATCAGCCTAGCCATGCTTATGCTCCACATTTTGGATATGATTATCCTCCACTGGGCTACTTTCCAGGGGGTGCACCACATGCTGGCATTCTTGGGGCTCCAGGTTCAGCGGGTATGTCTGTTCAGTCAAACTTTTATACTTATTGTAATACCCGAGATTAATTTAAGAGGATTAATAGTACTACTCATACCAATAGAGGTGCATCTCCTTTCAAGGGAGCTCATCACCCAAGAACTCCAAAGTTAAGCGTGCTTGCACGGGAGTAGTCTTGGGATGGGTGACCCCCTGGGAAGTTTCTCAGGGTGCACACGAGTGAGGACAAAGTGCGCGGTAAAGGCTCGTGGTGGTTTGTGGGGACAATACTAGAGGTTTGGAGTAACTACCTTGGGGCCTGCGGGGCCGGGTTGTTACAGGTGGTATCAGAGCAACCCTGCGACAGTGTGCTGACTCGTTTGATATCGGGCGGGCACTTAGCCGGGGAGGATCTGGGGTTTGATTGAGAGTGTTAAGGGCGCAACGAGGACGTTGTGATCCTAAGTGGGGGTGATTGTAATACCCGAGATTAATTTAAGAGGATTAATATTACTACTCATACCAACAGAGGTGCATCTCCTTTTAAGGGAGCTCATCACCCAAGAACTCCAAAGTTAAGCGTGCTTGCACGGGAGTAGTCTTGGGATGCATAACCCCCTGGGAAGTTTCTCAGGGCGCGCACGAGTGAGGACAAAGTGCGCGGTAAAGGCTCGTGGTGCTTTGTGGGGACAGTACTAGTGGCCTGGAGTAACTACCTTGGGGCCTGCGGGGCCGGGGTGTTACACTTATGCCTTATCTACTTTTTCTACTAACCATGGCTATGCAGGCTCTTCCTCAGTAGAGGGATACTCAGTCCCTCCTCCGGTTGTTTTTCAAATTTGCTATGCTCCAGGTCATCCAGCCTCCACCTGTCCCTCTCGTTTTGTTCAGCCGACTGCTCCTGCTCTTGCTGCTCAGGCTCCTGATGCTTCTGATTTAGTTTGGTATCCTGATTCAGGTGCCTCCGCACATATGACTCCTCATTCAGGTATTTTGTCAAATAAATCCTTTTCTCCAAACTCTCATTCTATAGTTGTAGCAAACGGGACTACTCTCCCAGTTAAACACACTGGTCAGGTTACATTATCATCCTCACCTAAGCCCCTCCACTTAAAATATGTTTTACATGTTCCTCACATTAAATACAATCTGTTGTCCATTCAAAAATTGTGTGCTGATAATAACTGTGCTGTGATTTTTGATAAAAATCATTTTTTTGTTAAGGATTTAATAACGGGGGTGGTCCTTCTTCGAGCTCTCAGTGATAATGGTGTTTATCCCATCCGTCAGCCTGCTCTCGACCTGTTGCTCTTTCTGTTGCGTCTCTTTCCATTTGGCATAATAGATTAGGACATTGTGGTACTCGTGTGTTAGATCAGCTAAGACTGAATAATTTTATTTCTGGCACTTCTGCTAATATTTCTGAATGTATTCCCTGTCATTTGGGAAAATCTCAACAGTTACCATTTAATAAAGTTTTTCACAAAAGTCCGTATGCTTTATATTTAATTCATTCTGATGTCTGGCAGTATCCTGTTCTATCTCATCTTGGTTTTAAATACTATGTTTGTTTTGTGGATGATTTTTCTCGTTTTACCTGGGTATATCCCATGCGGCGCAAGTCTGAAGTTGCTACTCATTTTCATCATTTTAAATTAATGATTGAAACTTTACTAGACCACAAGATTAAGATTTTTCAGAGTGATGGAGGGGGTGAATTTGATAATTTTAGCATGCGAAATATTTTTACTAATAATGGCATTATTTTTCAAAAATCTTGTCCTGAAACTCCACAACAAAATGACGTTGCTGAGCGTAAGCATCGACATCTACTTGAATTAGCCCGCACTATGCTCATTACTGCTCGTTTGCCTGCTACATTTTGGGTAGATGTCATTCTTACTACTACTTTTATAATTAATAGAATACCCTCTCCTACTCTACATGGTTTGTCTCCTTTTGAAAAACTCTTCAATCTCAAACCTGACTTATCTTTTATGCGTGTGTTTGGATGTGCATATTTTCCAAATTTTAATGTTTCATCTTCTAATAAGCTGCATCCTAGGTCTGTTGAGTGTATTTTCTTAGGTTATGCCCCTGACTATAAGGGGTGCCGGTGTTCTGGTCCTATTTCAGGTCGTGTTTATATTAGCAGAAATGCCAGTTTTTTAGAAAATATTTTTCCATACCCTGATCTCGTGTGTACCACTGTGTCTTCTTCTACTGTGCTCTCACACGCTTCTCTCATTTATTCTCCCAGCCAAGACCAGCAGATATCTGCCCATAATCCTCCTTCCCCATCCCTGCTGCAGCCGAATAATTGGCATACCCTGAATCCCACCTTAGCTATTCGGCCATCTTCTTCTCCAGATAACCAGCCTTCTGCGCATGGAGATTCCCTCCATGGCGCTACAGCCACTGCCCCTGAACCCACTGCCCCTGCACCCACAGACTCACCTCCAGCCGCTACTTATAACCCACACCAACCCACAGTTCCCGAACAGCCCCCCACCTATACTCCCGAGCTCATTGCTTCCTCTCATGCAAGTACTTCCCCGGTTGTTAATATTCATCCTATGCAAACCCGGTCAAAATCCGGAATTTTTAAACCAAAAACAATTTTTAACATAAGCACAATTGTTAACACACATGATCCCACATGTTTTTCGGCTGCGAATAAACATCTCAAGTGGAGAGCCACTATGGCGGAGGAGTTTAATGCCCTTATCTCGAATCATACTTGGGATTTAGTTCCGTTTGATGCCACTAAGAATGTTGTTGTATCCAAATGGATTTATAAGACTAAATATTTGGCTGACAGGGTCTGTTGATCGCTACAAAGCTAGATTGGTTGCTCAGTAGTTTAATCAGCAGGCAGGTATTGATTTTACTGAGACCTTTTGTCCTGTTGTCAAACCCACTACTGTTCATCTTGTTCTTACTTTAGATGTGTCGTTTGGTTGGTCCATCCGCCAACTTGATGTCAAAAATGCGTTTCTTCATGGTCACCTTATGGGGGAGGTTTATATGCGTCAACCGCCTGGTTTCATTCACCCTCAGTTTCCTCACCACCTGTGTCGGCTTCGTAAAGCTATTTATGGTCTCAAACAAGCACCTCGTGCTTGGTTTCATCGTTTTAGTAGTTTTCTCCTTTCTCATGGTTTTGTATGCAGCCGGTCAGATAATTCACTATTTATTTTCAGACGCAATTCATCCATTATTTATCTTTTGCTATATGTTGATGATATTATTGTTACTGGCAATTCCCCAAAATTAGCCACTCATTTCTTATCTCTTCTGGCTAAATGTTTTGCCATGAAGGATTTGGGGGATTTGCATTTTTTTCTTGGTATACATGCGTTCAGGACTAAGATTGGATTGTTTCTCTCTTAGCACAAGTATATATCTAATCTTCTACTCCATTTTCACTTTCATACTTTAAAACCTGTTCGCTCTCCTCTCCCTAGTCGCACTAAACTTTCCCTTACTGATGGGGACTTCTTGCTGATGCCACGGAGTATAGAAGATGGTAGGTGTACGACAGTATTTAACTTTGACTAGACCATATATTACTTTTGTTGTACACTTGGTTTCTCAGTTTATGCATGCGCCTCGTACTTCACATTTGTTGGTTGTTAAGCGTATTTTCAGGTATCTCCAGCGCACCTCCACGCATGGGCTTCTCCTACAAGCTTCTCGGGAACGTCCAGAAATTATTGCCTATTCAGATGCTGACTGGGCTGGCTGCCCAGACACAGGTCGTTCTACTTCTGGTTATGCAATTTTTCTGGGTCCGAATTTGATCTCGTGGCGTTCCAAGAAGCAACCAACTATTTCCAGATCTTCCACAGAGGCCGAATACAGGGCCGTGACACTCACTGTTCAAGACACTCTTCATGTTCGTTTGGTCCTGTTTGAGCTTGGTTTTCTCGTTCGCGATCCCACCATGTTGTATTGTGACAACATTTCAGCATCATATCTCTCAGTTAATCCTATTCATCATGCTAGAAGCAAACATATTAATATTGATTATCACTTTGTTCGTGGACGGGTGGCTCATGATGATCTAGGTGTGCGATATGTTCCCATTAAGGCTCAGCTGGTAGATATTTTTACCAAGTGCTTATCTCCACAACAATTTACTCTTCTTCGTGACAATCTGCGCATTGTTCCCTCTGCACAGCTTGAGGGGGTGTAATAGAGTAGTTTTAATATTATTTTATTATTGTGGACTCCTATCGTAATTCTGACTCTTATTGTCTATAAATATATCTGTCAGGGCTACCATTATGGTTAAGCCTGGTAATTATTCTCACATTTTGGTCACCCCTAACTCTTCCTTGAGCTTGTTATTTCCTTGAACTTGATCAACCTGAATTTTTTTTATAAATGGGTCAACAACATCATACAAAATTTATTATATATTTTATTTAGATAGTTATTGAGTTTACATCCCTGGTATTTCATATAATTTGTTTTTTCCTTGTATAAAACCTGCATAGACAATGAACAGGACACATTAAAGCAACAGAACATCTAATCGCCCAAATGTTGGTTAATTGAAGTGTCACCCATAGTGTTTCTGCATTTCCAAAATGATAGTTAAGGCCGACATATGGCCAATAAACATAGTTTTTCATCAAAAGCCAACACCGCAAAACATAATCCAAAAAACAATCTTAAAACATTTTCAAAGTCAAGAATAGGCCAATTGCTTAATCTTTATTCATAGTGGTTCCTCTTTTGATTTTCATCTTCAACTTCTTCCCGATCCCATAGAATAAAAGTTGCATGACCGGTGTTATCCATGATACAAACGCTGACCTTGTACCTAAATTATTTTTAGAACACCCATCAGATTTCTAAATTTAAATTACATATTGATACAATTCACATTCCAACACACTTGCTCTTCAAGTGTCACATTGCATGTGGAACACTTGAACCTTTCTTACTCAGGTTCCACTTTTTTGTTGCACGTTGGGTAGCTTAGGTAACACTATTCTCAAAAATTTTCAATAGACACTATGTCCCAAGGATCCAGTAAGCAACATTCTGTTTTGTCGTTAAATAAGTTCATCAAATACTAATGTTTTCAGCAAAACATAATCCTACAAAATATTAGTCAAAATGGTAAGATGTTGAAATACCTGTGTAGCATTAAGCAAATCATTCATACTTGTTATACTCGCATGCCCACCAAGGACATCATCTCTGCTCCCTTCACCTTGTGAGGCCTGTCTGACGGTTGTGAGAATGACGTTGTCATCACCATCATCTGGAAATATGTCCCATGGTTTCATAGTCTCATGCAAGTTTATATTTATTAAACATCTAACATAATATAAACAAAAAAAGTCTAAGAATGCATATACTCACTTTGGAACTCAAGAAACTCAGATGTGTTACCATTGATGATCAGTTTGGACACATCAAACGAAGAAGACATAAATAGGGTACCTGAAATTTGAAATAATTTAATCAGCAATATCAGTATATTGCCCAAAAATCAAGTAAGAAAATAGTTCTTACCTTGGTATCTTTTGGATCTGCAGAGCTGAAATATTACGAAAATCGGTTCACCAACATGTTGATTGATATAATCCATATATTGGGTTATGTATTTATTCCATAGGACATAGCCCAGTCTTGTTACACCTATAGTTAGAGAAGTTGTTCAAATTTTCAATGTTGAATCTCATACATTTTTACGATAAAAAATATAGTTTATAATCTGATTTAAAATAAAGAATGACTCACTTAGGGTCTGCCAAAGTTAGCTCCATCATCCTTTCAGTCTTTCCATTGATGATATGGGTTTGAACAATGTTTTTTTCTTAAAACCTTACCAATGACATCCAGAATAGTTGAAGCATAAACAATTAACAGTCTTATTTGAGTTTGTAATGTACATGTATAACTTGATTTAATTATCAATCAGTCTTTTGTCATTGATGACCATTTGGGCTTGAAGCATTTTAAAAGGGTTGAAATCATACACCATCACTGGTAATTCTATTCTAGTAACTTCCATAAACAACGTTTTACCAATGAACTGAATTAGGTAGGGATGATTTGTGGTCTTCACAGTTTGGTAATTGCCCGGAACCAAAAAGTTGCTTAGAGCATTGATTTTGTGTTCTTTTATCATAGACTTATACATTCCAAGCTGTGGCCTCTTGATATTGCGTGAATCCGATCTCCCTATATCATACAAATTATAGTTAACGACCCACAAAATATTTGCTAAACAAACTTTTCGTTAAACTATTGACAAAAATGTTACATGCTCGTCATGCAACACCATCTTCAGCGTCTCCCCTCCCCTTGAATGAGGAGGCACCTCGTAAGCCTTCACTATCCTAACCTTTAGAGCCCAACTAGATTTGGTGTGATCAATGTCCTTGATCAAAGACCACATCCCTATTTGTGTTGATGAACCTCCCATTAATTTGAATTTGTGAATTGCTTGTTTGTGGTGTTGTTTTGCAACCCATATGTGTGGGTATATATAGGGCCAGAAAGGAGTGTCTTATGAAGCAAATGGGTATTAATTAACCAATGATTAAATTCACACTCAAACTTTACTTTAAGATTTTGTAGTACAAACATTTAATGTTGTGTGCTGCCGAACAAGCAATATGGATATAAATTTTGAAAATTTGAATGAACATATATGCAATTGTAAATGTAGAACAATGCATTAAATGTTTGTGCGACTCAATTATAACAAATTATTGCATGCGGATTTTTTATTCGGACTGAGAGATTTTAAGTGCAGTGTAGGCCCATTGTTTAGTATTAAATGGCTCAGTGTTCGAAATTGTGGACTGAGATTTTAAGACTAAAGTTTTTTAGAAGAAATTCCACTTATGGTCCTTCGAGTTTTGCACCAATTCCACAATTCGTCCTCGTCTTTCATTTTATCCATTTTTGGTACCTGACTATTGTTTTCTTCACCATATATAGTCCTTTTCTGATAGTAAAAATGCTCAGAAATGGACCACAAATGGTCAAGAAAACAATAGTCAGGTACCAAAAATGGATAAAGTGAAAGACAAGGACTAGATATGGAAATGACACAAAACTCGTAGGACCTAAAGTGGAATTAATTCAGTTTCTTACAACCCATTAAATCTGTTCCTTGAGCCACACAAACCGAAACATTGGACTTTGAGCTGGCATTAATTGCAAGTTTGCAACTTGCTTTGGACCACAAAGCTGTCACAATGGCCTGCACCCAAATAAAATCCGATCCAACCCGTGAATGGGCTGTGTATTGGGCGGGAACACTGTGCAGATTTTCTCCTCCTTTTGTATAATAGAAGATACTAGTCTTTAACCCGTGCGATGCACGGAAACAAATTAATTAGGCGTTTTAGCAATCCAATAAGTACTTAGTGTGTTACATGAAACTACTCTTTTCAAATTACACAATAATTATTAGGTGTACCAGTAATTCCTATAAGTATATTCTTATCAGAGGACTAACACAATAAATCAGTGTTTTAATATAAATCAAATTCAGCACATCCACTTTTTTGTACCCTGAGGGCAGTTATCATTATTGAAAAATTACTTCACATAAAACAATTTATTTCGAAATTTTGAATGGAGCGTTTGTAGCCAGAATTTGATATTGGGCATTTAGGAAGCTAGATGGAGGCAAATGCCAAATCCACAACGGACTTCAAAACACTAACATTCACAATTCATATTTAATCAAATTTAAAGTTCACAAATGTGACCTTCAGTTCAAACCCTTAAAAATGCAAATATTTATTTTTATTCAAGAAGCATGAAATTAACTTGAATAAATCAGGTACAATGGAAATGAATAGATTCTTAAACTCATCACCCTTCCGCTTCTTTTTTTACAAACCCAAAGCAATCATCACAACCCCTGAATATGGTGCGTGTGCATAATAATAGATAGATTGATGGCCAATACAATAGTTCAATTGGGGATATGTAGTTGACCAGAATTAGGGGTGTAAATGAGCCAAGCCGCTCGCGAGCTGCTCGGGGATCGCTCGGGAAAAGCTCGACTCGAGTTCGGTCATATTAAGCTCGACTCGAGTTCGGCTCGACTCGAGTAGTTAACAAGCTCAATTCAAGCCTATTTATTTTCGGCTCGTGGCTCGCGAGCCTTTGTGTCATATTTTTATATAATAATTATATATGTAATGATTATATATATACTTTTTTGGAATATGTATTCTAATTTAGGATTATTGCATTTTCAATATTTATCACGAAGTATATTATAATAGCATGTATGTAGTATTACTATTATAATCATAATCTATAATAATTATAATATGTACCCGTAATATTTATTGACAATAAAATAAAGAATAAAAGTGTCAATGAAGGTTAAGGAGATATAAACTAAAAATGAGAATGAATAAGTACACATATTATATTTTTAGCTCGAGTTCAAGCATCTTATTCAACTTCAAACCTATAAAAATAATTAGCAATCGAGCTCAAACAGAGCTCGAATTGAGCTCGAGTGGAGCTCGAGCTGAGCTCGGCTCGAGTTCGAGCCCGAATTATTTAACTCGTCCAAGTTCGAGATCGAGCTCGAGCTCGTGAATTCTTATCAAGCTCAAACTCAAGCATACCCATGTTCGAGCTCGGCTCGGCTCGTTTACACCCCTAACCAGAATTAAGGATTGAAAACAGAAACATATATGATGAAAAAAAGATATCAATCTGAAGCCCAACCACCGTTTAGTTATCGCCAGAGCTCATCAAGCCTTTATATGAACCACAAATGAGCATGCAGGCAGGTTAGATATATCTGCAGATGCTGCACATGGAATTCCAAGGTTTGAAAGTGCTCCCATGATGATTTCACAAGGGAAATAAAGGTGCATTCCTAACAGCCAATGAAACCTATTGTCCTGCAACACAAAGGTACCCCTATGGTTTGTTTTTAGGTTGTCTGTCTGTTTCTTAAAGAGCTTAGACCATAAGTCCTTGCAGATGAACTTGATAGTTTCCAAATGTTCACTGAACCGAGTTCGTTCCATCATGTATCTTTCAGAAAGTTGGTGACCTACTTGAACCATAATGGCTTTGATCCATCTGACGGTGACCTACTCATCACAATGCTTATTTTTCATAGCATCTTTGAAAAATAAATGGAGTTATTTCAAAAGAGACTATCCCAGATGCTATGAAAAATAAGCATTGTTTTATCTTAATATATGTGGGAGATTAAGTGGGACACCTTGTTCACTTAATTAAATATAAATAAATATAAATGGTGTGAATTACAAAGTTGACCTGTCGGGTGTTAGTTTGTTCTCTGTGAATTAGTAGCTAAACAAAGTATATCACTATATTCATTGTACTTAAGGCTTGGTGATGATTTGATTAAAGACTCAATCTAAACAAACCCGTAAATACTCAAGAAGCATATTTTAGCCCTAATGGATCCCTTGTGAGTCTGTTGTCTAGACCTGTGCTTATCTTAATTTGGTAGCATCTGACATAACACAACGCAGAAGTATCCAATCTTTGAAAGATAAACAGAGACTAGGGGTGGGCACGAGACGGAACGTGACAGGAATTAGACTATCCCGGTCCCGAACCCGGTTTAAGATAACGGGACAGAACGGGCCGGGACAAGATGTTGTCCCGGTGTTGTCCCTTTTAAATCGGTACCGGAACAGAACGGGACGGTTTGGGACATCCCAAAAAAATTGCAACAAAAAAAATACAACTCCAAAAAGAAACTTCATGACAAAAACTACAACACTAAAAATGCAACACATACAAAAATTTACGATAAATGCAACACAAAAAATAGTAGATTAATAGGATAGTTGCACGAAACAAACCGTAACAACAACAATTAACTCCAACACACACAATACTACTAAGAAACTACAAAAATAAATAAAAAGACAAACAATATTATTAGAAGTGAAACATGTGAAGTATATAGGTGAGTTTCTTTTTAGTATGTAGAAGATAGTTCATACTTGATATAATTTAGACTCCTTTAGGTGTTTTACATATTAGATAACTAATACCTAATTAATATTAATATTCATTAGAATTTGAATTGATGGTAGACTCACTAACCCACAACTATATACGTTGTACAATGTTGAATTCGGGACAACGGAACGGAACGGGACATATGTTATTTGTCCCGGTCCCATTTTGTTTTGAAACGGTTTGGGACCAGAACGAGACAAAAATAGTTTGTCCCGAATTTAACGGGACAATTTCGGAACGGAATCGGAACGTTCCGAAACGGACCAACGGGACCGGGTCTTTTGCCCACCCTAACAGAGACCGAGATTACCTACGATATTATACAAAAGATGCAATAAACTCCATCATTATCAAAGATGATACTTGCAAAAAGTAGTCTGCTACAATGCACATCAAGTTTGGCAATATAGAACATCACTCCACTACAAATGTAAGTTTTATTATAAACTTGTTGAAGTCAAGTTCGGCAAGATTGTGTAAATCAACAAAAATATATAGTACTATCACCCGCATGAAATGTTTGAAACCTACTTACCATCATAATCCGAACTGAGCAATCTAGATAAAGCCTAGCTATTGGCACTTTTAGTAAGTACCTGCAAATAAAAGTAACTTGTGAAAGGGGACTTGTTTCTCGAATTCCATGCATCAGATTGTCAAAATAGGGGAGATCAAAGCGGTTGTTAATCAGTCTGGAGGATAGAAAAAATGCATGATGTATTATATTAACTATTCCCTCTAAATATGAAAAAAAAAACTTTAAATCTGAAAAAAAAAACTTTAAATCTAAAAAAACACTGAATCAAGAGGAAACAAAACTGCACTTTTTCAGTACTTATAGTCTTAGTCTTCACAAATCATATCTAGAAAAGGAAACAATGACAGTTGACATGTAGTAATAAGAGGCAAACAAACAAGTGACAAAATACACAAAATAATGTTTTTCTGAACAAACATTTGTAGTTTTGGATCTTTTTACACTTGTATAGGTATGTTGATATAGATAGCTACGTACCCCATCTTTTATTTATGCAACATGAATGGAGAATGAATATAATAGGATTTTCTAAGCCCTAAGAAACATGTCTGAAAATAAAGATTCAAGCATTAAAGTAACACTATTAGAATCTTAGAAATTTTGAAATATAAGTGTATGAAAATATTTACATAAATAGTCAATATATTCTGATGAAATATTCCATTAAATGTGAATTAGTAGCTAAACAAAGTATATCACTATATTCATTGTACTTAAGGCTTGGTGATGATTTGATTAAAGACTCAATCTAAACAAACCCGTAAATACTCAAGAAGCATATTTTAGCCCTAATGGATCCCTTGTGAGTCTGTTGTCTAGACCTGTGCTTATCTTAATTTGGTAGCATCTGGCATAACACAACGCAGAAGTATCCTATCTTTGAAAGATAAACAGAGAACAGGATTACCTACGATATTATATAAAAGATGCAATAAACTCCATCATTATCAAAAATGATACTTGCATTTTTTACTTCAGAACAACTATAATTGAAGGTAATCTCATACCCAATGAAGAATGGTCATATATGGCTCGGATGAATTGCTTTTGCACACAACACAGATCAAACTCACAAACAGTAGTCTGCTACAATGCACATCAAGTTTGGCAATATAGAACATCACTCCATTACAAATGTAAGTTTTATTATAAACTCATTGAAGTCAAGTTCGACAAGATTGTGTAAATCAACAAAAATATATAGTACTATCACCCGCATGAAATGTTTGAAACCTACTTACCATCATAATCAGAACTGAGCAATCTAGATAAAGCCTAGCTATTGGCACTTTTAGTAAGTACCTTCAAATAAAAGTAACTTGTGAAAGGGGACTTGTTTCTCGAATTCCATGCATTAGATTGTCCAAATAGGGGAGATCAAAGCGGTTGTTAATCAGTCTGGAGGATAGAAAAAATGCATGGTGTATTATATTAACTATTCCCTCTAAATATGAAAAAAAAACTTTAAACCTGAAAAAAAAACTTTAAATCTAAAAAAAAACACTGAATCAAGAGGAAACAAAACTGCACTTTTTCAGTACTTATAGTCTTAGTCTTCACAAATCATATCTAGAAAAGGAAACAATGACAGTTGACATGTAGTAATAAGATGCAAACAAACAGGTGACAAAATACACAAAATAATGTTTTTCTGAACAAACATTTGTAGTTTTGGATATTTTTACACTTGTATAGGTATGTTGATATAGATAGCTACATACCCCATCTTTTATTTATGCGACATGAATGGAGAATGAATATAATAGGATTTTCTAAGCCCTAAGAAACATGTCTGAAAATAAAGATTCAAGCATTAAAGTAACACTATTAGAATCTTAGAAATTTTGAAATATAAGTGTATGAAAATATTTACATAAACAGTCAATATATTCTGATGAAATATTCCATTACTCATTTGGATTATAAATCGTGATCATTGTAATTTTCTTTAATTTGGCAAAACTGGATAGACTAACCAGCTTTTCAAACTCAATGAGTCTCCAATTTCGCATTGTTAAAATGCACCGTAGCAAATGCTTTCATTTGAATGTTCCTAACAGATCAGTTCCAACCCTAAGTAGTAGGCTGAAGTTCACAATCAATTTTTCAGAACTAAAGGTTGAAAAGAAATGCATAAAATCTAACTACCAGTTTTTTTTTTACTTTTTAGACAACCCAGCTGCAGTTTGATCATACCATGTACCAATTCAGCCTAAAACCTGATCTAAATTATCAAAAACTGATGGTCCCGGATAGGGTAAAAGTCTAGAGGGGGAGGGGGGTGAATAGACTTTTAAATCTTTTTGTTGGGAGGCAGGGAACTGCTGAGGCCGGGAACTTCAATGAGTTGCCTCAGCAGTTCCCTGCCTCAGGCCGGGAACTTCAAGATTGTGTAATTATTATTACACAAATATCTTTTAAAATATTTGTGTAATTTTCACAGGGTTAATATTTGTGTAGCAGTTGCCTCAGCAGTTCCCTGCCTCCCAGCAAACTGCTAAGCCAACTGCCAGGCCAATCGCTAGGTATCTAAGTCCAAACTTCTCCAAATTAGAAAGTGGTCAAACTCTCATAAAGGGTAAAGACTTCCGCTGTGCATCTATTAATCTCTCAAAAGATTATAGATCAACTCCTCTAGAGGGAACAACTGTCCTCCTGAAGTGAGTACAACCACTTGTGAAAATTACAGGGAATTTTCTAGCCAACCAACTAAGAACTAAGCTCTAAAGATGTGGAAGTGAGGAACTAGTCTAAGAGCTTAGTGAAGCCTGAGTCAAAGCAGAGAGCGAAGTTATGATCAAGCACTTTCTCTTTTGCTGAATATTCTTTGATCGATTATATGACTTCTCTGCTTTCGAACTCCAGAACTTGATTTATTCACTCAGGCTTCGGCCTTTATTTATAGGCGTTTTGGCTGATCAATATTATCTGTTGGTTAGGATAAATTGATCTCTACCCTTGAACTTCTGGACTCGTACGAGTAGTACGGTTGTCTCTTGTGCTGTAGCAATAACTGCGGCTGTCTCCGCAGAGCATCTTTACAAAGAGTGAACCCCATTGCTCAGGACCCCTTGGCATTAAATGCTGGTCATTCTGTGTCTTCCAATCATACACGAATAAATGTGTATGATTTTTCGGGCCTTTCCTATTGTGACTAATATTATTTGTGTACAAATAAAATATACCGGTAGGATCTAAAATATCCTGTTAAGGTAAATAAATATTACCTTATTGCATTTTTTACTTTCCGGTATTATTTTATTTGTATCAACAAATTGTACATTTATTTGTCACTTCAGGATACAAATCAACTTCTAATGCCCACCATGTGTCTTTTCCTTTTTGTGACGAATTTAATTTTTGATAAAGTAAATATATACCGGTAGGATTTAAATATCCTTTTTAAGGTAAGAATTGCCTTATTGCATTTTGACTTTGCCGGTATAATTTACTTAATACAAATATTTTTCTTTTGACTTTTGGTCACTCTTGGTTGTGTATAGCACATCCCTTATTCCAAACATAAACCAAGTATTTAACTGGTAGGATAACAAATCCTATTAAGGTAAAAATTATTACCTTATTGCATTTTGTATTCCAGTTCTAATAAATAGTTTATTTGTTCGAAATGTTTGATGTAACAAATAAATTTAACTGGTTGGATTTATGAGAAATCCTTTTTAAGATAATAGAATATTACCTTATTGCTTTTTATGTTTTTCCAGTTATATTTATTTGTTAATTTGATAGTTCGGATGGGACACTTTTTGGATAACATTTCACTAGCACTTGGTCTTCTCAAAATACAACACTTTAATTTCCTAATGCTACAAAAGAAGGGGGGAAGGACATTTGAAGAGCCTTTGGCATCATCAAAAACTTTTCATCAAAATCTAGGAGACTAACAATTTCCCCCTTTATTGATGATGCCAAAAGAAGATAAAAGTCAAACTTCCTAGAATAGGACACTAGAAAGTTAAAAGCGTTTGACTTCTCTCTCCCCCCTCTTTTGGTAGCATCTACTCCTGATTTCTAGATGGCTCTCCGCATACGGCATTGGGGAATCTTCTCCTCATTATGTCTTCATCTTCTTCCCTTACGGACTTTAGCTTCTCGTAGTAGACCCGCCATATGAGGGACATTGACATTGCTGCTTCAATATTCAACACTTGAAGCCATTGGAGAGCAAAGTGTTCCTCCTCTCTTACAAACGTGATTGCTTGAGAGAGCACTTCCATGGGAGTCATTCTCCAACTTCTCCAAATTAGAACTCTCTTTAATTGATTTTCAAGATCTTCCTTTTTCTTAAGAAACATGAATCTTAATTCAAGGAAGTCGGTATGATTTTGAGAGGAGGGTGGTGCAAGTGTGAGGTCGAGAGCCGGTTCTGAGAAGGGATTCATTTTGGAGTTATGACGAAGGGGAGTTTGAGACGAGTAGCCAGAGGACCGAAGAAGGATTATTTGAATGAGATGTGTGGTTAAGGAGAAGAGGATTTTATATAAAGTGTGATGCCTCTTCATATTCTGATATGGGTGATAATCGAAGCGTGTTTAGACTTTCATTAATGTCGTTGTGGCGGGTTCTTCTTTTGAGACAATAAATGTCTTGATCAGAGTGTGAGAGAATGTTTAGAATTTATTCTCTCAGAACAACATTAATGAGGAAGTTGATTGAGCTTCTCTGATTCCCAGGTGTCGTTTGTGTGTGTTGCATGCGACCATTAATTCTTTTTGTTTCAAGAATGGGTCTAACACTTCTTTTTGCAATCTCTCCTTAGCTCAGAAAAGGATAAGTCTAGGATACTGTTTTAGCTTGTTAAGGCTAGTGTTTGACAATATTTAATAAGGTGCTAACTATTTTTGAGTGAAACCTTTAGGAAGGATGGTTCTAAAATAGTAGCATTCCTTTTTCAAATCATATTTGAAACTAATGTGTGTGGATCAATATCGTACCTTTTTGACTTGGTAGTTGATATCTCTAGCAGTTTTGAGCTAGTTGTTCCTCTTGTCCTCCAGTGATCATGACACTCAGATGGTGGCGACAGGTTCCTTTGTTTTAGCCTCTGAGTTTTGAGTCATGGTTTTCATTTTTTCATCCTTTTCTTGTCTTTTGCCATCCTCTTTCTTACAAAGCAAGGACCAGAGTTGCTCGAATTCTAGTGGCTTTGTATCAGAAAAGCTCCCACCTCTGGTGGAGGTATTCTGTTGACTTTGTGACAGAGTCGCTCCTTCTCTGGTGGAGGTATTCTGTTGTCAGTAGCAGTGGGCTGGTTGTTAGTTTTCTGCTGAGCTCTCTGCTGCTTGAATGGAGTCACCTGCTTAGCCAATTTCTCCAATTTTGGCTTCTTGTTGATATGAAAGTCTAATATTGACTTTCCTAGACCTGTATGATACGTTCCTTGATAGTCTTGGATAACTTGCCTTTAGCAGTTGGCTTCTCCTGAGTACTTCATAGTGATTCCCCCTTTAGCAGGTGGCTGAGAATTCCCCCTCAATTTTGGAATAAATTTCCCCTGAATGGATGCAGGGTTATTCCTTCTCTTGATCTAGATTATCTAGCATTCTGTGTCCAGTTGCTGTAGGGGTGTAAGGTTGGGTGTCCCAACTGTTGGTTGTTGAGGAGCCACCTGCTCATTATTGGGGGAGGCCACTGCTGTTTGCAAAGAGGATGTTGCCTTCTCCATTACTTCTTGTAGCTTGGTTCGCCTTGATCTTGAAGGTGTCTGTGATGTAGTAGAGGTCTTATAGGCAGTCACCTGCTGCCATGAGAGTTGGTCACCTGCTGAGCTTACATCTCGGAATTTGAGTAGATGAGCAAGTGACTGTCCTTAAGAGTTTGGGGTATGAGTTCCCCCTCAGCAGATGCCTAGGAATTCCCCCTCAATTTATGAGTTAAGTTTCCTCTGAATGGATACGGGGCAATTCCTCTTCTTTGATCATCATCCGAAGCCTTTGTCTTGAATTCTGAATTTGCCTTCATTCAGTCGCTTGGTTTGATATTGAAGTTGTGTGGAGTCATGCTTCATTTAGTCCCAATAGTTCAACCCTCCTTTTAGAGTTGAAGAATTTGAGCAGTACTTGGGGACCTTCTTTACTGGAATTTTGTCTACTTTTCTTTAGTGAACCCATATTTCACTAATTGTTTTGGAGAGTGAACCAGTTTTTTCTTTGGGAATTTGTCTGACTCCTTAGAGCAAATTTGATTACTTTATCTCTATAACTTTTAAATCAAGGGGATTGCTCCACTGAGTCCTCTTCTTCTAGTAGACTGAGTTAGGAAGGCAATATTCACATCCAGTGAGTTTGCTTATGGGCATCACATTGTTGAGGATGTTGGGCAAATGATGTTGTAACAGACCAGAATACTTCAAGCACTACTGGTGCTAGCTACATAGTTGGAACACTTCTGATGATACCAGAATACCTTGCCAGAAGTCGAGGTGTTCTGTTCGAGAGTTACCATAGAACCTCATCAGAGAACCTTGATAGAGATTCTCATCAGAGAGCCTCATCAGAGAGTCTTCAACAGAGAACCTCATCAGAGAACCTCGAGACAGAGAGTCTCAACAGAGAACCTCATCAGAGAACCTCATCAGAGAACCTCATCAGAGAGCTTTGAACAGAGAACCTCATCAGAGAACCTTGATAGAGATTCTCATCAGAGAACCTCACCAAAGAGTCTTTAACAGAGAACCTCATCAGAGAGCTTTGAACAGAGATCCTCTTGGGTCTTCTGGTGGGACGTTACTGGGGCAACTTTGGGCAGGGGTTTTATCAAAATCTAGTCCTTCTTCTTTGTAGTACCCTTTGGCCACCCATTTTGTTGTATCCTTAATAATGACCCCTTCCTGCTTTATTCAATTTCTGGAGATTCCTCTTGTTCTTATCACTTGGTAATGATAAGATCTGAACACAAGCTTTTAGGCAATGTTCTTTCAAACTCGTTGAGTACTTCTTGTGTGCAGTCAGAATCTGGTAGAGCTTCTCCAGTCATCTAGAGTTCTGCTCATCATCATCATCTTCTTCTTCTTCTTCTTCTTCTTTTTCTTCGTTATCTGGTAGAGATTGGGATTGTTAAGTCTTGAGCTTAAGTAAGCTGGAACGTCTGGAGAGTTGAATGAGGCAACTGCTAGCAGTGTTCTCCCATTTGAATCCTCTGCTAGCAGTGGTCTGCTTTACAAGTCACCTGCTGACAGTGGACTGTTTGTTTGAGTCAATTGCTGCTTCCAGACACCGATCATCTTTTTGCTGATTTGCTGGAAAGGCAGCTTGGAGCCTTTCCAGTGTCCTTCAAGAAGAGTCCCTTGCATGGTTTGCTCAATTACTTGTTGATGGTATTGTAATTGAGATGGAGATATCACTTGATACCATTTGATGGTACCATTTGAAGGTTTGAGTTTGAGATGGCCAATGATGTGGCGCCATTTTCAACTTATGTTTGAATCTGCTTTTGATGAGCAGATTCCTTCTTTTGTATGCTCCAATTAATACCATGTCTTTTCTTCTTTCTACCAGTTAGCACAACTTTGTTGTTTTGAACATCTCTGATCAAGCAGATGTTCATGGAGAGTAGACATAGTAACCGTTGTCGCAGAGCTGGCTTGTGCTTTACAAGATTGAACTTCAATCCCATATGTTCTGGATTGAGTGTTCGCATTTGATTGGATTTTCCAGCTCCTTTTGTTTCTCCTTTTTCTTCCCATTCCCAATTATTTAAATTGGGTCCTTCCAGATCTCATAACTTGATAGTAGCCCCCTGCTAACTATCATGTGCATGGAGTAGCTTGAAGATAAATCTTTTCAATGTTGGCTACTCCAGCACCTTCCCGTTTTCATCAGTTTTGAGTAACAGCCCACAAGTTTGTGGGCATCTTCCATTGAATGCGTTTGGGCATCCATACCAATTTAGGACCATTTGGATTTGAGCTGATGGGTCTATAGCCGTTTGGATTTATGTTTCCATGAGGAAAGGCTATATGATTGTGACCATTATTCCTTATGTGAGGGGCTGAAGGAATATGAACATTAGAAGTGATCAGCTTTTTCTGAGATAAGTTGTTGGTCTTTTTGATTGGTTGCCAACCAAGTCTTTGATTTGGTTGGTTATTAAGGAAGTTGAAATTGTAGGGAAGTTTGGATTTTGGTCTGGAGGAGGACTGAGTCCTTTTCTTTGACAGAGTTTGGGAGTGAGGTTGTTGGTGGTTTGAATTCCTTGTGTCTTGTTGGATTGTGGTGGTTTTTGTAGTAGGAGAGTGTTTGGAAGAGTCTTCAAATGGCTTGGATAAGGGTGTGAATCCTAATCCTGTGTTCTTCCAGTTGTGATGGATTTCCTCACTAATAGGGGTAGTGAGGGAGCTCAACCTTTCTTTTAAACTGAAGTTTTCGAGTTCAAGAAAATCATTTCTCTTTATCACTTCACCCATTTGAGCTTGGGCTACTATTAGATTAACTTGAAGTCTACAATTTCGTTCATTACAAGAAGGTGGTCCTTTTGAAAGTTTTCAAATTGAAGGAGTAGAGCTTCCATGTCAACACTAGAACAGCTAGAGTGAAATGAGCTGTTTGAAGAACTAGATAATACCTCATCATTATCATTGCTTGTAGTTCCGGCCATAGAGCAGTCATTGAAGGAGTTTTCAACATGGTACATTCCATAGAGACAAATCAGAGTCTCTTCTTCATCTCCTGATGAACTGCTTTCATCACTTGAGCCTTTTTGATCATCAACTGATTGAATCATTGAGAGCTCATCCCAGACATCCTTGATTCTCCAGTCATCATACATGTTTTGGTTAGGCAAAGAATCTGTTGTCAACCGTTTGTCCATTTCAGAAAGTGTTTGGGGAGTTGAGTGGTTTGGATCTTTAGTTCAAATTAGTCAGGAACTGACTCTAGGAACACTCCGCTCTGATACCACTTGATGGTCCCGGATAGGGTAAAAGTCTAGAGGGGGGGGGGGGGGGTGAATAGACTTTTAAATCTTTTTCGACTTTATGAAGATTTCCCTCTAGAGGAGTTGATCTATAATCTTTTGAGAGATTAATAGATGCACAGCGGAAGTCTTTACCCTTTATGAGAGTTTGACCACTTTCTAATTTGGAGAAGTTTGGACTTAGATACCCAGCGATTGGCCTGGCAGTTGGCTTAGCAGTTTGCTGGGAGGCAGGGAACTGCTGAGGCAACTGCTACACAAATATTAACCCTGTGATGAGAGTGGGAATGGAATATTGTTTAGGATGATGAGGGCAGTGGGACAATATCCTTTAGTTGAAAGGAAGCTACAACTTTATTTCAGCAGTGGTCTCAGAAGTTGGGTGGTACTGAGGGAACTGCTGAGCCACCTGCTTGTATTATAAACTGGGATTCGTAGCTTGGTTCAAACTGCCTTCTTACTAGAGATGTTATGAGACTGTGATGATACTTGAGATGTTCACAGGAAGTAAGATTGTATGAGCAGAGGGCTCAGCAGTTGGGTGGTCACCAGGGGACTCCTGAGGTAGGATCTAATAATGTTATGAGACTGTGACTAATATTATTTGTGTACAAATAAAATATACCGGTAGGATCTAAAATATCCTGTTAAGGTAAATAAATATTACCTTATTGCATTTTTTACTTTCCGGTATTATTTTATTTGTATCAACAAATTGTACATTTATTTGTCACTTCAGGATACAAATCAACTTCTAATGCCCACCATGTGTCTTTTCCTTTTTGTGACGAATTTAATTTTTGATAAAGTAAATATATACCGGTAGGATTTAAATATCCTTTTTAAGGTAAGAATTACCTTATTGCATTTTGACTTTGCCGGTATAATTTACTTAATACAAATATTTTTCTTTTGACTTTTGGTCACTCTTGGTTGTGTATAGCCCATCCCTTATTCCGAACATAAACCAAGTATTTAACTGGTAGGATAACTTAATTGTATTCCAGTTCTAATAAATAGTTTATTTGTTCAAAATGTTTGATGTAACAAATAAATTTAACTGGTTGGATTTATGAGAAATCCTTTTTAAGATAATATAATATTACCTTATTGCTTTTTATGTTTTTCCAGTTATATTTATTTGTTAATTTGATAGTTCGGATGGGACACTTTTTGGATAACATTTCACTAGCACTTGGTCTTCTCAAAATACAACACTTTAATTTCCTAATGCTACAAAAGAAGGGGGGAAGGACATTTGAAGAGCCTTTGGCATCATCAAAAACTTTTCATCAAAATCTCGGGGACTGACAAAAACCAACCCAAAAATCAGCCAAAAGTCTACCAAAAAACCTGCTCTCATGTTGCAGCCTATTCTTGGGCAGAGCATAGACTCTTAATAACAAATGCTTTCATTTGAATTTTCTCAACAAATCAGTTCCAACCCTAAAATTACAACATAAAACTCATGCATTAATTCAGGAATCTGCAGTTTGATCATATCATGTAGGAAGTAAGCCTAAAACCTGATCTAAACTATCAAAAACCAACCATAAACCAGCCAAAAGTCTATCCAAAAACCTGCTCTCAAGCGGCAGCCTATTCTTGGACAGAGCATAGACTTTTCCTAACAAATGCTTTCATGTGGATATTCCTAACAGATCAGTTCCTGCTTTAAAATTACAACATAAGAAATGCCACCAAGAGAAATCAACCAAATATCACCTAAATGAAATTCTCTCAGAACCACAATAGTCACGACATTATCCCTAATCTATCCAACCACTCATCAAAATTGGTGATATGACCTCTCTGTTTTTAGATGATACTCATTTTTTTTGTTAAATGTAATTGTTACATTTAGAACTTGGTTTTGTACAATGCTCCGTGTAAGACAAAAAAAGTATCAAATCTACCTCTATAGAAGAGATGGGTCCAATAACTCATGCAGTAAACTCATCTCACAATTCATTCAATTAAAATTTTCTTAATCTTTTGAATTGATAGTTAATCAAATGTAATGTTGCATATATTGAAGTAACTAATTTAGCTTTTTCATAACTAAATACACAGCTGAAAGCATGCATATGAAAAAAAATAGTAGTATACCTTTTATAGTTAGTCTATACCTCCTTATCAAAGCCTTCATCCATGTGTCATCTATTCCACTCAATTACCAATGAAAGAGTAAATTCTTACCACCAATGACAATCACAATGCATGCTCTGTAAACTAAAGAAAAATGAAAAAGAAATGAGCAGGAATGAAAACCTGGTCATAAAAGTTGTGGTATCGTTATAGAACTAAAAACAGAAATGTAATCATTTCAGGAACCTATGTAATTTCATGAAAATGATAAAGCAGATTATATAGAATTCAACATATCCTGAAATATATGTAAGGGATGACATATATGTAAATTTCAAGAATGCGAAAGCAGGTGTGAGTTTATGCATCCAATACAAAAATCATACCCTAAATTGATGAGGCAAATGGATATAAAATCAAAATTAATACAACCATAAGAAATTGATTCTAGCCCTTCTAAATGGATTGACCCATACTATAAAACCCCAAATTGAACCATATGAAAAAGAATAATGAGAGGAATTTATATTAGATTTGATTAATATGAGGAATAAATCATGACTTTACATTAGTAAGAGGAATGAACTCACCTTCACGGTGAGAAGAGCATCGACCATCCTTTATAGATAAAATGGAAATCGGCAAGATTGAAGATGGCGAAAGAGTGCGGGAATATCCAGAGCTAAAGCGTCCATTTGTTGAAATGGTGAAGAAGATGTCGAAAGGATTGTAGAAGGGTTGGAGAGTAGAAATCCGGATGCTCTGAAGATTACATGCATTTACAAAAATGCCCTTAAATGATGAGCGGGATACCAACTTAGTTCAATATATATATATATATATATATATATATATATATATATATATATATATATATATATATATATATATATATATATATATATAGTGAGAACGATGCTTAACGTGAGAACGTGAGAACGGTCACATTCAAACCAACGTGGTGCACAATGGAGCTATTCTATTGCACATTTTCAATTTGCTTGAGTTAAGCCTATATTAAATAAACACGCTGGCATTTTGGTAAATATGGTGAAAATGTGAAAATGTGCAATATACAAGCTTCGTTGTGCAACACGTTGGGGTGAATATGACGTTCTCACGTTAAGCATTGTTCTTATTTGATCCTAAATCTATCTATCTATCTATCTATATATATATATATATATATATATATATATATTACACGGAATACTAGATATATGACTGTCTTTGGAAGAACGAGCTAGCTCAAGCTGAATGCTATTGTCTGAATTAGAGATTATTGTCTGGGATTGAATTTTAAGGTGTTCAATCTAAACTATTAGTTGAATGAAGTAAAATCATTTGGAGAAAAAAAGTTGAAAGGATGACAGAAAGGTATAACATATAATTAAGGGACATAATCTATTAAAAGGGGATATTTATTATAATTTTTTATAAGCCAGTGAATATCAAGATGTTACACACGGAGTATGTGTGTATGTAAGTATACATATATATTACACACAAATGTTGCTAGAAGTTTTACTTCTGCGGCCAATCAAAACACCTCGTAATCTAAGGATGATAGTGATGCCAGACATGTACGAGGCTAATTTCTTAGCCGACTAGATCGATTAGTATTCCTCCATAGTTAGGGACCACCTAGCGCACGGGTATTCATATTTCAATACTATGCAATCATTGTCAAATATTTAATATTCAATCATATTATTTGAAACGATAATATTATTAGGATTTTTTTTACATCTATAAAACATCTAGATATCATTAATGTACCACACACTTTTTTCAAAAAAAAAAATAATCACTTATTATAAAATCTTAAAATTATTGTTTAAGCAGTTTTAACTATATTTCAATATTACACACACACACACACACACACACACATATATATATATATATATATATTCATAATTAGATATTATAGTAGTTGAAACAATAGGTTATATAACATTTTGTGTGTGTTGTTTTTACAGTAAAGGAGGTAGAAACAATACAATATATAACAATAGTAAAGGAGCTTTTAATGGTCGGTGGGCGTAGCTCAACCGGTAGATAGAGGATGCCACAAGGGTTAAGTCTCGTGTTCGAATCTCAAGAACTGGAATAAGAGGTTACTATGTAAAATTGTACAAAGATTCTCGTATATCAGGGTCAGATCTCACTCGCTATCCGTGGATTGAGGCTCAACATTTGAAGGTCTGCCCAACATTCGTTGAAAGCTTTTTAAACCAGACAACGTCCGTTGGTGACTTTGAAGGCTGCCCAATATTTCATAGCGTACACCAGCGATTGACACCCATCCATGTGATTTTTTTGAGTGGTTATTCGAGTCTTCCGCGTCTCTTGGGTTGCGGTTGTTTTGGGTTAGTCCAGACCCAGACCAGTTCATTGGGGTTTTCTGGTTTTCAACATATTTGTGGGTTATTGGTAACTAACCAGATTATTGGGCGGTTCACGGGTTTCCGTGCTGATTAGGTTAGTCCGGTCCAATTTGTTAAACATAGTAAACACGAGGTATGGGCCAATTGAGTACGTCAACTTGCACGAGATGGAGTTAAGAGTACACTATCTTGCATTTGACATTCTTAATACATAATTTCAATTTTTAGTGTTAATTGAGTACATTGGTTAGATTAACACGTTAATATGACTGAGTTGACTAATAAAATGTTAATTAAGAAGGGCTAACGGCCACGATTATGGCATCGACCTTTAGGAAGTCGACTAAAAATGGTAAGTTGACCTTCAGAGGTCGACCAGCGGGTCAAGGGGAAGTCGACATGCGGGGAACTGACGCCGATCAAGGAAAAGTCTATCAAGCGGTCGAGGGCAGGCGTCAACCTTCGAGAAGTCAACTTATTAGCATTTTGTTAGCCAACTGAGACGAATTGACGTGTTAATTTACCGGGTGTACTTGACTAACACTTAAAAATCAAATTTGTGTACTCACAAATATCAGATACAATATAATACTTCATGTGTTCTTTAATTATTACAACATTGTGATTTTTGCACTATTCACAGACCTTACTTTGACCACGAATTTCTGTTAATATATATAATCAAATTATTACGTATAAAATGTTATTGAATTCCTATCAATGTGAATTTCTAAAATATCAATCTTTTATAATGTTTACTAATACATAGTTAAATATAATTAAAGTCAAAATAAAATTGTGCGTTGTCAAACGTGAAAGTCAATCCCGTAAAAACCCTACTCTCCTGTAAAAACCCGAAGTAATGAGTAAAAAGGAGTACGAAGGAGGGGCATCCTCCAGGACAAAAGTAACCCAGTTAAAACAAAAAGATCAATCCTACCGTTTCTAACCTTTTCACTCGTCTTGGTCACTGTCTCCACCATGGGAGACTGCGTAGATCTCCACTTTTTCCCCTTTCTCTTTCTCAGTAAATCTTATTCATCGGAGCAGCTTACCTTATTCATTGCTCATCTCCGCTCTTAATCACCCCAACAATGTCTCCAGCCACCTTCTTCTTGCTTCTCTTGTCGTGCTCCGTCTACTGTCTATCCTCCACCGCCCACACCCGCCGCATTCTTCACCAGCCCTTCCAGTCTCTACGTTCCGACCCCCCTGTCTCTGCACCGCCGGCGTCCCCCGCTTATGGGGACGCTCCTTTCTTCCCTTCCAACCGTTTGCTTCCACCTCCGTGGCCGCTGTCTCCCAAGGCATTGGCGTCCTTCCCGGCGAATATATCTTCTATCATCGTTCCGCGCGCCCAGGAAAGTAATCCGGTGTCTTCGAAGCTCATTGGCACTGCCATCGCTAGTGCGTCCGCTACTGTCATTGTCATCATGATTGGCGTCGTGCTGCTTTTCCGGAAGAAGATGAATCGTTCTGTTCCCGGTGAGTGGAAATCACACAGATCCGATAGCAGTACTCGATTAAGTTACTGCAATAGTATAGGCGGCAGCCGTAACCCGCTCGCTCCGAAGCTCCATAGGCCACCTCAAACCAGTTCCGAGCTCCTTTACTTGGGCACTGTGGCCAATTTACACGGAGCAAGCGCACCGCGCAATCTTCAAACCACTCCTAGCAGTATCTCCACTAGAAATGTGAGGCCTCTAAATCCGGGCTCGCCGGAGCTACGCTCGTTAGCGCCGCTTCACAGGCAGAGCTTTGAGCTTCACTACGAGATTGGTTCCGAAGCAGACGAAGAGACTGACGTGTTTTATTCTCCCAAAGGGTCGTTGGGTGATAGAGAGAGTTCCATCGGAACTGGATCGGCTTCCAGGAGAGCATTCTCAGCGGTTGAAGTCGAAAATTTTGAACAATCCTCCTCATCTTCTTCCTCGCCAAAGATGTCAGCCTGTTTGAGAATTCCCCCGCCTAAATCCTGTTCAAGGATGAGGTCACCTGAAACTCCTCCTATTCAAACTGCTCTTTCTCCACTTCAGCATCAGTCTCCGCAGCAGCATCCACCGCCAGTCTATGTGGCGCATTGGGCGTATACGAGAGAATCTGATTCTCCCTCGCCTGCGAGTTCATCATCGCCTGAGAGAGATTCTAGAAGAAGCATAGATTCATCTCCTGGAACTTCATGCACTTGGGATCGCAGTATAAAATCTCCTCTCAGAATCTGCAACAGTGTGGAATCTCCACCTCAGTTGGACTCTCATTTTAGACTTGACATCCAAGGAATTGAATCTCCTGAGAGAATTAGCTTTAGCCGTGCAGAATCTCATGCAAGAACCAGCACTGCACTCCCACAGAGTGGCCAGAGCCTACCAATTTCTGCTGCACCATCCCCTTCGCCACCAGGAGCTTCTTTTACTACTCCAGCTCTCACACCCCCAGCTCTCCCTCCCTCAACTAAACTGTGGGAAAGTCCACACACTCCCAGCATGGGTGAATTCCCTGAACTAGTCAATTCTTTCAGACAGATAAAAATTGAGAGTCCGATGTCTTCTCCAGTTCAGATGCCTCTTAAAACAGAGTGTGGTGAGAGTAATGCACAGATGGTTGGGCTCTGTTCAACTGAAAGTTCTGAAAAGAATGAGTACAAGACAAAACCAATGTTGAAAACTTTGCATTGTGATAAAGTGCTGGCCAGTTCACATGGGGAAATAGTGTGTGACCATTTGCAATCAAACTCATTTAAGTATGATATTTTGGAACTAGTATGTCAACTTTATTGTTTACATTGCAAATTTAATTTTTTGTTTTTGCTTGGATTGTGTTTTTATTTGGAAATTGATATTGAGCTGGTTTAATTGTAGGGTGGGTGAGGAGATGATGAAGACACTATTTGCCACAAGTGCTCCTAATTCAAAATCAAATTTAAAGGAAACAGATCAGTGCCGACGTCTTCCTTCTTCGAGCCAAGAAAACAGTGTCCTTGACCGGAAGAAGTCACAGAGCATTTTGATTTTGTTGAAGGCACTAAATGTCACTATTGAAGAACTACGCAAAGCTCTCTTAGAAGGTATGAAATCTCAGTTCTTCAATTTTCAATGGGTAGATTCTGTTTCTTATGCAAGTCAAATATCTGCATCATAATAAATTGTTTCAATATTGTACCTAGGGTCAAAGATAGAGCGGATAATTGAATATAGACTATTTATGATTTTTTTTTTGTTTTCAGCATTTCATTATAATCATTAGTTTATTATTATTATTATTATGCTATTTCACTTCAAAGTGGTGACAGTGAGGCTCCTTTATCCAGGAAATCTTGACGCTCTTGGGACTGAGCTTCTTGAGAGCTTGATGAAAATGGTTCCATCTAAAGAGGAGGAGCGTAAGCTTAAAGAGTATAAAGACAACTCACCATTCAAACTTGGAGCGGCTGAGAAATTTCTCAAGGCATTGCTCGACATACCTTTCGCATTCAAAAGGATACAAGCAATGCTCTACATTTCCAATTTTGACTCTGAGATAAAATATCTCAAAAGGTCGTTTGAAACTCTTGAGGTACTAATTAGATTTAAAATGTGCATGCTACAGACTTACAGTAGTGTTGTTTCAAGAATCCAACTAAATGTTGTTTACTATTTTCAAGTCGGCTTGTGAAGATTTGAGGAGCAGCAGGATGTTCTTGAAGATTCTGGAGGCAGTTCTGAAGACTGGGAACCGGATGAATGGGGGGACAGCCTATGAAGATGCACATGTGTTCAAGCTTGACACACTTCTCAAGCTCATTGATATCATGGGGGCTGATGGAAAGACCAGTCTCTTGCATTTTGTTGTTCAGGAGTTAATAAGAAGTGAAGGCGCTCGTGTATCTACATCAAACCAACACGAAAAGATGTCCTTCAGTGATGATACCATGTTCCACCAAAGGATTGGCCTCCAGGCTGTCTCTAGACTCAGTTCAGAGCTTAAAAATGTGAAGGAAGCTGCCAACATGGATTCAGATGTCCTCCACGGTGATGTCTTAAAGCTTTTGAAAGGGTTTGATGACATTGTAGAGGTTTTACTGTTGGATAAAAGTAGTAGCACACCTAAGTTCTCAGAATCACTGAGCATGTTCGCAAAAATGGCTGAGGAGGAGATTATAAGGATCCGAGCACAGGAAAGTGTGGCTATGTCTCTAGTGAAGGAGATAACTGAATACTTCCATGGGAATTCAACCAGAGAAGAGGCACACCCCTTTAGAATTTTCATGGTGGTGAGGGACTTCCTGGCGATTCTCGATCACGTATGTAATGAAGTTGGAATCATAAATGAGAGAACGATGGTGAGTTCTGGACATAAATTTCCTATTCCAGTGAACCCCATGCTGCATCCAGGTGGAGGGTTCTCCCAGAGAATGCAGTTCGGATCTTCTGATGATAGCTCTTAGCATGAGACCCTATTTTCCCCACTTCGCAAACAAACTTTAAGGTACTATATGTATATAGGTCTTGCACTTATTACAGGTATTAATCATGTAAAAAGTTGTTTTGATAACTCTCAGAGATGTCCAGATATTACTTGCAGATTAAAAGGAAAGTTTAGGAATCAAATTAGGTTCAATGCCTAGTTTTTTAATTTAGATTTTAGACCATATGGAAGCTGAGGTAGTGCAAGATTAACCACATTCACAGCCTTCTGAGCTAATATAACAAGAGGCACTTGTCTCTTTAGGACTTAAATGTGGTCAAACATTTGTTGCTATGCATTTATAATTTGGCATCTCGTGCTTGTACATGATGTATTTGTTTGGATGCAATTACCATTCTTTCTGTGGCTGACATTGCCTTTCTCTCTTCTACTGTGTTGTCTACTCTCAAGATTGAAGACATGCAATATGGAAAAGATCTCTTGTTTCTCTTTTCTATACTTTATTCAACTTCTGTCCCCATTTCTTATTTTCAGCAGATCTAATTCCTGAGAAAGTTATATTGTAGATTAACATAAGTTAAGTATGGCCACAAATTCATAATTAGTGTTACGGATGCATTTTTAGAGATTTCTTTATCGTAGGAGGAAATATAGGAGCCAGCGAGAAACATAATTAGAAGAGGAGTCCAACTTTATGTTATCTTTATATTTAATTTAGAGTTTTAAGTTAGAATAGGACTTAATCATATGATGGCATAATGCCTATTTATAATTCTTTTCAGGAATAATAAACATCATCGATCAATATAAAAATTAGTCTTCAGAAGTCACGGACTTCCCTGCACTCTTCCAGCCATAGGCAAGAAGAGAGGAAACCCTAGCGGCAGGTTTCAACCTTACCTGGGTACCCTGCCACCCCAAGCCGTCCCTGGACCCGTACTCAGTCCCAGTTTGCTAACAATGAGCTGCCTAGGAAAGAATCTCTTAACAACTGGCTAAGAAATCTAAAGGCTAGAAGAACTTGCATTTACTTATCGAGGAACCAGTGTAGTTATCATTTATTGTGGCTCCTATTTCCTTTTAAAGCTTAAAGTTCAACTCTGGAGTGTCTCAGAACTACATTTGTTCATTTACCATTCTACTTTCAGTCTCTCTGCCTTTTCACAACGAATATTTTAGTTTTAGGGGAACTAAATTTAGGTTAGCCTGATCTGGATTTTGCATAGAAGAAAGGATGGGGTTGAGTTTTGATTGGATGATTTGATTTTGAAATGAACTTGAGCTGGAGAGACATTTAGATAGACACAATACCCTGTGGTTCTTAGCAAGTGTGTTGGAGTTGGCGTTATAGAGATGTTGGAGATCAATGAGTAAATCCCATTAGCCGGAGTTTCTCTTCTATCTCACCCAACTTATTTGTATGTGATTAATGTGTGGATATAGATGGTTTCTGATATTGTTTGTTTTGAGGTAGATAACTAATAAATGTGGATTTTTTCAATGGGGAAACATACTGATATATTATTGAGTTTGTAGTTTGTACAATGATATTTTAATTTCGAATGTGTGGCAGAACTTTCAAATGGCTGGAACAAGAACAAGAGCATATTGGGTTATGAAGGAACAAGTGTATGAGGGGCTATGGTTACCAGGGCTGGACAGAGGATGTCATGCTGACGCGACTGGTCAAAACTTTGAGGGCCTTGAAGTTGAAACTCATGTAAGTCATCTGCTTCCATTTTGTCTTTTGTGTTGGAACTCTATTCAAGATTACCCCAGTCCCTCCCTACTCTGTAGAGGAGTTGGCTGTTTCTAATTTTGTGCTTTTAATGGCCAAAGTTGAATGCAGATACATGGATCTTTATCTCTTTATTATACTCATTGACCAACTCTTGCATACATTGTGCAAATTTTTACTTTAAGCAACAATGGATTCTTTGTAAAAAAGTAATAAATTGAAATGCTATTGATTTCTTATGCCATATCATTCAGGAAACATTCTTTTCCGATGTATAAAAAAATATCATTCATGAAACATGAATACAGGATATGTGGGCATTATACTATGTTAAGCTATCTACTAATCCCATCTTGGTAATTTTAACTTCATGCCTACAAGCTTTACATTTATTCTAATTTCTTAAAGAATTAGGTCTCAGCTTGCCTTATTCTTTCACAAAGCCTTCACTACAAAATCTTTTCCATTTAAGGTGATTACTTTATGACCAATTAAAACAGTTCAAGCTAAAGCACGTGAGTTTGTTTTCTGCATAGCTTAAGGGTGCATTTTATGCTGGAAAGAAGGATATGTAGAAATAAATCCAGGAGATGCATAATTTTATTATCAGCACAACTCCAATATGAGATGCATCAGTTGTTCCTTTTGTGAACTAATCTCCTATTCCCTAATCTTGTGTTCAAGGGGTGGATGTTGTTTGGTTGAAATAGTTTAACCATGAGCTTTTGATTGGGCAATGTTATATCTTTTGTTTAACCGGGGGGGGGGGGGGGGGGGGGGGGGGGAGTGGGCTGAAAATCCCTCCATGGACTTTCGAACCCGGGACTTCCCATAAGGGAGAGTGAGTCGGCGACTAGTTGAGCTAGGGTAATGTTTTATCTACAATAAGTACTCCCTCCGTCCCTCACTTCAATACTTTGCCATGTTTGACTAGCACAAGAAATAATTAAGTAAAAACTGTGTGGTTGAGTTTTGTACAGAGGAGAGAGAAATAATAGGAACCACAAATTCATTGATTAAAATGGAAAGTGTCGAAGTTTTTGGGACAACCAAAAAAGGAAAGATGCCAAAGTTATAAGGGACGGAGGGAGTAATAACTATAAAAGTGAAAATAAAGTACATAAAATTTGCAAAGGGGTAGCTACATTGGCAGATTATTGAAAACATCTCTTCCATATCGGCTACCTTTAATACTTATGGTGTGATGTACTGATATATAGGGTAATTAGAGTACTAGATCAATGATTTCTTGATTAGCAGTAACTATCTCTATATAGTAGGAAGGGGGTGTATATCCATGGGGATGCTTGCATTTAGTACAGTTCATTCGCGATGTCTATATTTCTAGTCAAGTGTTGAGTCTTTTTTATCTAAGAAAGCTTGAACTTGAAGTGCCGAATACACTCATATTCAGCGAGTTGTAATGAAACCGAGACATCTTGTTAATTGCTATCTGCATATCCAAACCATTTGGCCTATAAAATTATTACGCTTAACAACTTTTTGCCACAGAATATTGAGCAAAGTGAGCAAGCTTGCTGAACTCATACAATCATGCATAGATTCACTTGATTTACCCCTTTAGTCAGAAAGAGGCAGTAACAGAATGAGCTGTTGAAAATGAAAGATTAGGTCCTTCAAACTTGAAAAGTTATCAAGTAACCATCCACTGGAATGTGATTAATGTATAATCGATTAGCATATATGGTTTCAATGCTGGTACTACCCTTGAATGTGGTTCAGTGCATATCTGAATTACAGAAAATTATTATCTACATTTAATATATTTATTCACTTAGCCATAGCATAGAGGTACTACCCAGGAATCATTGTTTGCATTTGTCCAATGAAGTCTCTCTTAGCACTTTACAGGCCAAATAATGTTTTTTCAAATGGTTTTATTTAAAGCAAAGATCTCTTTTCAAAGGGTTCCAAGGAAGAATAACCTTAAAAGGAGTTGATTGCTGAATCATTTCCATGTGCCTTTCTTTTGTAGGAACTCCTGGAGTGGGAGATGATAGAGGATGGGATCGTTACTTCGAGAACAATCAAAACAAAAAGGTGCACTCTGAAGTTAAAATGTTGAGCCTTATTAGCAATTTCACTCATATTCCCCTCAACGTTTGCTTCAGTAGAAGACAAATTATGAAGTTGCCTTCCAACTAACAACATAACGTGAATACATAATCAGTCATGGATCTCCTAATGCCAACATCTTCAGCCAAGACCCTCTTACCTCCGCAAGTAGCCAAGTAGTATGTGTGATCAAATTCAATGCATATTAACATATACGATGGTATTTAGTTGAACACTTGAACTATAAATATAGTTTGATTCTTGTGTAAATGGTGTTTAGCTATTGAGTAGATTAGTTCTGCTCTAGTGTAAATAAAAGTTGGTGAAGTACATATTTGTGAATAATATATTTAAAAGCAATAAAGCATCCAAAGTAACCAAATAAAACTAATATGAAAAACATTGGAAAAAGTAGGGAAAAATTATTAAAACTCAAAAACAGTTAAAATCAAATAAGAGTAAGATTTAAATACACACAAGTGATAGATGGCTGCCTGGTTTTAGAGAGGACAAATTAGAATGAGAGGATAAGTGTGGAAGTTTGATTTATAATGTTCCCCCACTCTTTCTTTATAGAATGTTTTACCTTTGATATAAGGGAAAAGGCCCGGCCCGGCCCGAACCGGAACTGGTCCACCCCTAGAAAAGGGTCAGATAGACTCTCGAACTTACATAAAAAAGTCAAATAAGCCCTTATATAAGAGGCTCTGTCCGACCGTCATCATTTGGGGCTATTCCCGGTGGAATTTTTTGATGAAATTTTTTGAACATCTTATTCATTAAGTCTAGTTTACTCATACCAAATTCCAGCTAAAACTTCATTCGGGAAGACATTCAAATGAATTCTTGAAGATAACTGCACAGTTAAAAGTGCAGTTATCTTCAAGAATTCATTTGAATGCCTTTCCGATTGAATTGTTAGCTGAAATTTTGTATGAGTAAACTAGACGTAATGAATAAGATGCTCGAAAAATTTCATCAAAAAAAAATCCATCGGGAACTGCCCCAAATGGCGACGACCGGACAGAGCCTCATATATAAGGGCTTATTTGACCTTTTAATGTAAGTTCGAGGGTCTATTTGACTCTTTTCCCTTGATATAATGTGCGGTTTTGTATGAGAGATTTCCCTAAATAAAAGGATAATTGCAACAATAGGAGTTTAATGTTTAAATTCCCAAAATAAGACTAACTCTTCGTTTTCTACCCCTTCCCTTGTCCTTCCTAATAAGATTTTTTAAATAATCATTATAAAACATAAAAAAATTAAAATAAAAATCATAGAAAATAAATAAAAAATATACATACCTCAACCACTACCTCAGCCACCTTCCACCTCCGCCACCTCCGGTGGTCGGAAAAAAATTGTCAAGTTGAAAAAAAAAGTCATCATGATGGCAATTTTGAAAACAAAGTTGGATATTTTCAAAAAGTAAAAATGTCATTTTTATGGCATTTTTAGATAAATGTAGTGTTTTTTACATGAGATGGTACTTGTTTTGGCGATCGGAGGTGGTGGTGCTGGTCGGTGGCAGAGGTAGTGGCCTACATATTTTTGTATGTATTTTTTTAACTTTTTTAGTTTTTTAATATTTCCCGATTTTTTTTAATTTATAAATATTTTTACGATTTTTTAAGATTTTATTATAAATAAAACTGTGATTTTTTGTATTAATAAATAAATCTATTAGAAATTATATGTTGTAGATAGAATAGGAAGAAGAGACATATATTACTCCTATTTAGAGAATCAAAGCTTATGGAATTTTAGGCTACTTTTAGTTCCATTTAGGCTAATAGCGATTTTGTATTAGTTGACCTAACTATTTTGAGAATACGGTTGGGATATCGCTGCTGCTTTGGTGGTGACGAAAATAAAAATTTCAGTGAAAAAAATGTGGTCGTCCATAGGTTTGTATACGAATAATGAGTGAAAAAATTTCTGTGAAAATGTAGTCGAATAATGAGATTTTATATTTGTATTTGTTTAATTTTTTCGAATACGAATTTGAATTCAAATATGAAACAAATATTAATTTTGATTTGTATTTGTAGTTGTTTAAAAATACGAATAGTTAACGAATCATATACGAATATCGAATCGATTTGAGCATAAGTTAAATTTTAGTCAAATATCAATCTAAAATAATTTTTTTTTATTCCATATTTTTTATGTTGTAAATGCATACTATGACTTAATATGTGTTTTTGAATTTAAGTTTAATGGATCAATGCATTTTTAGATGATACACAATATACTAAAGTGAATTAATTTTATGATTAATAAATATAAATCTATTTCAAACTTTTTTAAATAAACACTAACACACACATATTAGAAATTATACTTATAATGTGTGAAATAAGTTGCTAATTGTATATATCAAAGTCAAACAACTCTAATTTTATTCTTCAAATTGAATACATAATTATTTGTATTGTATTTGAAAGACGTTTGAACCAAAAAAATTGATTTGTATTTGTATTTATATTCTGATTTATTACAAATAGGTTTGGAATTTGTATGCAAAAGTGTATATATGGGTTACACTTTGAGGGCATTGCTATCTTTTAAAAGTTATTATAGTGTTATTACTACTATTATTATAAATATTGACATTAATATTACCATTATTATTAATCGAATATATTTGATTAATATTCGAATCGAATACCTTGATATTCTTATTTGTATTTGATAATAACTCGAATCAAATTTAATATTCTTATTTGTATTTGAATTTTTCGAATTCGAATTGTCTTATATGAATTTGAATCGCGAATCGAACACAAATTATTTGATTCTTTTACCACCGTAGTCGTCCAAGGTAAGTCTTCATGTGGTAAGTCTTCATGTCGTCTTGTTTTAGATGGTATTTATATGTTCGAATTTTGTCTTACATATTTTGTCACAAAAGGTCAAGTCATGTCGGATGTGCGGATATGTGTCCACCGACGGCTCAGGCACTTGTTTCTTCAAAAATCTAAACGCCTTAATTACAGCGTTGGACGTTGTAAGGTAGATGAATTATAAGTGATGTGGTTGTATATCCCAATCATTAAAACTATTTAATGATAATCTTCAGTAGCGGAAATAGAAAAATTAGTTGATGGGGCCATAATCTTTCATAATCGCAGGTTATAGTGATATTAATTATAAATAAAAGCTTATATAGATAATTTTCTTTGCTATTCTGTACTCCGTATTTTTTATTTTGTGTGCACATCTTTTTGGAATTTGGTATACAGATCTTTAAGTATTTGTATTTTTTGTTTACATTTTCATCCTTCCGATCCATCAATCAGTATTTCTCATTCCATTTTTTACATTTTCATCTTTCTTCTCTTGTTTTTCATTATATGTATATACATACATAAAATTAGGTTCAAATGAGAATTAATCTGGACTGTGAGATTGTATTCTGTGAAATTGAACGTGTAGTAGGTGAAAATAAAATGTGCAACGCAAACGATATGACACGGTGATATTATATGATGATGAATTGTGTATTAGATGAAATTGAAATGTGCATTAGGTGAAACTGAAATGTGCAGAATAAAAGCTACCATGCAATGACATTTTTATGCCTTTTATTCCGCACATCTCAATTTCATATAATGCACATTTGAGATTACCTTTTGTTCTGCATATTTCAATTTCACTTTATGCACGTTTTTAGTTTTACTAAAGTACAATTTAATTTCACATAATACAATTCAATGATCCAAATTCATTCTCAACCCTATAACGAAACAAGTAAAATGGTTAATTTGTATCTGCCCTTAAAATGGTCAATGAGTAAAATATTCCACTAGTGTTGAAGTCACCCCCAAACCGTTAAATAATAAACATTTGACTTACTAAAGAAAATTGATCTTTATTTAAACTTCTATAATACAATTTGACCCTTTTAATAATACATTTGACCGTTAAACTTTTATCTTTTATAATATACACGGTCCATCTTGTAATAATACAAAGCTGTTGTGGGTAAGATATGTTATGGGAAATTTCCCAAAATAGGAGTAAATGGAGTTTGAAATTCCAAAATAGAACTACTATGTTTTATTCCCGAAATGAGACTAACATTGTAGTATTTACTCATTTTACTGTAATCTTGTAGACGTAACTGACAAATAGTTGCAATACAATGCATTTAACATGACATTATTTATTATAATTAATGACAATATTTTTCAATCATGACAGTATTTTTTATACATGACAGTAACAACTCCTATTTCAGGAAGAAAAATATATTAGTCCTATTTTGGAATTCGAAATCATGTTTGCTCCTATTTTGGGAAATTTCTCATATGTTATTTATGAGAGGCACTTTTTTTTGCAAGAAAGAAACTCAATTATTATTAATAAGATCGGAGTTCACAACACAAACAATAAAATCAGGAGCATAATATAACCAAAATTGACAATTAGACATTGAACACGCAACTTGCGCCATAGCATAAGTCTTCATTTCCGCTGACCGTCTAATATGAGAGAAAGTCACATTCACAAGCAAAGAAGTCAATTCTCTTATATCTGTTGCCACCATGCCTGCTACAGAAGCACTAGTTCCTTCAATAATTTCAACAATTGCTCGGGACGCATCAGACTCAATATTGGAGGCACTTTATATTTAGCAAATAAGAATTATTTATTTTCCATCTACTCTTAGGGCCGTTTGGTGGTTAACACGTTAAATCTTTGCACGTGAAATAATTGCATGCAATGTTTAGGGAAACAAATACTTTGCATTTAAATACATTACATTGTTTGGGTACAAGTGTAATTTATTTTTAATTTGCATGCAAAGACATTGTAGTGCTTTATAAAAAACATGCAAAGTATTTTCCACCATCCCTCCATGTAAAATACTTTACATGTGACAATGTGAAATGTTTTAAAGAAGAACCCTACAATTTACATTAAATAATCAAACCAAACGGTACAAACATTTTATGTCCTTCCACTTCGCATGAAACGTAATTATTTTACATCCTTCCAAACGCGCTCTTAATCCATTGTGGGCACGCATGCCACCACTCCTACAAGGCACATCCAGCCATCCACCCCTGATCTTGTAGTTTTTACCTATTTAAAAACTAAGTAGGTGAGCTATTGTATATTTCCTCCGTTCTTTATATTTATTAGTTAATTACTCAAATATGAGTAATAACAAAGTTAATTGCACATTTAGGACCAACAACGAAACACAAGTTTCATAGGACCAATTTCAGTACAATTGCACAAAAATATCTCTCTTTTAATTTTTTAAAATTATTGAAACCCTAGCAGTAGCATTGCCGCCACATGAACCAAACCGCCTGCCGCCGCTCCTCGCCGGCGCAACCTGCTGCCGCCCCTCCCCGATGCAACCTGCCGCCACCCCTCGCCAGCGTAGCCTGACGCCGCTCTCTCCGTCTGCCGGTGCATCGTCGCCATCCATCACCACCCTTTGTTGACTCCGTCGCTTTATGTTCTTCTCCTTTATTTGTTGTATGCAGCGGCGATATGCGATGAAGCTCCAGATATGGGACTCCATCGCCTTCTACATCGATTCCCCGACAACGAATTGTTGGGGAAAACATGACCCCCGATCTCTTCCAGGATCACAAACTCAAAGGACTCTTGTACATTGACCAAATATCACACTTTGTATTATACAATTGAAATGTACAAGAGATATTTTACAGGCAAACACGTAGCTCACTTCACTCTTTGAATATGGGACTACTTCACTCTCTCTCCCCTCTCTCTAGGAGGCACTCACTCACTCAAGAGCTCTCCTCAAGGCTCTCTCTCTTTCATCATTTGAGAAGACTCTAACAAGGCTCTCTCTAGGCTCACTTCATTAGGAATGAGGAGTCTCACCCCTATTTATACAAATCTCCTCGATGCTTCTCTAGAACTTTCTATACACTATTACACTTCTAGACAAGAATGGTCATGATCTCCTCCGCAACAAGAATTGATCCACTAAACTAACTTGTACTGGCATTATCTACTAACGGGACACGCCGCCTGATCACTTAAATATTAGGAAGAATTTCGATACGACGCACCAACAGTAGATCAAATCGCAAGACCAAACGTTGTACGTGATGTTCTCAAGAAAATCTCCTCTCCACCGACACTTGACCTGCAATTCTTCTTGTACCGCCGTTGTTTACCAATGGGACACGTTGCCTGACCACCACAATATCAAGAAGACTTTTTATACAACGCACCACTAACAGATCAAATCGCGAGACCAAACTAAGAACCACCCATACAATGCATCTCATCACTCTGCCCCATATATGTATGCCCCATGCTCAGAAGTGAAGTCCATAATCCCATCAAATTAAAGATCATGATCTCGTATGCCTCTGACGACACTACTACCATCATGGTGAGACAAACTCTACCCGTTTTTATGCTTTCAACAATCTCGGCTTTGATACCACTGTTGGGGAAGCACAGCTCCCGATCTCTTCCAGGATCACCAGCTCAAAGGATTCTTGTACATTGACCCAATATCACACCTTGTATTACACAATTGAAAGTACAAGAGATATTTTTTACAGGTAACGGGTAGCTAACTTCACTCTTAGAATATGGGACTACTTCCTTCTCTCTCTCCTCTCTCTAGGAGGCACTCACTCACTCAAGAGCTTTCCTCAAGGCTCTCTCTCTTTCATCACTTGAGGAGGCTCTCACAAGGCTCTCTATAGGCTCACTTCATTAGGAATGAGGAGTCTCACCCCTCTTTATACAAATCTCTTCAATGCTTCTCTAGAACTTTCTATACACTATTACATTTCTAGACTATTCTTAGAAGTATCCACAAGCTTCTCCAATCTTCCAGAAGGATCTAGACAACTCCACACTGCTTGAGAATGTTCTAAAGGCTTCCACACACTTCCACACAATTCCAGAGAATTGCACACATCAATAGAAAACTCCACAATATTCTAGAATATTCTACACTCTTCCACACACTTCTAGATAATGCCACGTCTCTCTAGAAAGCTCCAGAATATTCTAGTACATTCAATACGTTTCTACACATATCTATGGAATTCTAGACATTTTTCGCAATATTCTAGAATTTTCATGAACTTCTCAATTAAGGAGGAAACTCAACACGGATGTTGTTTGACGATGGCGATACCTTGGAGGTGGATTGATGGACGTTCGTTGGCGAGCCGGTGGTGCCGTTGGGCGAGTCTGGGGTGGTGGGTTAGAGAGGGCGCTGGGGGAGGGGAGGGGGCTATGGCTGGGGTCGTGGGTCTTGGCAGGGGCTGTTGCTGGGCCTGAGAAGGGGCTAGGGAGTGGTGACCGGAGTTGATGGCGGTGACTAGGAGTTGAGGTTTGGTGGATGGTGGTTTCCGGCGACAACGGGTAAAAGTGGAGGTGTTATTTTGACTATAGACAGCGTGTCACTGTGACGGGGTCACTGTGGCAGCGTCACTGTGGCAACGTCACTGTGATCGGCGGTGGCGGAAGGGACACAAACGATGACGGCGAAAATGATACAATGATGGTTGCAGTGACACGGGCGATAGCGGCAGTGACATTCAACAGTGACATAAATATGGGGCAATGACATAGATATTTAACTGCCACTTTATTTTAGTCACATTTTTGTCCAAATGTAAAAGTGATCATATTTTTGGAAATCAACCTAAATTTAGTAGTAATCGGGGAATAACCCCTAAAACTTTTCATTCCTCGAAAAGTTTGGAATCCTCAACCCAAAGGCCCCCGACGGCTTGACTCAGCAAGACATTTGGGAGGTTGTGAATTACGACGACTCAATCAGCCCAATGATGATAGACTTTGTACCCGTGTGCACTAAAAATCTAGCCCAACTCGTATGAGCCAGCAACTTCCACTCAGTCGCTGTGGGTTATTCCTCCAACTTTCCCACCACTCGATCAAACGAGCTACCCCTGTGGGTTCATTAATAAACATAAAATAGTTCTATTTTGAAAGAAAACGAGTCCTATTTATAAACTTAACTTTTCTTTAATCCTATTTAAGGATATTTTCTTTCAAAAAAATTCACACCAAATCAGCATTTTTGTTCCCGTTGGTCGTATGCTTTAGGGGTGGGAAAACAGGTACAGGAACTGTGGGTCGGGCTAGGTAATACATGTTTGGGACGTGTTAGGGTTGGGACGAATGGAGTATTACTTTTCCTTTTAGGGTATGTTTGGCACAACTAGCTGAAAAGATACTTTTGTGAGCTTTTTAATAACTGTTAGCTTTTAAAAAGAAAAGGTGGTAGGTGTTTGGTGAAAAGCTGACTGTTTAATTTAGTTCCGTTTGGTATACAAGCTGTTAGGACTAAATGACTAATTAATACTAAAACTCACGGACTTTTCTCAGATGCTACTCCATGTAGTATCTCAAAAAAGATTTTTTAATTTTTGAAAAGCTCTTAAAAATTGTCATGTCAAACATACAACTAGAAACTTTTGGAGACTTTTTGAACAATACAAAAGCTAGAAGACAGAGACTTATGAATGTCAAACATAGCCTTAGATGTACTGACTAGGTGCTACTCTGTATTACTACTACTTTCTCCATATTTTAAAGCTTCTTACACTTTTCAATTTAAGATGTATTTAAAAATTTACTACATTTTCACTACCTTTAAAAATATTCAATTACGTTTAGTGTTTCTACCATTATCTTCTATTATGTATTTGCTACTTTTCTATCTTCTTTCCTATTTTTTGTACACTATTTATTATTCTTACTATTTCTTCCTTAAATATTGTGTCAAAATTTAATTGAGTGATCTACTTCCTCCATTCTCTAATAACTGTTGCGTATTAATTTTGGGATGTTTTATACTACCTCCGTCCCATAAAATTCTTTCCATTTTGATTTGGCAAGGAGATTAAGAAAGTGGAATAAAGTGGAAATGTATGGTTGTGGTTGTGTAAGAAAAAGGTGAAATGAATGTGAACCACATAAATTGTCCAAAAATGGTAAGTGAGAAGAATTTTTTGGGACGGCCAAAAAAGGAAAGTGGGAAGAATTTTATGGGACGGAGGGAGTATTATTTGTCTCACTCTTCATTTTAGTAGGTTTTTTTTTCTCAATCAAAATACCTTTATATTCTCACTTTTATTACCCTTATCCCTTTTTACTCAGGGCCGGTCATGTCCATTTTTGCACCTATGGGCGAGATATACTATATTGGGCTCTCCGTCCATTTTACTTCTTTTACTACTGCGTATCTTTTTTAGACTGCCCCAAAATCAGTGTCTTATTTCCTTCCTCTTTGTCAAGAACTATTTAATTGTTAATCGCAAATTTTAATTTTCAACCCACTTTATTAATAGTTGTTCCAAATCAAAATAAGGAGTGAGATAATATACTTCATCCGTTTCTTATAACTTTATCATTTTTGGATATTCAAAACATTTGTCACTTTTTCTTTTAATCAATGAATTTGTGGTTCCTATTAACTATCTCTTCTCTCTTCTCTATACAAATCTCAATCACATAATTTTTATTCTATTATTATTCGTGTTGGTCAACTTTGACAAAATTTTGAAGGGCAAAGGAGCATGTATTATTTCAGAAATAATGACCCCTATATTATTACCTATGTTTTCATTTCCAAATATATGACTCCTTTTACTTTTTCCAAAAATGTTACTCCCTTAAATTGAATGGGCCTCAAATGTTATCCCTAAAACCATCTAACATCATCGATCAATGCTTCGGCCTTTGATATGCAGCCTCTCCCTTGCTCTCGCTCACCGGACACCGCATCACCTCTCTCACCCACTGACCGCCGCTGCTTCACGTCTTACATGCCGTCCATCACTACTTCACCTCACACGCCATCACCGCCGCTTCATATCTCGATCGCAAGCGCTGCCGATTCATCTCAAGCACCATCGCCGCCTTCATCTACAATATGTTGCGATTTTTCTTCTTCATCGTAAATCTCTTCCAATAGATAAAGCCGTGACAAGATGGACGACCAAGGTAGAACGAGACTGTCGTCGCTGTCCTTGTTTCCAGATCTATGGTGAGGTTCGGGGCGACGACGATGGCTAGAGCTTAACAATGGCGACGGTGGCTAGGCTTCGAACTTCGGGAATGGCGACAACGGCTAAGTTTAATAGACGGATGAAGGTTAGGGTTTGAGGCTAGAGGGGGAAATTGTGGATTGGGGTCGGGGCTATGCAAATCTGGGATAGATCGGGTTGGGGAGGGGTGGGATCGGAGGTTAGGTTGGTCGGAGCTGGAGCTGGGGAGGGGCGAGGGTGGCTGGGGGAAGGTCAGGAGGTTGGGATGGGGCTGGAGCTAGGGAAGGACTGGGGGTTAGGGGTTGATGACGGCAACCGAAATGTTGTGGCGGCGACCGGAGTTGTTGAGAAGGCGGCAGTAAGTGGCGGTACAATGATTGTGATGGTCCCGGATAGAGGTAAAAGTCTAGACGGGGGGGGGGGGGGGGGGGGTGAATAGACTTTTAGAGCTTTTTAAACTTTTGAAAACTTTTCCTTCTAAGTGAGTTGATCTATAATCTTTTGGGAGATTTATAGATGCACAACGGAAGTCTTTAACCTCAATGTGTGACAACTTCCTGGTTTGGGTGAAGCTTGGATTTGCTCAGTGAGAAGTTGGCTGGGCAGTTGGCTAGATGGCAGGGAACTGTTAAGGCAACTGCTGAGGAAATATTTAGTGTATGAATAAAGTTAGGATGGAATATTGCTTAGGATGGTGCGAGATTTCTGGAAGTGTGCTGAGATGATTATTAGTGTAAGTTTATGAGAGTAGTGGTCTTGGCAGTTGGGTGTTTCACCAGGGAACTGCTGAGGCACCTACTGAGTTATAGGCTAACTTTCAGAGATCAGTTTGAACAAACTTCTTGGTAATGATGTTATGAAGACGTTGTGATGTTGAGATGTTCAAAAGAAATAAATGTATACGAGCAGTGGGCTTAGCAGTTGGGTGGTCACTAGGGAACTGCTGAGCCAACTGCTATACTTGAAAGAAGAATTCCTGAGATCTGATAGAGCAAACCTTTTAGTAGTGAAGTTATAAGGTTCTTGTGCGAAGATTGTCTCAAAGAAAATAAGTAATTAAGCAGTAGGATAAGCAGTAGGGTAATATAAGACTACTGCTTAGGATGCTGCTAGCAAACTACGATCTTTTTGTGAGAAGTGTTGGGTGTGTGCGTTGTTGAATGAAAAATAAATCAACACACAGTATATCCTGGTTCAGAGGTGGTGTAATCCTCCTACATCCAGTCCCACCCTCTTTCAGATAGATTTCCATTAAAGTATTAAGCCCAATACACTTATTGCCAATCTAGCCTTTACAACACTTAGGCCTAGATTGAAGGTGTTTCACAAGGAGTACAACACCACTCCAAGTTACTCAATCCTTTAGATTTTTCTCAATTGATCCAGTGGGGATCAAAGGGTACTCTATCTATCTAACCACACTTAGGACTTGATAACACAATCCTTCTAAGTGTATACAACAATGTTTTGTGATTTGTTACAAGAAAGTTCTAACCTCCAACTAGGAACTAAACTTCTAAGATTTAGCGATGAATACTCGTGACTAATAAGTTTAGTGAAGTATGAGTCCAGGCAGAGAGTAAAGTTAAGTTCACACTTTCTCTTTTGCTAGATAGCTCGTATATGCTCAATGAAAGGTTTTCGCTACTTAGAATGCTAAAATGCTTGGTTAGAAACTTTCATTTCAGCTTATATTTATAGGCTACTCCTTATGATTAATCTCATCCGTTGGTTAGGATGGATTAATCTTGTTCATTGAAGATGTGGCAATGATGAGTTTGTACCTTCGTCTTCTTGTGCAGGAGCTTTTAATGAGATGGTTTCCTTATCCTGAATTATTGAGCCGCGGCATAGGTATGCCTATGTGTGCGTCCAGGAGTAGGTCCATGTACTTGATCCGGTATTAAATACCGGTCAAGTTTTGGTCTCCAATCATTTTAATTTAATGTGTATGATTTTCGAACCTGTGTGACTTAATTAATTTTTGTGTACAAATAAAATTATACTGGTAGGATTTAAATATCCTATTAAGGTAAATAAAAATTACCTTATTGCATTTTAACTTCCCTGCATATTTTTATTAGTCTAAAAAATTGTACATATATTTGTCACTTTATGATTAAGATTTAAACATAAATACTTGAAATAAATAAGACCTAATGTACAGGTGCAAAGTATAGTGGCATCATCAAAATCTATCAAAATTGGGTACTAACAATTTCTCCCTTTTTGATGATGCCAAAACTATACAACACAGGAACCAAATATTTTTATTGATTTGTAACAATGTAAATGCACATTGGTCTAAAGTCTAGGGTACAATAGTTTTTAGTCACTTTCGGACTTTTGGTCTAATCTACTCTTGTTTGCTTCTTCTACCTTCTTCTTGGTTTCTTCTTTTGCTTTGGCCTCTTCTGCCTTCCTTTTCCTGATTTCCATTTCTTCTTGAAGGCGTTTGTTCTTCTTCCTGGTCTCTGCAACTTTCTTGGCTGCTAGTGATCTTATAGATGAGGGGCTTGCTTGTGTTGTCCCCCTTTCCCCCTTTTTGGCATCAGCAGGAGTCTGAATATTTCAGAAGAGCGCCTCTATTTCAGGGTCAGAATCAGCTTCTACTTGTCTTACCATTCCTGGTTGCATGTCAAGGACTTCGATGGAGAGGGCATTGAAAAAGTTCCGAACGTCCATGATATCTATCTTGACATCATCCTTAACCTCACGTTCTAAGCTTTGAAGTTGTTGGTTTGTGGCTTTTAAGTTCTGGCTCAGTTTATGTATGTCACTACCTTGCGTCCATAATGTCTCTTGAGTTGACTTGTGTAAGGCTTTGAAGTTGTTAGCAACATCCGCCGTTATTTGCTTAATTGCTCGTTCGTGGGTGACCTGCCTTTCTACGAACTTTTTGGATAGGTTGAAGATGGCATGGAACTCATCGGTTTTCAACTTTTGGATGTAAGCTTCGTGCTCTTGTATCGTGATCAACGCCTGTTTAAGGTTAGAAGGAAGAGAAGGGATGGATGGTACCTGGGCAGAGGACTCTGCAGCTGGGTTGGAGGCACCTGCTTGCTCCTGGTCCCACAGTTGCCTGATATATGTTTGTATTTGGAGTTCCAGTTCTCTATCTTTTGCTCTTTGATCTGCCAGCTCCTTGTGTATAGTTTCCAATTGAGCAGGCTGCTGGGAGAGTTGCATCTTGAGCTGGGCTTTTTGTTCTGTGTTGAACACCTGCTGGATCATGAGGTTGCTCTTCAGGTGGCAGTGGACCTCTGCAAACCTTGCTTCGAGTAGTTTGTCAAAATGCTTTTTCATTTTGATCAATCGCTTGTGAAGCCGCACCTCAGCGTTGCTGATGAACTTGGTTGTTGCCCTCCTTTCTTGAATGAATACCTCAGCCAGCGAAGTGGTATTCTCCTCTTCATCGTGGAGAATTTTCTCCTCGAGGGCAACATGTAGTAGGGTGTTGTTCTGGGGCTTCTTCCTCCTGATGTGGTTCTATGTTTAGATCCAGGAGTTGAGCTACTTGCTGGAGGTTGGCAGTCAACTGCTCCTGGGGTGCTTTGGATGATTCCCCTCCTCCCTGAGTTTCCAATTTTGATTTCTCCAGAACTCTCATGAGTTCTTTATCACTAGAAGAGGAGGAGTGAATGATCTGCTTTCCTCTTGAGCTGGGTGGTCCCGTAGGGGCATTGTCATCATCATCATCATCATCTAGATCATCTGAGTCATCATCCGGAATGGATGACTTGCCTAGCAGTTGGCTCCTTTTGCTGCTGTAGACTTGATTGATGTAATGAAGCTTTGTTGCATCTGCAAGGTCCTCAGTGCCTAGCCACTCCAAAGCGAAGTCTTCTTCATAGATGAAGTTACCTAGGGTCTCAGCTTGATGGAGGATTCTTGATAGCTTCCATGACCTCCATGCTTTGGCCCTGACTAGTTCGGCATCTAGTTGCTCTAGAGGTGTCAGTTTGGGTGACACCACTGCTGGAGATTGAGGGGTCTGCTCGTGCAGTTGAGTTCCCTGCTCGTTCGTTTGATGAGCCACCTGCTCTTGTGGTTGACCCGCCTGCTCCTCCAATTGAGTTGGCTGCTCTTCTTGTTGTGTTAACCTTGGGATAAGTATGGAGAGGGGAATGGCAGAGCTATTACTTGCATTGGAAGAGGACTCTGATTCTTCATTTATGATGGTGAGAGGGGATGCATCTACTTCTTCATGAGCCATAGGTGAGGATGAAGCTGCTTCTTCCATTTCTTTCTGCAGATTTCTTGTTGCTGTTTTTGGCCTTTTTGCCTTTTTCACCTGACATCCCGATCTTATCCTTTTTCCCGTCTTGGTATCTATTTTGAAGGAGATCATAAGAGGGTCGTTGGAGTGGAAAGTGTCATCTTGCTTTTGAATATCTGGGGCCCCTGCCTTGGAAGTCTGGAAGAGAATCTTCCTCCAGTTTGTTGCTTCCTTGATGGTTCCCACTATCCCCTTTTGCTTTAGGATTTCTCCAATGAGAAATCCATACCCTACCCTTGGGAAGGTATGGTCTTCTCTTTTCTCTTCGTGTGATTTATTCACATAGTCTTGCATTTGATAGTATACATACCCTGACCAGTTGTGAGGAATTCCTGAGATTATTGCTGCCAACGGAACTGCCCTTTCTGCATTGAGTTCATCCAGTGCTGTACTTTTGGTGTCAAAGCACTTGTAGAGGATGTCGAGTAGGAGAGAGTACTCTCGAACCATCAGTTTCTTCTTTACTTTGAGTGTTTTGAGGTTCTGTGCCCTGGGGATGAATACTTTTTCTTTGAACTCAGCTTCATCCAGGTTAAGTCTTCCACAATTGGATCCTCATCACCAGGTAGGCAGAGCAGTTCCCTGATGTCATCTTCCTTGATCTCCACCTCGAGTCCTAGTACCACTGATTTCAGAGTTTCAGGAGTGGAGTTGATGTAGAATTCTGCTACCACTTCAGGATAGAAGTGGGAGTAGGGGTATGTTGCCATCTTCATCAAGCATGTTGCTTGTAGTTTCCTCATTAGTTCCCTCATTAGGTCACTGTTCTCGGCTTTGTTTATGGCTGTGGAGGTGTTTAGGATGGAGTCGGTAAAGATGGATTTGGAAATTTTGATGAGGGAGGCCATTTGTGTGTCTATGGGAAGTGAAAAAGGGTTAGTGATTGTGGTGGTAGTGTGAAAGCTTTTGAGATCGTTTAAGAGATTCTGAGAGCTTTTGAGAATTCAGAATGAGGGTAGAGAGAGATTGTAAGTGAAAAGTGGGTAGGATTTGTACGGAGGATGTATTTATAGCCTATCGGAAGCTAGCCGTTGGAATATAGCCATTGGAGAAGACGGCTGGTCACTCTTGGCATTAATTGCATAGACTGTGTTCACACTGAGAGCAGGGGGCTCAAGCTTGAGAAAATTTTGATGTTTTCAGAGAGCAAAACTTACCTTTTTGGAATCCAACTTTGAAAGACTTTTAAAGCTTTTTCAACTTTGAAAACTTTCCCTTCTAGGTGAGTTGATCTATAATCTTTTGGGAGATTTATAGATGCACAGCGGAAGTCTTTAACCTCAACGTGTGACAACTTTCTGGTTTGGGTGAAGCTTGGATTTGCTCAGTGAGAAGTTGGCTGGGCAGTTGGCTGGATGGCAGGGAACTGTTAAGGCAACTGCTGAGGAAATATTTAGTGTATGATGAAAGTTAGGATGGAATATTGCTTAGGATGGTGAGAGATTTCAGGAAGTGTGCTGAGATGATTATTAGTGTAAGTTTATGAGAGCAGTGGCCTTGGCAGTTGGGTGTTTCACCGGGGAACTGGTGAGGCACCTGCTGAGTTATAGGCTGACTTTGAGAGATCAGTTTGAACAAACTTCTTGGTAATGATGTTATGAAGACGTTGTGATGTTGAGATTTTCAAAAGAAATAAATGTATACAAGCAGTGGGCTTAGCAGTTGGGTGGTCACTAGGGAACTGCTGAGGCAACTGCTATACTTGAAAGAAGAATTCCTGAGATCTGATAGAGCAGACCTTTTAGTAGTGATGTTATAAGATTCTTGTGCGAAGATTGTCTCAAAGAAAGTAAGTGATTAAGCAGTAGGATAAACAGTAGGGTCGATTAAGACTACTACTTAGGATGTTGCTGGCAAACTATGATGATCTTTTTGTGAGAAATGTTGGGTGTGTGCGTTGTTGAATGAAAAATAAATCAATACACAGTATATCCTGGTTCAGAGGTGGTGTTTCCTCCTACGTCCAGTCTCACCCTCTTTCAGATGGATTTCCACTAAAGTATTGAGCCCAATACACTCAGTGCCAATCTAGTCTTTACAACACTTAGGCCTAGATTGAAGGTGTTTCACAAGGAGTACAACACCACTCCAAGTTACTCAATCATTTAGATTTTTCTCAATTGATCCAGTGGGGATCAAAGGGTACTCTATCTATCTAACCACACTTAGGACTTGATAACACAATCCTTCTAAGTGTATACACCAATGTTTTGTGATTTGTTACAAGAAAGTTCTAACCTCCAACTAGGAACTAAACTTCTAAGATTTAGTAATGAATACTTGTGACTAATAAGTTTAGTGAAGCATGAGTCCAGACAGAGAGTAAAATTAAGTTCTCACTTTCTCTTTTGCTAGATAGCTCGTATATGCTCAATGAAAGGTTTTCGCTACTTACAATGCTAAAATGCTTGGTTAGAAACTTTCGTTTCAGCCTATATTTATAGGCTACTCCTTATGATTAATCTCATCTGTTGGTTAGGATGGATTAATCTTGTTCGTTGAAGATGTGGCAATGACGAGTTTGTACCTTCGGCTTCTTGTGCAGGAGCTTTTATTGAGTTGGTTTCCTTGTCCTAAATTATTGAGCCGCGACATAGGTATGTCTATGTGTGCGTCCAGGAGTAGGTCCATGTACTTGGTCTGGTATTAAATATCGGTCAAGTTTTGGTCTCCAATCATTTAAATTTAATGTGTATGATTTTCGAACCTGTGTGACTTAATTAATTTTTGTGTACAAATAAAATTATACTGGTAGGATTTAAATATCCTATTAAGGTAAATAAAAATTACCTTATTTCAGTTTAACTTCCCAACATATTTTTATTAGTCTCAAAAATTGTACATATATTTGTCACTTTATGATTAAGATTTAAACATAAATACTTTAAATAAATAAGACCTAATGTACAAGTGCAAAGTATAGTGGCATCATCAAAATCTATCAAAATTGGGTACTAACATATTGTCACTGTGGTTGGTGGGCGGGCAGTCACTGTTGCCGGTGGAGTCACTGTGACGGCGGAGCCACTGTGGCGGCGGAGTTACTGTGACGATCAGAGTCACTGAAATAGTGACTGGCGGTGGCGGTGACGGCGGCGGGGGCCACAGAGGTTCTGGTGGCTGTAAATATGGACTACTAATCAAATATATTAAAAGAATATTAAATTAATAAATGTATCATAAAATACAAGGAATAAATGACTTTTAGTCATTTTTTTGGAAAAATTCAAAAGAGGTCACATTTTTTTCTTTTTGATTCATTTTAGTAATATTGAAATAAAATGGCCTTATTTCTCATTAGTCTGGACGAACAATATACTCAATGTCAATGAATATAAATAGATCTAGAAAATTGTTCAAACTATGAATAAATTAAAACACCCCTTTATTCCAAAAATTAGACCATATGTTAGAGTTTTCTTTAAATAGAACTAATCATTCCATTTTTACCCCTAATTTAATTGATTAATTGATCAACTAATTTATTAACCTAACTAATTATCTCCTTAGTTCCCTTTCACAATCAAATCAGTTTGTTGGTAGCGGGATTAGTTATTGGCGGCGGCAACATATTCTGGCAGCGGCATCGGCAATTTCCGGCTACTGCGCTGATTTCCGACTGCATTAGAATTTCTATCTGATCGCCAGAAACTTTCAGGAAAAAGTTGTGGCGGCCGCCGTGGTGTTATGGGGGCAGTATTGCTCCAGCCTCTAGCCCTTTGAGGGTATTTTGGTTCAAATAGAAATAAAAAGCTCTATTTAAGGTATTTTTAATTAGTTGGTCCTATTTTTATAAAGAAGATGCTTCCTATGTTTTATGTTATGTTTGTTATTGCTTTTTAGAAGTGTTCTTTAGCTCTTTCAATTGAAAACGTTAAAATTGGTGTTTATGAATACCAATTTGTGCTTAATTTTCAGCACTTTTAATCAAAAAACTCAAAGCACTTTTAAAAACTTTTACTCCAACTTCAAGAGAGCAATAAAGACAACCAGAAAAGTATCTTCAACCTTAGTTTTTCTTATTATTACACAATTTAGCGGGCGAAATCAAAAGTTATGTGTTTGGTGAAAAAATTAGTTGATAGCCTTAAAAGGTCGAAAAACATGGTCACCAAACGGCTCTATATCATGTATCATTTTTATGGTAAGGGCATTTTGTACTTTTATTTAAATGTTATACGGAGTATCATAAATCACTTCTACCTTTTACCTTTTAATCAAAATCATTTATATAGTTTTATATACAAACACTATCTACTTTTATTATAAAAACACTGTTCACATACATAGTACTCCCTCCGTCCCGAAATTATCTTCATTCTTTCCTTTTCGGTCCGTCCCAAATTTATCTCCTCTTTCTCTTTTTGATAAAGAATATGTGGTTCACAATCATTCTTACACATTTCTCTCTCCTCTGCACAACTCTCCACCACACAAATCCCACTATCTTAATCCCCGTGCCCAGTCAAAACCGAAGTTAATTATGGGACGGAGGGAGTATAATTTTTTCATGAATTGGCACAGCCAGTCAATTTAACTATTTCAACCAGAAATTCATAATAACTTTCGATAGAATCAACTCTGTAAGAACTCGAATCCAGCTCAGGTCTCACTTCTTTGACACCCACAAAGGATGAATTCAAACCACTAGGTCTCAAAGGAAAGAAAGGGGCGTCAGCCTTCAATGTATTTTCAGTCAACTCAACTAAGGCTCCACAAAGGTGCTATTTAGGAAGAAGGGTTTCGGCCGAGCTATATCATCGGCAGAGAACGAGAGAGAATAAATAGGCAGAGCAATGATAATAAGGATGGTAACTTACCTTACAAAGGAGATACACACATTACTGCCCAGAGAAAGGAAAGTGTCGCGAGAGGGAAGAAGCCGATCGTCAAAGATCAGAATAGCGTAGTGCGGAAGAGAAGAAAGAGCAAGGGCCGGGTGTATCCTAAGTTGAGTTGGGCTTACGAAAATAATGGGCCAATACCTAACACATTCTCCACCTTATTGGACCATAATGGTGTAGAGCACAACGCTCTAACACAAATTTGAGACTCATCATCGCTGGATTGCCCGAATGATCACAAAGACACATTCAGGCAAAAAAGGGGTAAGATCACCAGGCAACTTATCCGCAATCAATGTTTAATGTGCGCTTGCACGACAATAACTTTTCGACAGAGAGACATTTAGTCCCCATGTCAGCAGGATTAAATTCCGATGGAATTTTAATCAACTTGATATCACCTGCACTAACAATATCACGTATAAAATGAAATCTAACATCAATATGCTTAGTTCTATCATGAAAAATAGGGTTTTTGCACAGTTGAATAGCAGATTTGATGGAGTATATGGGTCTGAGCCCCCGGGCCCACATACTCGGAAGAACAGAAAGCACAAGACACAGAGTGGCGCCCTCGTCGGCCAAGACGCCCCCGTCGGCCGAAAAGGGGCCAACTCGGATTATGGTCCTGAGCCCAAGGAACCCGGGTGCCCTCGTCGGCCGTGCCCTCGTCGGCCACGCCCTCGCCGGCCACGAAGACCTCATAGAACCGGATTTTATACTTATTCATTCGTACAGCCCATTAGTGGCTTTGTATTCGGCCCAGTAGCGGTCCGGTTGTAAATGGGCCTCCCAAGCCCAAGGCTTGGGAGCCCAGCCCGTATTTTCTCTATAAATACTCCCCTTGGGAAGTTATAGGGGTTACAATTTCATTCTATTGAAGCATATTATTGCACTTCTCTCTCTAGCTCTCACTTCTCTCTAGATATACTCTATCATTTGGTGCTCTCGTTGAGAGCTAGAACAATCAAGTTAGCACCATTCGTCGCTACCAAGCACAGCTAACCACTGATCATGGGGAGAACTAAGTCAAACCGCAACCTCGTCAGCAAAGCCATCCCTGAGGACCAAGAGCCCAGGGAGCACGATGAGGACGCCACGGCCGACCAGGTCGGCGGAGGGGACCTCTTCCAGGAGGCCTTCAACCTCACGACGGGCCTCCGCAACCAACTCAACGGCGGAGCCCCTGATGCCCGCCTCGGCTTGGACAAGAAACGAGCTGAGAAGACGGACCACACCCCGGCCCAGCCTATGGCCACGGCCTCTCCGTCCGTGGATCCGCAGGTCCAGGCCGCGCTGTCGGTCATCATCGCCAGCCTGGCTCAGAACCCCACCGTCCTCAGCGCACTCTTGCCAAGGACCGGGGGGAACGTCACTCAACCTCCTCAGCCCCAACCGTTGGCCGTCCAGATAGGCAACGATGAGGGGGTGGTGCCCCAGGACACGGCGTCGTCCCACTCCCACCCTGCTTCCCCTCTTCGGCCTGGGCAGACCCCAACGCGTGGAAAAGCCTCTGCCTTCAATAGGCTAGGTGACACGCGCCGTCGTCCGGTTTCGGAGAGGATGGCGGGACGGATTGGTGAGCCTCGTCATGGCTCTCCGAGGGAAAGCTTGGGGTCTGTGTCCCGGACAGCGGACCAGCCCCGCCCGGACAAGGGCAAGGGAAAGTTGCACGAGGATGACGTGCGTCACCAGATCAACGCGGCTCACAACGAGCGCATGAGGAACCAGCCGGGCGCCGCTGCGGCCGCCAGGGACCCCCGGGACGAGGTCATCGCCCAGCTGGAAAGGAGGCTGGCTCAGATGGAGGCCAAGCAGTCGGCCAACATCCCTACGGCCGGCGCCTCCAACGACCCCGGCCTCAACGCGCTCATGAACAAGGTTAGCGCCCTGGAGAGGGAGCTGGCCGAGGGGCGAGGTGACCCCATCATCCAGGTCAGGACCAGGACCCCTTTCACCAACAGGGTCCTCTCGGCCCCCATCCCGGAGAAGTACAGGGGGAACGCCATCAAGTCCTACGACAGTCGATCAGACCCCCAGGAGCACTTCAGCCGTTATCAGAACAACATGCTGATGGTGAACGCGTCTGACGAATACCTCTGCCGTTGGTTCCTCTCTACTCTCGAGGGGCCAGCGTACGAGTGGTTCAACGCGCTCCCCAAAGGGAGCATCGACTCATGGCAGGACCTCGCCCAACGCTTCCTCACTCACTTTGCCGGGAGGAAGCGTGCGAAGAAGTATTTCACCCACCTCCTCTCCGTCAAGCAGCAGCATGAGGAGTCCCTCCGGTCATTCATTGATCGATGGACGAGGGAAACCGAGGAGGTCGAGGGGGCCGATGAGCGCACCCTCCTCGCCTTGTACCAGGGAGCCCTCCGCAGCTCCCCGTACGCTAGGAGCCTTATCACCGACCCTCCGAGGTCGTACGCCAAGGCACTTCAGCGCGGAGGCTTGTACGCCGACGCCGACGAGCTCCATAATCACAAGAAAGAGGGGGGCCATCCCTCCAAAAAGACAAATCCTTCGCCGGCCCTGGGTCCGTCCCCGGCCGGCCAGGGTGCCCAGGGCCGTCACGGCTCTGGTGGACAGAGTAAGAAAGATCGCCACTGGCGGCCGAGGTTGGAACGGCCGGGGGTCTCCCTCACTCACCCGGTCGGCACTATCCTCGATTATGCCGAGAAGCACGGCCTCATCGAGCAGGCTCCTCGGCCGGCCGAGGAGATCCTTGCCATCCAGCAGGGCGGCACATACTGCCGGTTCCACAAGAAGTCGTCGTACAACACCGACGATTGCATCACACTAAAGAAGGCCATCGAGCGCCTTATTCGCCATGGGGAACTTTCCCAGTTTGTTAAAGGTGGCCCACGCAAAAACACTTGGGAAACACCAGCAAACATGGGGGCGAACCCTCTGCGAAGAAGCGGGAGATTGGTAGGCTCAGCGACGACGAAGACTTCGAAGAGCCCCCGCCAAAGCAGAATCACATCCAACTCATCGTAGGTGGGAACACTGGGGGGACTCCGCCACTCAGAGAAAGAAATGGGCCCAATCCCTTTACATTGGGGAGGTGTCACATGTCCCCCCCCCAGCCGAAGAATCAGCGAACGGAGGCGATCACCTTCACCGACAAGGATCTGCCTCCGGGTACGAAATCACACAGGGACGCCCTCGTCATCCGGTGTGAGATCGGTGACTCCATCATCCACCGTACTTACATCGATACGGGGAGCTCCGTCAACGTGATGTACCTGGACACCTTCAAGCAGCTGAAGCTGGACAGAGCTCTGCTAAAGCCGATCAAGACACTGTTATCCGGCTTCACCAGGGACTCTATCGACGCCGAGGGCACGATAGTCCTCCCCGTGGAGGTCGGTGACGGCCCCCACCACGCCAGAATTGACATGGAGTTCATGGCGGTCAACCTCCAGTGCGCCCACCACCTGATCTTGGGCCGGCTAGCGCTGGAGGACTTGAAAGCCATCATCTCCATGAAGCAATTGTGCCTGAAGTTCCCCACCAACGACGGCATCAGCTACGCCAGAGGAAACCAGAGGATAGCCAGGGCATGCTACCTCAAACTGACGAGGCCGGCCGAGAGGGAAGGCCAGAGGATAGACACCATCACGACCGCCGTCGCCATGGACGAGGAGAGGCCACATGCGGAGCCGGTCGAGGAGGTCGAGGAAATCCCTCTGGATACCTCCCGGCCGGAGCGGGTTCTCAGAGTCGGGAAGCAACTCCCCCAGGACCAACGAGGCGCCATCCTCCTCGTCCTACGGTCATACGCCGTTGTCTTCGCGTGGGGCCCGGACGATATGCCAGGCATCATCCGCCAGGTGATCACTCACCGGCTGACCGTCGATCCGGCCTCCGCGCCTGTCAAGCAGAAGCAGCGCTACTTGTCCGCCGACAGGCGGGACTTCGTCAAAGGGGAGGTCGCCATGCTCCTCTCAATCAAACACATTAAAGAGGTGAAGTACCTGACATGGTTGGCCAACGTTGTCCTCGCCCAGAAACCGCCGACGTTCAGAATGTGTGTTGATTACACTGACCTGAACAAGGCGTGCCCCATGGACTCGTTCCCTCTCCCCAACATTGATCAGCTAATGGACGAGACGGCGGGGTGCGAGTTGATGTCGTTCCTCGACGCCTTCAGAGGGTACCACCAAATCTCCATGCATGAAGATGATGCTGAGAAGACGGCATTCATGACCCCAGAGGGAATCTTTTGCTACCTCGTCATGGCCTTCGGACTCAAAAACTCCGGCGCCACCTACACTAGGATGGTGGCCAAGATCTTCAGGGCGGTCCTTGGCCGGACGATGGAGGCGTACGTCGACGACATGATCGTCAAGAGCAGGCAGGCCACCTCCCACGCCGACGACCTCCGGGAAATCTTTGAAATAATGAAGGAGTTCAGGCTCCGCCTCAACCCCAAGAAGTGCGCCTTCGGCGTCCAGGGCGGCAAGTTCCTCGGCTACATGGTCAGCCGGAGAGGCATCGAGATAAACCCGGAGAAGACGTAGGCTATCATCAACATGGAGCCGCCCCGCAACGTCAAGGAGGTCCAGCGACTGACGGGGCGCCTGGCGGCCTTAAACCGGTTCCTCTCCAGGTCAGCCGAGAGGGCACTCCCCTTCTTTCAGATCATGCGTAAAGCCAACAGCTTCAAGTGGACGACGGAGTGCCAGGAAGCATTCGACGAATTGAAAAGGTACCTGTCGTCCCCTCCCGTGCTCTCCAAGCCCAAAGCCGGCGAAACCCTCTTCTTGTACTTAGGGGTGAGCACGTCGGCCATCAGCTCCGTGCTCATCCGTGAGGACGAAGGGGCGCAAAAGGCCATTTTCTACATCAGCAAGACACTTAGGGAGGCCGAGCTCAGGTACTCCCCCATTGAGAAGACGGTGCTAGCCATCGTCCACACGGTGAAGAAGCTGGGGCACTATTTCCAGGCCCACACCGTCCATGTGCTGACCCAGCAGCCTCTCGGTGCACTCATGAGGAGCCCCACCAGCTCCTCAAGGATGGTGAAATGGGCGATCTTCCTCAGCCAGTTTCAAATTGAGATCAAGCCAAGGCCATCCATCAAAGGGCAAGCCTTGGCCGACTTCGTCATCGAATGCACAGCAAGGGAGACGGCCGTCGCCAACCCCGGGCTGGAGCCGGACGATACATGGACCCTGTTCACTGACGGCTCGTCGGCCGCGAAATCATGCGGCGGTGGCGTCGTCCTCATATCCCCTGAAGGATTCAGAGCTTACTATGCCATCCGCTTCAACTTCAGGGTATCCAACAACGAAGCCGAGTATGAGGCCCTCCTCAGCGGTCTCAGACTCGCAGCCGGCCTCAAGGCCAAGCACCTCAAAATCAAGTGCGACTCCAAACTGGTAGTGGGCCAGGTGGAGGGATCGTACGAAGCAAAGGAAGGCCGGATGAAGCAGTACAAACAAGCGGCGGAGGAGTTGCTGAAAGCGTTTGAAACCCACGAGATCACTCAGATCCCAAGGGCCGAGAACGCCGAGGCCGACATCCTCTCCAAACTCAGCTCGGACACCCCGGAGCACATCTCCTAGCTGGCCAAGATCGAGGAGTTGAGCATGTCCAGCATTCATGCCAGCCCCGTCTTGTGCGTCCAACAACGACCAGAGGACTGGATCTCCGACATTGTCACCTTCATCACAACAGGGGAGCTGCCCCCAGACGAGGAGAGGGCCAAACTTGCCAAACTCAGGGCCCCAAGCTACACCATCGAGGATGGCAAACTCTACAAGCGATCTTACAATGGCACTCTCCTTGGATGCCTCCACCAGGATGAGGCCGACATAGCCATGGAAGAAGTTCATTGTGGCGTCTGCTCCTCGCACCAGGGCCCTTTCAGCATGTCCCGGCGTCTCGTCGTCCAGGGCTTCTTCTGGCCGACGATGGCACGAGACTGCGCTGACCTGGCCAGGAAGTGCACCACATGCCAGGTACTCCAGAAGGCCCCTGGTCGGCCAGCTGTCAACTACGCCCCCGTCAGCACCGCAATTCCATTCTCCAGATGGGACCTGGTCGGCCCCCTGCCCAGAGCCGCCGGGAATAACCGCTACATCATCGTCGCCGTCGACTACTTCACCAAGTGGGTCGAGGCGGAGCCCTTGGCTAGCATCACGGGGGCCAGATGCCAAAAATTTGTTTACAAGAACATCATCACACGCTTTGGCGTCCCCCAGGAGATTATATCAGACAACGGCACCCAATTCGAGGCAGTCCCTTTCCAAGAACTCCTCTGGGAGTTTGGGGTAAAGCATCATTTCTCCTTCGTTGCCTACCCTCATGGCAACGAGCAGGTCGAGAACGCCAACAGAACAATTATGGAGGGGCTGAAGAAGAAGCTCCAGGCCGCAGGAGGTAGTTGGGTCGACGAGCTCCCCAACATCCTGTGGTGCTACAGAACCACGCCGAGGAGGGCGACAGGTGAAACGCCTTTCGCCCTGTGCTACGGCTTTGAAGCAAAGGCGCCCACGGAAGTCGCCATCCCCAGCCGACGGGTGGAACAATACGAGCCTGACGCCAACGAGGAAAGCATGAAGATTGACCTACACCTGGTCGATGAGAGGCGTGAGCAAGCTTACGTCCGAGCAGAGAACTACCGGCGTCAAGTAAAATCATACTATGCCGCCAAGGTACGTTCCCGGGAATTTCAGGTGGGGGACTACGTCCTCCGCCGAAGGGAAGCAAGCCGGCCGACAAAGGGTGGCAAACTAGCATTGAAGTACGAAGGGCCCTACATCGTCAGTGCCGTGGTCAAACCCGGCACCTACAAGCTTAAACACCCGAATGGGTCCAATGTACCACGAACGTGGAATGTACACCATCTGGTGAAGTTTTATCAGTAATCTGAAGGAGGTGTAGACGGCGAAGCCCTCGCCCCTTAACGGGTTACTGATTGAACGCCACCCTCGGCCTCGAGCCACTTATGAATAAAATCATGTTCCTGATTTTTCTCTCTGGAATTTAAAGTAAAACATTAGCAGGTGCCCCCATCGGCCACCTTAGAGCGAAAGGCTCAGGTATGGCCGACGTGGCCCCTTGCATTTGCAGCCTACGAGCGACAGGCTCCGGCACTCCATTGTATTTTGTATCAGCGAAGGGCTCAGGCCTAGCTGAGAGAGCACATCGTCCCGGCCCCGTAAGCCTAGAAGTGAAACGCTCAGGTATGGCCGACGATGTCCCCAGGACGAGGGGCCCACAAACGGCCCACGTCTTGAAACGGGAAGCTCACCGCATCGTCCACGCGCCAGATCGCAGGACGACAGGCCTGAAATCATGGCCGAGGTGACAAAATCCCAAAACTCAGGGATGGGCAACGACAGCCGTTGGAAACCGACCAAAAGTCTAGCCCGCGTCATAAATAGGCGACGGGACCCGCCCTGAGATCACGGACGTTATAAACGAAGTCCGAACCGGCCGAAGGACGAGCACACCCTTCGGCCGAAGCCTGAAAGAAGGATACTCCCCGAAAAAAAAAATAATATAAGGGAAAAAGAGGGAAGCCGACGGCCGTGCACACTGGCCGGCCTCGAGCAATGAAAAAATAAAATCCCCACAACTCAGGCCCAACTAGGCCAAGTACATATCAGTTGAACACAAGTGTAGTATCACTGACAAGTAACATGGACGACACGTCCACGCACTACAAGGGAATGATCAAGGCCGAAACACACGCCCATAAAACCCTAACCGCATCGGTTGGGTGACACGCGAGAGGTGACCTTCATCGGCCACAGTCCTTTGAAGCACCAACGCTTGGTATGAAACAAAGAATCACAATCCTGAGGATGACCAGGACGAAGCGGGCACTTATCACACCTGCGGAAGAATCAAGCAATCAGGAAACAATCCTTACTTGCCACAGCACCCCGGATAGCCGATACAGGCACCGGAACCCAGGCTGTTGGTCAAGCAAAAGGCCTTTGGGAATTTATTCAAGTGTTTACCAAACACTTAGGGAAAATTCTGAGGAAAAAGGTTCCTCAAGAAGGAACTAGGGCTAGCCGACAAAGGTAGGGCCTTATCTTGTGGAAAGCAAGGGGCACCCTCATCGGCCACAAAGCCAGACCTTGGCCGATGATGGCAGATCCACCTCCTAGCCGGCAGCGGTACCACAAAGAAGGAACTATGTCCTACATTTATACTTAGAAAATATTCTAAGTACTTAGATGGAGGAACTCTAGGCGAAGCGGGTACCTGTATACTCCAAAGCCGTTAGCCACCTACGCCTTGCATATGTGCTTAGAAAAAATTCAAAGTCCAAAAGAGTAAGGTAAGGTGCCCTTATCGGCCACAACACAAGGATGAAGGCCGACAACGACACTGGTTCAAACACTTGGGCAATCTCCCAAAGCATCTGTCAACAATGAGAAATCCAATGCCAGGACGATGAGAACACTCATCCACTTGAAGTTAGACACTTAGAAACATTCTAACAAAAAGAAGAATGGGACAACGCCAGGACGGAGCGGACACCACGGTCCAGGCCGGAAGGGAAAGCACCTAAGTGAATCCAAAAACACTTAGGACATTTTTGAAAAAATCCTAAGTGTTATGATACTACATCAACACCGGTCAAGCCGACCAAGCCACTGTTAGGAAATTGATGTAACGTACCTCGAAAGTACGGCAGCGGAAGTTTAAAATTTTCTCAAACAGATCTTTCCTGATTATGACAAAATAACGAATATGATAATTATAACAGATCTGAGTTAGAACTTACAGATCTTCCAGCCTAGCGGTGATAATCCTTGACCTTAGGTATCCACGTGATTTCTCCTCTCCGAAAGAACGGTTAGATCTCCCTAAGAGAAAGGCTAGGAAATCTCTTTGCGGGGAAATAAACTGGTAATACTGAATCTAAAAACTGGTCTACAAATTATGAAGGAGAAGGATGTATTTATACTAGTTCGAAACTAGTTTTCCAATCACAATGAAAGTCTTTCTAATTAATGAGTTCTAATCCTACTAGGACCAATACTCCTAATTAATTAAATGAGTAGATAAAATAAAACAAAATAATAATAATAATAATAATAATTGAAATGTGGCTGCACGCCACTTTCTAATTATTATATATTAATATTTATTTTATTTACTTTTCTTTTAATTCCAAATTACAAAAGAAAATATCTACTTTATTTAATAATAAATACATCTTATTTAAGTATGATAAATCTAATTTATCTTACTTAATTAATTCTATCAAATAGAACTCTCCTTCAGCTTCATGAATTAAATATGTTTAATCTAATTAATATTTAATTCATTTTCAGTATTACGAATTAAATATTATTTAATCCAATTAATAATATTTAATTCCTTCTAACAATTCAATCGGAAGGTATAATCACTTGTTGTGTGACCCATAGGGCCTTATATATTAAGCACTAATCAAATTAAGGTCTTAGCGAATCCCTAGACGATTCTCCAGACAAACTTAATATATAAGGACCTTTGCGAGGACTATACAAACTCCCTGTAATATAGAGCTCATAGTGATACGGTCCTTTCATTCAGCGAACATTCAACCAAGCCAATGACTTTATGATCCATCTAGATATGAGAAGTAGAATGTTCTCTCTTAATCTATTATGAGGAATGAATCCTTTCTTGGCTCAACTACTACTTCATGTGCTTCGTGATGCACCCAACACATGCCGTATCTTCCCCGATTGGAGTGCAAGCGTTGGTCATGGTCAAAGTACATCACTCCGCACATGTAGTACGTATTGACCTCAAGTCGGAGGAATATTACACTACTCTATACGCCGATAATCCCATAGACACATGAATAGAACTTATCAAATGGTTTCTCGGTGGGTATGCCAATATTCTCTAAAATATCTATGTGACCATCATGAATTACAGGAACTCATAGTCGTGAGATCAACTATACTTTCTAAAAGTATGATGCAGTCCACATACCAATCTTATCGCATATCATCAATATCCCATTCTTGATGATCATTGATTGGGGCTATTTTAGGACCTTATGTTATATCATATAAGCTCTCACTTACTTATTGACAACATAAATCCAAGGGAACACAATTATGATTAAAACATTAACAATCGAAAACAATCATTCATAAAGTGTAATACCGTGTATATATCAAATATAAAAACTAAATGTGATCAAGTACATATGTCTTTAAAGAAATGATTGTTGCTAGGACATATATATACTAACAATCTCCCACTTGGCCTAGTGCCAATCACCAATGCGTCTAACACCTAGATTCTCAAAATGTCTAGTATGTTTCTCACAGCTCAAAGGTTTGGTGAAGGGATCAGCCAAATTGTCCTCAGTGGAAACACGTTCTATTGCAACCTCTCCTCTTGCTATCTGCTCTCGAATCACATGATAGCGCCTCGACACATGTCCATTCCTCTTGTCGCATCTTGGTTCCTTTGCTTGTGCAACAGCACCAGTATTGTCACAATAAATGGTTATTGGATGACTATCATTTGGAACAACCCCTAATTCTTTGAGGAATTCACGTATCCATACGGCCACTTTAGCTGCTTCTGATGCAGCAATGTACTCGGCTTCTGTTGTCGAATCAGCTGTAGTGTCTTGCTTGGAACTCTTCCAGTCTACTGCTGCTCCATTGAGATTAAAAACATAACCTGATTGTGACTTATAGTCATCCTTATCTGTCATGAAGCTAGCGTCAGAGTAACCAGATGCTATTAGTTTCTCTTGTCCACCATAAACCAAGAAATATTCTTTAGTTCGTCTAAGATACTTAAGAATAGTCTTAACAGCACTCCAATGTCGTTCTCCTGGATTATTTTGATATCGACCAACAATACTAAGCGCATAAGCCACATCTGGCCTAGTACAGATCATAGCATACATGATTGAACCAATTGCAGAAGCATATGGAATCCCTCTTATGCGTTTGATCTCATCATCAGTTGAAGGACTATCCTTCTTTGATAACGATATCCCATGACCCATCGGGAGGAATCCTTTCTTAGATTCTTCCATTTTAAATCGATGTAGTATTTTGTCAATATACGTGGATTGTGAAAGACCTAACATCCTGTTAACTCTGTCTCTATAGATCTTAATCCCAAGGATATAACAGGCTTCACCTAGATCTTTCATCATGAAGATATTGGATAACCATTCTTTCACGGACTTCAATAAGGGGATATCATTCCCTATGATCAGAATGTCATCAACATATATGACCATAAAGACCACGCTATCCTTGCTGCGTTTTTTATATACACACGCATCCTCATTGCTTCTGATGAAGCCAAACGATTTGACCGCTTCATCAAAACGGATATTCCAACTCCTTGAGGCTTGCTTTAGCCCATATATGGATTTCTCCAATTTACATACTGATTTGGGATTTGACTTGGATATAAAACCTTCAGGTTGTACCATGTACACCTCCTCCTTGAGGTTTCCATTAAGGAAAGCAGTTTTGACATCCATTTGCCAAATTTAATAATCATAGTATGCTGCTATCGCAAGCAAAATTCGAATGGACTTGAGTTTTGCAACGGGCGAATAGGTGTCACTATAGTCAATTCCCTCTCTTTGACTATAACCTTTAGCCACTAGCCTAGCTTTGTATGTTTGCACCTTGCCTTTGGCATCAATTTTCTTCTTGAAAACCCATTTGCATCCAATGGGTCTAACCCCAACAGGCAAGTCAACCAAGTTCCATACTTGATTGATATACATCGAGTCCATTTCAGATTTCATGGCTTCTTGCCACCTCTCTGAATCAATATCTAATATTGCTTCAGTGTAAGTCTTAGGTTCATCCTTGTCAGGAATTTCAACATCATCATGATCCTCCATGAGGAAGCCAAACCTAGTTGGTTCATGACGAATCCTAGTAGACCTACGAAGTTGAATATTTTGTGATTGTTCAGGCTGCTCATTCTGATTGTGAAGAGGTTCTCTTGCATTGGACTGTCCAATGCTCGGAGAATTTTCTGGTGCTACACTTTTAAGTGTTTCCAGAGAAGGAGAAGTAGGTGCAGAAGGAATGACAACCATGTCATTTCTTTCATGCCTAATAGGAACCACTTGCTGGTGCGAGGTGCTTCCTATATTACTCCCACTAGCTGAAGGATATCCTCCTAGAGACATACTTCCGCTTAATCCTCCCACTAAATCCTTGTTTTGACCATCTAACAAGTCTTCATCCTCTATGTTATTTTGTGATTCTTGAATTTCTTCTAGTACTATCTTCTCACGATTGAATTCCTTGAAGACCAAGTCTTCTTCTAGGAACCGTGCCTGTCTGGAAATAATGATTTTATGTTCCTCAGGATGATAGAAATAATATCCCCTAGTTTCTTTAGGATACCCCACAAAATAACATCTCTCACTTCTAGCTCCTAACTTATCAGTGTGCAATTTATTTACATAAGCAGGGCAACCCCACACTTTAATATGTGAAAGAACAGGCTTCTTATTACACCATAACTCATATGGTGTCTTTTGCACTGATTTAGATGGAACTCTATTCAGAATGTATATCGAAGTTTGCAATGCATACCCCCAAAGAGATGTTGGAAGAGACGTGGAATTCATCATGGACCTAACCATTTCTAACAAGGTTCTATTTCTCCTTTCAGAGACACCATTCAATTGAGGTGTTCTTGGAGGAGTCCATTGTGACTGAATTCCCTGACCTTTTAAGTAATCGAGAAACTCCTTACTCAAGTATTCCCCTCCACGATCAGATCGTAGAGTCTTGATACTCTTGTCAAGTTGCTTCTCTACTTCAGCCTTATACTCCATGAATTTCTCAAAAGCTTCTGATTTGTGTTTCATAAGATACACCAATCCAAACCTAGAGAAATCGTCAGTAAACGTGATGAAGTAAGAAAAACCTCCTCTAGCTTGAGTTGGGAATGGTCCACACACATCTGTGTGAACCAATTCAAGCACTTCTTTGGCCCGTAGTCCTTTTCCAAGAAAAGGTTTACTCGTCATTTTAGCTGAGAGACACGAATCGCAATTGCCATATGATTCAAAATCAAATGACGTTAAGTAATTTAATTTACTTAGCCTTGCTATTCTGGCTTCATTAATATGACCAAGCCTACAATGCCAAAGATATGTGGTATTTTTCAGATTACTTAACCTTGGTCTTTTATTTTGTACATTTAATATGTCATGTCTACAATTAAGAACATATAAACCATTCATAAGAGGAGCATTTCCATACACAATACCATTTTGTGAAAAACAACAAGTGTTATTAGCAAAATGAAAAGAAAAACCCTCAATGTCTAACATAGGAATGGAAATTATGTTCTTTGTTATAGAAGGAACAAAATAACAATTATTTAGTTCTAATCTATAACCACTGGGTAAATCTAATATATAAGTCCCTACACGTTCAGCAGCAACTTTTGCTCCATTTCCTACACGTAGGTCAATCTCACCCAGCCTAACTGCTCTACTGTCATTTAGGCCTTGCACACTATTGCAAATGTGTGAGCCACAAGCCGTATCTAATACCCAACAGTGAGAGTTAGTTGTAAACATATTAATATCAATGACAAAAATGCCTAAGCTAGAAGCACTCGATGCTTTGGCTAGATTAGTCCTGTATATCTCACAATCTCTCTTCCCATGTCCTATCTCTTTGCAGTAGAGACATACATCATTTGGTACCTCAGCAATGTGATTCTTCTGAATGTCCTTGTCAAACATGGCTAATTCAAAGGAGCTAACATCAAGGATCTCGGGTACACATGTATCAAATACATGTTCGATAATTTCTTGCCTAAGAACGAAACGCATATTTTGTTCCAAGTCTAGAAAGTTTGGTTCAATCAGATTATTTGTATCCAAGATACTTCTCAATGATGAATTCGACATACCTAAAAGCCTAAAGAAGTTCAAATAGAACGGAATTAAAACCATATATTAATTCCTATGATCACATCTAGTTAACTAAATAATATGGACTTTTAATTATTTAGCTCCCACTATTTTTACATGCTCTTTGACCCCAATAAAAGGAACATGGAATGTTTTACAATCATAGTGGCCAAAATCCTCATTCATACTATTACAGTCTCAGCTTGGGCTGATCACTGCAATAATATAATGGGTAGGTCCCTAGACCAATTACGTCCAAGCAACTTTTGGTTGATCAATTTTTAAATTGATCGACATCCCTAAATTAACACTGACGCTTGGGCGACTCGAGCTAATTTAAGTAAATCAAAACCATCACACGATCACAAACATATGTATCTATAAATTAGTTTTATATTTTGTCGAATGGAATAAACACTTGGGTGAAATACTCTTCATCGAAAAAATATTTCTACCAATTTAATTATGATGGGTGATGTCGTTATCCTAGATAAGATTTAAATTATAATTTATGGGGAACATTTAGCGGGGTATTAAATCATTTTATTTAATCAAGATGCTAAAACATATTATCAAATAATATGTTAACGAGATCTAACTCAGACCGATAAATTTAAAGCATGCATTATAAATCGAATTTATAAACGGATACAATTAACGATTAAAGTAAAATCATGCTAAAAAAAAATTCAACCGGTAAATTATAATCTGAAATTAATAATTCCCTTAATCTCTAAGATTGTTAATTAATCTAATTAAAAGGAGATTAATATAATACTTCACTACGTACAAAAAGAATCAAGTTACTTTTGTATTAGGACTTTCACATCCTAATCAAATTAGAGTCCAACTCGGAAGAGTTTTAACTAAAACACAATTACTTAGATCAAGCAATTCTACTCCGTATTAGACACTTCAAAACAATTGTAAGGAAGGTTCCCAAAGTATGTTGAATTTGGTCTTAAACAAACAATTTGGAAAGAAGGTCTCACTAACTAATCGCACAACCCACTGCTGCAGCGTTCATCAACCACAACATTGGAAATTTTAGTTCATAAGTCGTTGATTTTCCTTAGCCGGTCTTCAAAATCGAATCAGGACTAATGCCAACATATCGGAAGAGAAAAGAAAAAAAACATTCTTTTATCTAGGTGATCTGTTAGCAGTTAGTACTTAGATTTTAACTCCAAAATTAAAAATCAATTACGTAACAAATCATGTGCACATACAGTTCTCAAATTGTTCTAGATCTAATCAAATTTTAAAAACGATTTCGGCTAGAATACTATGTCTAGAAACACTTATTTTGATCCACACCGAAAAATAATCAACCAAAATTCGTATAATGTCATTAAAATCAGTTTGGCTCTGATACCACTGATAGGAAATTGATGTAACGTACCTCGAAAGTACGGCAGCGGAAATTTAAAATTTTCCCAAACAGATCTTTCCTGATTATGACAAAATAACGAATATGATAATTATAACAGATCTGAGTTAGAACTTACAGATCTTCCAGCCTAGCGGTGATAATCCTTGACCTTAGGTATCCACGTGATTTCTTCTCTCCGAAAGAACGATTAGATCTCCCTAAGAGAAAGGCTAGGAAATCTCTTTGCGGGAAAATAAACTGGTAATACTGAATCTAAAAACTGGTCTACAAATTATGAAGGAGAAAGATGTATTTATACTAGTTCGAAACTAGTTTTCCAATCACAATGAAAGTCTTTCTAATTAATGAGTTCTAATCCTACTAGGACCAATACTCCTAATTAATTAAATAAGTAGATAAAATAAAACAAAATAATAATAATAATAATAATTGAAATGTGGCTGCACGCCACTTTCTAATTATTATATATTAATATTTATTTTATTTACTTTTCTTTTAATTCCAAATTACAAAAGAAAATATCTACTTTATTTAATAATAAATACATCTTATTTAAGTATGATAAATCTAATTTATCTTACTTAATTAATTCTATCAAATAGAACTCTCCTTCAGCTTCATGAATTAAATATGTTTAATCTAATTAATATTTAATTCATTTTCAGTATGACGAATTAAATATTATTTAATCCAATTAATAATATTTAATTCCTTCTAACAATTCAATCGGAAGGTATAATCACTTGTTGTGTGACCCATAGGGCCTTATATATTAAGCACTAATCAAATTAAGGTCTTAGCGAATCCCTAGACGATTCTCCAGACAAACTTAATATATAAGGACCTTTGCGAGGACTATACAAACTCCCTGTAATATAGAGCTCATAGTGATACAGTCCTTTCATTCAGCGAACATTCAACTAAGTCTAGAACATGATATAGTGTCTATCCCAATAACTCAGTCTCTGTTTCTCAATCTTTCTAGATGATCCATAACGATCATATTCGATATCCAAAACGAATATATCTTTGCATTGGCCAATGACTTTATGATCCATCTAGATATGAGAAGTAGAATGTTCTCTCTTAATCTATTATGAGGAATGAATCCTTTCTTGGCTCAACTACTACTTCATGTGCTTCGTGATGCACCCAACACATGCCGTATCTACCCCGATTGGAGTGCAAGCGTTGGTCATGGTCAAAGTACATCACTCCGCACATGTAGTACGTATTGACCTCAAGTCGGAGGACTATTACACTACTCTATACGCCGATAATCCCATAGACACATGAATAGAACTTATCAAATGGTTTCTCGGTGGGTATGCCAATATTCTCTAAAATATCTATGTGACCATCATGAATTACAGGAACTCATAGTCGTGAGATCAACTATACTTTCTAAAAGTATGATGCAGTCCACATACCAATCTTATCGCATATCATCAATATCCCATTCTTGATGATCATTGATTGGGGCTATTTTAGGACCTTATGTTATATCATATAAGCTCTCACTTACTTATTGACAACATAAATCCAAGGGAACACAATTATGAATAAAACATTGACAATCGAAAACAATCATTCATAAAGTGTAATACCGTGTATATATCAAATATAAAAACTAAATGTGATCAAGTACATATGTCTTTAAAGAAATGATTGTCGCTAGGACATATATCCAAGGGAACACAATTATAAAGCTCTCACTTACTTATTGACAACATAAATCCAAGGGAACACAATTATGAATAAAACATTGACAATCGAAAACAATCATTCATAAAGTGTAATACCGTGTATATATCAAATATAAAAACTAAATGTGATCAAGTACATATGTCTTTAAAGAAATGATTGTCGCTAGTACATTGTCGCTAGCGAATTCCCGCTCCGACAGAGGAAGCTTGGCCTGCTCTTCTGGATCCTTCATCAGCTTTGGCAGCTTCAAGTTCCGTCTAGCCCACCCGGATGTGTAATTCATGGCCTTCAGAGCACGAGACAGCCGTCGACACAGGAGCCTCTGCATCCGCTCCTGGCCCATGTTATAATAAACGGCCATCTCCCTACTGAAATACTCCTGGCCGACGGGGGAGTTCATCCCCCAATTTTCAATCCTGGCGGCCACCACCTCATAGCACCAGGGAAGCCTCTCATCGGCCTTCCACCCCTCGGCCAGGAACTTCTCAACGGCCTCATCAGCAGCCTTCACAGCGGCGGCCTCGGCCTCAGCTTTCGCCTTCACGGCTTCCTCGTTCTTGCGCCGCTCGGCCTCCAGCGCCCTTTGGCTCTCCTCGAGCTTGGCCAGGGCATCGTCCCTGGCTGCAGCGGCTTCATCGGCCCTTTGCTGCAAAGCCTTGGCATCCTCCCGGAGCCGATCCAGGCAAGCTACCGCCTCGTCGGCCGAGGCAGCCTTCTGCTCCAGCTCCTTCAAACGAGCTATCTCCCGGTACTGCCTCTTATGGCTCTCCATGAGCATAAAGGCACTCTACAAAAAAAGAGAGGGCAAATCAAGACTCAGACAACTAACTCTACATGGACGACGAGAAAATTACACATTACAAAGCAGAGAACTTACTTGGACAAGGAGGTCCATGCCACCCTCGTACACCTTCACGTCCCCGAGCTTCTTGAGGTAAGCCCGGTCTTTGGCTGGCATGGCCTGTGCCAGCACATCGTGGCCGAGGACGGCATCGTCAAACACACCCCCGCCGACGGGGTATTCCACCACCTTCTGGTAGGTGGCAGCGGCGACCTCCTTGCCAACCCTCCTCGTCCGTGGCTCTTGGACGATAGGGAGCGATTGGGCGGCATCACTTGGAGCAGCAGTAAGGTCCACGAGGGGACCACTATCGTCCACGCTCGGGACAGTCAGAGTACCGGCCTCGGTAGCCGGGGAAGGAGACGGTGCCCTCTTCGTCTTCTTGGCGACGTTCAGGCCGACTTCAGTTAATTTTTTCTGGCCGTCAGTGGCCGGCCTCTTCTTCTTCGATTGGGCAGGCTTTGGGGCCGCACCAGCAGTAGCCCCGCCTCCCTCGGCCGCGGCACGTCTGGCCGCCTCGGCCGCCTTTGCGGCCAACTCCTCGGCCGCCTTGGCCTTTGCTATAGCCATGATGGAGCGACGGTCCATGACAAAATCTACAAAGGAAAAACACAACAGATTAGTAAGGCAAAAGAACAAAGCATAAAGACAGAAAGCCGAAGAAATAATTACCATCGGCCTCAGCAGGAATGCCCAAGTCCGGGCCATCGGCCTCTTCGAAGGTGGTGGTCATCCTCGGCCAGAGTTGGATGTCATCCTCCTTATCGCCATACATATGGTATCTCAAGAAGCTGAGGGTGGTCATCTTGTATTCCGTGATGTAATCCTTCACGCTCCTCGGCCCCCCTTCCAAGAAAGCCTCCACCTGAGCATCCAAGATAGAGCTCTTCGGCGGGTCATGCAAATTAAACCTCCCGGTATGGCCGAGAGAGGGAAACTCGGTGCCACTCTCACCAAGGGACACAAAAACGAACTTGCTCTTCCACCCATGAATGGACGTAGGCAAGTCCGTGAAGCTCCTCTTCTTCGGCAGCTGTTGAAGAGTAGCATAGGCCGCACAGTTTTTGTGGCTTCCTCGGCCGATCTGATACAGATTCATGAAAAGGGCCGTCGTCGGCCTGTAGCCCAACTCCTCACAGCGGAGCAAAAACCCCACCATCAAAGAATAGTTGTTCGGCGTCAGCAAGGCCGGAGGGAGCCCTACCATATCCAGGTATTCAGTGATGAAGGGGTGAAGGGGGAACCTCAGCCCCTTGGCAAAACTCATCGGGTATACTCCAAAGTATCCCGGTGGCGGAAGCAGAACATGGTCCGTCGGCCTGGGTGCCCTAACCCGCCCGTACGGCCCCACGTACATCTGGGCAACAAGGTAGTCGGCCGCGCTGCTCTCCGGCTTGATCAAGAAGATGTTTGTGAGATCCAGGTAAGAGATGCCCGGCCCGCTCTTCGGCCTCCTCACTCTTTTCGGCTTGCCGGCTCCCTTAACGGCGGACACCGGCCTCGGGCACGGAATAACAGCTGAAGTGGATGCCCCGTCCACCACTCGTGACGCAGCTGCGTCCTCACCTTTTGAAGATGAGGCGGACTCCTCGTCCTCGACCTCGTCGTCCACCGGCTCTTCGGATTTGTAGGGACTTAAATGCTGTATCTCCTCCTCGAGCACCTCATAGTCGAGTGACCTAGTGGAGGGCTGGTCGTCGTACGGATAGTAGTCCTCGTTCAAGCTCTTCATCATAACTACTACTACGAGCCTAGGGAGATTAACTTAGGATCTAAGGGTGTTCAAACGCCTAACACTAGATCACTAGCCTAGGAAGCAAAGTATGAAAAATGCAGAAGATTGCGATGAACACTAACCTTGTTCTTTCGTACAAGCGCAAATAGGCTAGAATTAAATCAACAAACAAGGAAACGAGATTTAAAACTAATCCAGACAGAAATATTCCCAATTTCGGACAACAAGTATCGAAACAAATATTCTTAACCGGAGAGTTTATCCACGAATCAATCAACAGAAAAAATCAAAAATAAAAAATCCAACACGTGATTAAATTTAAACCGGAAGAAATATTCACAATTTTGGACAACGAGTATCCAAACAAAATATTCTTCACTGAAAAAAATTAATCACAAACCAACAAGTAATCACAATTTAAACAAACAAGTAATTGCAATTTAAACTTGAATTTAAAATGAATGAACTACGAATAAATAATCACACAAAGGATTAGTAAACGTACCTGGGGCCGGGCACAACCGGCATCCAAGACCACGCAGGTCAGCAGCGGGGGAGCGAGGGGAAATAAATCTGGTGGCACTCCGGTACACCAAGGGTGGTTATCGCCAATTTACCTGAGCGGGGCCCGAGGTTGGGTTACCCAACTTACCGTAGGCAGCGTGGGCTGCTGTAGAGCACGGCGGCAGCGGACTGGACGGTGGCAGCACTCCCTGGAAGGCGGCAGCAGCAGGACCGAGGCTGGCAGCAGCTTTCCTGAGGCGGCAGAAGCTCTGGACGGCGCTTGAACTCTTCTGGACCGGTGGCAGGCGACTCCAGACGGCGGCGAGGCGGCGGCAAGGCGACGACAGGCGACGGCAAGGCGGCGACAGACCTCCAATGGCTCTGATACCACTGCAAGAACTCGAATCCAGCTCAGGTCTCACTTCTTTGACACCCACAAATGATGAATTCAAACCACTAGGTCTCAAAGGAAAGAAATGGGCGTCAACCTTCAATGTATTTTCAGCCAACTCAACTAAGGCTCCACAAAGGTGCTATTTAGGAAGAAGGGTTTCGGCCGAGCTATATCATCGACAGAGAACGAGAGAGAATAAATAGGCAGAGTAATGATAATAAGGATGATAACTTACCTTACAAAGGAGATACGCACATTACTGCCCAGAGAAAGGAAAGTGTCGCGAGAGGGAAGAAGTCGATCGTCAAAGATCAGAATAGCGTAGTGCGGAAGAGAAGAAAGAGCAAGGGCCGGGTGTATCCTAAGTTGAGTTGGGCTTACGAAAATAATGGGCCAATACCTAACAAACTCATTCACCCAATTTAAGTGTGAATAGAGCTTTCATATAAATCTCCCATATAAATAAGCAGCTAGCCTGAAATGGAGAAGCAAAATAGGGTGAGGTGCATATATCTTATCTATTCAGTAGAGAGACTCAAACAATGAGAGAAAATGAGAAAATAGTGCTGCACTGTTTAGTTGTTCCATTTCCAACCCAAGGACACATAAACCCAATGATCCAATTCTCCAAACGCTTACAACACGAAGCAGCCATTAAAATCACACTCGCCCCAACCCTATTCATATTCAATCAAACCATGAAACACCAAATCCCCTCCACCACTACTTCCTCCCCTTTCACCATTCACCCCATCTCAGACGGTTATGATGAAGGTGGCTTTGCTTCAGCTGAAAACTTTGAGCATTACTTAGAAACCTTCAAGAAAGTGGGCTCAAGAACTATAACAGAGCTAATTCAGGAGCAAAAGAGCAAAGGGTCACCTGTGGATTGCATCATTTATGACGCTTTCATGCCTTGGGTTCTTGATGTTGCCAAGAACCTTTCTTTATTTGGGGCAGTGTTCTTCACAATGTCTTGTGCAGTGGGAAACATCTGCTACCATGTTAACAGTGGCTTGCTTGACCTTCCATTGAAGAAAAAAGAGGATGATGATGATGATGGCATATTGCTGCAGCTGCCTGGGTTGGCTCCACTTATGGCCACAGATTTTCCATCTTTCATTTCTGATTTTGGGTCTTATCCACCTTTCTTGAAAATGCTTGTGGATCAGTTCTCTAATGTCAAGTCTGCAGACTGGATCTTCTGCAATACCATCTATGAACTGGAGCAAAGGGTTAGTTTGTATTTCGTACCTTGTAGTAGTCTCTTAATTTACCTTTCTCGAAAAGTTATGCTTTTTGTTAAGTTTTAGGCCATTTTCACATTTGATTCTTCATTTTCCTCTTTATGATGACAATGCACGGAAATCGGCCGGCAAAAAGATGGGTAGGATTAGAAGTGTCAAGAGATTTATAGTTTTGCATCAAAAATGAAAAATTTGATAGTAAAGGATGAAATGAAAACAAATTGATGAAAAACATTTACTTGATTCTCTCTGTTAGTTTTCAAATGCTATGTGGTTATCTTTATCTTCAACCTTTCATTTTTTGTCTTTTCCAAAATAATTTTCACTTTCATTTTATTGAAAAAATTCGTTTTCAACGATTTATCTATCTTCTGCACAACTTTACACCACACAATATTTCACCTTTTTAATCTATGTTCAAAATTTATTTGGAAGATTATATTGTCCAAAGTTATGGCTATCTCTATATCATTTGTTTTTTTGTTAGTTGTTCAAACAAATTTTTTTGGTGTCATAATTCTTTCGAAATAATTTCACTTTTGATCCTATAAGTTTTATGTTCCATATTTAGTTCATGTCTTTCATTTTCTTCAATTTTGATACTTGACTAGTGTTTTTTGATCTTTTATGGTCCTTCTCCGGCGGTTTTAACTACCGGAAACATTGCTGTAAGATCATACAACAACAACATCAAGCCTTAGTCCCAAAAGATATTAGGGTCGGCTATTCATATTTCGATTCATCTCATGTGATGTGACTAGGTGATACTGTTGGCCGTCACACGCCTATCACAACACCCTCCTCCTTTATCCTGACTTGAGACATACCAAAAAATGATATTATGGCGGAGTTTTTGCAAAAACACAATAGTCATATATCAAAAGTGCACAAAATGTGAGATGTGAACCAATTGAGGAATTGACCTAAAACTCATAGGATCAAAAATGAAATTTTTTCTAATTCCTTCAAACTGATCTGTTTGGCAAATAGTGACTAGAAATAGCCAAATAGGCAATGAAAATGAAATTTTATTAATATGTGGTCCAGCCTTGTAAAATATGAATCACAATCAATATTTGATTAGACCTTCATATCTATTTAGAACTTTTCGTCTTTATATAATCTAGTATGCAAAGTATGTATTTACTTGAAATTAGTTTGAACAAATGTTCAAAACTGATTTACTTAGAGCTCATTTGGAGATGGCTTTTCTATTGATATGTTAGACTTTGGTGAACTCTCTAAAAATAGAAAAGCTTTGGGTACGTATTCTGTTTTTTCTGCTCATCATGACCAATAAGACATATTTGGCTACCAAACAAACAACTTATTTGTTTGAAGTATTTCTTTCCTTCCAAACTTCTATACTTTCCTCATTTTTTCTCCCTAGCATTGTCGGAATTCCAAAGGGACCCTAAAATATGTGTATCTTTTTTGGATAGGAAGTTGAATGGATGAGAAAGCAATTGCCATTGAAGGCAATTGGTCCAACCATACCTTCAATGTATGTTGACAAGAGGCTTGAGAATGACAAAACATATGGTCTTAGCATATACCAGCCAAGAACTGACGTGTGCATGAAATGGCTAAATGAACGCTCCGAAGGCTCAGTCATCTATGTGTCCTTCGGGAGCATGGCGGAGCTAAAGGAGGAGCAAATGGAGGAGTTAGCATTAGGACTAAAGAAAAGCAACCACTACTACATGTGGGTAATCAGAGCATCAGAAGAATCAAAACTTCCAAGAGACTTCTCTGCGGAGAAGGGGTTGATAGTGACGTGGTCCCCACAACTAGACGTTTTGTCACACAAGGCGGTCGGTTGCTTCGTGACACATTGTGGCTGGAACTCAACTCTGGAAGCGTTGACACTAGGTGTGGCTATGGTGGCCATTCCGGTGTGGACCGACCAAGGAACTAATGCTAAGTATGTGAGTGATGTTTGGGAAATAGGAATCAGGGCTAAGAAGGATGATAGGGGGATTGTGGTGAAAGGTGAGGTGGAGAGGTGTGTGAGAGAAGTGATGGAAGGAGGAAAGGGTAAAGAGATTAGAAGAAATGCTGCCAATTGGAAAGGGATCATTAGAAAGGCTATTAATGAAAATGGAAGTTCTGATTTGAATATCAAGGAGTTCATTGCTGAATTGTCTCAATCTAAGTTGGAGAAGTTAGCACATTAATGCTCCAACCTCTACTCCAAATGATCATTTGTTTAGGAGAGACATACATGACTTCCCTTAAAGAAATCTAGCCCAAATGAATAGCTACTTTGCTTTCTACCTCTAGTATATGTAATAATACATTTGGAAATGTTATCCACCCACTCTATTTCAACTATGTGTAATCTTACATTCATCCTAAAATGATGATCCCACTTTTTTGTAAAATCTATCTTTAATACTCTGTGATATTAATAAAGTTCACGGGTATAGTTATAATGATTTCAAAAATACATATTACTAAAATTGTTCAAGGGTATTTTTGTGCCATGATTTAATGCTCTGCATATGTTTTTATAAGTGACTTTTAAAGACAACAATTTTCACTCTAAATACAGTGAAGTTCTAATTTGAGGGAGAGCAAAGATAAAAAAAATGTTATCCTTAGAATGTTTTTAAAACATGCATATCGGAATTCCAACATGTGAGTTTAATGTAATATTATACTTTTGAACATGTATTGATATACAAATCATAAGGGCTAGTTGAGCATCGAAACATTAAACATTTCTACTTATCAGCATCAAGCCTCATCTATTGAGTATATGAATTTTTCACTTTTCTATTCAGTATGGAAATTTCAAAAACCATTGAGCATTCGAAATATTTTTCATTGGATATTGTATTCTGCAATATTGAACATTAATATTATATAATTTTGAAATACGAATCAATAAGAAAATCATAAAAAAATTCATTGAGCATCAAGCCTCCTATATCGCGACTCTACTCTCATGTCTTCTTGACTTTTGTAGTTACTATAAATTATATATCCACAATAAGAAAATTTCAAAACATAAATTACATTTTTCTGTTTGATTGTGCTATGTGTTGGTGTGAACTCGGAAAACGAAGAAAATAAATTAAATAAATTAATCAAAATAGCAAAAGAAAAACAGAAATAAGATGGAACAGAAAATAGCCAACACAAATATTCTTTGCTCTCTCCCCTCAAAATAATCATGATCTCTAATAATCAATTTTTTCTATGATGCTTACCATTTAAATACTACTATGTAATTAATTTTAAAATAATTTCAAAATTCATTTATGTCTCTAAATCATCATCTTCATATAATCTGCTTTTTCTTTGTCCTGCATTAATCTCTATTACATATACTTTTCAAATAATCTTAAAATAATATGGATTCATATTTTGATCCCAGATTATTGTAACAAATTTTCTCATTATATAATCTATGTCACTCAATGATAACTTTTAAAAAAAACTATCATGCCACCAATTTAATCTAGGGGTGAGCAAAAGACCCGGTCCCGTTGGTCTGTTCCGGTTCCGTTCTGAAATTGTCCCGTTTAACTCGGGACAAACTATTTTTGTCCCGTTCCGGTCCCGAACCATTTCAAAACAAAACGGGACTGAGACAAATAAAATGCCCTGTTCCGTCCCGTTGTCCCGAATTAAAAAATGTATATAGTTGTGGGTTAGTGAGTATACCATCAATTCAAATACTAATGAATATTAATTAGGTATTAGTTATCTAATATGTAAAACCCTAAAGGATTCTAAATTATCAAGTACATGAACTATCTTCTACATACTAAAAGGAAACTCATGTATACTCCACATGTTTCACTTCTAATAATATTGTTTGTCTTTTTTTATCTTTGCAGTTTCTTAGTAGTATTGTGTGTGTTGGAGTTATTGTTGTTGTTACGGTTTGTGTTGGTCCAAAATAGGACGCTCGTAGGCTTTTAGGACACTCAAACAGGAATCAAGAAAATAATACGAATAAGGAAAGTTGCAAAGAAGATTTGGTAGCCAGAAATAGCATATCTCATTTGAAATTCGGACTTGCCTTTTATAGGTGATTTACAAATAGTAACTGTCAAAGATACTAATGCCTAATTAATTACAACATTAATACAGAATTAAACACATAATTAATAGCGCATTGATTGTTGACCGTTACTCTTCCTGGCTGGTTGGCAGATCAGCCTGGCTAGCAGGCAAAACGCTTGAGCTCCTCGGGCGGCAGGCTTCCGGTTGGACCGGCAGGCAGGCTCCCCGTTGGGCTGGAAGGCAGGCTCTCCGCTGGGCTAGAGGACAGGCTCCTCGCTAGTCCGAAAGGCAGGCCCCCGGTTGGGCGGGTAGGCAGGCTCTCCGCTGGGCTGGAAGGCAGGCTCCCTCTGGTCGGGCTGGAAGGCAGACTCCCCCGTTGGCCGGTCTGGAAGGCAGGCTCCCCGCTGGGCTGGTTGACAGGCTCTCTTGGGCTTCCGCTCCTTGATTGGCCTGATCGGTTGGGCCGACTCGAGCTCTGGGTTTCTGGGCTTGGGCTTGCTGGTCCAAGTTCGAGGCCTGGGCTGATTAGGCTCTGGGCCTAGTCCCATAACCCCATCAGTTTGTTTCGTGCAACTATCCTATTAATCTACTATTTTTTGTGTTGCATTTATCGTAAAATTTTTTATATGTTGCATTTTTAGTGTAGTAGTTTGATGTCATGAAGTTTATTTTGGAGCTGTATTTTTTTCGTTACAATTTTTTGGGATGTCCCGAACCGTCACGTTCTGTTCCGGTATCAGTTTAAAAGGGATAGTAGCAGGACAATGTCTTATCCCGTCCCGTTCTGTCCCGTTATCCTAAATAGGGTTCGATACCGGGATAGTCTAATTCTCGTCCCATCCCGTGCCCACCCCTAATTTAATCTCATAATAATCCTACAAATGAGGATGCCCTTATAACTAATAAGCAGCCTAACATAAATTTTTTGAAAAGCGAATACTCCGTAGGTTACCTTATTTATCCCCTTTCTACTTCCTAAATCCTATCCAAAAAAAGATCTTAACCAAAACTGAAAATAAAATACTTCGTACAAGAATGTTTTTACTTGGACTATTTTCAATCTCAGATCATATCAGAATTAAACAGATCAACCCAGATCAGATCAGACTTAAACAGCTCAGATCAGAACAGACTTCCGTAGTTATAAAATACACAAAGACTAGACATTTAGCAGACCAGACCAGTTCAGACGAGAAAAAACCAGACATAAACAGACCAGATCAGGCTAGACTAGTAAATTACAGTCCAAGTAAAAACATTCTAATATAGCATCTGCTCAGCGGGCTGATGAACAGACTTAACCGCCCAAGTGCCAAAATACCGGTTCAGAAACCGATTCTTCATAAACCGGCAAGCTTGCAACCAATTAGGATGTTTTTACTTGGACTGTTTTCAATCTCAGATCGGACCAGACCAGACTTAAAAAGATCAGACCAAACTAGATCAGATTTAAAAGACCATATCAGACTTAAACAAATCATACATGACTAGACTTGATTTTCGTAGTTATGAAATACAAAAAGACCAGAGATTTACCAAACCATACCAGACCAGTTCAAACCAAACCAGATTTAAACAGATAAAATCAGATCAGACCAAATTTAACAGACCAGACCAGCCAGACTTAAACAGATAAAATCTGACCAGACCAGATTTAACAGATAAAATCCTTACAAGCCCTAGCTCTTTTTGGCCTTCATCGCCGGCAGTTGAACGGTGGAGGAAGCAAACAATGGGATTTCAGATGCTGAAACAACCCATATGCACCTTTTGCGCATTCAGCTCGAGAAATAGCAGCTTTAATTCCTTCTCCAAATCAAAATTAGTTCCTCGGATCTCAGGTGCGTACTTCAATTACTTTATCCTTGTCAATAATGCGAAGGAAGTTAAGAGAATGATTTATCTGATCTTGGTCTCTTTGATGTCTACTTTCTAAGGTAAATTTATTGGAATAAATGTTTCCATGATTCAGGGATTTGCTTCTGCAACATCTGCAAAGGGTCAGAAAAAGTAACTACACTGTTTTAAATGGAAATGTTTGCTACTCTGTAGATTATAATGAACTTTCATCGTTAGGGAGTTTGTGTATGAAAACTAAATGGTTGTTTTTACAGGAAGAAGAGACTAGATGAAATATGCCTCGAGAGATACCAACAATATAGTCGAACATTTATACAATCTTGGATTCTGCAAGGTAGACGTTGCACACTATTCATTCACTGGTGTATTCTCAGGCGGCTACATTTTTTATAGTATCCCGCTATAAGTGATTCTTACAACTACGAATCTATAGTATCCCGCCAACTCCCTTGCAACTCCAATGCACAAGCCCTCAAAACTTTCTATAGCATCCTGCTATAAGTGATCTTTTATAGTAGCCCGCTATAAGTGATTCTTACAACTGCCAATTTGTAAATTTTCATTCTCATTGCTATGAACAAAGTTACAATTTGAGGTTTTTCCTCTCACCCTGCAGGGAAGGTGCTTGTGGATGGTAAAGTTGTAAACAAAGCAGGAACCCCAATCCCTGACAAAGCTACTGTGGAGATCATAGCTGAAGTTCCAAAATATGTATGTAGGTGAATATGTACTGATTTTCATCTTCCTTTGTTCATAAACAACATCTCTTCAGATTCTGGAGTAGGTAAAAAAACATGTTACGTTATGTACCTTTGCATTATAGCTTTATGCTATTCTTTTACATTTGATGATACTTTAGCTTATTTAGTGTTTCATTGTTTGGAGTTTGGACAATGTTAAGTTTTTTATTTTTATATTTTGGAATGGTATACATCAACTAGTAGTTTGGTCAGAATGCCACATGAAGGATTTTACTAATGTGTTACATCAGCTAAAGCCTAAAACTTAAAAAAATATGTAGTACTTCACTACTTCAGTGTAACAGTGTTATTTCTTGACTTGCTGGGTGCTAGCTACATATAGAAAGTAAAGATTTTTCAAACGGAAATTCATTTCAACCTTTAAAGTTGAAACCTTTTTTGGAACTTAAATATTCTTCATAATATGGAAATCATATACACGTGATTTGTGACATATGTGTATTAGTTATAGTGTTTGCTAAATTTTGATTGTGGTATGGACTTTATTTGCATCTAAGCAGAGTTGTCATTGATTTGCATAGACAGTGGCACACTAGTAGTTTATTTACTGGATTTGCAGAGGTGGACATAAGTTAGAAGCTGCTATTGAGCAACTGGGGGTGGATGTAGTTGGAAAGGTAGCTCTAGACTCTGGCTTGTCAACAGGAGGGTTTACAGATTGCTTACTGCAGTATGGTGCTGCTTTTATTTATGGAGTTGATGTAGGATATGGCCAGGTATTAGTTTTATACTACATATTTGTTTTAGTTTAGATGAGAATGCAGATATTGGCTTCTATTGTGTGTGCTACTAATAGGTACGTTCGTACTGCTTGCTCAGGTTGCTGACAAAATCCGCAAGGATCAACGTGTAAGTGTTATAGAGAGGACAAACCTGAGATACCTATCTGAACTCCCACAAAAGGTTGATTTGGTGACTTTGGATCTCTCCTTTATTTCAATACTTCTGGTAAGGTTCATTGACTTGGCACGCCTTCATTTTGTTTTTGTTTGGGTGTTGGAAGACTCCACATTACATTTTGTTGCTGTTTTGATAGACTCGATTAGCGTTGAGCAACACATTACTCTCCTTTGTGGTTTACCTTGATTGTAATGAAATCATATATATTGCTTGGTTTTGAATTGATCCATTTTCCCCTACGGTGCCTCAGGTCATGCCATCTGTGGTCAATTTGATGAAGGAAGAAGCATCACTGGTTACTTTGATTAAGCCTCAGTTTGAGGCGCGGAGATCCCAAGTAAGCTATGTATTAAGATTTATGGTTCTATTTTACTCGATCTGTGTGAGGCATACTCTAACATGTACCCTCACGTGAACAATTTGAGGGGTGGATAAATGGGTACTGAACTACCTAAAGTCCTAAATCATGACTGCAAAACAAACAAATGAAACAATTATAGCAAAAGTGGACCGACTGTGATAATATTCTAAGATTTAGATTCCATTCTAAAAAGTTAACTTGATAGGAGTAGTTGGAGATATTTTATATTAGAGAACGATTGATAACATTGAAATTGATTGAATGTGTGAACTAGCTGAATCTGTTGAATTATGGAAAAATATACTTAAAATATATGTTATTAACAAAATAAAGAAAAATCATATATTCATATGAAAAAGGTTAAAATTGTTCTCTACAGTAACTTTAGCTAATTCAGTCAGAAATGCGACTCCAAGCTTACTTGATTTTTATTTTTACACAATTCAGTTCATGGAATTAAAAGTTGTGTGTTTGGTAAAAAAAAATTGCTCATAAGGCCTGTTAAGCTGAAAATAGGGGTACGAAACGGTCTCTTAATTTAATATTTTATACTAGTCCAATCACCAATGTGAGACAAATACAAACATATGTATGCATGCTAATCTTGAGGAAAATGGGTTTTCCTTCCTTTTATGTCCCAAAATAAGGTTTTTCTTTCCTTCTTGAATTGTGTGTGGGTACATATTATTTCTCCGTCCTCTGATTAAATCTCGACCACAAATGTTCACTGCTCTAGATAAGTTTGTCAAGTCAAATGGGGAGCCTTTTTCTGAATGGCGGCACACAGAATTACTCAAACTGAATGGGTTTTGGGCCTTTGTAGGTTGGGGGTGGTGGAATAGTCAGGGATCCAGTGGTACATCAAGAGGTATATACATTTGTTTCTTGTTTTAAATCTAAATAGTTCACTTCAATGCTAGACTAGATGTGATAAGACTGTGAGGCTCTCTTTTTTATTAAACAAGGTCATAGAGAAGATCATAAGTGGAGTGAAAGATTATGGCTTCCACTGTAAAGGCTGGATTGAATCCCCGTTGAAAGGAGCTGAAGGAAATACAGAATTCCTGGCTTACTTCTGCAAGACAGCCATGGAAACAGAAACCAAGCTGGGGGAAGAGTAAATTGATTTTAATGATTAGTGAAAAGTTATCATGGCTTCCTTTTATTCCTTTCAATATGATTTGTTGGGAAGAAAAGCAATTCATTTCTCCTAATTCCAAAAACGCAATCTGGTAGAAGATTTAATTTCAATGTGATTGAAATTTGCTTGGAAATGAGGCATAACAATTAACAACTATCCAAGTTTTTCCAATTTTTCAGGCTTAGAAATTTGGTAGAAACCAACCCAAATTCCAAGTCAGTTCTACCCGACTTGGAGTTTTTATTTGGATTTCTTCTTTAAGGTCGACCAGATAGATTCAGGTGGTTCAAAATTAGGATCGACCATTGTTCTTGGATGAGTGAACATAAGCCTCCTTTGGCTAACCAATTATTTGTTAAGAAATTGATCTGAATAGAACTAAAACATGGTCAAAATTTCAAAACAGGACTACATGTTTTAAATTCCCTAAATAGGACCACCGATTACCATTTTACCCTTCACATCATTACGATACAAGATCTGAACCCTCCCGAGACGCATAGCTCATCTGGTCGCACCAGAAGCTCAATTGTTGTGAGCTTGCGATTGAATTGAACTTCCGTAGCTGCTCTCCTTTGCTCACGCCCTAACCTCCATGGCCAAACTCCTTTGCTAGTAATCTCCATAGTCAAATGGTTCCACCTCTTTTCTTCTGCAATTTCCTAGGTAACCTCCTCTTAATCTTTCTACTCCCTCCTCCTTCCTCCTCATCTTTCTTCTCCTTCTTTCTCCCCTCTTTTCTTTTGCAATTTCCCAGGTTTCATCGAATTAAACATAAAAACATTTGATTTTTAATATTTTGTTAATTTAGACTGATTTCAAACTCGGGAATGACATAACTACTAGTTCTTAGAGAAAATGTCATTTTTGTGGCATTTCAGTTATGACTTATCAAGATAGCATTCTCAACAACACTTAAAGTGACAACACTTAAAATGACATGTTTTTTACCTTTTTCTTGATGATGTCATTTTTATGGCACCATGTTTAAAAATGGCAATAGTGAGTCCAATGTTTCTTTTTTGATTTTTCCATGTATTTTATATTTCAATTGTAATTTGATAATCATATACTTTCTTGCTAAAATGCCATAATTTTTAGCCGCAAAGTGCAATTATTTTTTCATCTAAAAATCTCACGTTTTCGAATTTGAAAATGCCACATTTTTATACGAAAATGTCGTCATCATGTCATTATTCTTATCAAGATGGCATTCTCGACAGAGGTCTGCAAGACTATTAGGAAGGCGGCACATCATCGCACGATGGCAGCGGTGGCCTCGCAGAAGTAGTGCGTGCGGGTGGACATGTTGATGGATGGCAACACAGTAGTTTTTTTTTGGACCTAGAGTGTTGGTGTCGGCGACGCCAAAACCCATCCGGGAAACGCACGCCTAAGAGATTTTTAAGTTTTATTTCATTAAGGGTAGTTTTGTCAGATTAGCTCTTTTTAGTCCTATTTTTGTCTCATTAAACATATCAGTCATGTTTTTTGCAATTTTACATTGTTTTAGTCATATTTAGCGAATTCTCTCTAATTTATTTTATTTCTAAAATGCTACTCCGTATAGCTTTTTCACTTGTGTTCACTTTTTATGTAAAATTACATAAAGTTAAATTATTTTTATCATCTTTCATGACACCAATATTTATATAATTATATGTAAGATTTAAAAAGAACTACTACGTACTCCATATTACTTTTGACAAGTTTCTAATGGTTTTCTAGAAATTTTACATATGTATATTGTTATCCTATGGAAGATTGTAAGAAAATACTACGTATTAACTTTACATTTTTTAATAAAAAGTGAACATAAATGAAAAGGTATAGCATTTGAAAAAATAAAGAAAATAGCTGTCAAGTACTCAAGTACTCCCTCCGTCCCGAAAAGGTTGGCCAAAGTTGACTTTCACGTGGATTAATAAAGTAAAAACTTTGTGATTGAAATTTATGTAGAGGGGATATAATTAATTTTAGCCACATATTTTTTACTTTAAATGGAAATGACAATCTTTTTGGGACATCCAAAAAAGGAAATTTGGCCTAGCTTTTCGGGACGGGGGAGTATGAAGTATCGGAGATTCCAGAATTGTCTTTAAGGTTCAAGGATATAACCTTTGAGTTTGTCAGACGTTCGGCGAACAAGGTGACCCATGCATTTGTTCGCTTGTTCCGTGTCTGATTGTCGAATTAGGTCTTTCGTTCCGCCCAATTTTGTTAACAATATATTGAACAATGATTTGATTAAAATAATACTTGATGCTTTTATTGTCAAAAAAAATATAGCTATCACATAGCAGCAAATTATTAAGTAGTTTTGTTCTCGCTCATCCAAAGGAGGGTCAACTGAATTATTCCCGTTAACATAGTATCACAAATATGTTCGCTCCTAATTAACATGTTATACAGAAACGTGAAATTACTTGACACAAATTTATTTATAAAAAGGTAGTAGATCAAGTATACGTTTACTTTTTTTTTTTCAATATTACTAAAATGAATGAAAAAGACAAAAATGTGGCATGTTTTAAATTTTTCCAAAACATTGACTAAAAGTCATTTATTCCTTGTATTTAATCATACATTTACTATTTTAACATTCCTTCTATTTATTTGATTAGTAGTCCATATTTTGAAGCCACTAGCACCTCTATGGCCGCCAACCCCAACACCGCCGCCGCCAGTCACTATTTCAGTGACTCCGGTCAAAGTGACTTTGCCGCCACAGAGACTCCACTACCACAGTGGCTCCGACCACAGCGACTCTGATCACTATGACTGCCCTACACTACCCACCCACCGACCAGTAACTGCCTCCGTCGGGCCAATGACAGCTCTCGCCCCGGCCAACACTGCTAGTGACACTACTAAACCCGACCAGTTCTGCCGCTCCTGCCCTGGCCATCGCCGCCTGTGTGCGCCCCTTGCCTAGGTCACCAGTGAGATATCTGGCTCAGTCACCGCCTCCACCCAGGGTCCCGGCCACCGCCACGGCCCAAGCTTCGGCCACCGACGCTCTCTGCCCCATGAACCCACCCTAGGCTCGTCTTTCTCCTCTCGCAATCCTTCTCATCTCGCAACCCCTGGGGCCTGGACCTCCCCATCGTTGCAGAAATTAACCCAAAATGAGGGGGAAATTGCTAGAAGAAGAAATGATCTAGATCTAGATGTGGACTCGTTGATGGCGATGAAGAAGAACAGCAACCCGCGAAGAGATCTGGAACTCGCCATAGATCCAGAAATATGGACATAAATTCGAAGAAATAGAAGAAGTGTAGTGGAGCGGCGGTGTAAGGCGGCGGCGTGTGTTGAAGCCGGAGTTGACGACGAAGTTTCTCCTCGGTGCTGCGAAGGACGGGAAATGGAGAAGTGTTGCGTGGAAATTGGAGAAGCCTTTTGGAAACGAACGAGAACTAACGTAACAGAATGTCACATTTTAGGAAAAAATAAAGGTAGATTCTATGGTACCCATAAGAGCTTCTCCAACAATCACCATTTCATACACCAAAATGGTGTATTTGTCAAATTTTTGCTCCAACAACAACATCATTTCTTTCACCATTTCACCATTTTGGTGGAGAGGGTTTTGCTTTACACCAAATATGGCGTACACCATTTCATACACCATCTTCTTTTTTCAATTTTTTTTATTTCAAATGTTACCCAAAGTTTTGATTCTTATAATTTTGACCCATTTCTCAAATTGAGCTCATATTGAGCTCCACAATGCTTTAATTGATCATTTGTGGGAACAATTCTCAAATTCCGATAACTAAGCTAAGAGTATTTATTTAATGTATTGCTTTAAGTTTAAGTACTACTTTATTAATGACGTACAAATTATTATAATATTATTGTAATATTTAATTTTATGTGGTTTTAGCTTGTATTTGTGAAATATTGATTATTATATTTTAATTAGTGAAATGCGTGAAAATACATATTAAAATGGTGTATTTTAGCTTGTATGTGTGAAATGTCAAAATATTAAATGAGGGGCTAATGTATATGATGGATAGTGTACCCGGAGGTAGCTTATCCGAAGGGTTATTACGGGGAATAACTAGAGAGAAGCCAGAGCAAGTAAGTAGAGAGAGAGTATATTAGAAAATGTATTCAGCGTTTTCAGCGTGGTTAAGAACGGGGAAATGGGGTGCTATTTATAGTAGTAATAAATGCCAGACATGGACACGTGTCAAGCACCCATTGGCCGAGGGGTCACCTCAACTGGTTGGCGCTGGCAACTGCATGTGGCCGCATTTAATGCGGCTGTTGGATGTGACGTCGTACTTGGTACGGTGATCTATACGCATGTGGAGCGGATATTATGTCGGAAAAGGTGCCCTCGGCTGTAGGTGATTAGCCGAGGGCTCTGAGTACCGGGGACCTCCTTAGTGCCGAGGGCTCTAGGTGCCGAGGGCTACTGATTTTCGCCGTTTTCTCCCACTAACTTTGTTTTCCTGTTTTGACCCTCCTGTTAGAATCAGAGCCTTCGGCCAGGGGGCCGAAGGCACTCCTAGCGCTCATTGTGGGCCGCTTGGTACTCTGGGCGCCGTGATTTGGGCTTGTTGTGCTTCCTGGGCCTATTGGGCCTTTATTGGAGTAGTAGGAGTCTGTGGACCGGGGGTTCCCGGGCCATATACTCCATCAGGAGTCCCTCACTCCTTTTGCCGAAAGGTACTTGAGGGAAAAAGAGTAATTGTGTTTGTCCTCTGCTGTTGTTCCATTGTAGTTTGTAGTGTTGTGGGTAGTTTGCTGTTTGTTTATTCTGCCGAGGACAGTCCCTGAGTTACCCACATGTCGGGACTTGAGGGGGCATGTTTGCTGTTTGCGGGAGTTTTTAGCATTTTGCACTTTTTGTGATTTTTCCCGAGGGGGTTCTCTAGTCCCCCACTCCTTGAGGCACTTGCAAAGTGGTGAAAAGGAGTAGAGTAATTATGTTGTTGTATAGGGCCGAAGGCTGACGATTTTCGTTTCATTTTGGGGGATGCCTCGTTAAAAACCTCATTAGGAAAAACCCTGTGGGAAAAAATCCTAATGAGGGAAAAATAGTGTACCGAATTCCCCCAATGATGAATTGAAAATGTGAAGCACTGGTTTGAAATGGAGTACAATGCTTATGCCGAAGGCTATCCTTATTCTGAGTGCGCGTGTGTTGATTAGCCGGAGGCTTGCTGTTGATACCCTGGGAGGTGCGGAAGGGGAGTCCCTCAATCTGGGGATCGAGGGCATGATGAATGTAGTTGAAGTGTTACCGGGGAGGTCCCCTGTTAGGTGATCAGTTGGCGAGGAGGGTGTCCGAGGGCTCCCGTTACCTGTGTGCCGTAGGCTATCTGTCCATGAGGTGTACTCCCCGGGGGCTACCCTGGTCCTCAAAGTGTTGAGGGGGGAATCCTCGAGGGGTCCGCCAGTTATGAAGCCGTGGGCTTCTGAAGGAGTGAGCCCGAAGGCCTCTGTGATGTAGTATGAGGGGCATAATCCGGGAGCGTCTCTGGGTAAGTGCACCCGGGGGCTCTTCTGGATGAAGTGGAGTGAAGTAAAAAGTCCGGGGGCTAGCTTCTTGGTTGACGGAGGAGTGGTCTACTGAATGTAGTCGGGAGCTCCCAGAATATAGTCGTTGGAGATATAGCCGTTGGAATATCTAACGTCAAAATATAGCCGTTGGGGGGGGGGGGGGGGCTTCCACGTGGTGCGTGCTCGTTGGCCGCCCGTGGGCGGGTGTCACCGATTGGACAACACGTCGATTGGCAATGATGATTTTGTACCGGAGGCCCGATTTTCAGGCCCAAGCCCGGATTAATGCGCCTATAAATACCCCATGGTCGGGCATCACTTCTCTTGTGCAATCATTTGTTAGCGAAGCTCTGCCGGATTTTTTCTAGAGAGAGAAACACTTGCTCTCGATCTAACTCCCGTTCCAAGGTCAGTTCCCACCTGCTCTTCTCCTCTCTTAGTTAGCTGTGCTTAGCGGTCTTAGGAGTTGTACTTAGGTATCGCAGCTTAGGGCACTTAGTATCCCTGAACCCCTGAGCTAGCACAGACGATGTCTTCACAGAGCGACTCTCAAGATATCTCGGGGGCGCCCTCGATGGAGGAGGAAATCGTCTCAGACGTGGAGTCCACAAGTGAACAGCCCTCAGTGGGACAAGATGTCGTTGTAGCGATGGAGCTGCAGAGAGCCCTCGTAGTCGAGGTGGAAGCCGAGGGCTTCGAACAAAAATGCGAGGACGAAGAGCTGGCCCTCGCCTGGCAAGTAGCTGAGGAAGAGGCGCAGAGAGAGGGCGCGAGGGTCACCGTCGCTGTTCTCCCCCCTCGCGGCACTGGTGAGGCAAGCACCTCTCGGCCATTGAACGCGGTTCCCCTCCGGGTGGCCCCCGGGAAAAAGAAGACGAAAGGTGCTGCTTCCAAGAAGAAAGGCAGCGTCGCAGACCAAGGGAAGCCCCTCGATATGCCCGAGGGGTATTCCTACCTGAATACCGCCGCCCTAGAGATTAGGTCGAAGGCTGATGAGGCGGATCTCTACGTCACCCAGTTACATGTGGGGCCCTCGGCCGTAGTGGTGGCGCCGGGTCCTGATGATGTCCTCTCCCGGGCTCCCGAGGGCTGCATCGTTGTGTACATCATGTCCGTATCGATGGGGCTCTGGTTCCCTCTACACCCATTCCTTCGGGAATACCTTCGGTTCGTGGGTTTGGTCCCCTGCCAATTGACGCCGAACAGCCGCTCATACGTCGCGGGCTTCCTCCATCTCTGCAAATCCCGGGGGGTAACGCCTAGCCTGGACCTGTTCTTTCAAAGTTTCAATTTGTGCTGGGGGGGCATGCGAATGTCGAGGGCTTCGCGAACTTGCAGCAGGTGGCCTTGTTCAAGCTGTTTACTGAGGCGCCCTCCTCAAACAAAGAGTGGAAAGACCGGTGGTGCTTCATAAAGTTAGCCGAGAGCCCCTTCCCGAGGGAACTGCGTGACCGGCTCAGAAGGCACGATAAAGTGAGAAGCGCCGCCCTCGAGAAGGATGGGAGAATCCTAGCCAAGATCCCGGAGGGCCGAGATAAGAACATAGCCATCAAGGAGTGCACTCAAGAGGAGGACCTCTATACCCTCGGGTTCCGGCGGTATCGCTTCCTGGGGGAAACGGATGAAAAGTACCCGGCATTTGATGGAGCCTCCGGGGGTTTAGGAGGTAGCAGCTGAGAGCACCTTTATTTTCGTATTTAGCACATAGTTTGTCTTTTTTTCTTTGTACTTTCATGCCATCTGTTAATGACCCGTCGGCCTAACCCCGTATTGTGTTGCAGGTATCCCGGTCTCCAAGATGAACGTCAGAGGGCTCGCTGACCTGAAGAAGAAATCCTCCAAGGTCTCGAAGGGGACGGATGCTGGCGTCCCTAAACCCGCCGGTGACTTCTTTAAGAAGCCCGAGGGGCCGTCGACGGTCCCAAGTGCTGACGCTGCCGCCGCCGCGAAGAGAAAGGCTGCGGGCAAGGCTCCCGAGGGAAAAAGGCCAAAAACGGGAGATTCCGGGAAGAAGGATCCTCCCGTGGTCATCGTAGATGAGTGCCCCGCCTCCGGGATGCCTGTGGAGGTGCCGAGGGGTGTCCGGGAGCCATCCTCCGAGGTTCTGATGGTTTCTCTCCCGATAGGAACAGCCGTGATGAACTGCACGGTGGACCCGAGGGTACTTCTGAGGGGCATGACCCCCGAGATTGACAGAGCCGCCCTCGGGGCTGATGATGACCTGGCCCTCGAGGACAAGATCCTCCGGTCTTCCCTCACAGCAAGTTTTTCCCTGATTACCATTTTACTTCGTGCTAGGATATAATGTACGGCTTTCTTAACTTCTTTATAACTTGCAGACTTGCATTGCCCTCGGTGAACAGGCCCGGAGGCTGGAGGAGTGGCGTATGCACAAGGCTGAGCAGGACGCGAAGATGCGGGAGCTCATCTGCCAGAACTCTGATGCCATCCGGCAGATGGCTATGCTGGAGGAGAGCCTTCGGCAGATGACGTTGCGGGCGGAGGCCGCAGACCGGGGCAAGGCCGATGCTGAGAGGTCCGCAGCCGAAGCCCTCGAGAGAGCCGCCAAGGAGGCCGAGGCCGCCAAGGCGGATGCCGTTGCGAAGGCCCGAAAGGACGCTGTCTCCGAATTTTTGGCGGGGGGGGGGGGGGTGGAAAGCCGGGGAGCACAAACAGTGGTTGTCCTCGGTCGTGGAGTCCTCCGTCGATGAATGATGCGACGGGCCTGGTGTGGAGTGGGTTTCCCGAAAGGGTAAACAGTACTACGATGGGGGTGAGTTTTTTTCTCAAGCCCTCATCTACCGGAGGATGGCCCGTCACTTGAAGATCGATCCAAAAGACTTCGACCCGACGACATACGGCCTTCCTCGCCTGCAGCCCGATGTCCGCGTTCCTCTTCCCCCGGATGTCGAGAGGCCAAACTTGGAAGAAACAGAGCTAATGAAGGAGGCCGAGGGGGACGAAGCAGAGGCCGGCATAGAGGTCACTTCAAAGCCTGCGGAAGAGACTGCCTCCGGGGCTGATAATAGTTGATTTGTAGTTATCTCATTTTGATCAATTCTGTTGTAACGAATATTCGTATGCCCTTGGCCTCGGCCCCTTTGTAATATACACTTTAATTTCTCCTTCTTTTTGATGAATGAATACCTGCCTTCGGGCTTTTGCATATAACTCGTTTCCTTTGATTGTTTCTCTTTGAATGTATGCCCTTGTCTTTTTCTGAAGGTGTGCCTTCGCCTTTCCCGAATGTATGCCCTTGTCTTTCTTTGAATGTATGTTAGGACTTAGAATATATTCTTCTAAGCATAGTGCCTTTTGTAGCCCTCGGCTACTAGGCCTATTTTAGTCATCTGAACATTTCGCCGAGGGCCTAACGTTCAGGACTTAGAAATTTTTCTAAGTGTTGTTCATCTGTTGGCCCCCGGCTAATTCCTTCCCTCTGGTTCTGTGTAGCCTTCATGAGATAACCGGAGGCTAGGTGCTCAGGACTTAGAACATTTTTCTAAGTGTTTGGCTACTGTCTAGCCTTCGGTACCTGGGTACCCTTCGCTGCGTGGGTATGTAACCGGGGGCTCAGAAATGTTTAGGACTTAGAAAAATTTTCTAAGTATAGCTTTACCAAGTCTTCAACCGTATGGCCCCTCTGGCTGTATGGAGATTTGATCGAGGGTCAAAGATATTCAGGACTTAGAAAATATTTCTAAGTGTATTTGTATGTTTTCTGCGCGTATGAAGGCTTGCTCTCGGCGTTCTGAAATAAGGTGGAGGTCGAGGGCCATATTGGCGTCGTTGGCCTCTGGATCATACTGTGTGACCCTTCGGGTTGGAAGAGTTCTCTAAGTGGGGGCCTTAGCTTCCAATCCGTAGCAAAGGGAGAAGGGTGTCTCGCCATTTGCCCGCCGAGGGGTGGTACGGTAGGCCCATAAGATGTTGTGGAGCTCTTCTACCCAACCACCCCCTTCGGCCTCCAGTTTCTTCTTTAGGCCCTCGAGCAAGGTCCTGTTGGCGTTCTCCACATGTCCGTTGCCCTAGGGGTAGGCAACGGATGAGAAGGTGTGTTTGATGCCCCATGCCTCCAGGAGGGCACAGAAGGGGGCTGCCTCAAACTGGGTCCCATTGTCGGAGATGATTTGTTGGGGGACGCCAAACCTTGTGAGGATGTTTTTGAGAACAAAGTGATGGCACCTGGCCTCAGTAATGCTGGCGAGGGGCTCAGCTTCCACCCATTTGGCTAAGTAATCGATGGCGACGATGATGTACCTGTTGTTGGAGGTACCCCTCGGCAGAGGGCCCACAAGGTCTATGCCCCATCGAGCGAAGGGTATGGATGTGCTGATGGGGGCATAGTTGACCGCTGGCCTGTCGGGGGCTTTCTGGAAGTGTTGGCATGCGGGACACCTCCGAGCAAGATCTGCACAATCCCGGGCCATCGTAGGCCAGAAGTAGCCCTGGATTATTAGCCTTCGGGACATGGAGAAGGGTCCCTGGTGAGCTGAGCAAGTGCCACTGTGTACTTCCTCCATCGCCACTTCGGCTTCATCTTGGTGAAGGCACCGAAGTAATGTCCCGTTGTAGGACCTTTTGTAAAGGCTTCCGTCCTCGATAATGTAGCTGGGAGCCCTCAGCTTTGCTAGCTTGGCGCGGGCCTCATCCTCGGACAGTTGCCTTATGGTGATGAAGGCGACAATGTTTGAGATCCAGTCACCTTGCCTTTGTTGTATGTGCATGATGGGGCTAGCATGTATGCTAGAAAGGCTGATCTCTTCTACTTTGGCAATCTTCGAGATATGCTCAGGGGATTCTGCCGAGAGCTTTGATAAAATGTCGGCCTCAGAGTTCTGAGCCCTCGGTATTTGAGTAAGAGAGTGTGCCTCAAATACCTTAAGCAACTCCTTGGCTGCCTCCTTGTATTGCTTCATTCTCCCTTCCTTGGCTTCGTACTCCCCGGAGATTTGGCCGACGACTAACTTAGAGTCGCACTTGACGTGAATTTGTCGGGCCTTCATGTTAGCTGCCAGCCGAAGGCCACAGAGGAGAGCCTCGTATTCGGCTTCATTGTTAGAGACTTTGAAGGAGAAGCGGACTGCGTAATAGGCCCGGAAGCCTTCGGGTGAGATGAGAACCACCCCTCCTCCACATGCTTTGACGGCGGAGGAGCCATCGGTGTAGAGGGTCCACCAATCATCCGAAGGAGCCGAGGGCTCCTCGTCCGTGGCTGATCTTGCCGTACATTCCGTCACGAAGTCCGCTAGGGCTTGGCCCTTGATGGCGGGCCTAGGACGGATGTCGATGTTGTATTGGCTCAAGAAGACAGCCCATTTCACCATTCGGGAGGAGCTGGTGGGGCTCCTCATCAAAGCGCCGAGGGGTTTGTGAGTGAGGACCTGGACCGGGTGAGCTTGGAAGTAATGGCCCAACTTCTTGACGGTCCACACGATAGCCAACACCGTTTTTTCCACGGGGGAGTACCGGAGCTCCGCTTCCCTGAGGGTCTTGCTAACATAGAAGATGGCATGTTGGATGCCATCCTCTTCCCGGATGAGTACTGAGCTGATGGCTGCCGGGCTAACACCCAAGTAAAGGTACAGGATCTCCCCCACCTTGGGTTTAGAGAGCACGGGGGGTGAAGATAAGTACCGTTTCAGTTCCTCGAAGGCCCCCTGACATTCTGAAGTCCATTGGAAACCGGCGGTTTTTCTCATGATCTGGAATAAGGGTTAGGACTTCTCCGCCGATTTTGATAAGAACCGATTGAGGGCTGCCAAGCGGCCCGTCAATCGTTGGAACTCCTTTACGTTGCGTGGGGGCTCCATGTTGATGATGGCCTGGATCTTCTCGGGGTTGGCCTCGATACCCCTTCGGCTCACCATGTAGCCCAAGAATTTGCCCTCTTGAACGCCGAAGGTACACTTCTTTGGGTTCAGCCGAAGGCTAAACTTCTGCATGATGGCGAAGATCTCCCTCAGGTCGTCAGCATGGCTTGCTGATTGGCTGCTTTTAACGATCATGTCGTCAACATATGCTTCCATGGTGCGCCCTAGGACAGCTTGAAATACCCTGGCCACCATCCGGGTGTAGGTGGCGCCTAAGTTCTTTAGGCCGAAGGCCATGACAAGGTAGCAGAAGATGCCCTCGGGAGTCATGAAGGCTGTTTTTTCAGCGTCTTCCTCATGCATGTAAATTTGATGATATCCGCGGAATGCGTCGAGGAATGACATGATTTCACACCCCGCGGTTTCATCCACAAGTTGATCAATATTCGGCAAAGGAAAGGGGTCCATGGGACACGCCTTGTTGAGATCTGTGTAGTCCACGCACATGCGGAATGAGGGCGGTTTCTGTGCGAGGACTACGTTTGCCAGCCATGAGGGGTACTTTACCTCCTTGATGTGCTTGACAGAGAGGAGCATGGCGACCTCCTTCTTCACAAATTCCCTCCTCTCGGCCGAGAGGGGTCTCCTCCGCTGCTGTACTGGTTTGGCCGAATGGTCCACCGAGAGGCGGTGGGTGATGACCCTTCGGTTGATCCCCGGCATGTCCTCCGGCCCCCATGCAAAAACAATGGAGTAGGCGCGGAGGGCACTAATGATGCCGGTCTTCAGGTCTTCGGGGAGCTTGGCTCCAATCTTCACGACTCTCTCCGGCTTGGCCGGATCGAGCGCGAAGTCTTCTACCTCCTCGGCTGGTTCAGCCATCGGCCTCCTTTCTTCCGCTTCCACAGTTCCGGTGATGGTGTCAACGCGGAACTCCGTCTTGCTAACCTTTTTTGTTACTTGGAGGTAGCAAGCGCGGGCAAGTTTTTGGTTTCCCCTTGAGTAACCGATTCCCCCCTCGACTGGGAACTTGAGGAAGAGGTGCCTCATGGAGATGACGGCTTCAAGATCCTCGAGGGCTGGCCGGCCGAGGATGATGTTGTGGGCGCAGTCGATGTTGACGACGACGAACTCCACTTCGAGCTTGGCTCTATGGAGCCCATCGCCGAAGAGTACCGGGAGGGTTATAACCCCCTCGGAATCAATGGTGTCGCCGGTGAAGCCGGCAAGAGGGGTCTTGATGGGCCGAAGGGACCCCCTCTCCAGATGCAGCTCTCTGAAGGTGCTGAGGTACATTACATTGACGGAGCTGCCCGTGTCAATGTAAGTTCTGTGAATAATAGTGTCATTTATTTCTGTCCGGATGACGAGGGCATCCCTGTGTGGGGAGGATACTGGGGGGAGATCAGCGTTGGTGAAGATAATGGGTTCCTCCCTCAGCCGCTTTACTAGGGGCATATGAGTGACTTCCCCCACGTAAAGTGATTGAGCCCACTTCTTTCGTTGACTCGTAGAATCACCCTTGGTATTGCCCCCCGTGATCATGAGGATGTGGTGCTTCTCCTCTTGGTACCGGGGGTACTCCTCCTCCTCTTCTTCCAGGTTCCCAATCTCCCTCTTTTTGCCGAGGGGGATGGTGTTGGGGTTGACCCATGCATTTGCTCTCGCAGTCTGCCCTCGGGTTGGCCCTTGGTGAGGGGGACCCTGTTGCTGAGGGCCCTGGATAAACTGGGACAGATGGCCGGCTTGTATCAATCTTTCGATGGCCGTCTTCAGCTGATGGCAGTCATCGATCCTGTGCCCCTGGTGTCGGTGGAAACGACAGTAGGGGTAGTTTGGATTGATGGCGAATACTTCCGGGGGTGCGTGTGAATCTCGCTCCACTAGGCCCCTCTCCTCAGCAAAATCAAGAATGACGCTGACGGGGTGCGTCAAAGGTGTCTGAGGGTGCTCCAGGAGGACAGGCTGTGCCCAAGCCCTCGGGTTCCCCTTGTAGCCTCCCCCGGGCTTGGCTTGGCCATGCCGGGGGCGATCACCGGAGGGGGCAGAATCCTTAGGATGATAGCGGGGAGCCCCCGGCCCCCGGATACCTTTGTCGTCTGGCCGAGGGCGCTGCTGATCCGGGACGTGGTGGCATTTCTCCACCTCCTCGGCTTCGGCGTACCCCCCCCCCCCCCCCGCTGTAGGGCCCTTATATTGTCGCGGGGAGGCTCGATGATGAGGCTCCTTGAGAAGTTCCCGGGACGGAGTACTGTTTGGAGGAGGGCCAGGAGGGTCCCGTCGTCAGCGCCATCAACTTTATCAGCCTCCGTTCTCCAGCGCTCCAAGAAGTCCCGAAGGGTCTCCTCCTTCCTCTGCCTCACCGTCAGCAAATGGGAGAAGTGTTTTCTCGTGCGGCGCCTTCCCGCAAATTGCGTCAAGAATCGCTGGGCAAGTTCTTGCCATGAGTCAATGCAGCCCTCGGGCAATCGATTGAACCACTCGTAAGCCGGCCCCTCTAAGGTGGAGAGGAACCAGCGGCACAAATATTCATCTGATGCCCCCACCATCATCATGCTGTTTTGGTACCTGTTGTAGTGCTCTTGGGGGTCAGTCTTTCCGTCGTAGGGCTTGATGAGCTGCCCTCGGTATTTTTCCGGGATCCGGGCCGCCAATACCCTTGGGGTAAATGGCGTCCGGGTCCGGAGCTGTATGATGGGTTCCCCGGAGCCCTCGGCTATCTTCTTCTGCATTTCCTCCATCTTGGCCAACATCGCCTCATACTTGAGGTCTGTATGAGGGGCAGAAGTGGTGGCGTGGGCTTTGGTGGCCTCCATCTCGTCAAGCCGGCGCTGGAGGGCCGCAATGATTTCGTCCTAGGGGTCCTTCGGGAGGGCCTCCGCCCCCTGCGAATGGACGCGGGCCGAGTGGGCCTGGTTGATTTGGTGGCGGGCGTCGTTGGCATGGAGAGGCGCCTTGCCTTTGTCCTGAGGGGGACGCCTTTCATTGGCCCTGGAGACGGATCCACCACTTTCCTGAGGCCTCTGGAACGCCTTCCCCCCGAGGCGGTCTTGGACCCCTCGGCGGTCTTGGACCCCTCGGCGGTCTTGGACCCCTCGGCGGTCTTGCGCCCCTCCAAGTCTCTCGAGGCGGAGGTCTGGAGTTGTTCTTTGTTCACGTTGTGGCGGTCCCGGGACTGGACTTCCTGGGAGGCCGTATCTTGAACCACGAGCCCCTCGGAGTTCTCAATGCGGAGGACCGGGTTCCTGAGGGGGTGTGGATGAGGGGGAGGCATAATATTCTCCCCGACCTGAGGTTGGAGGGGAACCAAAGTGCCGAAGGCACCCGGGTTCTGGGTGAGCGTTTGGATGAAGGCGGAGAGCACCGATTGCACGTCGATTGTGATGACCGGAGGGCTAATTTGAGTCTCGCTTCGGTCCTTCTTCTTGGCCTCGATGCCGAGGCGGGCATCGGGGGCATTCTGTTGAATTTGCTGGCGTAGGTCGACAGCCGTCTGGTCCAACCCGGCGATGACGTCGCCCCCGGGAGCCCTGTTAGAGGCTTCGGGGACGTCGACTTCGTCGAGGGCCAGGTTCCTGTCCTCGACATTCTTGGAGTTGGCACGAGTTGTTCTCACTATCTTTGCTAGGTGTTTTTGTATTTGGCGAGGGGGAGGGTTTCTTACTTGATTGTTCGACCTCTCAACGAGAGCACCAAATGATGGATAGTGTACCCGGGGGTAGCTTATCCGAAGGGTTATTACGGGGAATAACTAGAGAGAAGCCAGAGCAAGTAAGTAGAGAGAGAGTATATTAGAAAATGTATTCAGCGTTTTCAGCGTGGTTTACAACGGGGAAATGGGGTGCTATTTATAGTAGTAATAAATGCCAGACAGGGACACGTGTCAAGCACCCATTGGCCGAGGGGTCACCTCAACTGGTTGGCGCTGGCAACCGCATGTGGCCGCATTTAATGCGGCTGTTGGATGTGACGTCGTACTTGGTACGGTGATCTATACGCATGTGGAGCGGATATTATGTCGGAAAAGGTGCCCTCGGCTGTAGGTGATTAGCCGAGGGCTCTGAGTACCGGGGACCTCCTTAGTGCCGAGGGCTCTAGGTGCCGAGGGCTACTGATTTTCGCCGTTTTCTCCCAGTAACTTTGTTTTCCTGTTTTGACCCTCCTGTGAGAATCAGAGCTTTCGGCCAGGGGGGCAAAGGCACTCCTAGCGCTCACTGTGGGCCGCTTGGTACTCTGGGCGCCGTGATTTGGGCATGTTGTGCTTCCTGGGCCTATTGGGCCTTTATTGGAGTAGTAGGAGTCTGTGGACCGGGGTTCCCGGGCCATATACTCCATCAGTATAAATATATGATAATTACATACTTAAATAGAAGAATGGTAAAAAGTTAGTAAAAAGAATAAAAAGGAAATATTCCTTTTTGGTGATGAAAATGATGTAAACTGTTGGAGATAAAATACTGTATAATGTGATGTTTACACCATTTTAGTGTACAAAATGGTGTAAACTGTTGGAGATGGCCTAAGGTACCATATCTTTGTCCACATGGACCAATGACAGTGTTGCAGTTCAATTATTTAAATCTAAATTAAAAATGATATAATGATGTGAATCACTCAAGTGAATGATAGGTACGGTATCCCATTTTTAAAATGGGTACCGGAGTTATCACCAAAATTAAAAGGAGTCATAGTTTTGGAAGTGCAAATACCAACAATAATATTGGGTCCATGTTTTCTTACTTTTATTACAAATAGAGGAAAACATCCTATGGAGGAAGCATAAAATGAAAAAAGTAAAGAAAAACTTGTTTTGGACAAACTTAGCACTATATATTTTTTATTTAATTGCTAAGTGCTAACAAACAATTTTAATCATTAACAACAGAATTCTATGGAGTCGGAAAATATATTCAATTGGCAAGTTAAATACTACCTCCGTCCCTCTAACTTTGTCCCGTTTTACCTTTTTCGTCTGTCTCATCAAGTTTATCTCATATCATATTTGGTAATATTAGGGTGGTTACAATTCATTCTTAATTTATTCACACTTTATTAACTCAATATCAACCACACAATTCTATTTTTTCTTAAAAGTTGTGTCACACCACTTTGTCCCAAACATAGTGGGACGGAGGTAGTACAAGTTACGGAGTATAATAAAAGTAGGGACTATGGAGGATTATAGGACATAGTGATGAGCAACTTAAAAAAAAAGTACTACCTCTGTCCCAAAAAGATGGATACATTTTGACTTTTCTTGATCAATGGTGGTAAAGTTTAAACAATGATTTTAGGTATTATATTTGTTTATAATTTATAAATTTTATACTTTTATGTAAGATTTTTTAATGAAGAATATGTTCACATAATTTTCATTTTTTAAATAATTTTGTATTAAAATATATCATTGGTCAAACTTAACAATCATTCAGGGCCGGTCCTATAAAATTGGAGGCTCTGTGCAACAATAAAAAGTGGTCCTTTTGTAAAACAAGTAGATATATACAAAATGAAGATTTATTAAGAATAACTTATTTATATTTTACGTTGAAATAAAAGTCGTGGAGTATTATTTAATAAAACTGTCAAAATAAAAAATATATGTTAGACAAAAATGGATATTCTTCGAACATACTTATATGTAAAATTATATACCGAACTTTTAATGATTGGATTAACCGTTAAGACCTGGAACTTTAACATTAACTTCTGAAGTGTTTAATGTTCATTTCCGTTTAAGGTTCTCATATCCAGATGATTAGATGAGTATATCTTTAGAAGTATGTATAATCACTAGCAATTGTCAAATCATCCCCTAATCTTGTACATGTTTCCAACTTTTAAATAAAAAAGCTAATTTAAGCTTTAAGATAAGGAGTTTAGATTACAAACTCAAAAAAAAGGAAAATTCATTTTCCGGCAAGGCGGTGCAATTGGCGTTTGAGTTCTTGAAGTTTTGTGTTATCTCAATATCTAATGAGTTCATCAATTAGTGTTAAATAAATAAATGCCTTGCCCTATGGAAGAAGCTTTGACTTTTTAATGAGAAAATCTGAAAATACACATATAACAACAATTCAACAATTCAACAAACAATTCACAATTCAACAATTCACAGTAATTCGCAATTAAACAAATCAAAAAAGTGAAAATCAGTGGACTGACCGGACTCGTGGAGCGATGGAGGCAAGGCACAGTGGGTCATTGGCGGGCTGGCGCTGGCGCTAGGTGGAGGGACTGGCGGCATTCGTCTCTCAGTGGCTTCACTCCTTCTTCGTGGCTTCGTCGTTCCAGAGCACCGTGGTTTTGCATCGTTCCCGTTTCCAAGTCGAGCAACACACGCAGGTTTCAAGTTGGCGAGATTAGGACGGTAAGTTTGGGCCGTTTGGCCCACGCAGTTTGTACTTCAAGCATTTTTCGTAGGGTTTAACTCTTGCAGGTTGTTGGCAAATCGTTTGGGCTAGAGTACTAATACTAGTTTTTTATTTTTTTTTGGGTCCTCCAAAATTTTGGACCCTGTGCAGTTGGGTTGGGTAAATTGGACTTAGGCCGGCCCTGCCATCATTGACCAAGAAAAATCAAATGTATCAATCTTTTTGAAAGGGAGGAAGGTTTAATTGTAGCTCTTTTGGAACTAGAACAAACGGATCATTTAACAGCAAAACATTGTAGCAATATGACCAAATATGGTCAAATGTGCCAAAACTTGACAGAGCAAGCACTGACCAATAATTCAATCCCACGGATAATTCTTTACCGGTAGTTTCTACTCCTACTTTCCAACACGAAAATACTGGTGTTAGAAATCCCACACCACAAGTCCACAATTGTGAAGCAATAAAGTGCTAGGTTCTTAAATAAACTTTCAATTTTCCTTTTTCGTCCGTTCCAATTAAAATTTCTACTTTTCCTTTTTTGATATAGAATTTGTGGTTTACAACGTTTCTTACACATTTCTCTCTCCTCTGCACAACTCTCCACCACACAATACTCACTATCTTAAATTGTGTGCCCAATCCATTTGTAAGTTTTAATAGGAACGGATGTAGTATATTAATATATGAACTACTCCTATCAGATTAACCTTGGAACAATGAGTCTTAATAAAACCTTTCAAAAAAACTATGACACGCTTAAAAGTACATAAAATTATGGAAAATGACATTCAGCTTTTGAGCCAGCCTGTCAAGGACATATCACAAGCTCTGTTATACAGAGTATAGGTGAAATGATTTTTAATTATAGTTCATTGAAAACATTTATCTTTTCAACTTGATACTCCAAAACAAGAAGAAGAGTTTTCAACTCTTCCTCTCCTGTACCCTTTCAATGACTAATCTCCACAACCTTCCCCTCCCCTTCCTTCAAACTCACAAACATACCCTAAGAAAATGGCTAAAATGTTCAATTGGTCCCTTATATAGGAAGTTCTGCCTGACCGTCACCAACTGAGGCGGTTCCCGGTAAATTTTTTTGATGAAATTTTTTGAGCATCTTCTTCATTAAGTCTAGTTTACCCATATCAAATTTCAGCTAAAAATTAAATCGGGAAGGCAGACAAATGATTTTCCGAAATGTACTGTGCTGTTTAACTGCGTAGTTATCTTCAAAAAATCATTTGACTGTCTTTCCGGTTGAATTTTTAGCTGAAATTTGGTATGAGTAAACTAGACTCAAAAAATTTCATCAAAAAATTCCACCGGAAATTTCCCCAATTGGCAACGACCGGCAGAACCTCCTATATAAGGGGCTAATTGAACACTTTAAGTTAGTTCATATACCTATTTGACCTTTTAGCCCTAAGAAAATACATATGGTTTTGAAAATTTTGTACTGTGAGCCTGTTTTTGTGTCAGCCTCTGAGGCTGTGATACAAACAAATGTAGGAAACATGTACAGATCATGTGTACACAAAATATTTTTGTAAAATATTGGTAACATACGAGGATGTCATGCTAAGACTTCAAAGTTCAAACTTGAAATTTGTGGACTGGAAATTGGAAAACACTGAGCATTTAAACAGTGGGAATGCATTCATCATACTGAATTATAAGAACATACCATAACACAGTACATATTTAAGGATCAAAGTATTAGCAATTACAACATATTACAAATTAACAAAGCTATAGCATCTCAAGTATTAATACAAGTTGCTCACAGAGTTTTCAAATTAGGCAAACTCAGGGAGGGGGTTTAAAAGCATATAAAACAGCTTTTGATTAGTGCAGGTAAGGAGTCTGGTAATGGTACCCATGCCCAAAGAAGTTTCCATGCACAGAAATTCCGTAAGCTGGAGTGCCCATGAACGTGGGACCATGGGTTTCAGTCAGTCCGGTGTAAGCATATGGTCTGTCATAAACATACTGCGGGTACCTGTCAGTCATTCTTGGGTAGTTCTTGTCATTGGCATTGTTGGCGAATCGGGGCCCGTTTACAAAACAGTTAGCACGGGGTCTTTTTGGTTGGGGTTTTGCAACTTCTGTTCCTCTTTTGTTGACTGCCTTTGCTTTCTCCAGTTGAAGAAGTCGTTTTTGGAGTGCGCCCACAGGGTAGTGATCCTCAAGCTTATGGTCCTCAATGCATTTTATCACAGCCCTCAGTGCATTTAGTTCTTTCTCATTGATTTCATTCTGGATATTGAAGAAAATATATTCTTAGGGTTGGAAGTAAGAAACTATTTTCCTTGACTCTGCTCTGATTGAACAAAGGATTCCCCTTTTCAAAAGAAGAAGTCGTTTTCTTTGGTCGGCTGTGCTTTTCCTTATTTTTGTTGCATTAACATTACAATACATCAGTAGATGTAAGTTATGTAACTTATGAAATTATTTTTTACAAGAAACATTTTCCATGGAAAACAATTACGGAGTACCATACTTATTTTCAAACAACCAAACAGATGAGCCTTTCTGTTTTTTTCCAAGAATATATCATTTTTGGGATTCTTTTGGAACTTCCTGTGTTTGGAACATTAGGTAGATTTTCAACTGTTTGGCACCCGAATATATATATATATATATATATATATATATATATATATATATATTCTTTACATCCTTTTTATCTTATCATTTTTATAATTATCTCTATCTTACCTTGTATTTCTTATCTTTCTCATCTTCAAGACTTTTTTAAGGAATACATTCCCCGTGTTAAGTTATTTTCCAGCAACCACAGGGAGGCTTATGGTCAGTTCATATCATCCCTATATTGAAGTAAGAAGGTAGGAGGATCAAACCTGTGAACCAGATGTATTTCCAGATTTGCTAGGTGAAGCTTTGCATGCTTCATTCAAATAAGACTTCAGTAGAGAAACAGGTGGGAACTGCTCAGTCAACTCAAAGGCAAAAGCTAGATTTACAGCATCTATGTGCCTTCCATTACTAGCCAACACATTGATAACACCTGTGCAATAAACAGTAAACAGTTAGTCACATAAAGCTCCCCAAACCCCAGACCAAGGTTTGAGATATTTACAGATGAACTGTTCTTCTGTAGCCATCAACGCAGCTAGCTAAAACTCAAACTACTAACAACAAATCAACTAGGGAAATGAAGCAAATAACAGCGGTAACTCAAATCTTGGCCCATTTGGCAGGCATTAATTTCAGCTAATCAGCCATTTTTTCAATGAACACTCGTGTATTTCACTGCCCTGGTTGAGTTTCATCTAGAAAATTTGTCAATTGTTTTTCTTAAATGTATTCTTATATTAATTCTAATAGAGGATTCAGCAGGTTCAGCTATTTCAAGACCAAGTTCCGCAAAAGCAACTCTTATAGGCCTTAATATATGGGATTTTACTGCTAGACATTGTATATAAGTATGTAACAGATCGTCAGATAATGACAGTTACTGGAAATGACACCTTACACATCATCATCATCATCTTACAGAGTAAGACACTTTAAAGCTCAGAATCAAATTTTCCCAAGATGGATTGACTGTATGAGAAATCAAAAGAAAACAAGAATGGTACTGAAGTCAGGACTCAGGAGTCAAGACAAACCTGGCATCTTATCAGCCAATCCAAGGGAACGGCATAAATCAGCCATTTGACGGCGACGAGAAACCATAGGTATCAGTTTGATTAAATCTTCCTGGTCAAATCCCGAGTTAATACAGAAAGTAGCAACTAGCTGTAAGAACGCATGAGCTTCCAAAGAGTTCCCGTAATTAGCATCAACGTCAAGTTCATCTAACATTGGTTTCCATTCTTCAGCTACAGCTTTAGCGCGTTCCTTCATATTCTCTGCGACGCAAGTTGATAACATGCAAAGGCACTCCATCAACATTATACAGGTTCTGCGAATTCCTAGAAGGATGGCGTCCTTTTTAGCATCCTGAACTGACACTTCTGAATTGTAGAAACCTCTGAGTGAATCCAAAACTAAAGATGCAGGATTTGCTGCCGCCATTAAAGCTTGTGGAATCTCCTCCCTTATAGCAGCTAGATTCTTACGGTTGTCTGATATAAATTTGTGTAGGCCATCTGAATCCATCTCTTTGCATAGTCTAACTAGCTCAGGATAAGACTTGGGCTCGACATCTCCACTCTCGCATGGTTTCACATAGTCCACTACTATGTCAATGGCTGTGTCTGTGGAATCGGAAGCTTTTTCTTCCAGAACGCATGATCCAGCTGGATCTTCAACATTAACAGCATCAGATCCTGCAGAAAATGGGCTGGGGTGCTTACCGAGAGCAATGGAAATAGCAGAAAGCGCAGCATCTCTTTTCTCTTGGAGGCATTCGAGAGAAGCTTTCTCTTTAGCTAAGACAGCTACTTCACGCTTCTCCAACAACTCTCTGGATTGAGCGATTTTGGACTCAAAATCCTTCTCCTGGTCCTCCAATTCAGTGAAACGCCTCTTCAGGGACTTCTCGAGACCGTGAAAATGCTCTTCCAGTTGCGTCCATTTCAGGTTGAGAGCAACAGCACGGTGACTCTCGAGTTCAGCGAACGCCTTCTGCAGTTGATGTAACTTTGAGCTTGTGGAGTCCATCTTCACAATCGGTTAGGTTAGAAGAGAAAGGTTCGGGCTTCGAAGTGGAGCTTCATCCGACGGGGAATCTCGCAAGGCGGACAGCAGTCAGATTCTCAGATCTGTTGAGGAGCTGCGCTAGCTTAGCTTGTTTTGGGATGTTTCCTAAATTAGGGTAGCTTATATTTATGGGCCGCATATTTATGTACAGTGTACGTTATGTCATTGGAAATTAATGGAACATTCATAGCCTATTTACTAATCCATATACGGAGTATTTTATATCTTCCATTGTGTTTTCAGTTCTTTAATTTTATGTTTTCATTTTCCAATTTTTCTATCTTCAATTTTTCTTTTCATTGTTTAGTTTTCCAGTTTCAAATCTGAAAATATGTTCATACAATTTTATCACCCGATTTTCTGACTGACCAAAAGACGGAAAGTACGATCCCAGTCCGGAACCAAACCTAGTACAATCCAAGTAGGGTACTGGGTCCCACATATAAGTAGGCCTATCAATGGTCGGGTCCGGGTCGGAACGTAGTGTTCCAAACCCGGACCCGCTAAGTTAATAATGGACCCGGACCCAACTCGTTTACCCGGCGAGTTTGAAAATTTGGACCCGGACCTAGACCCGAATCGGGTCAGGTAGACCCGCCCGCCATGTATGATACGCACACCATTATAAACTTTGTCAAAATAACAAGACATGTATGTGAAATATAAAACAAAGTGCACAAATTTAAAAGCAAAATATATCTTCACTTTTCAACAAAAAAACAAGGCCTCTCATAGAAAATTAGTATTTTTATCTAATAAAGTATCGGTTCTTGTACAAGCATATAGCTCCACACTCTGCGTTGCTTTCTCTCGCACAAAAAGCTCATATAATAAACTAGAAATTAAGTCATAAAAAAGTCTCTTGGACTACTAAGTGTATAAAATCATATGTAGTATTATACGATAGTATATGATAATGATATAATAATATTAATAATAATAGTAATAAATATTGTGCTTTTAGGGTATATTACTATCTCGATCGGTATCACTTATATAGTAGTTATGCATTAATGTGTATAATTTTATTGAAGAATCACAACTAATAACTTTATGTATTATTATGTATATATGTATATTAGTTTCTATTTTATTTAAAGTGTTATAACTAATCACTTTATGTATTAGTGTTTGTGTATACAAATAAGAAATTTTAAACGGGCCTGGGTCCTTAACGGGTCGGAATCATATGTACCATACCCGACCCGTTTATTTAAAATACTAACGGGTCTGAATCCGGGTCCGAGTAAACGGAATAAAATATAGACCCGTACCCATTAAAAACAATCGGGTCCGGGTCGGGTCTGGGTCTAGCCCCGACCCATTGACAGGCCTACATATAAGAAAGTCACGACCGAAATCGGCTGGTCCAGATCGATCTCAACAGTTAGTTTGATAAATTCTTTTCTCATTTCCCTATTGGTTGACAACTCATCAATGGCTCTTTTAAAAATCTTCACTTTTAAAAAATGATTTCGAGACTGAACCATCGGGTCAATCACCAACCCTGACAGAGATCGTCGGGTCATTTACAGGACTGGCACGGGACCGTCCAGTTCTCGATCGAACCAAACACAGACTGTCGGGTCATTTGCCAGACAGGATGGGGACTGCTGGGTCATTGATCGGACATGACAGGGACCACCGGGTGGTTGACCGGACAGGACGGGGACCGTCGGATCATTGACCAGACCAGATAGAGACTGACGAGTTGTTGACTAGACCGGATCTGACCTTGATTGCCTGATAGTCGATCAAACCGAACAAGTATTGTTTGGTCGTGGATTGGACATGACAGGGATCGTCGGGTCATCAACCAGACCAGACAGGGACCTCTGGGTCATGGACCGGACCGGACATGCACTGTCGAGTCATGGACCGGGACGGACAGGGACCGTCGAGTCGTGGACCAGACCGGACAGGGACCACTGAGTCGTGGACTGGACCAGACAAGGACCACCGGTTCGTCGATCGAATCGGGACCATCGGGTCGCCAACCGGACCGGGACCGTCAGGTCATCGATCGGACTGGACCGGGATTGCTTGGCCATCGATCGGACCGAACATGAACCTCCGGGTCAATGACCGGACCGCACCGTCGGGTTTTGACCGGACCAAATAGGGACCGTCGGGCCTTTGACTGGATCAGGCTGGAACTGACACCGAGCGGGACCGGATCCAACACTAGGCGTAAGTATGCAAATTCATTGCAGCGGCACTATAGCATCCGCGTTTTCCAAATTTGGAAAACTGCTAAAAGTCACTTCTCCAATTCATTAAGGAAAAGAGAGACATATCTCATTTTTTTGATTTTGGTAAACACAATTTTCTGTTTTCCTTTCTCCACTTTTCCAGATTTTTTGTGTAAACACATTTTCTGTTTTCTGTTTTCCAGTTTTCCACTTTTCTGAAAAACGGGAAAATATCTCTGTTAGTAAACAAGCCCTCATGTTTCCATGTCATTTCATTTATTCAACCTATCATAAATGTCTTGGATAAGATTAATTAATTAATATTTACTTTACTTTAATAAAGTACGCATTTCAATGGACATTGATTTCTACTTAAGTTGCAATCGAGTCCAATCATTAAAATTCATGATTTTTAGATTTTGCCCTCCAATTAGTTTATCTAACATTTATGGAATGTCCTAACATCTAATGCAACTTTGTAGCTAACATGTAGGAGTAATACTCCCTCCGTCTCTAACTTTGTCCCGTTTTACATTTTTCGTTCATCCTATTAAGTTTGTTTAATACCATATTTGGTAATATTTGAGTAGTTACAATTTATTCTTACTTTGTTCACACTTTATCAAATGAATATCAACCACAAAATTCCATTGTTTCTTAAAAGTGGTGTCACACCCCTTTATCCTAAACATAGTGGGATGGAGGTAGTAATAGGTATACTTCAAAGGCTCATACATATAGTCCTAACATTTAAGAAGTGTCCAACTAATTTGCCTAAATGATGCTAATGTAAAATACGTGTAGTCCTAACATCTATTTATATACAAGAAACGAAATAGTTGTGCCAACTACCATTTTGCCCCTCCAAATGCATACGTGTTGTTCATTCCACTTTTCTCTCCTTTCTTATTATGATGCCACGTGGTCTTCTAATCACTTAAGTTGATTTGCTCACACGGAGAATGAAAGGCGTTGCTTCATTTTCATCTCCCAAAAAAACGCTTCCTTCCGATTTCATCTCCCAAAAAAGAATAACGCTTCCTTCCGGTTTCCATCTTTATCTTCTTTATGCCCTGCGATTTCAACGCCCTGCGATTCCAGACTGATTTCTTATGTTTAGAACTCTCCATCTCAATCCTATGCGATAATATAGCGCCCGCCTCTTCACCGAAACTAGGAAACCTCCAAATCACAACGCCACTGTATATAGATGTGGATCGACATTAGGGCTTCATATTTCACTGCCCCAGTGCCAGAGGTACTATCTCTATCTAATTCTTCATCTCTTCAATTCTCCGTTCTGTAATCTAATACTCTACTACGTAATATTGTTTCCAACTTTATGAAACAATTCTATTGCTTAAGTATGATGGTTTCCTGAGGTTATCGAATCCCAAATTTCTTAAAACAATGTTGTTGCTTTTTATTTTTATGTTTTTACCGGCTCAGGTTTGCTTTAATTTTGTACGACATCAACATAGCTTTGTTGGGACAAAATCTTCGGTGCCCAAGAAGAAGATGCACTCTCTAATTCTTCATTTCATCTGTTTTCACGATTCTCTCTGAAAATAGCTACAACCCAGCTTTGATTATATATTGCACATGTGTTGTTTGATAAAATGTTTAAGTGTGTGTGTGTCACCCACATAGAAGTTGATGTTAATTTAGTGTTGACAGTGCCTTTAATATAGTTAGTACACGAAATAGATCAACAATCACTTCTCAGCAATTTTGTGTTTAAATGATGTGCTGTTTAAATTAGATCAGTGTGTGAAGTGACCAAAATGGTACAATAAGGTGTATAAGGTGATGTTATGCTAAAACAATTACAATTCATTTGCTTGATGAATAATGGTACCTTTTAGAAATATCAGGTTGCTTTTAAATAACTTGAAACTAAAATGTCATTTTAACATCACAACATTATCTGTGATTTGAATTATAGGTGTTTTATCTCATTATAGGTGTTTTATCTCATTTTCGGTTCTTAGCATTGACTTTTCATCTAAATGCAATTCTCAAATGACTGTCCAACTGTTAAGCTATGACTAATATACATAAATTAATTTGTTTGAACTAATTGTTTATTTCATTTCTTTACCAAAAGCCTTCTTACATATGTGGCCTATAAATAAAGAATAACAAAAAAAATTATGACAAAGAAGCAAGGGGTTGCCTATAACAGTGGAGAAGAGGCCTAAAATAATTCCATTTACTCTTCTTAACACCATTTATGCCTAGAAATAAAGAATAGCAAAAAAACTGACAAAGAAGCAAGGGGCTGCATATAACAGTGGAGAAGAGGCCTAATAGAATTCCATTTACTTTTTTTTTATTTTTTTATTTTTTTTTTCTTTTTTTTTCATTTACTCCTCTTAACACCATTTATGCTTTGTTGTTTTTCTATGCTATATGAACTAAGATTGTTTATGATTGTGATTTTAAATTCAGAATATAGTAAATGCATGCGAAGGCAGATTACAGAAAAAGAGATGATCAATTTCTAAGCTCTTTGTTTGGACTAAAAAGCTGCTTTCATCTGGAGCTTTTCATCTGACTATTTTGATTCAACTAATTCTTCTTTAGTTGGTTTCTTTACTACAAAAATTCTTTCAATCCATCTTAAGTTTTAGTAGTTGATCTTTTTATGATTTATCAAACCCGCTTATAGTTTATTTGTCGTTAACCGGTAGTGGAGGTGGCCACCCGGCAATGGCAGAGGTCCCATGGCAGTAAAATATAAGCTATGCCTAATATACATAAATTATTTTTTACTTATGCCTTTTTAATGATGGAAATGTTTGATAAAATGGCCTTTTTTGCTTCGGTTAATAAGCAAGCAGAACCATTTGAGATTTGAGAACTAGTGGTGTTGGAAAATGCCATCTTATCTTTACCTTTTATAGCATAAATCAAGTGCTTTCAAGGGAAGTAGTATAGAATGAATATCTACGATAAGCAGACATCTTTGTTTAACTATCAGATCAATGAACCAATGTAAAACTCCAATAAAAAAAGTAAACTACGGGAAAAATAAAAGAGGGTTTTATATAACCAATTGTTGCACAGATTGATAAGAAGAAAAACAAAATATATTGAGAAGATGAAATATATTCTAACTTAAGATGGTTGCATAATGCTCCTTTTTTATTCTAATGCTTCTATATTTTTGGCTTAAATATATTTAATCCTGCAAATGAAGCATTGTTCCTTTATGATTTTGTCTTCACCCTTGCCTTTTTTAGACCTTCTCTAATTCTAAAGTTTTTTTGCAAAACAGATGTTGGTAGAGACTTTTTTTATTATGCTTCGTTTTTTCTAAGCTACGACTCATATACATAAATTATTGTTCACTTCTGCCTTTTTAATGATGGAAATGTTTGATAAAATGGCCTTTTTGTTTTTTGGCTTCGGTTAATAAGTAAGCAGAACCGTTTGAGATTTGAGAACTAATGTTGTTAGGAAATGCTTAGGTGATCTTTCTTTGGTAATAGACGTAGCATTGTCATATAAAATCAAATATAATTTTATGGCATGTAAATGATTATAGGTGTTTTATGTCATTTTAACATCACAACATTATTTGTTTTATCTCATTATAGGTGTTTTATCTCATTGTAGGTGTTGATGGAGTATATGGCCCAGGGACCCCCGACCCACATACTTCCACTACTGCAGTCAGGCCCAACAGATCCAAATGGGCCAAGCCCAGCAAATGAAGCTCCGAGCAGCCCACAATACACAAGGGGGGTGCCTTCGGCACCATGCCCGAAGGCTAACTTTCAGGGAATCAAGTCCAGGAACATCACAGGAGAACAGGGCTTGAAAACAAGCCCTCGGCACCTACAACCCTCGGCACATAAAGGCCCATGGAGCCTTCGGCACAGTATGTACAGCCGAAGGCAGTGTTCCTCGACAGAATCTTCTCTCCACATGCGCTGGATCACCGTACCAAGTACAACATTGCATCCAACCACCGCATTTAATGCGGTCACATGCAAAAGCCGGTGCCACCCCGATTGAGGTGACCCTCGGCCGTCAGATGCTTGACATGTGTCCCTGTCTAGCATTTATTGTTGCTATAAATAGCAGCCCCTTTTCCCCATTGTAAACCACGACTGGAATACACAACTTTCCTATTCGAATACACACCCTCTCTCTTACTTATTTGCTCTAACTTCTCTCTAGTTATTCTCCGCAATAACCCTCAGATAAGCTACCCCCGGGTACACTATCCATCACGTGTTTTATCTCATTTTTGGTTCTTAGCATTGAATTTTCATCTAAATGCAATTCTCAAATGACTGTCCAGTTGCTAAGCTATGACTAATATACATAAATTATTTTTTACAGATCATGTTGTACTAAATGTGTTTTCTTTTTATTAGCTTTTCGTGAGTTCTTAGACCCTTCAATATGGCACGCAAGATAAACACAATTGAAGAGATCAATGAATCAAAGGAGACATGGAATATTGCGGTTAGAGTGATATCGCTCTGTTCTGTTAATTCCCCTTTAAAGTTCATGGAAATGGTTTTGATGGAAGCGAAGGTGTGACAATCGCTATCTCAGTAATTCTGTAATTCATCATGTATACCATTATGATTGAAAGTTAGTTTAAAATTATTTCCATACATTAGGGACATTAGATACAAGTAGTTGCGAGGAATGCCGAGATGGTTCTTTGGAAGCCAAAACTTAAAGAAGGACAAACGTATGTGATGCAGAATTTTTGTGTCCTACGCAATGAGGGGGAATACAAGACTTGTGAGCATCCATTCAGGTTTCAATTCACAAGTGGTACAACGCTAAAACTACAAAATCTCTCCGAGATTCCCACATATCACTACCAGTTTAGAAGCTTTTCTGATATACTAAGTGGCAAATTAAACACTCATGTTTTAGTTGGTGAGTATCAGATAAGCACCACACATAAATTTTGGTATACAATAAAATTTTAATTAATATGTTACTTATTAGTTTTTGAATTGATGAAAATAGATGTCATTGGATCTCTACATGACATTCTTAATGCCCAGGCAAATGCTACGTTGAAAAATGTATCATTTTTAATGAAAGATCTCAGGTAATAGCATTGACTTCAATTACTCCTATTATTTTAATTAATATTCCTACAATTTAATTTGATCAAATTATTCATTACTGAAAATAGTACATCATGTTTTCATTGTAGTGGTGATATGATAACATGTACTTTATGGGGCGAGTATGCTACCCAATTGTTGAACTTTCGTGAAAAGCATCCATCGGAGCTAACTGTTATCATCTTAAAACATGCAAAAATCAAGGAACCGGAAGGTTAGAATTCTTTGTTTAAGTGTTCTTCATGTCTATGTACAAATGCATAATATAGATGCTAATAAAATATACCTCACTGATTTGAGAGGCATGCATCCTATCACCATTCAAAATAGCAACTACAACTCAAAACTGCTCATAAATGAAGACATTGGAGAAATTCAGCAATTCAAAGATAGGTATATCTTCATGATTAATCCTCTGGTAATTACATTTTTTTGTTTTCTAATTAATAATTATTATTATTTAAATATAACTCCTTTTTCAAATTATCAAAGCTTCAAGTCAAATCAAGTGAATGATCCAGAAGGTCAAAATCAAAGCCAAACTTCAGGCTCCAGTTTTTCTGAGCAAGAGAAGCTTACATATAGAGCTGTTCTTATGAGTATTACAGATATAAATTGCCTTAAAAAGGTTTCAAAGTTTTAATATTTTAAAAATTTATAAAACACTAAAGTATATCACTGACATATTAAATATTCTATAGGAAACAACTTGTGTCACTGTTGGCACCATTGCAAGGTTTGTAGTTGAAAAAAGTGGGTGGAGCTATCAAAGTTGCTCTTCATGCACTAGAAAGGTTGAAGCACCCAATGGCGCCTTTACAGCAAATACATCCATGAGCCTGTTATAAGGTGCTCTTACTATCGTATTCATATTAATGTGAATAAAGTTAAGGTATAGATATATGTTTATTTATTCTCAGCCTTTTATAAGTCAAAATTCTTATCCAAATCTTAATTACCATAAATGAACAGTATTTCCTGATTACCCCAAACAACTTTTCTTACATTCAGTATTAAAATTAGTTCACATATCAATTAACATATAAAAATAAAATATATTTTTAAATCAATATATTGATATTTTTATTTCATAAATTAACATATTCAAAAAAAACTATTTCATAATTTTAATTTCATGCGTAGCTCATTGGTCATTCATGTGCATTGTTGTGACAAATTAAATTATTTACGATAAAGACATAATGGCAGTGGACACATACATATGAACATCTTCTTATAATTACTGATACAATTGTGTTTATTACATTTGTAGATTTACAACTTAGTGATCAAGAGTTGCAAAATTTAACTCTTGTGGAGATTGAGAAATTGATGCAAAAAAAAGAGAAAAAGTATAAAAGACTATCCCTCAATACCATATCCAAATAGATATATCACGGAACAACTAGGGAATAGGCTTATTTATGCAGAACGTGATTATGATACATCAAAGTTGTGTGAGGAGTTTCAAAGTTTGTATGCTTCTCTTACCGGTAACACAACTACAATTCATATGATTTATAAGTCATATTACATGGTTTTGAGTGTGAAGAGAAAAATGATTTCATTCATATGTTTTGATGCTAATATTGTAGATGAACAAAAAGCCATATTTGACACAATCATGGAAGCTGTGACTAACCAAAAAGGTGGGGTATACTTTTTATATGGTAATGGTGGTACACGAAAAACATTTATGTGGAGGACATTAGCTTCTGCCTTACGTTCTCAGCGTCATATTGTTTTAATTGTTGCATCCAGTGGTATAGCTTCTCTACTCTTACCTGGAGGCAGAACTGCACACTCTAAGTTTTCAATCCCAGTTCCTATTTTGGAGAACTCTACATGAAATATACATCAAGGGAGTGAACTTGCAGAGCTATTGAAAAGAGTAAATTGATAACATGGGATGAAGCAACAATGGCTCATAAATTTTGTTTTGAAGCATTAGACAGAAGCCTAAATGACATCATTAATAATGATGGTGATTCTATTTCACCATTCGGAGGAAGAGTGGTTGTCTTTGGAGAAGATTTGACAAACTTTACCCGTTATTCATGGAGGAAGCCGTTCAGACATTGTTAATGCTACAATCAATTCTTCAAATCTATGGGAAGACTGTTAGGTATTAAACTCACTTTTTTAGTATCATAATTAATATGTTTAATTTTGCGATAGTTTAGAAAATTCAATTTTAACACTAATTATCACTTTAGAAGTTTTTTTTGGAATAATTACTGTATAAGTTATGATAATCAAATATAAGTATTTTTTTTGTTTATTCAGGTATTATCTCTTACTAAAAATACGCGACTCCAAAATAGTTTGGATATGACAAGTGCTACTGAGCTCAAAGAATTTTCAAAATGGATATTGGATGTGGGGGATGGAAAAATATCAGAACCAAACGATGGTTATGTAGAAATAAAAGTTCCAGATGAATATTTGATTATATTAAAGAATTTGATGATCCAATAGATGCAATAATCCGAAGCACATATCCTAACTTGCTGGAGCAATACAAAAATGAGGAATTCCTCAAGTGTAGAGCTATCTTGGCATCAAGTATTGAAATTGTCGATAAAATTAACGACTATGTTCTTTCCTTGCTCCCAGGTAATATTATAAAATGCTATTTTGCTTATTTACTGACAAAATAAAATCTTAAAGAAATTTAATATTTAAATTACGTCTGTTGAAATTTTATACCTACAGGTGAAGAAAGAGAATATTTAAGTTGCAATTCTGTAGACAAATCAGATTTAGTCGAAGCAGAAGCATTTGAAGCGTTGACACCAGAGTTTCTAAATTCCTTGAGAACATCAGGTCTCCCAAATCATAAGATACAGCTTAAGGTTGGGACTCCAGTATATGTTAAGAAATATAGACCACTCAGAAGGACTGTGTAATGGAACTAGATTGGTTGTCACAAGACCTGAAAATCATGTCATTGGAGCAAGAGTCATGTCTAAAAGCTATGGTGGAGATGAGATTTACATACCTCGAATGTGTATGTCTCCTTCTCAATCACCATGACCTTTTAAAATTATCAGAAGACAATTTCCTATAATGGTCTCATATGCAATGACAATCAATAAATCTCAAAGACAGTCACCGGAAAGAGTTGGATTATACCTTCCTAGACCTATTTTTAGTCATGGACAATTGTATGTGGCATTATCCAGAGTTCAGAGCAAGCATGGATTGAAGATTTTAATACATGATAAGGTAAAGATGAAAAATCATTAGACACTACTACGAATGTTGTATTCAAAGAGGTTTTCCAAAATCTCTAACATGTAAGTTTAATATTTTAATTTTAATATTTATTTTATTAATTTAATTAAACTTTATGATATTGACTTATTATTGTACTCGCTTTTAAGAACTATGCCATTTTTTTAAAATTAATTTGCTTTTTTAATTTATTAGATCATGATTACAAGTAATATCAATCGATTATTTCCCCGTGCGTATGCACGGGTACTGTACTAGTTTAGTCCTAATGATCATTAATGTAAAATAAAGAAATTTCTTTATTTTACATTAATTATCATTAGAAGTTTTTAAATGTGTAATTTCGAATTCGGTATATCATATATGTTTCTAATGAAATTACATGTCTAAAACAGAAATGTTAATTACAGTAATGATACATATTATTCTCTTCTTTTCTAAATCAAAGTCACATTTTCCTTTTTGGGATGTTTCAAAACAAAGTCACACTTTCTTATTTGACAAAGAAATCTATATCAAAACAGTGCAAAACAGTGTAAAACAGTGTACTATACAACCAAATTTACCTCTCAGTAACTTTATTTTCTAAATAAGTGTGAAATCAAAGTGTGACTTTTGATTTAGAAATAGATGGCGTAATATATATTATTAGTTTTAAAATTACTATATTTGAATTAGAAGATTAAACCTAAAATTTATACTCCATAGAATATTGATACATGTTGTAATATGAACATGAAAAGATTTTTTTATAGCAATTCAAATAAAATAGGTCATAAAATTAAGCGATAAAGTTTTTAAGCCAAAACACAAAAGAAACTTAATTTAAAATGGGTTTTCCTTAAATATTACTAATAAAAAGTAAACAACAAAAATATTACTTAGGAATACCTTTGTCCCATTGACAAAACGGCAGAGTTATTTAGATAATAATGAAAAAAGATAATTGGAGTATATTTTGAGAAATATTTTTATTGACATATAATATAGTGAGGTTAGTGTTGATAACTGTGATGTAATAGATTTATTCTTTATACAATACTATCGACTCGGTCCTTGACCGAGTTACTACCGAGTAGCCAGTTAACTACCTAGTATTGAAGTACCCTTTTTCAATATTTCACACCTGAATACATCTTTATATAATACTTGTATAATATAAAGTAACAGTTTCTGCACCACAATTGGAGGGGAAAATCCCACCTAAAATGAATACATAATGGTGAATTAATGCAAAAATTAAATTTGGTAATGTATTAACTACATTAAAGAATGACAATGGCAGGTTTCTAATAAGGGAAAAATACCTCAATAATACTAAAATTTATTACTTTTCCTAAAATATGACTATAACCGTTTTTGTATCTACCGTATGACCAAACATGGAATGTCATACATGGACGCATGAAGTAATTGCAGTTAAATGTCATACGTATGATTTAGGAAAAGAAACTACTCTAATCATACATTGGGAAACTATCCCTCTTTTACTCATATATGTGTTAATTTTCTCTTCTAATAAAGTACTCCATATGTTACAATTCCATTCCAAAAAAATTAAGTACGTAACATAGAATAAAAAAATTATGAAAAACAAAGAAGAAAAATAAAATCCCATATTTGTTTAAAGTGCTGTAACTTTTTTATTTGTACTCAAATTGTTACAAAAAACATATCAAAATTCATAGTTTTTTATTATCTTTCATATGACACCAATATTGAATATCTAAAAATAAACAAAAACAACACTTTGAAAACATCTTTTTTAAGTGCTATAATTTTTTTATTTGTACTTCGATTGTTACAGAAAATATATCAAAATTAATAATTTTTTATTAACTTTAATGTGTTACCAATGTTGAATATCTTTATATAATACTACGTATGAAATAGAAAAATTGCTACAATTATTGGAAGGAAAATTCTCGCACAAAATATAATCTTTATCTTAATCTTTTCTTTATATAATATAAAGTAACAGTATTGCTATAACTATTGGAGGGAAAATCCCCGCCCAAAGAAAAGAAATAATTGGAAATTAATGTTGAACCTGAAAAATGACACCCAAGGGAGAAACGGTACGGTAGAGCATACATGCATATAAGGAAATGAAATATATGAAGAAGCATTTATTGTACACAAATCTTTATCAAACAATACGTGTATATTAATCTGCAAACCGAGATATATTAGGATAAACCGCCAACCTACTATAAAAAGTGTATTCAACAAATTAACTAAAACTCAAAATAAAGTGTAAGTAAATATGCAATCAAGATATTAGATTCGCTAACCTGCTATTGAAATTTACGATCACCAAACAAAAAAGTACTATATTGTTCAATGATTTTTGGAAAGAAGGAAGACACACCCATCATTTATTTATGTCCACATTTGAAGTTGACATATATGCATTGTCCGTATAAGTGCATTATGGTTTGATTGGATTATATCTGTCAACTTTTCAAATTGCTTATACGAACAACAAAAAAAAGAAAAATACTGCCTTATATGTAATATATGTTGTATATGTTATGTACTTATAGGTAATTACACCAAAACAATAAAAAAAGCAAGTGCAGCTACTTTAGGTTGTTAAAATCTAAACAATCCATATTCTCTCCCATTGCATAAATGTGCCTAAATTATTCTGTCCAAATTTTGTCCAAAAATAGTACTACCTTTGTCCCATAATATTGGGACGGAAGAGAGTGATGTGGTTTTTAAGAAAAATAGAATTATGTTGTTGATAATGAGTTGATAAAGTGTAATAAAGTAAGAATGAATTAAAGTGATCACACAAATTTTATCAAATACGGTATAAGACAATAATAGGGGGACATCCCAACATGAAAAAATGGGACAATCATAGGGGAACGGAAGGAGTACCATTGAAGCAATTTTAAGAGGCCGTTTGGTAACACTGATTTTCGGCTTATCAGGCTTATCAGGCTTATCAGCCAACTTTTTCACCAAACACGTAACTTTTGTTTTCGCGCGCTGAATTGTGTAATAATAAGAAAAAGTAAGGTTGAAGTTACTTTTCTGACTGTATTGACTGAAGTTAGTTTAGATGACCATTTTAGCTATTTTTACATATAATTTTTTCATTCTTTTATTAATAAAATATATTTTAAAAGTATTTTTTCTTAAATCAACAGAATCAGCCAATACAGCCACTTCAGCCAGACCTTCATAAATTTCAGCATAATCAGCCAAATCAGCCGATTTTCGTGTTACCAGACGGGCTCTAAGTTTCTAAAACCTAAACAATTTAATTGCTTATATAAATAACAACAAAATTTCAATTCACATCCTCAAACTCTGTATATATATATATATATATACACTTAATTTTCCGCCTTTAATTAACAATCCCGGAAACAATGCATCTAGATGAAATCCGGTCCAAATCTATTATGTTGTGCTATAAAAGATATAATTAGCGAAGAGGGAAAAATCATATTTAGAATTATATAGAATGCTAAATCTGATGAAGTGTGTATTATTGTTCTTATACTCCCTCTGTCCCAAAAACAACCTCCCGGTTTGACTTTCACACACTTTTAGGTAGATTAATTTTTGCCTTTGACTTTCCAAAATTACCCTTAAGGACTGCGGCCAGAATAAATAAAAGGAAGGGGGGTAATGAACAATACTAGGGGGTAAAAAAATTAAATATCACAAAACAGTCATTTCAATAACACTCATTACATATCACATCTAACACTATTATACCATCTTTGCAAAACAATATGATCTATGCTAAACACTTTCAACCACAAAAAACTCCCTCCACCATTTCGGCCAAATGTTTTGAATTTCCCTCCCATTACACTCTATTTATATCTACCCTATCTTTCTTCATTTACTCTCACAACAACAACAAAATGAGCATTGAAGAGCCTGAAGTTCCTGCAACTCCTCATGCCAACCACAACAACACAGCAACCCAGGCACATCTTTCCATGATGTTAAATGCTCCTGCACCAACCAACAAATGGAAGAAGTTAACAAATGCAAAGCGAAGTAGGGTTGTTGAAATTCTGTTAGGAAATTCGTGACTTGTGGAAAAGTGCAAAGCAACAAATGGACCAAGGGTTATCCATTAATGTTCAAAGCCTACAAAAAGGAAATGTAGGCAGAAAAAGGGTGGCAGTTAACATGGAGTACATAAAGGAAATCCCACTTCACAAGAGAAAGAACATCAGGTCTTTAGGCTTTGCCATGCAAGTTTCAAAGTCAACCGTGCACAGACTAGTGAAAGTTAAACAAATCAAAAGGCACTCAAATGCAATCAAACCTTTATTGAAAGAGGCAGGCAAGATTAAAAGGCTAGAGTTTTGTTTAGGCCACTTGATAAGTCATAACCCCCCAAGAAATCCCACTTTTCATGATTTTTATGACCATGTTCACATTGATGAAAAGTGGTTTTTCTTATCTAAGGAAACAACCAACTTTTACACTCACAGTAGTGAAGAAGATCCATGTTTTTAGCAGTTGTGGGCAGACCAAGGTTTGGGGATGTAGGGGATGTCATATGGGATGGGAAAGTAGGTATATTTCCTTTCACATTTCAAGAGAAGGCTAAGAGATCAAGTAAGAATAGGGCAGCAGGCACACTAGAGACAAAGCCTATATTAAATGTAACAAGGCATGTAATCAGAGACATGTTGTTGCAGCAAGTTCTGCCTGCCATCAAAATGAAATGGCCAGACAGAGTGAACAAAAAAGTGATCATTCAGCAAGACAATGCAAGGCCACATGTGCTTACGACAGATGCAGATTTTATCAAATGTGCAAGTGAAAATGGTTGGGACATACAGTTACAGTGTCAACCCCCTAACAGTCCAGACCTAAATGTGCTTTACTTGGGTTTCTTTAGGGCCATTGACTCATTAAAGGAACAACAAGCCCCTAAGTCAATTTCCTAATTAGTACAAGCTGTGACATTAGCATTTGATGCTCTCACACCTAGTACATTAAACAGGGTGTTCCTCAGCTTTCAGTATGTTATGGAGGAAATACTAAAGCACAGAGGGGGGAACAACTTCAAGCTGAGGCATGTTGGAAAGGAAAAACTTGAAAGACAGGGGTTGCTACCCACAAATGTGGAAACCAGCCATGCCATAATGAATGAAGCAAAACAAGCACTCATAGAGATGCAAACACTTGAGGCAGAAGCATCACATCAGGGCCATGGAAGTGAGTTCATAAGTGAAGATCAAGTAGATCTTCAAGAATGAACTCAGGCACATGGAGGGTAATCTTTTTTGTATGTACTTCCTTTATAGAGAAGGGGTACTGTTTTTGTATGTACTTGGCATATGTGCCCATATTACACTATTTTTGTGCTTTCTTACATTCTTGGCATACAAGTATTAAATGTATGGCCACATTGATTCAAATGTAGAAGAAACAATTAATGTTTTGCCTTATCAATCCATCTAAGCACATAAGGGTTGAAAATTTACAAGTGTTTTACAATACACACCCAAAACCACCCTATGTGAAGTGAGACTTTATTTAGTAAGCCCAAATCATATGCTACACATAAACATCAATTGCTTGTGCACATAAATCCCTAAATGGTCTCCAACACTTCGTACAAGTGGGTGACACAAGGAGAGAGTAAGCCAAATATCCATAAATTCACAAGCTATCTTCACAATATTTAGATCATACAAGGCCCCCATCATCATCAGTCAAGATACACAGACTACTAGATTTAGGCACACAACTTCAATAAACGAACACATTCAGTTTATAAAATAGAGGGGCATCACAACTTCAATAAACGAACACATTCAGTTCACAAAAGAGAGGGACATCACAAGCTCAAAGCACAAACTTCATTCAATAAACGAACACATTCAGTTCACAAAAGAGAGGGGCATCACAAGCTAAAAGCACAAACTTCATTCAATAAACGAACACATTCAGTTCTACAACTTGAACATTAAAAAAGAGATGAGATTAGAAGCCTCCCCTATGAGGAATCAGTCCCCCAAGGCATCCACGGCCTTTTACGACAATGGCCAAAGAGGTGGTCTAACTCCTCTGGATACCATCGAGGTTCCGAGTTCACCTCCTCCTCCCCTTCGTCCTCTGAAGCTGGAAACCCTTCGTAAGTGTCCTCCACGCAGTCAGACCCCCATTTCTTCCGTATGGCCCATCCAGAGTCAGTTTCCGAAGTCCACCCTCGTTGGTCAGACTCTACACCTTCCTCGTCTGACATAGCTTCTACTGAGGGTTTGTTCACCATAGCTTCGACAGAAGGAAGTGCGACATGCATGTTTCGATCTAGGGTTTCATCATCACCGAGGTTTGATTCATGAAGCACGACATGGTTCTTCAGATCTAGGGTTTCATCATCACGGTGATTTGATTCAGGACCCAGGGTTTCATCATCCCGCGGGAGAATTTGAGGGAGGACAGTGATGTTTGTCTTCTCCATGGATGAGAAGGGAGGAGAGTGGAGAGGTGAAGAGGGTTAGAAGACAGAGAGAGATAATGGTGTGGGGTAGAAAGCAAATGGGTTCGGAGAAAATGGGGCACCGAATAGGCAGAGGATGCAGGGATATGGAGAGGGCATCTATGAGTTTTTACCTTTAAAAACTTTCCTAATATGGAAATGGGAAGTTAATTTTGGGACGTCCGTTTAAGGAAAGTGGGAAGTTGTTTTCGGGACGGAGGGAGTATAAGCTAATTATTTTATCTAAATATGTATACATGTTAAGTTATGCATATCTATACATATACATATTATATGTGTATCCATAATGCTAAAATGTAGGTGTTTTTTTCTTCCTAAAATTAAGATCATGTGGGAAATGAAAAAGTAATTTTGATTCTCAAGAGCTTAGGGACATTAAAAAGTTAAAATGTAATATAAGAAGTATTTTATATTGTGTTTCCTTGGACTGTTTTCAGTCGCAGACCACAACAGATCAAACTTCAACATACCAGACCAGATCACACTTTCATAGTTATAAAATACCTCAAGACCAGACATTTACCAGATCAGACCCGAACAGTTCAGACCATACCAGACCAAACCTAAACATACCAGATTAGATCAACAAAATTCTGTCCAAGTAAAAACATCCAAAACGGGCTGATGAAGTATATATTATTTACTATGTATAGGAAACCTTCATTCTAATGCGTGAAATCAAGAGTTACACGTTTGATGGAAAAAATGGTTGATAAACCATGATAACCTAAAAAAAGTATGGTCACCAAACGGGCCCATCCCACCACAAAAGTTTTGTTTTTGCATCTTTTTTTCATAAGTGGTTTATTTTAAATATTAGGTGAAAAGAGATTAATAGTAAAATTCGGAGTGTTTGAAAACAATTGAATTGAAGAGAAAAAGATATAGCGTTCAACCTCAGGTTAGACTAGAGTCAAATAGACTATATTAAACCATACTTTGATAATTGCAAACATACACAAAAATATGACATTTACCAAATCACTTAAGACCAGACCAGACTAGACCATAAATTTTTTATCAAATTTAAAACATCCTAAACCACAATAGTAATAACTAAAATGTCACAACACATACCAATGGAATTATCATTGTTAATATAAATTTGAATAATTATATTTTACTATGGAATTAGATCACAACCAAATTTTAAATATTTTTTGTATTTGCACCCCTTTATTCAATGTGAATTGTTTAGGCTTGATTGAAACCACAAAAAACACATTAACATATGATTGTTCTCCACTTTTTGAGTAAATTAGATGCAACCTCTTATTGGCATAGTGTTTTTAATATTTGTATGAATTATATACATCTTAATAATATAAATGGATATTTACTTTGTATTTATTTGTAAACCATCTAATACGTTTATGCTTGCACTTTATAAAATGTTGCAAACTTAGCTTGGAACAATTCTTTGCACCAAAACAGAGTTTGATAAATGAAAGTTTGCACCTAATATGATTTCTCGCTCACGCGGCTAATAGTAAATGTGTTTTGGAGATGAAGATTATATCCGACAAAAGTATTGGTCAAACACTTTTTATTTCACAGTTATCATTGGTCCCGTCGTATGACAGAGTTTTTTCACATTTTAACGCTGGAAATCCTCAATCATCGTTTCATTTCCCATGAGTCCATGACATAAAAAACAATCAAAGATGATGTCTGTACAAGTGGATATACATCCAAATTCCATTTTTATGCATGGTCAATTGTATGTTGTCATTTAAGTGACACCTCAATGGATGGGTTAAAGATTCATATATTTGATGATGAGGGTCATCTATCAACACTAGTGGACTAAATGATTTTTTTGAAAATTTATGATATTTTTTGTATATTATGAAGATATATGATTATTCTTTTTTATAAAGTTTCATGTGACCCACTAATAATTGTATTACCGTGTCATTTCATTGGAACATAGAGCTTACTCTTACACTTTATCATTAATTTTAATTTTAGTTTTACTTGCATTTTTTCACACAGTCCAAATTTTCATTTGCTTACATGCAACTTCTATGATATAATCAAAGTTACAATATACTCCGTATAAAAGCTATTATCTTTTTTATTTAGCAAAATTACATAATATGTATGTAACATCTTAACAAAATATAATTTTAAATAATATGTTAATGTACTCTGTATTATATTCTAGATATATATCATGCATCGCGACGGGTACTTGGTCCTGTTTAGAATTAGAATAAATGCTAATCTACGGTGACGCTAACGCCTCCTCTATCCAAAGCTCCAAACTAGTAACCTCTTCTTCTGGAATAGTAATAAATTCTTAATACTATACGTACCAACTCTTCGTGCTCTTCTACAGTTCTTACGTGAATATAGCAGTCTGATCAGTCCTAAGTTTATACGGTCAGTCGGTCAGATTAATCAGCTAAAATGAAAGAATTATTGTATTTGCTAAATTAGGACCATGGTATATATTCACGTTTAACTAACCAGTGGATTATTCACTCCCACTCTGAAATCTGATAATCTGGATATATTATTTTTACAGTTGCTGAAGATTCTTGACGAGGGAGTGCAGGCAGAGGGAAGAGCGGGGCAGAAATGCAGTTTTTTTCTAAAGCTACCAGTTTTGATTTTGGTGCTTGATGGAAAGTTAAACTAGCAATTTTTGACAAGCTGTTCCTGACCCCAATCTTCATATCCAACGGCTGGAGTTTCGTTGCAAGCTTCTTAAGTAGGTGAAAATGTTTTTGTGTGTGTGTGAGCTTGGTGGTAGGAGAAAAAGCTCAGTGAGTGGAGAGGTCTACCCTAGAGTGGTGTGTGTGACCCATTGACGGAGGTTGGAGACCTGAGCCGGAAAAGACGGAATACGATCCCAACAGTAGGTATTTTGTGTTCAGCTCTAGCTAATCTGGAAAATTGTTGGGTTCAGCACTTATGAGTCATGTTTATGGTGCTTCTTAATGTTTGTATGTATTTTGTGTTCAGCTCTAGCTAATCTGGAAAATTGTTGGGTTCAGCACTTATGAGTCATGTTTATGGTGCTTCTTAATGTTTGTATGTGCTCTAGTATTATCTAGAGAAGCCATTTGGAACCTGTCTCGTGGTCTTATTTCCTTCTTATCGGTCTTATCAACCAATGTTTTTACCAAACACGTAATTTTTGATTTCGCACGTTGAATTGTGTAATAAGTGAAATAAGTTGAATATTTTAGCTATTTTTCGTATATTTAAAATATACATAAAAGAATTTCATGAACTTTAGCGGTCAATTCAGCCAATTTTAGTGTTACCAAATAAACTCTTTGTGTACTTACTTATTTCATTGGTGATTAGTAGAAGTGTTTGTTACCGGTTTCCAGTCCTTATTTTCTCCCATTTTGGGGTTTCCACGTAAATTGATCTGTCATTTATTGTTTGTGGTCTGATTATATTTTGGTTAGTTTGTTTTGAATATATATTGTCTTGAGATTTATAATATTTGCGCGTTTGATAACCTTTAGAAAAATGTGTATTTGCCGTCTTCACCTATTCAAAATACAAAGCACAATTCTACACTTTAGGGTCTGTTAATTGATCTTTGGTGGAAAATTGTGCAAAAGTCCATCACTTAATGGCAAGAAGAATTGTTTTAAATTACACCATAGCAAGGTTTCTTTTTTGGCAGTGGACATAGAGGTTGGAGCTACTATTGGTGATAGTTCTGCTTCTACAGAAAGGAGATCATCTTCTTGTGAAGAAGACTATACATTTCAAGTGCCATATGTGGGAATGGTGTTTGATTCTGAATATGCTGCCAGGGAGTTTTATGACAAGTATGCTAGGCGTTCTGGATTTGTAATGCGTATTGATCAGTCTGGGCGCTCATCAGTGGACATGAGAATTCTTTCTAGGAGGCTTTTTTGTAATAAGCAGGGTTATTGTCGGAATAAGAAAGATCAGGTTTGTTCAGAAAGGAGGTTACGGAGCAGCACACGAGTTGGTTGCAAGGCAATGATGAGGGTAAATGTTAATAAGGCTGGAAAATGGGTTGTTACCAGATCAGTGATTGAGCATACTCATCCTTTGGGTGTCCCTAGTCTTCCTTCTGTAAATGGAATGGTAAGTTTACTTCTACTTTTCCCTTTTAAATACATTATTTCCCCCATAAACTTCTCACTTCATTTAGGGCCCTTCAGTAGCATGTGTTATGCTGAAATGGCTGAATTTTCTGAATGAAATAGTGTTTATTAACATCCATTTCACCAAGAAAATATGCCAGTCAAAAGCTGGGTGATAAGCCAAAGTTTACTACTAAAGGGATCCTTATTTAATTCTTGAATAGTTATTTCAGTATCCTACTAATAAGTCATAACATCTCATGGAAATTCAATTACTTCTTCAAGCTGTAGCTTTGTTTTTTTACTGGGAAGCAAAGCTATCACCCTATTGCTCAAATGCTTCTTGATCACTAAGCTTTTTGCTCTTATAATCATTAAGTTTATGTAGAATAAAGGAATCAAAATCTTTATTGTATTTGTTCATTACCAACTTAGCTTCTAATAGATCTTCAAGTCCTAAGGAACTGAAGTCATTGTTCTCCGTATTTGTAATAAAAAAAAATTGCAGGACAAAAAAGATGAAAGGATAGAGGAACTGACTATGGAGTTGGACCATCAGGATAAGCTCTGCGAGCTGTACAGAGAGCAGCTAACTACATTGTTGAAGTATATTGGGGAGCAGATTGAGCATTTAACTGGAAAAGTTGAGGCAGCTGTTGACAATGTAAAGAGAGTTGAAAGTGAAGAACTTGAGCTACCTAATCAATAGTCTAAAGTCTTACTCCATACGTCCCATCAGAAGGTTCTGTCCACTATTCTCATGGTCAACTTAAATCATTTTTAATCATTTACTTTATAAATCAAATTTTTACCAAATTTACATTTTTCTTATCAGGCTTTGCAGCGGTTTTAATGTAGTTTCTGTATATGTTAATTTTATTTACTAAAAATAATCAAAATGTGAACAGGGATTAAGTTGCTTTATCGTCAGTCAAGCATCGTAAACCATTCACGGGAACCTTCTAGCGGGACGGAGGGAGTATGTATTTAATAAGAAATACGTAGTAAGAATTAACAAACAATTGGTAGGCGTTTTCAATTTCTTGAAGGTTATTTACTCAAATTCACTGTCGGACACATGGTTTTTTCATATGGGCGAAATATTTACTACCTCGGTTCTTATTATAACTTCCAAATATGTTTGACACACAGTTTAAGATAGTGAGTATTGTGTGATGGGGAGTTGTGCATAGTAGAGAGAAATGTTGTGAATCACAAATTCTTATTTTTAGATAATGGGTACCAACTGTTTTAGCCAAATAAATAAGTCAATAGCTACTTAGAAATTTTTATTTTCATCTTATTCTTATTTAATCTAATAATCCAAGTATCATACTCCGTACTAGTTTAGTAGAAGACTCATTCAAACACAAGATCATAGAAGAGGCATGACATATTAATATATGGTTAAACTAAAGTAAATGAGGAACCTAAAATTAGATAGATACACACATTCAAATATGTTTAAATTGTAAAATTCTAAATCTGACAAAAAAAATTAAATCAAGCATTTTCAGAAATACTAAAATCAAATTAAACAAGAAGACATAACCAGTTTTAAAACACTCATGCGGAGCACACTTTAGTTTGTCCCAATTTTTTTGACTTTCTTACCAATTTTTTTCTTTAACTTTTTCAACAAATAATGATTTATATAATCGTCTGTGTTGAATTAGTTGCTCCGTATTAAATAAACTAGTACAGCACCCGTGCGATGCACGGTGGGTGAGTCTGTTGGATGAGTATAATTACCGTTAGACTATAAATCTAATTGAAAATAAAGTTAAATATCATAAATTGTGAATATTAAAAAATGAAATTGTAATACATAAGTATATTGTAATATGTAATGTGATTTTAATACAATATGAAATTTTAGAGATTATGGAATACTTCCTTATAGACAACATTCACGGTTTCATCTATCTGGTAGTCACCTACGTCAACATCATCGATATCCAAATCTTGCGTGAAATAACTACACAAAGAAACATTAGTGTTGTGCAAGATATTATCTGTGTGATTGGATGAAACTGACGTAGATCGTAGATCATACGATCTCTTCTGAATTAGATTCAGCCTCGTAAGTGGTGTTTGTTTGGAGAGTACACTTGATACCGATGGTTGAGCACTCGACACCAAGACTACATTATTATTACACAACATTGGTTAATAAAATAATCAAAAGTATAATTAGTTTAAAAATAGGTTTCAATAGTAAGCCAAAAACATCTTGATAAATTTACTATTGGTGACATCCACCAGAGGGGAACTAACAGAAGTTATAGGCTTTATAGATGATGTAATACTGTGATGAAGAGATTCTTGAAATCGAGCGTTTTGCAAAATTCTTCGATTTACGTCACGCTCGTTGTCACTATCATCTGCGTAAAAACATATGGTTGACCACATTAGTAGGAAAGGTAATACTATCCATTTTATTGAAAACAACACGTATTAATTTTTAACTATTAAAAACTTTAAATCACATAAAAATATTTTTGAAATTTCTCATCAACGCTAAAAATATTACGTAAACTTCACAATTTACACATCCACACATTTGTGTGTCTATATATTTGAGAGGGCAATTTGATGAACCTATATTAATTTTTTAAATAAAAGTGGTTAGTATATTTTAATTATATTATTAAAATATAATAATATAATTAAAATGTTTGAGACTATTACAAATGATCACTCTGAACAAATAGTGTGAGCTCTGTACTTAAACAAATCCAATCATAAAAATAAATTCATCATCTACTATTTCGCATTTATAATACGCAATATTTGTCAAAGGTTATTTGTCTATCGCGTATTACAATGCCGTTTTTGAACATGTTTAACATGTCCTATATAACAGGGCCCACCATGGAGCCCAAATTTTTAATCGTAGTATTATAATATACTACTGAGAAGCTTTTCTGGTGCATTTGGATGTACATGAAGTTTTGTATTTGAGCCCCATGGTGGGCCCTGTTATATATACTACTGAGAACTTTTCTGATGCATTTGGATGTACATGAAGTTTTGTATGGTCAAAACCATTTAGGCTACTTTAAGATCAATTTTTTTGATAAATTTAGTGAGCATGTTCTTCATAAAGTGTATATTATATCTACAAATTTTCATCTTAAAATTCAAATGGGAAGTCAGCTAAATAACTTATTGACAAATATTGCGCCAAAATATGTATAAATAACGCATTGTTTTTCAATAATTTATTGAGTTGAATTCTCAATCAATTTTTAAGCTAAAATGTTATGGACATAATCTACAATTAATGAAAAACATTCTAACATTTGTTTATCAAACAATTCCACCTCAAAGAACCTCAAACACATCTGACAATAACGTCCGAGCACTCGACTCCTTAACTACATTATGAGGAGGATAACTTTTGTTAATCAAAGAGTCTACGATACAATTACTTGAATAATATGTGTTAAAAAAAGGTAGCTCATGGACATTTTGCTGTATTTACCAACCGTGACATCCATTAAAGAGGAAATAGTTGAAGATATTTGCTTTATAGTTCCCGTAACACTGGTACAAAGAGATTGATGAAACCGAGCATTTTGTAAACTCCTTCGGTTTACAGCACGTTCGTTGGCGTTATCATCTAGATGAAAGAATGGTTAACCACATATGTAAGAAACTATAGTTATTCCTATCAGTTCATGAATCTATAAATTTCATGAATAATCACAATTCATAAATATAGTTTAAATTTAATCTTAAACATAAATAATTTCACTAAAAGCTAAGATTAATCACAAATGATGTAAATTCCGATAATCACAAATAATTTCACTGTGAACGTGATAAGAAGAAGTAAGACTAAAGTTACATTTCTGGCTGTATTGAATGACCTGACTATAGATACCCATTTTAGCTATTGTTTCATATAATTTTTTCATTATTATATTAATAAATTATATATTTTTCCCCATAAATAAGAAGAATCAGCCGATAAAGCAAGTTTATATAAAACTTCATAAATTTTAGCAACATCAACTGAATTAGCTGATTTCAGTATTATCAAACGGCTCTTAAAGCAGATGACTATTTTAGCCTTTTTTCATATAATTGTTTCTTTATTTTATTAAAAAATTATAATTTAATTTTTCCCTCATAAATAAACAGAATCAGCCAATAAAGTCACTTCACCACAACTTCATAAACCTCATAAACTAGGCTTCTTAATGTAATAACAATACCAATTTTTTTTCAAAATCAGCCAATCATTGCAGCCCATTAATTTCCAATATATTAAATGGGTCCAAAAATAAACATCTATCCATTAGAAGTCCAGCCCATCCCATCTTATACCCGTTAGAATGCATGATCGATATATTCGATACCATCCCTAGGGTTTCTGTTACGCTTTTACACCGCCTCTACCATTCTGCATCTAACCTACCGTCCTCAGCCCTCTCCCTCGCATATCAATCTCTGTCACACATACCACCAGACCCCTCGCCTACTCCTTCCAAGGACGCAGTCATCGATTTGCTTCCAATTGTCGGATGTCACGCAGTCTTCTTGGATTCCATCAATTGCATTCCCATCGTTGTTGCACCGGTAAGTTTGGATTCGGTTTCCATATACAAAATTTCTTAGTTTCACAATTTCCATTTCCGATTGATTACTCATTTTAATTGTTTCGTATGTGTTTTCAAGTTGCAATCAAATTCATTCAAACGAGTTGAAATATCTATGCCATGAACAACCGCAGCCTATCAAGATTCTTTTGCAAAAGATAAGTGTCTTGTGATTCATGGATTGAATATTTGTTTATTACTTTTAATCGAATTAGATCTAACTTTCTGGTAAATGTTGTTTTCAGATCTAGAAGTGCTAAAGATTAAGCCCTCATTTATACGATCAACACTAAACAGTGTGCATACCTACGCCACCACTTGGAAGATAAGTATTTTGTTTAGAGAAAAAATTGATACTTGTCTGGTTAATTGTGTTTGTTAATCTTCTGTCACTTAAATGGATATACAATTTTTGTTATACTTGCTGTGAAAGTTGTTGAGTGAATGTCTTGAAACTGAATTCTCAAGGTCTTAATCTCTAAAAATACTTCTTAAATATTAACACTCAAATGACTGAAGTTTAAAATTGACACTATCAACTGCATGTGTTAGGTTTCTGGCATGATAAGACTTTTATTTTGTATGCGTTTGTTATATGTAATTAGCTGTTTGTTATTTAATCCTATAACAAATGTCATATAATATGTAATTAGCTGTATGTTAATTAATCCCATAACAAATGTCATTAACATTACTAACTTACCTGTGTATATTTTCAAATTTTCACACACCATCTTCATTTCAGAGTCCATTACACAACTAACTGCATCAAGTAGGCCTTAAATCATTTGCCTAACCTTGAAGCAAGTTTAATATGAGCATTATCCAATGTTTTCAAGAATTTTCAAGTTAATAATATACGTATTTATATAAAAGTTATTTTGGGTCACAATAACTTGTATAATGTTTATTTATACTCTTGTTTTACAATTTTTTAAAAACAGATCTCTATATAGACTATCATTATTGATCAGACAATATTAATCATTTTTTAATTAATATTTTGTCCACATATATTTCATTGTTCAAAAAAATGTAGGACCTTAATAGTTTTATTTAAACAAATACTCACACTACTTACGGCGTGATATTAATGATGCCTATCAGGTAATTAATAACTCTGTTTTACTCATTCCAACTAAATAATTGCAATGAATGAATCATGTTGTCAAAAGTGAAACTTTATCAAACACTTACCACACAATGCATCTATTACTCAGTTAGAAACACAAGCAATCATGTTATATCATTACAATCAAATCAATAGCAAATTACTTTGTATAACTGTCTGTTTTAGACCGCACACAGTATCATACACCAATAAACACCCACCCTACCCTCTTTTAATCACATATCACTATATCATGAAAATGAATAGCTCGTTTTCTCAATACATTCTTAACACCCATCATACACCAACAATTAACATTCAAATGGCTGAAGTTTAAAAATGACATTATCAACTGCCTGTGTTATGTTTCTGGCATGAAAAGACTTTCATTTTCAATTCAGTGTTTGTTACATTTCAAACAGAGTATTTTTCCAAGTCATATGTAATTGGCTGTTTGTTATTTAAACCTATAACAAATATCATTATCATTACTCACTTACCTGTGTATGATTTCAAATTTTCACACACCATTTTCATTTCAGAGGCTATTAGACACCTAACTGTATCAAGTAGGCCCTAAATCATTTACCTAATCTTGAAGCAAGTTTAATATGAGTCTTATCCAGTGTTTCAAGCATTTTAAGTCTATGTATAAATATAATATTTATTTATACTCTTGTTTTACATTTTTTTATAAACAGGTCTCTATGTAGACTATTGCACTGAACATGTAGCTGTGTGAGCTTAACAACTACTCATCACAGAATAGTGTTTTAAGTTCTCGCCTTTGGTTGTTAACATTATGTCCTTGGATTTTTGTATTTGGTAAAAAGCAATTCCTGGAGTATCCAAGCAATAAATCCCAAACATAAATGGAATGTTGTGCGACAGGTAAAAACCATCTATACTTAACACAATTTCATACTGATGAATAAATTTTAACACAGATTTACTTAAACTGGTAAATAAGTTATCAATCTAAGACCTTTTCAACGCAATTTTTTAAGAGGGCAGTCACACTTCACCACCAAAATGACTCTTTTTTTCAATTATTATCAATGAAATCATGTCTTCCCTAGCCTAGTTTTAAAAATATTAATCATTCTGTAATTAATATTTTGTCCACAAATGTTTCATTGTTCAAATAAAAATGTATCCATTATAATTTTTTCAATTATTGCATGACTCTTTTTTTCACTAATTATCAATGAAATCACGTCTTCCCTAGCCTAGTTTTACAAATATTAATTATTCTGTAATTATATTTTGTCCACAGATATTTCATTGTTCAAATAAAAATGTATCCATTATAATTTTTATTTAAGCAAATACTCACACTACTTACAGAATGCTAATAATGATGCCTATTGGGTAATTAATAACTTCGTTGTACTCATTCCAACTCTTGTTTTACAATTTTTTAACCCTATCATGCCCATGTTTTTTTTTTTAACCCGGAAGGCAAACCACCTAAGTCGGTGGGGCAAATGCCGGGGAACATTTGCCAAATTTTATTAAAATAATGAGGAAATTACAAAAAGAGAGGGGGATTATACCAAGACCTCTCAAGAAGGCATCCCTTCCGGAAATACAGAAAAGAGAAAGAATGGAAAAACAAAATATCAAAATAGAAAACCTTTGGGGGACCGAACCTTACCAAAGGCGTACAATTAAAGAAATCTAATGCTAGCCAATCCTAATTTATCTGCTAAAATAGACTTACGCACCGAATTAGGAAGATCAGCATATCTAAAATAGGAAACACTTCCACTTCCATCAGGAAAATATCTGGACAAAAAATGAGCTGACCAATTGGCCTCCCGATAGATGTGTCTGAATGAAACCAATCGTTTCACAGACCACCCCTTCAGATCTTCTACCATTTTCCTCCATCGACCACCAACTCTAGCATCCGAAATCAAAGAAATCGCAACCAGGGAATCTGATTCGACCTCCATCTCGCAAAACCCAAGTTCCAGAGCCCAAGAAACTCCAGAGTGTAAAGCAACAAGTTCCGCTTCCGTCGAAGAGGCGGCGTTAATTGGGAAGCGACAACCAGCAAGAAACTCGCCCGAATGCGATCTCAGCACCACCCCTGCCGCCGCTCTCTCAGAGTAGAAAGAAGCATCAACATTCAGCTTAAACGCCGACACAGGTACTTCCCATTTAACAATTTTTATTTTAGGTTTCCTAGCTTGAAATGTTTTGGGAACCATATGTTCTTCGAGGAGAGACCTAGGTATAGGTTTGTTGATATTGCCCAATTTGGCTAGAAACCAATTCTGAATGAAAGCCCTAATTTGTAGAATCATAGACTGATAAGTTATAAGATTATAACCTTCCCCCCACAACAATGATGAATATGCCTTCCAAATATGCCAAGCGATGATTCCCAGGAGATTATGCTTGTAGATATCCCCCATGGATTTAGTTCCAGCTTGTTACCACCAGGCCATAAAATTTTGTTTAATAGAGACTCTGCCAGCAGGAATAGGTATTTCCATGACTCCCATGAAGTGATTCCAAACCTTTCTAGCATAAGGGCACTGGTATAGAACATGATCCATGAAATCAGATTCTTTTCTGCAAATAGGACACATAGAGGGAAAGATGGTAGTAGAAAATCTAGCTCTATTATCAGAAAATGGTAGAAATCTATGAATGACCTTCCATTGGAATAACTGAATGGAAGCTGTTTGTTTTTTGTGCCAGGCATGCTTGAAAGAGAAGGTTTCTGATTTGGATCTTCTTATTGATTGGAAAGCTGAGGAAAGGGAGAAATTGCCACTAGATTCAGGTAACCAAACTAGATAATCATTGGTTTGAGAAGTTAAAGAGCTTCCAGTCTCATGTATTGAGCAAATCCTTTTCCAGATATTAGAATCAAGATTCTTAGGAGTCATATCATGTCCCCTAGGATATCTAGAGTGACAAAAGGATGACCATAAGGATTCCTTATTCTTCCATTTCCACCATAGTTTAAGGGAATAAGCTTTTTCAATATCCTCAATTGATCTAATTCCCAGACCACCCTCAGAGTTAGGAAGACAAATATCTTTCCACCTAAGCCAATGATATTTGTTCTTGGAATTAGACTGCCCCCACAGAAAGTGGCTCATCTTCTTCTCAAGAATTCTAATAACAGACCTTGGTAATTTATCAACAGCCAAAATATGTTGTGGAATTGTGTTCAGAACATGTTTAATCAGAATAGTTCTCCCTCCTTGACTAAGGTTTCTTTGTTTCCATGCAGTGAGTTTTTTGTCAAAAGCCTGTAAAAGGTCAGAGCAACAGTTGAATCTATTCATTCCTTTATGCAGGTATGAACCCAAATACTTCATAGGCAGTTTAACCTTAGTCATCTGTAGTATCTTTTCCATTCTTCTAATTCTTCCTAGAGAGGTTTTGCCACAAACAAAATTGCTTTTGTCAAAATTAATAGCTTGACCAGATGCCCTCTGATAAAGACCAATGAATCTTTTAAAATTCAACAGTGACCTTGCCTCCCCATTAATAAAGATAAGAATGTCATCAGCAAAACACAATTGAGATACTGGGTGCCCATTCCTACCAATCCAATAGGGCTTAATCTGAGAGGCAGAAATAAGAGATTTGAGGCCTCTAGTAAAAGCTTCAGAAGCCAAAATGAACAAAAAAGGAGAGAGTGGATCCCCTTGTTTAACTCCCCTAGAAGGTTTAAAGAAGCCCCTAGGAGCACCATTAATGAGTACAGAAAAATAGGTTGCCTTAAGATGGTTCATCACCAGATTGGTGATTTGAGTTGAGAACCCAAACTTGATAAGTACACCCTTTAGATATGTCCAGGATAATCTGTCAAATGCCTTAGCCATGTCTAACTTCACAATCAAGTTGGATCCTCTAGTTTTTTTATCAATAGAGTTAACCATCTCTTGGGCAACCAAAATGTGATCATTGATATCCCTACCTTGCATAAAGCCAGCCTGTTCAGGAGAGATAAGTTTGGGAAGAATAGAGGTCATTCTTGTAGCTAGTAGTCTTGTACAAACCTTACTGATAAAGTTAGATAAGCTAATAGGTCTAAAATCTGCAAAAAAAGTAGGTCTGTCTTTCTTAGGGATGAGAACAATTAGAGTGCTAGCAAAAGATTTAGGAATATGATTGCCAATGAAGAAGTCTTGAGTTGCCCTCACCACATCACTGCCCACAATCTCCCAGCAAGATCTATAGAAGTTTCCATTAAACCCATCAGGCCCAGCAGCCCCATTTTTATTCAAGTCCCATACAGCCTGTTTAACCTCTTCATTAGTAGGCATCTGCATAAGCATCTGATTATCAGCATAAGTAACTAATGTTGGAATGTAATTAAGTAGTTCATCAATATCACACACTGGCTCTTCTGCAAAGATTTTTGAGAAGTAATCTTCAGCAATCTTGCCAATAGACTCAGGATCAGAACAGGTATGACCTTCAGAATCTTTGATTGATTGAATCTGCTGCATTCTTCTTCTTATGTTAACAAATGAATGAAAGAAATGTGTATTTGAGTCTCCTTCTTTCAACCACTTAATGTGAGCTTTTTGTTTCCAGAAAGTGCAAATCTGTTTATGTTTTGAAAGCAAAATAGCTTGCTTGTAAGACCAATCCTCTCTGTTGTCCATGGAGGGATCATTTTCAAATTTTTTTTCAGCTTGTAGAACTTCATCTTCCAGTTTAGTGACATCCTCAAAGATGTTACCAAAGATATTTTTATTCCAGCTTTTAAGAGTTTGCTTAAGATCTTTAAGCTTCATACATAATCCTCTCATCCCCCCTCCCCCATATGGGGCAGCTTCCCAGGTATCTTTAACAACTTCAAGGAAGTTGGGATGTGAAATCCACATCTTCTGAAACCTAAAAGCTTTAGGTCCTTCTGTCTTCACTCTTTTACACTTAATTAGCACAGGATTATGATCAGAGGATGCCTTATTTAAGTGATTAATATGAATTGTGTCATAAAAATCCATAAATTGAGAGTTAACAAGAAATCTATCCAACCTTCTCCACACTCTCCCATTAGCCCTAACCCCAGACCATGTAAAAGAACTGCCCTGAAAGGGTAGATCAATCAGTTTACTTTCAGCTATACAGTCCTTGAATTCAACCATACTAGTCAGATTAGGAGTTGATAGCCCCTTATGTTCACTGTGAGATGCTATAGCATTAAAATCACCACCCACCAACCAAGCATCAGAGTTTGAAGCAGCCCAATTGTCCAGAAAGGCCCATAGCATCCTTCTATCAATGTAAGTGTGAGCCCCATAGATAGCAGTAAACCAGAAATCAAAGCTATTAGCAACAATCTTCATGTGAATATATTGGTCTCCAAAAGTGAAATCAGAGATCTGAACATATAAAGAATCCCAAAATAACCAAATTTTATTAGTGGGACAGTAAAAATAGCTGTTAAAACCCAGGTCCTTAGATAAATTAGAAATCTTAGAAACATCCACAATAGGTTCAATAACCACCAGAAAATTTATTTTCCACTGTCTAATGAGATCCACAAGCCTTGGACAGGAAGAGACAAGGCCTCGTACATTCCAAATTAGACCATTCATTACAAACATTGAGAGAAAGTATGTGAGAGCTTCTTTGCAGCAGCTCTTGTAAAACGTGGTGATACAGGGCTGTGATGAGCAGGCTGTTTTTTCCTTCTCCTCGTAACCTTAATGAAACCTTCTTCATTAATGTTGTTATCCATATTAGCTAATAAATCATCAATGCAAGAGTTACTAGGATGCTTAATATTGTTGATAACCTTAGCCACTTTTTTAGATAGAGCTGATTGACCATCTTTCCATTTTTGAATATTGTCTAAGAAACAAAAGTCACCATCAGAAGAATACCCCTTAGCACAAAGAGTTGGATCATATGTATCCATCTGAATCTTTTTCAGCAGGTTATAATCATCCACAGCTCTTGTATGTTCTAAAAATTTAGGTTCCATATGCATGTTCTCTAATATGTTTCTTTCCACTTTACCAGGTTGTAGAATGTCTGCACTGATAGGTGGTTTCTCCAGGATAATCTCTTCAATGTCAGATTCAGAATCATCAATCTTGTGGACAGGACCTTTTGAAGTAGAGGCAATGCAGCCTTCATTAACTTTTGCTTTTCCTTTGTCTGTAATAACTAAGCTGTCATGCTTAGATTCTGTAATAGCTAGGGTTGGTTTCGTTTGCATATCTTGTTTAGGAACCCATTTGTCAACCCCACCAGAGGCCTTATTCTTTTCTGGAATCTTGGCCTGAACTGTAACCTTAGCCTTATCTGACTTGCACTTCAAAGGGCATGTTGTCATAGTATGACCCAGGTGCAAGCATTGAGAACAATATAACGGTTTGTTTTCATATGTCACAGGCTGTGAAAAGCCACTAGACCCACAGTTAATCCAAACCTTATTAGGCATCTCTTTAGTTAGGTCCACCTCCACATAAACTCTAGCTAACGAGGGCCTGGATAAATTAGCTGTAGCAACATCAATTTTGAGAGGATTACCAATCAAACCAGCTATATCAAATAGGGCTCTCCTATCATGAAAATGAATAGGTAAACCTTCCAAAGTTAGCCAAATTGGAACAATAGGTGATTCCACATTTGGTCTGAAATCCGGTGTCCATTTGGTAACCCGCATTGTGCTACCAAAGATATCCCAAATCTGCCTATTCCAACATCGGATATAATCCTCTTCAACATCAAAACGAATTAAAAGATGCTTTCGGTCCAATAAGCCAAGGTGAACAGCGCCTTTAAAACCTATTAGGTCAAAAGCTTTACGCAAAGAGGCCATAGATGGCCTATCTTTAAAGAAATAACCAACCAATGATAATCTATGTTTAGCTGCAAGAATCATAATTTCCTCCTCCGGAAATGTTACCATTGGCATACCTTTAAATCTCTCTAAATTCTTCTTCGAAAAAGGGGGATCAGGATGATCCGCCACCACTGCTGCAAAAGATTTCCCCCCTTTCCAAGCATTTCCAGTAGCCGGCGGCGGCGGTGCCGCCGCAACCGTCAAGTCCGCCATACGCAGTCAGAGTTCACGAGTCGCCAGAGCTTCTCTCTTTAGGGTTTCGTCAATATCGACTATCATGCCCATGTTAATCTCACATGAGTATATCATTGAATTTCATAGTAGATTTTGTCAAAAAGATTCTTATAGGATAGAAGATTACCTCAACATTTAATCCTACTTTTTCCTACCTCGCATCCACTGATTCGATGAAATTTAACAACTACTAAAAATACAAACAATGAGTATGACCAAACCCTTAGAGGCAAATATTTTCTTATGTGATGGCTGTTTAATAATCTTGTTGGACAAATTTATATATACTCAATTAGATATGAAATAATTTGTTTTTCTATTAGAAATCACATAATTTGTTTTCAATCGAATTATTTTCATATACTCAAGCTCCATGCGAGTCCATTCTAAAGTAAATAAGTCATCTATTCTATATACATCACACACACACAAATGTATACGGAGTATTTAAAGTAATAGAGATTATTGCCCCTATTTCAATTGCACAAAATACACACCTACTTTAAATATTGGGTAAGTTGTTCTATCCGATATTTTAGTATTCAAACCTATTAAAAGTACCAAGGTAGTGTTAAGTCAATAATTCTTTGGTTACTTGTAAACAATAAAAGCGTATTTACCATAGGTATAGTTTGACAAAGTTCCTCTCTTTGCGCCTATTGTTGTAGACTTATAGAGCTTAGGCATGGCTTATGGACTCAACCTCAACACGATTATCTCTCTATCTTGAACTTGCGATATAAGATTAAAACATTAATTTAACATTTTTGAATATACAAAAACTTTCAAAGTAAAGATTGACAACCCAAATTTACCCAAAAAAGACTTCATTCATTATCATTACACATTACACATTAATTATAAAGCAAAACACATACCAAATCCAGAACTTAAGCCATGAATGACCTAAGTGGAAAATATTGCTTAACAAAAAAAGTACCAAAACCTTCATGTCCATACAAAATACTAAAAAACCATCAAACTTGAACCTAGTACATTACATTTGCCATGCATCAACCACCATATTCAAACCTCAACCTCCCGAATCAACCACTGAAAGTTCACAGTGACTACCAGCTCCCCATCAAAATACTTTTTGTTCAGCTTCTTCTTTCTCGGAGAACGCCTAACAGTGGGTGGGCCTGGTACCATCCCCAAACCCTCTTCCACACCCTCCATAGGGTTGGTATCAGCAATTGAAACCATCTCTGCTTCAACCTGAGAAGTTAATGGCTGGAAATCAGTGTTCTCAACTTTTGCTTTCAACTGAGTTTGAAGTGGCTGCAAATCATCCATATCCACAACTTCTTCCTTCACGCGAAATTGAAATGGCTGATCATCATCCATTTCAACTTCCCGTTTAATCTCAGGGATCATGCCAAAAGAGTCCAGTTCAGACATTTGGTGAATATGATCTAGACATTCTTCACACATCCACCTAAAATCAGGATCAAAAGACACCTCGTACATACAGTAGCGGTGTCGGGCATTTGTGCATACATAACACTTCACTATCAGATGCCCCCATTCACTACTCCCGCAGACATTACAAATCATATCTGGAAAAACTTTTTTCCCCATGTTCCTCTACACATAATTTCAAAATGACATTCATAAGATTTTGAGTAAAAAAAGTAGGCATGCATGCATTAGTTTTCTTCTGTACGGCGTAAATGGTTATAAAGTTTAGTTGTTGAAAAAGAAAGTTGTACATTTAAAGGTAGTTACCATAATAAATATTCAATATATATTAATGTTTTAAGAAGAAACTTAAGCATTTAAAGGCAGTTTCCATCATAAATACTCAGTAAGGGTAGATGTTAAGGATAATAAATTTAGAAGCACTTTTACCTGATGCAGGTACACCAAAAGCTTCAACACAATAACTTCAATGCTATGTCAATGGACTTGATGTGGAGAGTTTGAGAAATAAAGTAGGTGAGCACTCTATTTATATCGAAGCATCTTTACTGTTCGCACTATCATCATCATTGTTTTAAACTCATGATCCAGCAAAATGGGTAATACGACTGGTGGAAACGGCGGCCCATTAATTTTAACTGTCAGCCCTTTTTTAATTGGGTTGTCCAATGTGCGCTAATGATGTTTTCAAAGTCAAATCATGTCAATGCATGCAATAACACCTGTCAAAATATCTTTTAGATCTAGATTAAACAATTCTTTGTGGCAAAAAAGCCATCATTATGACCTGTCAAATCTGTCTGCCACCTTTTAGATCTTAAACACTTTTTGAAGCTGAAAAGCCATCATTATGACTTTTCAAACTGACTGCCGCCTATTTTAATTATGATACTAAAAAATTATAAATGGTACTCCGTAGATCTTACATGTTTATTGGTAATTCAGTATGATAAATATTATCAGGAATTAAATATAAAATATGAATTATAATTGTATTTTGTTATTACATTATTTATTAAATTTATTTAATATAAATTTTAAAATATATATTTCCATTTAATAACTAACCTTCCATTGTAATTTGATTTGGTATATGAAATTGCATATTACACACCTTATAAAAATATTTTCGGTAATCTAGGTCAAACACTTTTTAAGGCCAAAAAACCATCATTATGACTTCTCAAATCTGACTGGGGCCTATATGCTGCAAAACGGCTCCCATTTTGCTGTCACATCAGTTGTGAAAACCTAATTTCTAGACATGGTGATAATTAAACATATTTATCTAGTGTGAGCTATATTAATTATGATACTGAATAATTATAAATGCTGATACATGCATTTTTATTCGTAATTCAGTATGATAAATATGATCAGGAATAAATATAAATTATAATTGTATTTTGTTATTACGTTATATATTAAATAAAAATTATAAAATATATATTTCCATTTAATAACTAACCTTCCATTGTAATTTGATTTGGTATTTGATATTGCATATTACATATCTTATAAAAATATTTTCGGTAATCTAGCTCAAACACTTTTTGAGCCCAAAAAACCATCATTATGATTTCTCAAATCTGACCAGGGCCTATATGCTTCAAAATGGCTGCCTTTTTGCTGTTAGATCAGTTGTGAAAAGCTAATTTGTAGACAATGTGATAATTAAACCTCCGTATCTAGTGTGAGCTATATTAATTATGATACTGAATAATTATAAATGCTAGTTTTTTCATTTGTATTCGTAATTCAGTATGATAAATATTATCAGAATTAAATATAAATTATTAAATATAAATTATAATAGTATTTTGTTATTATATAATTTATTAAATTTATTAAACATAAGTTACAAAATATATATTTTCATTTAATAACTCACCTTCCATTGTAATTTGATTTCATATTTGATGTTGCATATTACATACCTTATAAAAATATTTTTGGTAATCTAGCTCAAACACTTTTTGAGGCCAAAAAACCATCATTATGAATTTTCAAATCTGACTGTGGCCTATATGCTTCAAAATATCTGTCTTTTTTATGTCACATCAGTTGTGAAAAGCTAATTTCTAGACATTGTGATAATTAAACCTCATATTTTTTCTTACTGTAGATCTACACTTTGTGAAAGCATTGTGATAAATCAAAGAACTTACAGTAGATCTACAATTTTTCTTCTTTGCCTTGTACTTGTAAAGTTGTATGCCCATTTGCTTTCCTCCTTCCGGTAGTATATATTGCTATACTTTTCATTCATCACATACATGTATATGTGTGTGTGTGTCCATGGATATATTCTTGCTTATGCTCAAAACTTTGAAAAAGAAGAGGTAAAAGGATCGAGGGTATCCATTGGATCGATGGATATATTCTTGCTTATGCTCAAAAAATTTATGATCTTCCATAAGAATCATCGCTCATTGCTATACTTTAAAGACAAATGTTAACTATACAACTAATACAACTAAAGAAACACAGCTTATAATATAGATAAATATAAATTTATGCCTAACTACCTATATTTTATACTATGCTTAACTGCCTATATTTTAACTTTGCCTGATTGCCTATATTTTAAACTACGCCTAACTGTCTATATTTTAACTTTATAATATCATTTTTTTTTTGTAAAATGAAGACTTTTCTGAAATTTTGTAATGATCTATTGCCTAGACTAATTCTTATCCAGTCTAAATACAACAATCAAGCAATTGAGAACCTTACATCACCAATATCAACATGAATAATACTCTGTATTGATAAATGGTCTGTTAAAGTAATGTTTAAGAACGAACTGGAATAATTGTTTTGTAATTGGAGGTGTTTTGTACTATAGGCAGCCCTATTTATTGTTAGCCTTGTCTACTGGAGGCTTTTTCTATCTATTATTATATGTAAAGGTCACTGTCAATATACACATAATTGTCTCATTTTTGCAAATAGATACCTAATCAATTACTGTTAGCACATACCTAATCATTCTTGGAAGTTGTATTAAAACATCAATGTTTTATAGTATGTTTGGATTTTGAAATTGCAGATTTTGAAATTCTGATATGATCTACAACTTTTCCAGCATATATATAATATATGATTGTGCTTATTGTTTCCTATTGGTTTCCTAAAAGGTGAAATCTAAACTGCCATGCTATCAAAACTGAGAGTAACATTTACTTCCATCCATTTCCTCAACCAAGTCAACCTTTAATATTCTTAAAATATATTTTGAATGATCACTGTGTGTGTTTATTTATGTATGTGTGTATGTATCACTGTTTGTGTCTATTTAGTAATGTCTGGAATTACAAAAACATAGAATGCATGAATAAATCAAAACATAGATAACTCCGTTTTTTGTTTAATGTTGATGATCTTTTATCAAAATTTAGGAAAAGATCATTAGGGATTGGAAGTGGAGAGACCCATTTCTTTGTTGGTGCCTGCTTCTTTGTAAGATACTCCTTAGTCATCAAGAAATTGTAGGAAGTATAGACTTTTCAGTTGTCCTTTTGTCCTCTGGAGTTGAAATCCCATTTGCTTTTGTCCTTTCAGTTGTTCAAGTTTTCTTATACTCACACACCTATATATGGATGATATTCTTGCTTGTAGGCTCAAAACCTGAAGTGAAAGAAAAGGCGCGGAAGGATTGGGTGGTGTTCACTTGAAATGAGGTTAGTATTTACAGGAAAACATGGACGATTCAGGTGCAATTCATGCTTTGTCTCACTTTCCTTATTCAAAATTTAAAGATAATTCAAACACTGGACTTCTATACTAACAACTTTTTTACCTTCTCATCAAGAAATATACATTCAATGATCAACTTTCTTACCTTCTCATCAAGAAATATGCATTCAAATGATGTTAGTTATGGTACATATTAAAAGCTTGAAACATAATTAGCAAATTTTATTAGAGCCAAAATTTGATACATGTATCATTTATATACTTGTGAAGTGTGTCAGTGTGTGTATGTGTATGTCTAAGTTTTACAGCTTAAAATTAGGGTTTTCTTCAAGTAACCCCCAGCCCAAAAACTCTTTCTTCCGACCCAACACCAAACCACACTCAAAAGAGGCAAATACTTAACACCTATGTATATAGGCGTAATTTATATGGTTTGGGAGCATCAACTTCTCATCCTCTACAATACATCGGCTGAGTGGTTGAAAACACACCCCCTTTATTTTTTCGATCTTCATCTCAGATCAACAATCTTACCCCAGCCAACTTCCATAATATTGATCTTATCAATTGTTCAATGTTCATCAATCTATCAAGGATGTGAACTGTCAACATATTTTCTGATCTGTAAATTCCTATATTTTTCACTCATGTATTCTATAATCATAGATATTGGTTCTGATATGATGAGTTCAAATACTCAATGGTCAATAATACATTACACACACACGTTTGGGATGATAATCTTTCATGTTGTAGGCTGGGAATGAAGAGAGAAAGAGATGAAGTTAACAATTGTGTGAAATGTGCGCTGTGAAAGAGTAGTATTTATAAGGGAATGAATGATCTTCCTATCAAGAAAATACATATCTCAAGAATAGGCTGGCAAATTTTGATTGGCTGATATTACTCGTACCCCAAGGAACAGGTTGGCCATAAGTGCGCATGCATCTAAAAAAGCCTGGCCAGATTTGATTGGAGCCGTAAAGACTGTGTATTGTTGCACTGTTGCACTTTCTTTAATGTTTCTACTGTGCACATGTACGGAGGAAGACCCTCGCAGCTTTATATACTTCTCTCATGTAACTTCGTTGCAGTTTTTCATCCTGATTACCAAGAAAGTTTCCTTTTGTATACTTTTTAGACTAATTTATTTTCTTTTTTTCCCAAGCACTTTTTTTCTATGTTAACTTGCACTGTTTGCTGATTTTGACATTTCCAAGCGGGAATACTGTTGAAAAAATAGTGCCAAAAACCTTTTGCTTTTATATAATGATAGATAGTAGGCTCGTAGGCTTATAGCCTGTGGCGGTGTAAAAAAAGGTTTAAAGCAAGGGGGCAAGTTGGGGCGGCAAACATTTTCTGGTAGGTATGATTACTCAAAATTTCCAATTTCCGTCCAAATTTGATGTTCCCGATTCATATTCACTTTGTCAACGCAAATCATTCTCTTATACTTTTATAGAATTTATTTTTCTCTTTTACGCTTTGTAAACCTTTAATGTAGTCGATCAAGCATCGTAAACCGTAACGAAAACATCAAATTGGGACGGTGTCAAACAGTGCTATTATTTGCATCATAATGTACTTTTATGTATTACTCCTTCCGGTTCTTAATTAACTTTACACTTTCCTTTTTGGGCTATCCCATATTAAACTTTACACTTCCTTATTTGATTTATTTGACAAACAAATCTACACCAAACAGTGCAAAATAGTGCCAAACAGTGTCAAACAGTGTCAAACAGTGCACTCTACAGTAAAATCAAATTTATTTATTTAATATGTGTGAAGTCAAAGTGTAACATTTAATAAGGTTCGGAGGGAGTACTAGATTCTCACCCGTGTGATGCACGAGACATAAATAAATAATAACTACTTCCTCCGTCCCATTGGATTTTGCCAGCTTTCTGTTTTTGGTTGTCCCAAAAAAGTTTGCAACTTTCATATTAAAGTAACTAATATGTGGTTCTGCACATTTCTCTCTCCTCTGCACAAATCACAACCACACAATTTTTACTATTCATATTTCTCACATACTTTGCACTTGTGCACAGTCCACCGAGACAAAGGTAGTATATGATATTATTTGATTGGGTTAATGGCCCAACTGGGATTGGCCCATCAACCCTTAAGGGCCACTCGACGAACGTACCCCAACAACCAAGCCAACTGGGATGCATTCTCCCGGATCGTGGCGAGGTACGTCCCCAACAGAACCAACCCACATCATCAAAGCCCAAGGGACGCACGCATCCAAGGGCAGACAGGTACCTTGGCCCAGGAGCAACGAGCAACGCTCGGACTCTATAACTTGGGGCCGGCAGAACCCAGGAGGCAAGTTCATGAGGACACTCATCGCCACCTCTTGGCGGGAAATCAGATTGTGGCGGGAGGCACATTCAATGCGGAAGATTTGGTGATTGGGTCCTTGCCATCCACATCCCACCTCGTCAGCATGTCTAACTACTCCTTGGTAGTATAAATAGTAGCATTTATTTCATTGTAAAGGGTTGACAACTTAGCACTCTAGCATTATAGCATTCATATTAGCTTGTAGCATAGCAATTGTACGAACGACCTCAGGGCTTTGTAACGGTTGCTGAATATTAAGACTTCTTATTGGGCCTCATCTTGCTTGTTAAGATACATATCACCACACCTTCCATACGAAATCCTTGGGTTACGTGTTGAGCCTACGGATTGAAGGAATAAACCCCAACATTGGTAACGTCTCTGGGAAACTGATAAAAAAGTTCTTTCGGAATCAGCTCTCAGCTACAACCCACCTTTATCAGTTTTAAAACAAGCTAAGTAAGATGACAGAAAAAAAAATCAAGGAACACTCATGACCTCTCTGAACGACTGTCACGCAGCAGAAGAGTCCGCACCCAAACTGTGGGCGCGCAGTCCAGCAGCTGGTGCAGCCGCGAGGACTTTGGGGACCTTACCAATATGTATATGAATAGCTATTATGTATACAAAAAAGACAGTATTATAAGTGTAGTTGTGTGTGATTGTAAAATGAATTTTTGTCATCAAAGGTGGTTTTAAAACTCTTTCACCATCTATTGTTTACATACCCTTGTGGTAACTGGTATGTTGGCCTATCCCATATAACATGATCAAGTATGGATGATTTATGGTTTTGATACTTTGGTAGCTATCTGGTACCAAAAAGTTTCTCATACCATACACACAATTTTCTATTATTTTTTACTTGTGCATCTCTATTTGAGGCCTATTCACTCAAACATGAATCCTTCAGCCCTCTCATACAATTGAATGTTAAGAACCCTTGGTAAAATCATAAAAAAAGACATGTTACCATCTAAATTCAATTAATTGAACCGATAGGTAAAATATTACTTTTTCGCATTGCAAAACCCGTATTTGATGAACTCATCGGAATTGCTCAGTTGCCATGCTTAGTTGCCAAGTAGTTTGGATGTGTTGTGGTGTTAAACTGCCAAGTCAAGTGGTATTTATAGCCCTTTAAAATCTAGTAACCGTTATGTTTTAATCAATGGATTTTAGGATGTTGTTGTATGCATTAAATGTGCTCTTTAGCCGCAAGATTTTTTTATATGTTCTCATAGTTAAGATATTAAAGTACGCTCCATTTAATGCTTTTTTATATGAAATCAGAACTTTAAAATATGAAAGTACACTCCATTTAATGTTGTCTATGGAGCCTTGAACTTTGCATTTTTTGCTCTTTCATGAGATCAAACCTCCTTCAATATTTTCGGCCCACGTCCCAACTTCCTTATTTTGAATTAAACACCTTTTAATACCCTTAGGCTAACTGCAACCCAGTCCGTCAATAAATCTAATACCCCACCATTTTATATGTAATCACTCAATCAATTCAATTTTTTCCTGCAACCCAACATCGTCATTATATTGACTCAATACATTTTTTTAACTAAATGCACAAATTCTTACACTTTTTAATACACATCGTTTATGTGACAATTTTATTTTTATCAATAATTATGATTTAAATAGTTAAACATTTCGATGTAAAAATAAATAAATTTAGAGTTTTTTTTTGTTATTCCAGACCTATATTTTAAAAACTTAACCAACAGATGTAAAAAAAATATCCACGAAAGATTGATTTTAACATTTGGATCTACTTAAGAATAATTTTGAGCCTAAAGATCTACATCAGATGAAACTTCATATATATTTTTTAACTTTAAATATATGATATTGGTGTCATATAAAAGATCATAAAATTTATGAATTTTGATATTTTTTTTATAAAAATTGATTATTAATAAAAAAGTTATATCATTTTAAAGAAATTCGAGGTTTTAGTTTTCATAGAGCCCACTTTTTTTCCTATGGTGTGCACACCAACCGTAGCTCTTTTTCTCTATTGTGGATTGAGCGTCCAAATCCTCCCTCCAAGGTTCTCCCAACCCACTACAACAACTTCATATACTTTGGGTTGCACCTCAATTTGGGGTGAAAACCTCAAATTTGAGTTTCCACCCCTTTGAATTGTGGACAGCCTTATGAAGCCATTAACAATCTATGTACAATGATTTACACTTATTAGTCTTTATTGAGCCATGAAATCTGAACCGTGTATTTATTACTTGTTGACCAAAGAAGCCAGATCAACCAGCATGCTTTGAAGATCCGACCTGACCCGTTGATGAGATGTTTTTGGGCGGGAACATTGTGTAGTTTTTCTCCCCCTTTTGTATAATAGAAGATTTTACACTCCCGCCCCTCCATTTGAGAATTTCGTCTGCCACAGGCCAGATCAATTTTGTTTTGAAATTACTCATATGAACAGTCTATCCACTCTCAAAATCTAAAGGATGACATCCATCCATGAGGGCCCCCAGCATCGACCGGATAATTAGTTGAGATGTTGTAAATTGAACTTTAATCACAAGTTCACAAATAGCGAGTAGGACCCTGATCCATCAACTTACAGAGACCCTATACATTTTTACATAGTAACATCTCATCATAGTGGTCACGATTTGAACCCGAAACTTACCCCTATCTACCGGTTTACGCCCACCGACAAAAAATCTAAACATTTGAAAGATATACAAAGATACATGTCTAGAACTATTATCATACTACTATTTGGAGTTTGCTTAAATAATACTTTGAGAAATATTCCAAAATAAAGATAATCACAAGATAGTTTTCATAAATAAAGTACAATATAATTCCCCCAGAAATGTGAGTAGAGTGTTATCTCATTCACAAATCATTTAGACATATTATGATATTATGAGACATTGATTTTCTGTTTTGGAAAATATATAACCCGTAGTATTGAGAGAAGGTTCGTAGTGAGCATGCATAAAACATTTTATTTTGAAAACTTTTAATCTATCTCAATCTTTCATTTATTCAATCATTTGTTGGAATGGACACGATACCATTTCTGATCTATAACCATTTAAAATTCAAATAGGGTCCATTTTGTAATTATTGTAAAATAATTACAAAATTGCTACCTTGTCAATTGTAACCATCGATTAGAAAAAAATAAAAGGTGAAGGTAGTGATTTCTTTCCTAAAGGTATTCTCGTTTTAAAAGAGTTCACTAAAACTCTTCCCTTAATACTAATATATGTTCTTATTTAGGATAACTTTTTTGAAATTTCTAACATTTAACTTCATCATTGTTTTTTGTTGGAGGTATAGATGTCATTTTATTTTGCTTTGAGTAGAATAAATAAAATAAATTGGGCGAGTATTACCAAAGGAATTTAGGAGTTCAACAACCATATTTGGTGTACACGCTTCGGGAATTTTATCTGTATCACAGATATTTAATATAGTTTTACAGATTTTTTGTCTGTTTCTCGAATGAATTGTTGGTGATAGTGCCAAATTAACTAGATAAACACAACAAAATGTACAAGATGTGTATACAAAGATTAGTGTATATGCTTAGCATTTTTGATAGTTTAATACACAAAATTCGCAAGATCAAATCAAATAGGGCAGTGGCTAGGCACCAACGGTATCACTTAAAAACAATGTATTTAGTCAATCGGGAATGATCGAAGAGAAGAGAGACGGGAATGAAGAATTCAAGTTAAGGCGGCAAAACCACCGCCCTTCATCATCTGCCGGAACTCATCATAGTTAACCATACCGTCCCCGTCGACATCAACCTTCGCGATCATCTTCCGGCAATCCTCCACCGTCCTGCCCTGCTTCAACCCTAGCGACACCAGCACGGATCTCAACTCCTCCACCGTTATGAAGCCGTCTCCGTTCTGATCGAACACGTTGAACGCCTCCCTCATCTCCTCCTCCTCCTCCCCGCCCTCTCCGTCCCTCATCTCCTCCATCAACGCCCCGTACAGCGTCCCGAACTCCTCCATGTCCACGTACCCGTCGCCGTTCACGTCGATCTTCTCCACCATCTGTATCACCTCCTTCTCCGGTATGTGGATGTTGAGCTTCTCTAACGACTCGCTTAGCTCCTTCCTCGTTATCTTCCCGTCACCGTTCCGGTCGAACATGTGGAACACCCGACGTAGCTCCGCCGGATCCATTTCCATTCCACCGCAGAAATCGCCGGCCGCCACAAATTGAATGAGGATCGGATCGGATCTCTCAAATTGATTTGGAATTGGAGAGGTAGCAATCAATAGATAATGCCGACGAGAGTGAATTGAATTGAAGACGAATGAGAAGACCGAATCTTCTCAAATTATTGATTAATTTGCTTAGAAAGGAATCGCATGAAAAGGAAAACAGAAACTTTGATTGATAGGAAAGGGTGAATAGATATATAGAGAATGAGGGGTGCTGGTAATGGGAGGGCACCAATTCTGTGTGTGCTTTAGAATATTGTTATAATCAAGTCCAATGAAAATGGGAGGTGTTCATGCTAAGCAAGAGAGGAATGAAGGGTTGAGGTAATGAAGGGCTCACATTTCTTGATTAGACTTGATTTCTGTACTGTTTTGTTGATTCTTACACATTGGATCATTTTCTTTAGCGTGAAGCAATGGACAAACTTGCAAATGCTTTACCCAAAATTCCTCTATCTTGATTCTATTTTTTTTATAATCAGGTGTCGGTCCTTCCGTTCCCATAATCGTGGAGTCTATTGACTACCCTCCAAAGCTTCTACACAATCAAATTCGGATATTATCACAGTCAGCCTTCGTCGGTACTGGTACCACAGGATGAATCCAGCGGGACTTCCTTTCAACTAAATCCAGAAGGGTCCTACAATGCAGGACTTCCTTTCATCTGTATCCAGAAGGGTCCTCCCACCACACGAACTCGTGACCTGAATTTCCATCTGCTCCCTTCTAAGTCGTTATGCAACTCCGTGTGAAGGTAGGAAGAATCATTGGGAGCAAGACATCCCTCCTCTCCCCTAGATGTACCTAGCGGGATTCAAACCCGAAACCTCCGCTAGGACACGATAACCTCCCATCCGGTGAGCTGGAATGATTGGTTTCTATCTTGATTCTAAGTTCCAATTACAATTTCATATATTCCTCAAAAATGAACAAAAGAAATGGATTTTACAAAAAAAAACTTTTAAATATGCTCCTCCTGTCCCGCTAAAGTTATCTCATCGGCGCATTTTTCACTTTTATTTATCCTACTAAGATTATCTCATACCAAATTTTGTACTCCCTTCGTTCCTATTAAAACTTCCAACTTTCTTTTTTCGTCCGTTCCAATTAAAACTTCCACTTTCCCTTTTTAGTAAAGAATTTATGTTTCATAACATTTTTTACACATTTCTTACACATTTCTCTCTCCTCTGCACAACTCTTCACCACATAATACCGGTTATCTTAAATTGTGTGCCAATCCTATTTGGAAGATAAAATAGGAACGAATGGAGTAACATTTATGTGGTCCTAAATCATTCTTACTTCATTCTTACTTTACCAATCTTATCAGTCAACTTTTCAACTATCACATAAATTTTCATTCCGCATGCTGAATTTTCTAATAGTCAAATTAATTAAGGTTGGAGTTTTGACAAGATTGGTTGAAGTTAGTTTAAAAGATCATTTTAATTATTTTTCATGTGATTATATATATATTTTATTAATAAAATGTATGTCAAATACTCCGTATAATTTTTCATAATTCAGCATATTCAATCAATTCAAGCACTTTAGCCATAACTTCATAAATTTCAGTAGAATTAGTCAATTCAGTGTTACCAAAGAGGCTCTTAATATCAACCATTTAGACCAACTTTTCTTAAATTAACGCATCATTTCCTTATATCTCAGTGTTAATAGACGGAGTTTCTCTTTTTTTTTTTACCCTGGAAGGCAAACCACCAAAATCAGTGGGGCAAATGTCGGGGATCATTTGTCAGGTATTATTAAAAATAAAAATCAATAACATAAAAAGAGGGGGACCACACCAAACCTCTTAAGAGGGGGACCATACCATTGGAATGGAAAGTTGATGTTCTAGTACATTTAAAGACTAATGGTCTCGAAGACATTATTGAGGCTATTAATCAATCATCTTCCCAGGATAAAGCGAAAACTATAATTTTTCTCCGTCACCATCTCCATGAAAGTCTCAAATCTGAATATCTTTTGGTTGATGAACCAAAAGAATTATGGGACAATTTACAGGAGAGGTATGACCACCAACAAAAGGTCCTTTTGCCTAAGGCTCAGTATGACTGGATCAATCTAAGATTCCAAGACTTTAAATCAATCAGTGACTATAATTCTGCTATGTTCCAAATAACATCTAAATTAAAGTTATGCGGACAAAAAGTCACTGATGCCGATATATTGGAGAAAACCTTTTCTACTATGCATATCTCTAACATGCTGCTCCAACAGCAATATAGAGAAAATGGTTTTAAAAAATACTCCGACTTAATATCAGTATTATTGGTAGCTGAGCAAAATAATGACCTTTTGATGAAAAATCATAATCTGAGACCCACTGGTTCTAGTCCTTCGGTTTATGGTCCATCTGGCCATAATTTAGCCACTTAATCAAATGCAACATACAATGGCAGTAGAATGCATTTTAAATGTGGGCATTTTAATGGTCATAAAAATAAGTCACACCGAGAATATAAACAGGTCAATAGACCAAATTATAAGGGCAAGGGCAAACAAAAGGCCCATCAAATAAATCGCCCTCCAAAAACCTCGGTAAAGACGACTTGTTATAAATGTGGCATGACAGGGCATGGGGCTAACAAATGCCGCACTGCAAAGCATCTGGTGGAATTATTTCAAGCTTCCATGAATTTGAACAACGGCAAAAATATGGAAGCTAATTATGTCAACAACACGACTCCACCTCTGCCAAAATTTGACGTGTCCGACTTTTTCGCGGATGATGCCATTATGGACGATGCTTTTGTAATAAACCAAAATGTCACAAAATAAAATATTAGACTCCGATCCTTATGTTGTAACATATTAGTTTTATGTATTTTTTCTTTCTTCCCTTTTTCTTTTGTTTTTAAATAAATGTGTGTAATATGTACTTTATGTTAAATTATATACACAATTTGTGATCAAGCTTATGTTTATTTACACATTTTGAAGATATGGATCACTCAAATGATAAAGAGCTATGTCTGATAGACAGCGCCACAACGCACACCATTTTGAGAAATAAAATATATTTCTCTCAAATGACTTTAGTTGAGGCTAAAGTCAATACCATATCAGGTGTTGCGAAGCTCATTGAAGGCTCTGGGAAAGCATATGTGATGCTTCCTAACGGGACCAAAATAATTATAAATGACGCTTTATACTCCAGCAAATCGCGGAGGAATTTATTAAGCTTTAAAGATATGCGTCAAAATGGTTATCACATAGAAACCATGAATGAAAACCAAAAGGAATATATTTGTCTTACAACAACTAAATCTGGCACTAAATATATTTGTGAAAAAATGCCAGCATATTCCTCAGGACTATATTTCACATATATTAGTCCATTTGAAATAAATTTGGTTTCTAACACAAAGTTAGATGATCAGAAAACATTCATGTTGTGGCATGACCGTTTAGGTCACCCAGGCCATGTAATGATACATAAAATCATTAAGACTTCACTTGGACACCCATTAAAGAATATAAGGGTTCCAATATCAAGGGTTTTTCCTTATAAGGCCTGTTCTCTTGGCAAAATGATCATCAGGCCCTCTATGAACAAAATTGCAACTAAATCACCTGCATTTTTAGAAAGGATTCAAGGAGATATTTGTGGGCTGATAGCCCCACCATGTGGACCATTTCGATATTTTATGGTGTTGATTGATGCTTCAACACGTTGGTCACATGTCAGTCTGTTATCGACTAGAAATCTAGCATTTGCTATACTCCTTGCTCAAATCATACGATTAAGAGCTCATTTTCCGAATCATTCTATAAAGAGAATCCGACTTGACAATGCAGGAGAATTTACATCTCAATCATTTAACGACTATTGTATGTCGATTGGGATTGATGTGGAACACCCTGTTGCTCATGTACATACACAAAATGATCTTGATGAATCTTTGATTAAACGATTATTAATGAAGTGTAATTTACCTTCATCAGCTTGGGGACATGCTATTTTACATGCATCAAATTTAGATCGGCTTAGACCAACTGCATATCATGAATATTCCCCAATGCAATTAGTTACTGGACAAGAGACAAACTTAGCACACATAAAAATATTTGGTTGTGTTGTTTATGTTCCAATTGCTCCACCTCATCGTACAAAAATGGGTCCTCAAAGAAGGTTGGGAATTTATATTGGATTTGAATCTCCCTCAATAATCAAATATCTTGAACCGATGGTTGGTGACTTATTCACCGCACGATTCGCTGACTGTCATTTCAATGAGACAGTATTCCCAACCTTAGGGGGAGAAACTAATAAATCGGACCCAAGTACATAAGAAATAACATGGAATGCAACAGGATTATCACACCTTGATTTCAGATCAAATATATGTGAGCAAGAGGTGCAAAAGATAATCCATTTACAAAATGTTGCAAATCAGTTGCCTGATGCATTCACAGATACAAAGAAAGCGACAAAGTCACATATTGCTGCTATGAATGCTCCTGCCAGAATCAAAATTCCAACAGAGAATTTTGAAAAATCTCTTGCAAATGATTCTTTTATACGCAAAAAGCGTGGCAGGCCACTTGGATCCAAAGATATAAAACCAAGAAAAACTAAAAGGCAGGAATTGATCTGTGATGTCAAAGATGTTCATCCTTCTGAACAAGAAAATGAACAAATTTGAAAATACTGGCATAGAAAATGATATTGACAATACAAACATCTCAAATGATGATCCAACTTCCTTAAACGAGGAAGATATTCCAGATAACGATAAAAACGTTGATAATTATGAAATTTCAATAAACTACGTTTCTACTGGAATGCAATGGAATTATAAAGATGTTGATATTAATGAGATATTTGTCTATGCCATTGCCACGAATGTTATGAATGAAAACAATGACAATGAGCCAACATCAATTGAAGAATGTCAGAAACGACACGATTGGCCAAAATGGAATGAAGCTATTCAGGCTGAATTAAAATCACTTGAAAAACGTGATGTTTTTGGACCGATAGTCCTTACGCCAAAAGACGTAAAACCAGTGGGTTTTAAATGGGTATTTGTGCGTAAATGCAATGAGAAAAATGAAATCGTAAGATATAAAGCCTGACTTGTTGCCCAAGGTTTTTCTCAAATGCCGGGAACTAATTATGAAGAAACCTATTCTCCAGTAGTTGATGCAACTACATTAAGGTTTCTAATTGGCATGTCTGTTTTTGAAAGGCTGCAAATGCGCCTAATGGATGTAGTGACTGCATATTTATACGGTTCACTCGATACAGACATTTATATGAAAGTCCCCGGTGGATTTAAAATGCCTCAAGCTTATAGCTCGAAACCTCGAGAAATGTTTTCCATAAAACTACAGAAGTCATTATATGGACTAAAACAATCTGGACGAATGTGGTATAATCGTCTCAGTGAATATCTTCTCAAAGAAGGATATAAGAATGATCCAATTAGTCCATGTGCTTTCATTCGGCAATCAAATTCGGGATTCGTCATAATTGTAGTTTATGTTGATGACTTAAACATTATTGGAACTCCAGATGAAATCGAGAATACTGCAAAATATCTTATGAAAGAATTTGAAATAAAAGATCTCGGGAGAACAAAATTTTGTCTCGAGCTTCAAATTGAGCATTTGAAGAATGGAATTTTCATCCACCAATCCAATTAAACCGAGAAAGTGTTGAAGAGATTCTATATGGACAAAGCTCATCCTTTGACTTCACCAATGGTCATTCGATCTCTCAACATACACGATGATCCATTCCGTCCCCGAGAAGACGACGAAGAAATACTCAGTCCCGAAGTACCATATCTAAGTGCTATTGGAGCTTTAATGTATTTAACTAATAATACTAGACCAGATATTGCATTTTCTGTAAATTTATTAGCTAGGTACAGTTCATGCCCAACAAGACGTCATTGGAACGGGATCAAACACATATTCCGTTATCTTCGTGGTACAGCTGATCTCGGCCTATTCTACCACAAAGATGAAAAAGCCGCTTTAATCGGATATGCAGACACTGGATATTTATCAGATCCTCAAAAGGCAAAATCACAAACCGGGTACGTATTTACTTATGGTAACACCGCAATCTCGTGGAGATCTATGAAGCAAGCATTGACAGCTACATCATCAAATCATTCTGAGTTAATTGCACTATATGAAACCGGAAGAGAATGTGTGTGGCTGCGATCTATGATTCAACACATCCAAAACGAATGCAGTATGAAGCCTATTACTTGTCATCCTACTGTGATCTACGAAGACAACACTGCGTGCATAGCTCAGATTAAAGAAGGCTACATCAAAGGAGACAGAACGAAACACATATCACCAAAGTTCTTCTCTACTCATGATATGGAGAAAGAAGGGACGATCAACATTCAATAAATCAGATCTAGTGAAAATCCGGCTGATCTCTTCACCAAATCTTTACCCCCAAAGAAGTTCATAGAATTTGTGCAGAAAATCGGCATGCGCCGCCTTCAAAATTTATGTTAATTTCAGGGGGAGTATTTGAATGCACTGCACTCTTTTTTCCTTCATCAGGTTTTTATCCCACTGAGTTTTTCCTGATAAGGTTTTTAACGAGACAGTACATCCAAATACAACGACATTATAAGTCGTAATCTTTACCCCTTAATTTTCACAATAAATTTTTAAAATAATAAATATCTATTCAAGGATGAACATTCAAGGGGGAGTGTTGTAAAATCCTGAGAATGACAAGTGTGAATTGTTCATCCTTGTCATCAGGACACTAATCCGATTTCCATCCTTGTAATAGACAGATGGCTAGGTTTAATGTTTCCAGCAGATTATGTAGAATAATTCTTTGATGATTCATCTCCTAACCAACTAGTATAAATAGGGTGATCAACCCTTTGTAAATGTACTCATAAATTCAGAAAATATTCAGATATTAAGAAGAAGTAATTTAGAGCTTTTTACCTATATATCTATCTCTTAAATTTGATCTTCATCTTCTTCATTTCACAATAAATTTTTGTTTTTTGCTTTTATTCTGCAAAAAATGTTGATTGTAGGGTCGAAAGTCAGCATCCTTCTCGACTTGTGGGAATCAATTCCGGTTCTTCAAAATTCACTAGACCAACTGCAAATGAAGGAATCTCTAATATCTTAGCAGACAGAAAAAATGGTATTTAGTATTTATTTTAATTCAATACAAATTTTATATACTTAAAATGTATTATTTATTCTTTCAAAAAAAGCTTTGTTTATTTTTGTGTTTTTAAAAAAAGTTTAAATGTGTTTTCTACTATTATTGTTGAACGTGAGCTAAATGGTCAATAATCAGATGTCCTTTACGAGTAAATAAATAACAGATAGAACAAATGTTTTTTTTATTTTCATAATTACATGTAATTAATTAGTGTATTTCTTTGCTGAAAATGTTATCAAATATCGGAATTTGTCGTATCACTTTACGTTGCAGCGTTTAAAGTTTTACTTACCACTTCGTACTTTGAAATGTTATCTCTTTTTTAATATTCACATTTTCCTTTGCCAACAAAAAATTACATTCGCCCGTCTTAGACGATGTCTCGATCTCTCCTTAACTACGAACATTTAATACTCCGTATTACTTACCACTTTATTTTGTGTTCAATTCTTTTTGCATTTTTATTATAGACTTCTTAATCATAAATTGGTAAATTTTCATTCGCGCATCGCGCGGGTGTGAATCTAGTATATAACAATAACAATAACATCCAAGTCTTAATCCCAAAAGATTTTGGGGTTGGCTAACATCGATCCATGATATTGATGTCAAAAAGAGAAGACAAACAAGAAGAAGATGAAGAAAAAAGTAAGATAAAACGGATAAAACAAAAATATATAAATATAAGATAACAATAACTTAAGAATATAAGAAAGCTAAAAAATAAAAAGATAAAAGAACATAAAATAGTTAGAAAATAAAAATAACATAAGAACTTAAAAAGTTAAAGAAGATAAATGATAGGAGAAAAAGAGGGAGGAATAGGCTTGGACTCGGGCCGGGTGGCCCGGCCTGGAACCGGCCCGGGACCGGTACTGTGCTGAACCGGCCCGGCCCGGTGGCCCGGCCAGTGACCGGTCCGGGTAGGCCCGGCCCGGGGGTTTCCCGGTGCGGGCTCGGGTCACCCAAAAGCTGAACCAGCCCGGCCGGTTCGGGTCCGATTCCTGGCTTTTTAAATTTTTTTTCAATTTTTTTTTAACTTTTCGGGTTGGGCTGGGTATTTTGGGCCATTTGGGGTGGGTTGGGGGGTTGGGTGTGGGAGGAGGGTTAATTAGGAAAAGTAAGGGACTAAATGTGGAACTGGTATAATAGTCATTGGACCAAAAGTGGAATTTACCATACATTATGAACATATTTATGGTCATACTGTTAAAATTATGGCAACTACATATAAAGAATAGTTGCTGTGTCTTTTCAATGTCTTTATTTTAATCATAGATTAGTTATTACTTCTTAAATCTATCTTAGGCATTTGATCAAACTCACCTTATTTGTTTGTTGCTATTGCATTATGAAGAGAACTAAGATAAGAAGCCTAAACATGTGTAGAAAAATAAAAACACTACTTATATTTCCTTTTGCTAGTATAACCAAACACGAGAAATTAACTTCCCTTGGTGTGTTTCATATCCAAAATTCCAAACATACCCTGTTATATATCTAGAATATATAAATATAACTTTAACCAACGGTTAAATGATTCCAGAAAACGTCTGTGCCACACTGGAAAGTCAGAATATATCAAAGCATAAGGTTACCATAAAAAAAGCATAAGGTTCTATGACTTTATGATTGTTTCTTTCATTAATAGCAAAAGAGTCATGGCAAACCAAGATTTCCATAGAAATTAATAAAGCCAGTACACTGAGGGAAAAAAATAAGAATTATTCGTATATATTGTCATAATCTTGTTCCTCATATGTAGTATCTGATGCTTCAGATGCTAATTCCCTCGAGCCAGCGAGTATAAAATGTTAAAGCTTCCTGTGGTTTGTATTCTGGGACAGTGTGTCCCGCACCCTGAAAGATGAGCGTGTATCAATCCCACAGTAACAAATTACTGGTAAGATATAAAATGTACGGCTTCGTTTGGTGATGCTTTATGTTTTTTCGTTTTAGAAAATACAATTATGAAAAGGGACTTGACAGTGGTGCTTTTGTTTCCAGTTTCTCAAAAGCAATTAGTAGATTTTCAAACCTAATGCCTTAATCATCATCATCTTCATTACCCCAGTCCCAACGGTGGGGTAAGGGGAGTCGTATGTACGTAGCCTTACCCTTATACTAAAGCACAGAGAGATTGTTTCGGGATGACCCATAATGAAAATCGCGTCGAAAATTGCATGGACTGACGGCTACTTCATAACAAAGAAGCGCGGACAGTTTAGTGAACCATTTTGTTTTATTCAATCATATACAATGTGTTTTATTTTGACAATGTTTATAAAACACTTAGAATTTTTAATAAAAATATGTTAATTTATAAAAAAGAATAATAGTCCATATAAATCACATATACAAAACAAAACTTTTATGGAATCCTATATGATTCTGCTATAAAGTCATATTTTATTGAATTAATAATTGGTGACCTCGTTATGAAAATAAGTGACCATGGTGAAGCCACATAAGCCATTTGACTCCACGGTGAAAGTCATATATGTTTCCATATAATTACCCTATACAAATCAGACTAGTAAAGCATGTTTTATACTTTAGAAATTGGGGGAAAAATTGAAAACGTAAACATGAAACATTATTACATTACCAAACGAACCCCAAGTGTTTCTAGCTACAGAGTGAGCATACCTTAATAGTGAGAAAGGTGAGGTTGTGGTCATAAGCCTGAACATATCTGCAAACATAGAATCAAATTTATAGCAGATGTTTTATGTCAGCAATTACAAGAAAAGATGTAAACTGAAACAAAAGAGAAGAAAGATGACAAAATGAAAAATACAAAAAAAGTAAGTTGCTCAAGTATTCCATTTCTCAAATATAAATATAAGAATGAAGCATACCCTGCCACTTGTTCATCCACCATCCAAGCCCTCCACTCATCAGTGACCTTATACCCAATCGACTTTGTCCATGCTTGAGTCCCAGTGTACGGTACACACATATCATGATCTCCACTGCAAGAAATGTTGGTTTAACCAGTAAATCAAGAAGACAAGAAACCATATCATCTAAGGAAAGCATGTTAAGGATGTTTTCACTTGAACTGAAATTTTCTAGTCATATCTGATTTGTCTAAATCTGATCTACTTAAGTCTGGTCTTGTAAATGTCTAGTATATCTGTGTATGTGTGTTATACTATTGTCTAAGTCCAATCTGGTTGTTTAAGGCTAGTTTGGTCAGGACTAGTCTGAGTCTGAAACAAGTCCCAATAAAAACATACATAGTATGTAAAGTAGTGTAAGATGTCAATCAGGCTGGATGCCTGGACCATTGATTTTTGGGATTGACTGATCACAGGAACTGCTTCTCATGTCGTACTTTTCAGGAATTTGGGGTTTCATTTTCTTGGCTACAAATTTTAGGCCATAGCCCTAAACATGTCTCATTACATGCTTTTCAAGTAGTCAAAATGTGTAATCTTATAGTACGGTGACACTGTAATATGATAGTATGACATAATCAAAACACATTTGAAGAACAAAACACGAGTAAATTGAAATTCAGCAACTATTTAACAATAAAACTTTAATGCAAGACAAATGTGATAAGTGTTCTGTTTTTGAGAAATATAAGCATAAACACATCAAGTAGTCAAAATGTGTAATCTTATAGTACGGTGACACTGTAATATGATAGTATGACATAATCAAAACACATTTGAAGAACAAAACACGAGTAAATTGAAATTCAGCAACTATTTAACAATAAAACTTTAATGCAAGACAAATGTGATAAGTGTTCTGTTTTTGAGAAATATAAGCATAAACACATCAAATAGTGATATTATTCTTCAAGAACTTCATACTCTTTATCAAGAAAATTTGATTATTTAATCGATATATTGGCATAGTGACTAGTGATATTAATCCGGCCACGCCTCTTGGGCATCTTTACTTTTTAATTTTGGTTGTTAGGGTCTGTTTTATTTTCTGGGCCTTGCCTTTTATGACCCAAAAATCATAAGTTTTTCGGATTCTCCGGTGGGGCTCCTTGTTTTGTTGACATCACTGATGTAAAGTTCATAATGAACTCAGAAGTGGAAATAGAAATTTTACCTGTATATAAGTGCCCGATAACCCCGAGATGTTAGATTTTTATGATATTTGATCATGCTTCCAGCATCATGTGAAAATGTAAGTCTGTCCGTACATATCTCAAAAGGGCCAGTAATATCTTCCTGTTTTGCCAAAGAATTGTTAACCACTGATATAAAAGTTGACGTAGTGTTGGAGACTTGGAGATGGCATCATCATCTTACTTTTTCTGCATGAATTGCTTTTCTCACTTCTGCATTGCTCAGCCATGCAGTAGCAACTCTATCATCCTGCATTTTCGATCTCCATAGTTTAAGGGCAGTGTCATGGATTTGTTACATAAAAGAAACTAATTAAATTTAGGCAAATTAAGGTACTGTACCTTGTGCATATAGACCAATCAAGATTTTGCAATTAAACAATTAAAATATAAATGAATGATGAAATAATGATGTGAACCAATCAAATGTGTTATAGGTACGGTAGCATGCACCATTTGTTTATTGTAACATAGCATGCACCATTTGTTTATTGTACAATAAATAGATGATCCATAAAAACAAAACATTAAAACATCAATAGTGGCTTGAAAGTGACTTACAAAGCAAGGGACACTGCCACTTCGGAGAAGCTCAGGCCACATTGTGACAATTCCCTTTCTTACAGGTGCTCTAAGGGGCCATGCACGCCCAAACATTCTTGTTCTCACAGCAAGAGGTCTTTTGGTCTCACCAAGTTTCCGGAAGCTCAATGGTAAATTTTTGGAATTCGAAATCATGATCCTACTAGGTCCTTTAGAATGATAGCATGGCTCTAGAATGTCATAGATGTTTAAATTTGCAATGTCCTGTATAAATCATAAACTTAATTCAAGTCCTACAATATGGTGGATTGTTGGGTGCATTAGATTGTAGGTTTCAGTGTATATAGAATTATACTCCCTCCGTCCCATTGGACTTTGCCAACTTCCCTTTTTTGGTTGTCCTAAAATACTGTCACTTTCCTATTAAAGCAACTAATTTGTGGTTCTGCACATTTCTCTCTGCACAAATCTCAACCATACAGTTTTTACTATTCTTATTTCTCACCTACTTTGCACTTGGCAAAGTCCACCGGGACGGAGGTAGTATACACACATACATACATATTGTGTGGATGGGTGTGTTTTGAGTGTGTAAGATATGAATAGACAATGTAGTAGAAATGAAACACTTACTGCATCAACTTTGTTTAGCCTGTCATCACAAGTGCTACTGTTGGTTTCATAGTACTTTCCGTGGCATTCAGATACAACTTCCTGCTCATGAATAAAGAACTGTAAGAATTCTTCATAAAGTGAAACGATGATAGCATATCTAAAGGCATTGATGTGGATATAAGAAAAGGAGAAGACTTATGCCTCATATAATGCGTCTGAGATTAGGCCCATCCCATGTGCAAATGGCACAAGGGCATTACCGTCAAACTCATCATCTGCCACTCCATTCCCTACCATGTAACCCTGCATATAATGTACTTATTTAGAGCTTATATAAAACTCAAGATTAAATTCACGACGAAGCACAACAATACCTTAAAGTTTAAAATAGGATGTATGCCAGCATCAATGCCTGCAAGTAGAGCCAAAAAGTTTAGTTCATTTCCCAATCACTGATTATATAAGTTTATAGAAGAAATACCTTTTGCTACTTCATAAGACAGAGTTGGTACATATACTCCAGCATAGGATTCCCCAGCTATAAAAAATGGATTGGAAAGGAATTCTTGATATTGCTCGAACCACTAGTCTCACAAATGAGAACACATGCATAAGCCGTCGTGTTAAATGAGAAAACTAAAGCAAATGATTTCAAAAAATAAAAAATTAATCTCATTTGATAGCAGTAATTGGCTTGTTGGGCTTATTATTACTGCTTGTTGGGCTTATTATGTGGAATAAGTAGCATATGACTTGCTCCCTCCGGTTCTCAAAGAGCTTCACAGTTTGACTTCACACAGATTAATAAAATAAATTTGACTTTAATGTGGAGTGCACGGTTTGGCACTGTTTGGACACTGTTTCACACTGTTTGGCACTGTTTGACACTGTTTTGCACTGTTTTGGTGTAGATAATTTGCCAAATAAGGAAATAAGAAGTGTGAAGATAATTTCGGGACTTCCCGAAAAGGAAAGTGGGAAGTTGTTTGAGAACCGGAGGAAGTACTTATCTGGCTAAAATCGAATTCACAAACATTTTTTAAACTTAGCAAATTCACCAAATGATCCTTTCCAAATGCGCCCTAATTTATATCCAAAAATACCTTGAGGAGAAAGGCATGGGAATCATAAGCAGTCTTTAGGTCCCCGGTTACGTAGTCAGTTTCATTTTCTGAATAGGATAATCCAACGCCGGAAGGAGAGTCCAAATATATAATGTTGCTGACCTATAAAGATCAAGAGAATTTCATTAAATAAAGTTTTCCACTCTTGATCCTAAAACTATTAATTGGTTAACCCATTTTTCATTTATTCCGCAATAAGCGGACAGCTATACATTTCATTGTCACCTTTGATCATTTCCGATAGCATATCCAATGAGAATAGGTCGCTGATCAAAAAGATCAAAAGGGGCAAGAAATTTTAGTCATGCACCATAACGGTAAAAATTAAAGTTGCGGGAGCAATAGTGAAATTTTCTCTTTCGCTAAATATTACGGAGCAAGTCAGTAAAGGAAATTAAATTCACAGTAGTTTAAAAGGCAATGGAGGAAATTTTCCAAATATTGTAGTTTTAATACCCCTTCTATATTAATAACAATCCAAAATATGAAATAAATGTGTGAAAGATAAATATTATAGGGTGTTGTGATCAAAATGACATCCAAGAAGAAGAAAAGAAAGTAAGTGTGAGTAAATAAAAATTATTACCTTGGTCCAGCTATAGGGATTAATATGGAGAATGGGAAGGCTGTCACTTGTGTTCCCCAGCTCAAAATTGAATGGTCCTGCAAATGAAGAACATAAAGATGGAGAATGAACTCTCTTCTTTCCTTGGAGAATGAACTCTCTTCTTTCCTTGGCCTCCACTATATAAGCTAGAAAAGTCACAATCTGACCTTTTTCTTATTATGTCATTATTATAATGTAGTCTAAATCCCCATACTCCATTAACTCCCGAGCCATACTATACCGGTGGGCGTAGCTCAACCGGTAGCAAGGGAGTTACACAAGGGTTAGGTCTCGGGTTCGAATCCCGGCAACTGCGATGAGGGGTTACTATGCTAAAAATGTACTACGTATATAAAAATGTATAGAAGTTCTGCAAGTACCGGGGACAGAGCCTCACTCTCTATCTGTCAGATTGGTCCAATTTACATCCTCCCAACGTACCGTCCGGTCGGGGTTAGGGGCCCTCAGAGATGGGGTGTCATCCTTTCCAGAGCCATACTATCCAATTTGGCAAATCCAATTTCCAACATATCCAGATCTCAGAATTCTTATTGCACGGATACCAAAACAGGAGTGAAACATGCAATAAGCAAACATCATTTTTTCTAATGGAGAGTAGTTGTTCAAAGAGTTTCAGTAGGAACCTGTTTAAGCTTTTCTTGGAACATGAAATATGGCAGGGAAATGAAATATTTACTATAGAAAATAGAGTTTTTGTATAAATGGTCAACTGGGCCCTATACCTAATCCATTTGATCAATTCGGTCCTTGAACAAAAATCCAATCCACACCCTAAACTCATTGAAACGATTCCAATTCTTTGTTTTATAAGTAAGCTCGCGTTTATCTGCTACATCATCCTGTAAAGTGCATATAGTGCACCTGACTATGGCTGAAATGCTGAATTTTAGAACGGGAGAACTGATTAGAGCTAAACTGTTATGACCCAGTTTATACTTATGGGTTATAGATTCTTAACAGTTCCATTCCTACTTCTAGCTTACAATTCTAGCGGAACCGCTAAGGAACCGGTATACACACATTTATTTGTTTGTTTGTTGGAATGTATTATATTAGAATACAAATACACTTATCAAATGAAAAATAAAGTAAAAATTATAAAATATAAATATTATAAAGCATCAAATATAAAAGCTAAAAAAATATTTTATACTCCATATAATATAAAATGCAAAATATAAAAATACAAAATATAAATAAAACAAAAATTAAAAAGCAAAATATATCAAATATAAGATATAGAATATTAATGTAAAATACAATGACGATAACAAGCTCTTTCATTAAAATATTCGCAATAGGCGGATCTTCATCAAGGCTAAATAAGAGTGATGAAATATATGAGTTTGTATCTCCAATGTTGGGACTATTGGGTTTGGACAGTGTCCTGTATATGTCCAGTGGTTAGCTTTCAACCTTGTATGCTTATAAACACTCGTGTGGGACTTTTGGGGTTCATGTAATAGGGGATCATCTTATTTAACCTAATACACACTAATAAAATATTTTTCTTTCTACCTCTCATTCCTCTCTTATATATCTCAAATTTAGATCTAGGGTTCATATACTATCAAAGAGTATATGTGAATTCAAAGATGTAAAATAGTAAAGATTAAATATTACCAAAAAGGTCGCGTTCAAATTCTTAGAGTAAACAAAAGGACCAATTCAATGGCATCCGATATACAGAAGTAACCTCCTGAAAGACTAGGTTGGTTTGGAACTTGGGAAATGCTAAAGAAAGAAATATGGACAAATTAGAAAAGAAAGTTGAAAGGAAGGCAAATTACTGGGAACAAAAACCATCAGTTCAAACTCAATAAACTCATACTCCGTGTTTATTATTATTACTCGTTTATGAACGCGCCATGCGCGTTTCAACAAAATGCCCAAGCATATTATTTGATCACATGTAGCTGTTTAGAAATTGCCCTTAATAAAAGTAAAAACGTTTTGAAATTACAAAGTAGAAGTAAAACTTAGACAAAATTAAGTCATTATATTTAATTCTCAAAATAGGAGTTATTTGATTCTATTTAAAAGACAAAACTTACTCAATTAAGAGTGCATGAGTCATATTTTAGGAAAAAAATAATGATGTTCTTATTTATAAACTGTGTCGATCTTTTACTCTTATTTAAGGAATTTTTTGAACAAAGTGAATATAATTTTAGAACAGCTGGATAATTGAAGCGCACTAAAATAAATATAGCGTGTGCTTTGATTTGTGAAAATATATAGCTACGATTAATGAATTCAATAAATAGTAACCCAAAAGCCTACCAGCATTATAATTTCAGGGGGTTAAAACTAAGATGATAATAATCAGGACCGAAATAAGGAATCAAATTGAAGCAAAGAACATTGGAAAAAGTAAAACTTATACTACCTCCGTCCCGTTGGAAGGTTCCCATAGTAAAATGACACGATTATTTAGACAATAATTAAATAAAGTACTTTGAGTATATTTTAATAGGTATATATTATAATGTAGTTAGTATTGATAATTGTACGTGATGTTATAAATGTATTATTTTTTAATATTTAATGATTAATTTATCACTTGAAATTGTTAATAGTTTCCTAAAATGGAAATAAGAACCTTTATATGGGACGTTCAAAAAGAAAAGTTGGAACCTGACGGAGGGAGTAATCAATAGCAAATGTAAAATGTAAATTGTATGAATAGAGAAAAACTTACAAGAACAATCAACACAAACATTGAAAAGCTTTAGGAACATTTGAACTTTTGGAGCAAAAAGGAGGATATATTGCTTTTGAGGGGTGTGATAGTTTGTTTTTAAAGAAACAAAAAACCTCTCACCCGTAGTGGATTGAGATACCAGAGGACAGATCAATAGACGTACGGAAGTATTAACGGTGCTAAACTAACTAAGGGTAAGACATGGGCGTTGAATAGAGAGTTAGAAAAGTGCAACAAAAGAAACACTATGTACATTAAGATTATGCAATGAGAGACACCAACATTTTTCATATGACTGTTATACCCTTAGCAACATTCCCTCTTATAATTTTGTAGAGATTTGAGATTCACATTTCGAAATTTATTTCTTTCAAATAAATACAGAGAGAAATTTTCCATCATTTGCAATGGAGCCAAAGATTCATTATTTTTTAGCTTGAGATTATGATGGAATAAAGCAAAATGGCTCACTAAACTGTCTGTGCTTCTTTGTTATGGAGCATCAGTCGGTCCATGCAATTTTGGACGCGATTTTCACTATGGGTCATCCGGAAACAGTCTCTCTGTGCTTTAGTACAAGGTCTGTGCTTTAGTACAAGGGTAAGACTGCGTACATCCAACCCCTCTTACCCCACCGTAGGTGGGAGCCTTTGCGGCACTTGGGTAAATGAAAATGAAATAAAATGAAATACAGAGAAAGAAAACGTAATACAAATAATTTAAAATTTCTAAACATACTTAGTACGGAATTGCATTTTCTTTCATTTTCCTAGCATTTCCCGGAATCCAAACATAGCTTATTGGAGTCACAATTGAAGTGGTTAAACCATAATGTTGGATTTAAACATACATAAGCTAAATCTCATAAAACCATAACAAAACTCACACCCAACTATTATTATCAAAATAGTGAAATTAGAAGCTTCAACTCCGTCATGATCATTTTTTGGTATCATGCTTATCCCAAGTCGGGATAAAGGGGGAGGATGTTGCGGTAGGCGCATGACGTTCAACGGTATCACTCGATCACATCACATGACATGAATTATTGTAGTGAAATTAGAAGATTTCAATGAGTAAAATTATCCACCGCCATGAGAAACCCCCAAAAAAGAATGGAAAAGAAGAAATTCAACAAATCAGTGAGCTAGAAGAAGTACCGTGCTCATAGACGAAGCCGTCGAAGCTAGAGCAGCCTGGCCCACCATTGAGCCACAGAATCACGGGATCCTCTAATGGGCTTCTCTCGGACTGCACAAAGTAGTAATACAAGCTCTTCCCAGTACTCTCATCTATGGTCACATACCTGTGTGATATTTTACCAGGAAAATTACATATTGTTTTTTGTTTATGATCATCAAATAATCATCGTTACTGGGCCTACTGCCAAAAGTACTACGTGTTCGAAGAGACATTGATTTCCATAATAAGTGCAGCAAATCAATGTCTGGTAAATCATAAATGCATTAACTGTCTGTTACTTTGGTGTGGTGTAAAAACAAAACCTTTTTTGTCTTTATCCACTGAAGCAAAAACACAAACACATAGTAGTATCCCTATTCTTTACCCGCCCTTCCACCAGAAAAACACAAGAAAACCCAACAAATCCACTTACAAAAAAAGGAAAAGGAAATCGATGAACAAAAAGGGAGCAGGAATTGAATACCCAGCATAGTGCTTTGAAGGGAAAGTGCCACTGAAGCCAGGAACCTGAGTGACCAGTGCACCCTCCGGTGCTGATTTTATGAGCTGAAATAACGTCAGAAAGATGCCGACAATTGTGAGGTGAGAAATAAGACTATCTTTAGCCATGTTTGGTTTATAAACAACCGTTTGGGTGCGTTCATATATATCACTAATTTCCTACTTTAGCATAGTACTAGGTAATAAATAATGATACTCCCTAAATCCGCGTGGAGGTAAATTTAATGATTTTCAGGTGAAACATTAATTAATTAATTACTCAGAAGAGAGTGGGGTAATTTGTCGTGGCTTGTAAGTTACGAACAAGAGATGGCGATGGTGATGGGTAAAATTTGACTTCAGTGTGCAACTTGCCAACTTTAGTAGTGTCATTTTACGAACCAGAGAAAGGGTCAAAAAATGACACTATCTTTTTTAATGAATCTCAAATTGGACATTGAGTTTTTAGTAGACCAAATAAACACCAATTTGAAGTTTTTCGTTGATTATCAACCACCCCACTAAAGCTGACGTTAAAACGATGTCTTCTCCTTCCATTAAACACACATGACACATCCCCAATTTCTAACCCTAAGCCATACTTTCTTTTACTGGAGAAGGAAAGAAAAAAATTACTCTCAATTTCACAAGCAGCCGATGACAAGCAAGGAAGATTGATATTCTCTCTTTCTTGAAAGTCTTGTTCTTAATAGAATGCATCTATTAAGAGTCATATTTGATGGGCGGATAAATGGGTTCTCTTGAAAGTGGTGTTCAATTCAAGAAAGACCGGGAGTAACCAGGCTTCATAGGTTCAAATCGAGACGCACAAGGGCACTAGTGTTCAAGAAGATTGACCATTTGCAGTGGATTTGTACTGTGAGACTGTTCTTCTACTTCACTTTGTTGTTCCAGATGTTGTTACTTGGTTCTTAATAGAATGCATCTATTAAGAGTCATATTTGATGGGCGGATAAATGGGTTCTCTTGAAAGTGGTGTTCAATTCAAGAAAGACCGGGAGTAACCAGGCTTCATAGGTTCAAATCGAGACACACAAGGGCACTAGTGTTCAAGAAGATTGACCATTTGCAGTGGATTTGTACTGTGAGACTGTTCTTCTACTTCACTTTGTTGTTCCAGATGTTGTTACTTTGTTCACTGGAGGAAAAATCAGAAAATTTATTTCTCAAAGGCAAGTGATGTTGGGTCTGGGGATTTCGAGTTTTTTAATTGGTGGATTAGATTTTTGTGAAGATTTTAAGTTTGAGCTTTACAAAATTTTAGCTAAGCTCAATGTCTCTGTTGAGGCTGGGAGAGCAATGGGATCCCCCCACAGAAAACCCAAACTCTAATTCGTGAGTATTGATATTACCATGTCAATTATTGTTTGGAATGTCTGGTGGTTAGTTGGTACACTGGTTTTTCATTATTCTGATAGATTTTTGTTAATTTGTTGGTTGATACTTACCAAGTAATAATGCTTAATGTTGCATTGTCTTTGAAGGAGATTGGGTACGAAGTTCAGGCCACTCATACTTACCGTCCATGGAGAATGACTTAATGTTGCAAATGGGGGTGTGTTTGTAATCGATGGAGAAGACGTCTCTTTAACGGGAGTGTTAGTGGATGGTTGATAATCAAAGACAAAGTTGGAATATGTGTTTATTTGGTCTACTAAAAACCTCAGTGTCCAATCCGAGATTCATTAAAAACCTTAGGAGGCGTTTACTTCGATGCTGAAGGCACAGTTAGGTTAGTAAGACATGTGAAGTAAACACGCAAGTTGCTTAAAACGCTGCTTACTAACCGAAAGAGATGCTTAAAGTGCCGCTTACTAAGCATACCACCCCCCATGTATTAATTAAGCAGCACTTTAAGCTTTTTCAGTTTCCGAATTTACCCTTACCTTTACCCCTTGCCCTTACCCTATTGCTACCCAACTACCCCGCCCTACCCTACCTTACCCCGACCCCACCCTGACCCCCACCCCCACCTACCCTGACCCCTACACCACCTTCCCTACCCCACCCCCTCACCCCTTACCCTACCCCTGTACCCCCTACCACCTTCCCCTACCTTGACCCGACCCCACCCCTACCCCGCCCCTACCCCTTTACCTCTACCCCCACCCCCACCCCACCCTTGACCCGACCATTACCCCGCCCTACCCTACCTTACCCCACCCCACCCCCACCCCTTTCCCTACCCTTGTACCCCTACCACATTCCCCTACCTTGACCCGACCCCACCCCTACCCCTTTACCCCCAACCTTGACCCGACCATACCCCACCCCCACCTTACCCCTACCCCTACGAGTTGGGGGGTTGGTATATGGGTGGGAGTAGGGGTGGAGGGTAAGGTCGTGGTAAGGGTAGGGGGTAGGGATGGGGTCAAGGGTGTGGAATTGGGGGTAGGGTGAGGGGTGGGGGTACAGGGCGGGGTAGGGGTTAGGGGTGTGGGTAAGCGACTAAGCGTACGACGTGACCACACATATTATATTATATGCTTGTGTTCATGAATGTTTGTGTGTGTATATATCTATAGGGTTATTTTGAACATTTTAATGTTAAACAGTGTTTTAAATCCTTTGAAGTAAACATGAGCTTACAACACCGCTTATTTTATGCGCCGCTTATTAACGCGAGTCTTAATAAGCACCGTTTACTTACCCGTGAAGTAAACATGTCCTTAGTGTTATTTTTGGTCCTTCCCCCAATTGCATACCTTATACTCCCTCCCTTCTTAATTAATTGTTCTTTAGGTTTGGGTACGGGTTTTAAGAGAAAAATAGTAGGAGTATTATAGAGTGTATAAGGTAAATGATAAAATAGGAAAGAGAGTATATCAAGAAAAGTAAATTGATGATAAAGTAGGAAAGAGAGTATATTAAGAAGAGTAAAGCAATTATAAAGTAGGAAAGAGAAAGAAATATGTAAAAGTAAAAATGGTAAAAGTAATAAAAATGGGGGTATTTATCTCAAAAACTTTCTTAATATGGAAAAAATAACAAGTATTAAAAACAGATCAAAATGGAATAAGAGAGGGTTATTAAAGAACGGAGGGAGTACTCCATATATCTTTATATTTCCTCTACATTTTAAAAATCTTTACATGTGCCTTTGCACATTATTAAAGAGGAAAGTTATAGACATAGAAGTAATTATTTGAAAAATGTAGAAGAGATGATTTTAAATTACGAAAAAGGATAAAAGATTTTTTTTATCATCAAAACGGCTTTCCATTAAAATAGAGCAAACACGCAACATCAAATTCAGACACATATTACAGATCTGATCGTAAGCCCTAAGAATAGACTTAGAGTCAGTCACCCATACAAAGCAACATGACTCACTAGACACAAAACGGGCAAGAAGAAGCCTAAAACGACCAAAAATGAAACACTGCCTATCAAGAGTTCATCAGAAATCAAAATACTCCGACCATACTCGGTCGAACTGAAATAAAAATAAGTACTGCGAAGAGAAAAACAATACGAAAATAAAAACTTTCCCCAAGTTACTTCCTCGCAGGGAGGTGGTTCCGGAGGAGGGCGAGCTGCTGTAGTATGATAGAAGAGAATTTCAACCTCCAGAAAATTCATCTGAGAACCTATCATGCCAATCACCGGATCGATCACTTTCCCATTGCTCGCCAGTTCTTCTTCTTTTGCACCAATTGCCATCTTTTTGTATTGATCAACAATATTCTCCATAAATCTCTATGCCTTAACAAGCCAACTAAAAACTCCGGAACCGCTGCTGCACAGATCAATCCGTCTGCTTCGATCACTGCTTCGTTAAACCCGTTGAACGCCTCCCGAAACGTTGCTGCTCAAATCTACCTCGACGGATCTCACCTCGCAATGATCTCCGTAACCTCCTGACCGACCACCTTCGTCCACCCTCCAGACTGATCAATAATAACAAATTGGCTGGCCGAAACCGAACCCCGTGTTGGGTGTGTTTCGGAAAATAAAGAAAATTAATTAAAATAAATTAATTAAATTAAATGACTAGAGAAAAACAAGAAAGGAGATGAAGCAGAATTAGTCAAAGCTCGTGCTACGCACGATTTCCTTAAAACGTATTTGTTGCCTGCCATGGTGCTAGGAGCGTTGCAACAATCGTTTCCCAGGATACGATGACTACGAACTAATGTTTGAGCACACAAACAAGAGTTCCAGCGAACAAGAACCAAGAAGAACACAGAAGGAATTTTCAGAGTAGCTGTAGGCGTTTTTAGCTGAAGAATACGTGAGGAATGTATTGTGCGTTATGTCAAACCGTGTGTTTGTTGCAAAGCACCTGCCAGCTATTTATAGGAGGATTTGTTGTGTGTTAAATGGGGTGTTAATGGACCTGAACGTTGGACATCAATGACCAGTCCGTTGGGCATTGAATCGTCCATAAACTGTCCATTTAACGCAGCATTAAAAGAGAAGAACGTTGGGCATTAATTGTTGTAACGGAAGAAATGCGTGACAGAAGACCCCAACAGAACACCCCTTGGAGGGTTTCTGTCCGAAGCCAGCAGAACACCCCTTGGAGGGTTTCTGTCCGAAGCCAACAGAACACCTCTTGGAGGATTTCTGTCCGAAGCCAACAGAAGACCCCAACAGAACACCCCTTGGAGGGGTTATGTTCGAGGTCGCCCGCACACACAAGTCGCGGTTTTTCTTCTCCGTTTCGGGATTTGATCGGCACCCCCCCCCCCCTGCGCGTAAGAGAGAGCCTTTCCCTCTAGGAATCTTAACTCCTTAAAAGAGGCTTCCCTTTATAAGGGGGTGAAAATCCCTTGAGTTTTTCGGTGTGGGATAAAACACACTAGAAACTCACCATTTTCCCAGTTTTTCCATTTCAACGAGTGAACTTCGAGAATCAATTTCTCATTCACCCGTTATCCGTTTTGAGTGTACCACATATCGAATTGTAGCCCTTAACAAGGACAATCCGAAACCACTTTGACCCGACCCAAGTCGGAAGTGGACCCCACTCAAATAATTGCCCCAAAATGACCATTTAATGCAATTTTTAACACATTTTTCCAACAATCCCCCACATGAATGAAAATTGATTTTCGAGACTTAAAAGACACGAAGATAGGAGGACACGTTGTGTTCCCCGGATGATCCTTGCATACGGAGAGGTAGGTTTTATCCTTTGAACCTTCCGTTGTAAAGACACATTTATTTACTGGCTATCTAGTAGACTCGATGTCCTTGAACTATACTGCCGTCGTGTAAACATTGACTTATCTTTACACAAGAACCTTCCAACTTCGTTCCGTTCTCATGGGTGTGCCCGTTTTGGCCATGGGTCACCGTCCTGGTTCTGCAAGAGTTTCTAAAGAACTGAGCCTTTACAGTTCTCCTTTGAAGCGGCCCTCTTCTCTCTCACATAGGTGATTCTTTCACGAGTATCCCGCATACTCTTCCAATGTTATCGAGTAGATCAACATTTTAGAATCATTAAAGCAAACGTTTTTGCTAACCTCGTGCGGGAGTCACTGTTTTAACGAGGAGTGGGTAGGAGTCCGGGACCCCCACAGTGACCATCCTTCGCTCTATAATTTTGTTGTCCCTTTTGAACCTAGGACCAACTAGGTTGGGTATCCACTATAGAACTTTTCGATTCACGGGCTTTAGTCCCATTCCTCGTGACAACTTCTCCAACAATTCTCTATCCAATGCCTTGGTTAGCGGATCCGCTATGTTATCCTTTGACTTCACGTAGTCAATAGTGATAACATCCGTTGTGAGGAGTTGTTTAATGGTGTTATGTCTATGACGAACGTGTCTAGACTTATCATTGTAGAGATTGCTCTGTGCCCTTCCAATTGCCGCTTGACAATCGCAATGTATGCATATTGGAGGGACAGGCTTCTCCCAACTTGGAATATCCTCGAGAAAATGGCGTAGCCATTCAGCCTCTTCAGTGCACTTATCCAAGGCTATTAGCTCAGATTCCATCGTGGATCTAGCTATTAACGTTTGTTTCGAGGATTTCCACGACACGGCTGCACCTCCCAAAGTGAAAACATATCCACTTGTGGACTTAGAGTCCTTTATGTCGGATATCCAACTAGCGTCGCTATACCCTTCAAGTACAGCTGGATATCTTCCATAGTGCAGTCCCAGGTTTTGGGTTTTACGTAAATACCTCAAAACCCGTATTATTGCCTTCCAGTGTTCATCACCGGGGTTGCTAGTATATCTACTTAGCTTACTAACCACAAAGGCAATATCAGGCATGGTACAACTCATTAGATACATCAAGCTTCCAATAATCCTAGCGTATTCTACTTGAGAAATACACTCTCCACGATTTTTGGTAAGTTGTACGTTTTTATCTAATGGATTCTTTGCCTCTTGATAATCATCCTTAATAAATTTCGTAAGGATTTTATCAACGTAATGGGATTGGCTTAGCGTAAGACCGTCAGGTCCTCTAATTATTTTAATCCCAAGGATTAAATCGGCCAACCCCATATCCTTCATGTCAAATTTGGAATTTAACATGCTTTTGGTAGAATTAATCATTAGATTATTGCTACCCACGATGAGTATATCATCCACGTATAAACATAAAATGACATAGTCATCTACCGTGCTCTTCACATAGACGCATTTGTCACTTTCGTTTATTTTATACCCATTAATTAACATTGCATGATCGAACTTTTCGTGCCACTGTTTAGGGGCTTGTTTCAATCCATACAATGATTTAATTAATTTACACACTTTCCTTTCTTGGCCTGGAACACGAAATCCCTCGGGCTGTTCCATATAGATTTCTTCGTCTATATCGCCATTTAGAAAAGCGGTTTTTACGTCCATTTGATGAACTTCCAATTTCCGCAATGCGGCAATTGCTAGTATCATCCTAATGGAATTTATTCTCGTCACAGGAGAATACGTGTCAAAGTAATCATGGCCCTCACGTTGCTTGTATCCCTTGATTACAAGTCTGGCCTTGTACTTATCGATGGAACCGTCAGGTTTCATTTTCCGTTTAAAAATCCACTTGGATCCCAAAGGTTTATTTCCCGGAGGAAGATCAACCAATTCCCATGTGTGATTTTTAAGGATAGAATCCACCTCACTTTTGATGGCTTCTTTCCACATAGGACCTTCAGTAGACGTCACGGCTTCCGTATAAGTCCGTGGCTCATTTTCTACCAAACATGTTAGAAAATCCGGTTCATTTTCTACCATACATGTTAGAATATCCGAGTTAAATTCTACCAGGTAGGTGAGAAAATCCGGTCCGAAGGATTTTTCAATTCTAGCACGTTTGCTACGTCTGGGTTCGGGTTCTTCTCCGGACCCCTCGCTAGTATTTTCCATTACTACGTCAAATGTTTGTTTTGACGTGCTAGGCCCTTCGTTGGACTTGCATGGAAATACATCCTCAAAGAATGAAGAATTCCTTGATTCAATTATTGTATTTTTATGTACATCCGGATTATTCGAATCGTACACTAAAAACCGATAAGCACTACTATTTTGTGCATACCCAATAAAAATACAATCCACCGTTTTTGGACCTATTTTTATTTCCTTAGGTGTTGGTACAAGCACCTTAGCAAGACACTCCCACACTTTCAAATATTGATAGGAAGGCCGTCTGCCTTTCCAGAACTCGTACGGAGTTTTATCATATTTTTTTCGGGGAACCTTATTTAAAAGGTAATTGCTTGTCAAGATTGCTTCGCCCCACATATTTTGTGGCAAGCCCGAACTTACTAGCATCGCGTTCATCATATCTTTCAATGTGTGATTCTTTCGTTCGGCAACACCGTTTGATTGAGGTGAATAGGATGCGGTACGTTCGTGTACTATACCCACACTAGCACAAAAGTCACCAATTGGTGCTTCATACTCACCACCTCGATCACTCCTAACCGTCTTAATCCGTTGATTAAGTTGGTTTTCCACTTCATTCTTATAAAGAATGAATTTATCGATTGCTTCGTGTTTATTTTTTAATAAATAAACGTAGCTATAACGAGTGCTATCATCGATAAAGGTAATAAAATATTTATTACCGCCACGTGTTTGTATTGATTTAAAATCACAAACGTCACTATGAATTAATTCAAGTGGTTCCGTTTTTCTTTCAACTGATTTGAAAGACGTTTTCGCTAGTTTTGCCTCTACACAAACTCCACATTTGTGCTTCACATCAATTGTGAATTTAGGAATGTGCTCCATGTTAATTAATCTACGTATAGAATTAAAATTAACATGTCCTAGTCTACCATGCCACACATTGTAAGACTCAAGCAAGTAGCAGAAGGGATTTTATTATTAATAATAATAATAGTCGTTACATTGAGCTTAAACAGCCCGTCACATGCATACCCCTTGCCCACATACATTCCCGACTTAGACAAAACTAGTTTGTCTGACTCAAAGACCATGCGGAAGCCATGCTTGTTCAACAACGAACCGGAAATCAGGTTTTTGCGTATTTCCGGAACAAACAGCACTTGGTTGAAAGTCAGCTCTTTGCCCGAAGTCATCTTAGGACCACCTTGCCCACGCCTTCAACCGCGGAATGAGCTGAGTTACCCATCCATACTTTCTCACCATTTGATGGCTCAAAAGTTGTGAATAACTCCCGGTTCGAGCAAATGTGCTGGGTTGCACCGGTGTCCACAAACCACTCCTTGGAATTGGATCCAACGAGGTTGACTTCCGTAACCACAGCCGCTAGGATGATGTCTTCATCCTTTTGCCCACCTTGCACCAAATTGACTTGGGAGTCTTTCTTCTTCCGTGGTGCCTTGCAATCCGAGGACTTGTGTCCATTCTTGTTGCAATTGAAGCATTTTCCATTGCACTTCGTCTTGGAAACGCCTCCCTTGGGACCGAGCTTGCTCTTCCCATTATTTTTATTTTTGGAGCCTTTTGCATGCTCCACCACGTTGGCCTTGGCGCCATGAACAATTGGGAGTTTCCCATCATTCTTGCGGTTATCCTCTTCAATCCGCAGACGGAGTGATAGAGTATATAGACTCGGACCCCCGGGTCACACGACTATTGGGCCCGGACAGCGGCCCACACACGTCTTACGGATATCATTTGTATTATTGTACTTTTAATATGTCATTTGTATGTAACTATGTACTAGATTAGTCTTTTATGTAGTTGGGCTACCGGGCCCATATTAGCAACCCGGCCCGTTATTCCTCTATTTATACTCCTTTTGGAGCTTGTAAACCCTAGATCTCGATTCATTATCATTCTACTATTCATCCATCTTCTCCAATTATCTAGCTCAATCTCTCCATTTTATTATAGTTTGGATACCCTATAATCCATCAATGGTGCTCTCGTTGAGAGATTAGAGCAAAATCAAGTTAGATTTCCTCCCAAAATACAAAAAAGATCCACAAATTCATTCCAAACACAAAAAATCTAGCCAAAACTGAACTGAAAAATCCAAAAAATAAAATGGCAGTTGGAATATGGAACTTTCTAGATCTGTTCTAGAGTTGATACCGCCGCCTCCATCCATGCCTCGCCGTTGTCCATGCCGCCGCCCTTCACCACTGGCTCAGGCTCGCTGGAACCCACCTGCTGCACTCCCAGATATCGTCACTCCTCGCCACCAAGCCGTCAGTAACCGTTCGAGGCTCACTTCTCCGCCACCGTAAGAGCGAACCCAGCTGCACAAATCGGCCGGAGGTCGCGACCTAGAGCTCAATCTAGACCAACGACGGAATACAGCTTGATGCAGTAGGTCAGGTCTTACTTATCTAACACTGATTCCAGGGATTTCGCATCTCCATTTTGAAAGCTCGAAAGCCAGACATTAATGGCGGTTGAGGACCTTGGTAGCTGTTCTCGAGCTCCTATGCTATCAAGCAGGGACTGAGTAACAGAGATGACGTCTGAAGGGTTACCTTAACGGCCTGCCTTCATCGGCCATGGAATCTGTCGCCCCTAGCAGCTGCAGTCGAGCCTCCTCTGGTGGCGAGATGAGGCGGTGTCAAGGACGTCTGGTCAGGGGACCTTCACCCCTTTTTCTCTCGGTCTACGCTAGCAGGCAGCTTCATCCTGTCCACTTGCTACTTGCTAGGTCAAAATCGGTAGTCAAGGTGCAATTTATACAAGAGGCCCAAATTCTTCCGGCCCGCATTATGTTCAACCCATTTAAAAGATAAGTGTTCCTAAAAATTCCTCCATATAATTCATATGTGAACTTATTTGATAAATTGATTACAAAAAATCATAAATGAAATATTTTAATAATATAGCATAAAACTTCAATCTCGAGGGGCGAGTCATCCGTGAAAAGACCCATAAATAGCGTCTAGCGGATCCCAGCTACGAACTTGAGTGACAAGTTGAGCTAGATTATTAATTTACTATCATTACTTTTGAAGACTTCCAAAAGGTCATAAATGAAATATTTTAATAATATAGCATCAAACTTCAATCTCGAGGGGCAAGTCATCCGTGAAAAGACCCGTAAATAGCGTCTAGCGGATCCCAGCTACGAACTTGAGTGGCAAGTTAAGCTAGATTATTAATTTATTACCATTATTTTTTTTAAATAGTGTGTATTTTTTTGACATTGAAAAACGGACTTATGAAATTCCGAGCACTCGCGTACACCGGGCGAGCACAGACACTCGTGCCACCGGGTCACGTCAAACGAGTGTGGATGGTAAGCTCCCAATCCAAATGTTATCTAATACATACTCTAGTTTCTATATTTTGAATGAGTTATGTGTGCATAGCTATCGGAAATGAACTACAATCCCTCTGCGGTAGATTCAATCCTTTATGCGTGCCACGCTCCAACTAAGCATGGAAACCTAGCTTGAACTCCAGCTTAGAAATTTGAGGCCACTTAATGTAGGTCCAAATCCAATAGCAAATTATAAGCTCAAGAAATTATAACAATTTTATTTGAATGCATAGGTGCAACTATATGATGACATCATACCGGCCACTTAGCCGTCTCTCCTGGTCATCTTTATTTGATGGCTTGGACTTCTTACAGTCCTATTGGCCACATATCACTCCGTCATCTTTATTTGATGACTTGAAGCCCATTTACAGGCCCATCGGCCACATATCGCTCCGTCATCTTTATTTGATGACGTGAAGCTCATTTGTAGGCCCATCGGCCATATATCGCTCTGTCATCTTTATTTGATGACGCGAAGCTCATTTGTAGGCCCATAGGCCATATATCGCTCTGTCATCTTTATTTGATGACGCGAAGCTCATTTGTAGGCCCATCGGCCATATATCGCTCTGTCATCTTTATTTGATGACGAAGAGCTCATCTACAGGACCATCGGCCATATATCGCTCTGTCATCTTTATTTAATGACGAAGAGCTCATCTACAGGACCATCGGCCATACATCGTTCTGTCATCTTTATTTGATGACGAGGAACTCATTTGTAGGCCTCTGAGCCACATCTTGCTCCGTCATCTTTATTTGATAACGCGAAGCTCAGTTGCAGGCCCATCGGGCATATATCGCCTCGTCATCTTTATTTGATGACGCGAAGCTCATTTACAGGCCCATCGACCATATCTCGCTCCGTCATCTTTATTTGATGACATGGCGCTCGCATATAGGCCTCTGAGACATACATCATCCCGTCATCTTTATTTGACGACGTGGAGCTCTTATGCAGGCCCCTCGGCCGCACCATCGCCCCGTCGTCTTTATTTGACGGCGTGGAGCTCTTATGCAGGCCTCTCTCGGCCATACATCGCCCCGTCGTCTTTATTTGACGACGTGGAGCTCTTATGCAGGCCCCTCGGCCGCACCATCACCCCGTCGTCTTTATTTGACGACGTGGAGCTCTTATGCAGGCCCCTCGGCCGCACCATTGCCCCGTCGTCTTCATTTGACGACGTGGAGCTCTTATGCAGGCCCCTCGGCCGCACCATCGCCCCGTCGTCTTTATTTGACGACGTGGAGCTCTTATGCAGGCCCCTCGGCCGCACCATCGCCCCGTCGTCTTTATTTGACGACGTGGAGCTCTTATGTAGGCCCCTCGGCCACACCATCGCCCCGTCGTCTTTATTTGACGACGTGGAGCTCTTATGCAGGCCCCTCGGCCGCACACATCGCCCAATCGTTTTTATTTGACGACGTGGAGCTCTCGTACAGGCCTCTCGGCCCATCGGCCTTACGTTCTGGTCATCTTTATTTGATGAACCAGACATCATATTGTGGACGGTCGCTCGACCCATCCCTTAGTCATCTTTATTTGATGACTAGGACTACTGATCATGATGAGCTACCCACATCTGGAGATCAGCCTCGACCATCCAGCAGACGGGCACCGCTGCAGCTCCATCTCCAGGCCGAAGGGCTCGCACCTTTTGTTTCATTTTGGGGGCATCCGGTGTACTCTTTTTCCCTCATTAGGATTTTTTCCCACAGGGTTTTTCCTAATGAGGTTTTTAACGAGGCATCTCCCCATCGTGGATCAAAAGGTGTCAACCCTCGGCCCCCTGTTGAAGACATCATCCGACATGCATTACTCTACTCCTCTTCACCTCATTACACTCGCCTCAAGGAGTGGGGGACTGGAAGAGCGGGGGACTTAGCGCCTCCGTTAACCAAAGAAGCAGAAATTCAAATTTTTGTTCATGAAGTTTACTCACCAGACGGCGACAGATCAGCACACAGTTCTACTCTCTTTCGCCTCGAATACTCTCGACTCAGAGAGTGGGGGACTCCTGATAGAGTATATAGACTCGGACCCCCGGGTCACACGACTATTGGGCCCGGACAGCGGCCCACACACGTCTTACGGATATCATTTGTATTATTGTACTTTTAATATGTCATTTGTATGTAACTATGTACTAGATTAGTCTTTTATGTAGTTGGGCTACCGGGCCCATATTAGCGGCCCGGCCCGTTATTCCTCTATTTATACTCCTTTTGGAGCTTGTAAACCCTAGATCTCGATTCATTATCATTCTACTATTCATCCATCTTCTCCAATTATCTAGCTCAATCTCTCCATTTTATTATACTTTGGATACCCTATAATCCATCACGGAGGATCAATTGCTCCAAGTTCATTTCCTTTCGCTTGTGCTTAAGGTAGTTCTTGAAATCCTTCCAAGCCAGCGGCAATAAATGAATAATTGACGCCACTTGGAATGACTCACTAACTGTCATGCCTTCATCTCGAATTTCGTTGAAGATCATTTGCATCTCCTCAACTTGACTCAAGACCGTCTTCGAATCCACCATTTTAAAGTCAAGGAATCGACCAACAACAAATTTCTTTGCGCCGGCATCCTCGCTTTTATATTTGTGGTCCAAAGCATTCCATAGCTCCTTAGCCGTAGCTAATTTGCTATAAACGTCGTACAAAGCATCATGCAGCCCGTTCAACACGTAGTTTCGGCAAAGGAAGTCAGAATGCCTCCAAGCTTCAACCGCGTTGAAAGATTGTGCATCCACCTCACCCCCGGTTGGTACCGGCGCATCTTCGGTCAAGAATCTAGCAAGACCGAGAGTAGTGAGGTAAAATAGCATCTTTTGCTGCCACCTCTTGAAGTTTAACCCGTTGAATTTTTCGGGTTTCTCCACAGAGTTGCTTGGCACGGTCACCATAGGGATAGCCCTTTGGTTGGCCAAAGCAGATGCACCGCGTTGTGAACTATTGTTCACCGGTGCTCCGCTTTCAGAGTGATTGTCGTTCAGAACATTCTGCCCAACACCAATCTCGTTTTCTTGAGAATTCATTTTCGTTCTTTAACGTTTTCCCGAAAATACAAAAAAATAAGTTTGTTCACCAAAGTGACAAACTACGATTTAAGATTGTTTACCACAGTAGAACAATCAACAAGTATGTTTTAAGATTGTATCCGTATGATACAAGCTCAACAAATACGTTTTAAGATTGTATCTGTATGATACAAGCTCAACAAATACGTTTTAAGATTGTTGGGTGTGTTTCGGAAAATAAAGAAAATTAATTAAAATAAATTAATTAAATAAAATGACTAGAGAAAAACAAGAAAGGAGATGAAGCAAAATTAGTCAAAGCTCGTGCTACGCACGATTTCCTTAAAACGTATTTGTTGCCTCCCACGGTGCTAGGAGCGTTGCAACAATCGTTTCCCAGGATAGGATGACTACGAAGTAATGTTTGAGCACACAAACAAGAGTTCCAGCGAACGAGAACCAAGAAGAACACAGAAGGAATTTTCAGAGTAGCTGTAGGCGTTTTTAGCTGAAGAATACGTGAGGAATGTATTGTGCGTTGTGGCAAACCGTGTGTTTGTTGCAAAGCACCTGCCAGCTATTTATAGGAGGATTTGTTGTGTGTTAAATGGGGTGTTAATGGACCAGTCCGTTGGGCATTGAATCGTCCATAAACTGTCCATTTAACGCAGCATTAAAAGAGAAGAACGTTGGGCATTAATTGTTGTAACGGAAGAAATGCGTGACAGAAGACCCCAACAGAACACCCCTTGGAGGGTTTCTGTCCGAAGCCAGCAGAACACCCCTTGGAGGGTTTCTGTCAAGATTTTTGGACGGCATTCGTGTTCGCAGGTCGCCTACGCACACGAGTCGTGGTTTTTCTTCTCCGTTTCGGGATTTGATCGGCACCCCCCCCCTGCACGTAAGAGAGAGCCTTTCCCTCCAGGAATCTTAACTCCTTATAAGAGGCTTCCCTTTATAAGGGGGTGAAAATCCCTTGAGTTTTTCGGTGTGGGATAAAACACACTAGAAACTCACCATTTTCCCAGTTTTTCCATTTCAACGAGTGAACTTTGAGAATCAATTTCTCATTCACCCGTTATCCGTTTTGAGTGTACCACATATCGAATTGTAGCCCTTAACAAGGACAATCTGAAACCACTTTGCCCCGACCCAAATCGGAAGTGGACCCCACTCAAATAATTTCCCCAAAATGACCATTTAATGCAATTTTTAACACATTTTTCCAACACCCCGCTCCTCGGCTAAGCTGATAGCGGACACTCCGAGGCTAAAGATCGCCTTGCGGCAACCCTAGAAAATCGTTATGTGTGATTTTTTCGTAGTCACAAGCAGATTCTTATGTGATATGTTCTAAATCATGTTAGGATAAGAGATGATTTTAAATTACGAAAAAGGATAAAAAGTAGAAAAAGTGAGAATAATTGGATATTTTTAAAGGAAAAATTTATCAAAAAGAAAAGGTGTAACAATTTTTTAAATACATTTAAAATGTAAGTGTAATAAATTTTAAAATGCAGAGGGAATATTTATTTGAAACTTTTAATATTTTAGATGTAGCACTACGTATCATTTTTAATCCACTTTTTGACGATTTATGTTCCTCAATCATGTGTAAAGTTCATAAGTTCATAAGTGGACATTGTCACAAATATTGTCTATAATTTATTTCAATCTCTCTACATTTTTCATTTTTTCATACGGATCACTTTCTCTATATTAAATTAAAATAATATTGAGTATCTTATTTCTATCTCTCTTAGGTCACATAAGATGGACTTCACTACAATCCGCTTTACCCGAAGATGCTCTGAGGTTATTAGTCATTAAGCATTATTTTTTCATGTCTCTTATAATTTTGTCATCTTTCCTTTTTAAGTTGTAGTTTCTATTATTTTTATCTTCTTCATAAATCTCAACACACAGTTTTTACTTTATTATTTTCTGTATAAATCAATTTGGCAAAGTTACAAAGAACTGAGGAAGTATTATTTTTATCATTCATTTACTATTCGCGGCACTAGGGTAAATGAAAATGATTCATTTACTATTCATTAAAGTTAACACATATTGCATCTCTCCCCCGCGAATCGCGCACCAACTGCGACAACTTATCCAAACAAAGAGTGATAAATTTGCAACCGACTTCCTTACTTCATTATTGTCTGACATAGTGGTACGGGGAACACATTACACATATCTTATTCTCAATCCAAAAGGATATGATCTCAAACTGTTTCTGAGTGAGGTGGTTCAAGGTCTGGTGTGCACAAGGAGCCACCACATTGGATGAAACTCTCACACTGTTGCTATCGGGAATCGAACCTGAGACCTCAATCCAACAACCTCACTCAGCCATCATTGAGTTACCCATGCGTGCTACATATATTTGTATTCTCACATAGGTATACCGGCAACCCAAGACCATTTGTAGTGGTAACATAGTAGGAGTTTAAAATGTTAAAAATGGAAATTTTAGACTCCTAATTTCATACAATGGAGAGCATTTTGGAGGCTAAAATGGAGATAGGGAGGGAGGAGTCCAATTCTAGCCGATGGATGGACTCTCCTGGAAGTGCTACTTTGCCAAAAAGAATGGAGTCATAGAATTTTGGGGTAGTAGGTGGGCTCAGAAAATAAAACACATCTTTCTTAAAATTGTTACAATTTGTTTTTTTATTAACCATATTTTAGAAAAAATATATTAAAATTCATAAGTTTTTATACTCTTTCGTATGACACCAATATGTAATATATAAAATTTAAAAAATCTGAATTTTTAACTGTTGAAGTTTTCTTGGACCCCAAAAAATACGAAACACAAATTTCTAATTCATGTAGTGTTCACAAATAACTGAATATTCCATAATCGAACTTTACTTGAACTAAATTCAATTTTTGTTAACCAAAAAATGCATAAAAAATTAATGAAATTTATTTATTTCTACACCAAAATGTGTAATTTTATTTTATAATTATTCAAGGAAAAAATTAAAAGAAAAACATTACTTATAATAATTTAATTAATGTTTTACTAAATTGATGTATAAAAAAATATGTTGAGTGTATTTTATTGACGATGTTGGAATGCCTGAAAATATGAGTCTAAACACCGTTTTCATATGGACGGAGTCCATTTTTGACATTTTGGCCTCTCCACCGCTACAAATGGTCTAAGTAAACCAAAAGTCTAAATTCGTGACTTTGTGACATCTTTAATAAAGTACAACATGTAAGGTGACTTTATGTTTTGACAAAGTTCATGGATCATTTAAATAAAAGTAATTGCCCCATATAGGACTAAAACAAAGGTGAAATACAAAAATAAGACTTGATATGTTTTCTTCCCTTAATAGGACCAATTTACTCCTACCGTTAAAAACATGAAAATTAGCATCCCAGGTTTGCCCTTGAACACATTTACACATTCTCTCTCCCCTTCCCCACTCATAGATCGACGATTACTTCTCCAGATCCCAAAGATATAACCGCATCCCATCTTCTCCCCATCCCATCTTCTTCGTGCATTGCAGTCACCGCCGACTCTCCCGCCTCAGGCCACTGTCATCACTACCGACTTCGCCATGCGCCATCACAGGTTTCTTCTTCTTCTTCTTCTTCTTCTTCTTCCCCTCCTCCTTCTTCTTCTTCTTCCCCTCCTCCTTCTCCTATTCCTCTATTTAAATGAGATTTGCCACTCATTTTTCTAGTTTTCCTCATATTCTTATGTTTTCCTGGGTTTTGACACTGATTTTGCCAATTTTAGGAATTTTGTTTGGTATTTTCTGACTTTTTGTTTCAGATTTCTTAATTTTTTAGTTTTGACATTCGATTTGTGGATTTTTGGACTTCTATTTCAATTTCTGTTTCCTGATTTCTTGATTATAAAAGAAAATCAGTGTTCCAGATTTTTGGACTATGATATACGATTTTGCCAAGTTTATGGCATATTTTTGGATGATGATATACGATTTTGCCAAATTTATGGCAGAAATGTACTCTGACAATCATATTTTGGCAAAACACTTTTTGGATGATGATATACGATTTTGCCAAATTTATTGTTCTATTATTTTTTTTTGTTTTTTTGAAAATTTAGTTGTGGACTTCATATTTTGCCAAGGTTATGGCAATTTTGTGTAAATCAATGAAGATAAATCTACCAAATTTATGGCAGATCTGAAAATTTGTTCTTAAGGGAGATTTGTAAGTACTCTTCAAGGTCGAATCTGCCAACTTAATGGCAAATTTACTGCGGTGGTGGTGCTCGGAGGTGAAGTGGTGGTGCTCGGAGGTGAAGTGGTGGCCCTGGATTGAACACTGGCGACAATGTCGAGGATAGGATGGCGGCGGCGGATGGCGACGCCGTTGGGCGGCGACGGATGGCAACAATGTGCCGCCAGGGATGCGGCGGGGCCCGGCCAGAACGACGATCGGCGGTGGAGGCAGTTGGCAGCGGCGGCAATCGACGGCGTCGGCGATGGTAGCGGCATTCGGCGGCGGCGGGCGGCTCTGACTCTGGCATTCTAGTGCTTTACAATTTAGGGTTTCAACAGTTTTTTATTTTTCATTTTCAAAATCAAAAAAAAAATTAAAACATGGTTATTTTTGTCCAACTAAGTTGAAATTGGTCCTATGAAACTTGGGCTTCATTTATAGTCCTATATGTGCAATTAACTTTGCCATTAGTCCTATTTGAGGCATTAACTCTTTAAATAAGTTTTTAAACCAGGTGTTATTCTAGGATAAGCATAATGTTAAGGGTTGAGGAGAGTGCCGCTAATAAAACAAAGAAAGTAAGAAAGTAAGAAACAAGGGAACTAGGGAGTAGGGTTTTTTTTTTAAATTAAAATGGAAAAAAGAATAGGCCCAGGTCGGTCCACCTTTTCAGCAGCTCGAAGCCCACCCCTAATACCCCCGGTTCGAGGCCCTAGTCCCAGTCCCGGTAGGCCGGTTCGGGCCTGTCCCACACAGTAGTGGGCCGGGTCGGGTACCGGGCCGGACCGGCCCAGTGCATGCCTACTAGTAAGTGTGCACATTATCTATATACACATACAATTACATACAAATATGTGTCATACAAATTTCGTGTTCAAATAGATTTTTTCTTAGTTTTAATATATTTACAGGTTATCCAAAAAAAACTTGGTGAACGAAAGTACCAAACACGATAAAAGCAAATTCATCTATGTAACATAACATTCCCTTAAGTTTCAATAATCATGTAGTGCAATCTGCGTAACTGGGATATACAAAACTGGTACAGCATTATTCATCAACACTGGCATGACTAATGTACAATGGTGAATCACAAAATCTGGGATATATTTCTCACAGATTCAGAATATACAAAACCCAAAAACGAGTTAGACTATCCTTTGTTTCGTGCTTCAACAGTCAAGACATTGTGTTTGTATGTTCACCACCTCAGTAACAAAGTTTCCATGATAGATGCAACAATCGCAATTACCACTGTTTTCACTGTTATTGGAAATGTTGGTGCGCCCTTGGAGAAATTTATTCTCCGTGATTGGTCTCTGTAAACAAGAAAAGCAGGTTGATCAGTGTTAAAGTTGCGCTTGTTCTGAGGTTCATCAGATTAAAACACTTAGTTTGAGCTTATCACTTTATCAAAAAATAAGATGAAAGGTACTCACTTTTGTAGCGCCGATAGCACACCACAATAAATTGTATTGTCTGGCAAAGGAAGCTCGGTTTTGTCCGTGATTTCCGGATTCACAACACTTACATAAACTTCTTGGCCAAGATACCAGGAGTCAAGATTCTGTGCACGTAAATTCCAGATACCAGCATTGTCTAGAAACACTAATACAGCTGTCCAAGCTCCTGGGAACACCTACATAATACATAAAAGAGAAAATCATCAATCTTTCAGAAAATATTATCATCAGACGATAGTTCAAAAGTCACAATCTTCTTAAACAGCATAACAGATGGATAGCTTGAATGATAACCTGGGTAGTGCATCGAGCCACACCATCCCATTTATTGTATGTACTTCTGCTATTTTCGCTCCACAAACCATAATCCATCCTGCCATCCAAACAAGATACAAAACTTAGTGGCGGTTGAGTAGCTACTTTTTGTAGAGATTGAAATCTACGTAGGACACATGACTACATGAGTATACACAATAAAAAAACCTATTAGAAATATAACAGGAAATCAAGAATATGATAAGGAAAGGGGAAAGTACTTAGTATATAATACTCCGTACTACGTATTACTTATAATAATATAGCTAATATTTTTGCAAGCTTAGCCGTCAGAATTTTTAACAAAAACGGAGTACTGATTTATGTGTGTGCACATACCGAAGTGTGAGTTTTTAATAATTAAAAAAATAAGTTATGAGATACTCTTTTGCAGATGTTGTAGACGATATGCAAGGCTCATGCACATGTTTCTTATTAATGTTTTTTAAATATAAGATTTTTTATTAATCTATTTAATCAATAGGCTCTTGCATATATTTCTTATTAATGTTTTTTGAATAAAAGATTTTTTATTTATTTATTTAATCGATAAATAAAAGTTTGTTTTTTTTTAATTAATTCAGCGATTTCATCAACACCAAGTACAACTTGAGCAATTCCCACTCTTACCAAACAGGTTCTTAATTAATTCAGCTTGTTCCATGAAGCTTAAAATTGAGTCGATTATTGTAAAACGTACCCAACAACAAAAAAGGCATAACCATCAAGATGGTAGCTTTGAACGGATGTGTCATTGTTTTGGAATATGATTTCCACAAACGCCTTGTAACTACCATTGATCACAGACGTATCAACTTTAGCAGGTCGGTCCATGAATCTATTCGGAAAATCAAGCTTGAAAACGCCCAAGACATTGAATTGCTCTGCAAGCTTCAAAGGCGTTGTAGGAGCCGAGTATGAAATCCCATTAAGTGTAGTGCGCCGCTTCCCATCTATAACCTCTGCGGGCCGATTTACAATGACATAAACATCAGTGACGGCAATCTCCCCATATTTGAAGGAGCCTTGTGGATTAGGGCGGGCTGCACTAGCCGATACATTCCATCTCACGGACCTCGCTTGCATCATTGAGAAATACTTGTCATTTTCCCCTAGCAGGTCGGGAAGTGGACCAGCAGCAAGCCCTTGAGAGTTTGAGTAGTGTAATATGGCAACACCCACGGACTTCGTCCAAATGGATGAGTTTACAAAGCGTGGAGTGGCAAGTATGTAATAATCACTGATAGGGTTTTGATCCATCGTGACCAAAAATGAGTATGACTGACCGACATGGATATCCATGCTCGTATAGTTCTGTTGCACTGTGTATGATCCTTCGGTCTCAATAAGAAGTAAATTATGGTTTTGGATTCTGAAATTTAGGCTGGTAGATGTCCCCACATTGTGTACCCGCAAGCGGTATGTTTTACCTGTAAATGCCCCCCAAGGAAACACTTCACACATACTGCAAAATAATATCAGGTGTTTGGAGTAACTTCAAAATTATCAAGGAATGACTTGTATAAGGATACTAGTGCAATTTTGAGTGATGATGAAACAAATAACATATGATCTTACGTATTTGGTCTTTATTCCATCATCCAAAAGGTGAAAAGGGCACTTTTTTCATCACACAAGTTACTCCTCGATTTTGTCAAAGTATACCACACAGTGGAAAAAGAATCCCCAGTAAGTTTAAACATCATCCTCTTTATGGCAGAGATGAAACCCCGTAATAATATCAATGCAGATGGCGAAGTTACCTGGCTCAACATTGACCATAAGATAACGAATACCCCCAGGTACCAACCCATTATCATAGGAGTATGGACCAAAGCCATTAAACAGGACACCATCAGGCGATCCAAGCTCGGCACCATTTTCAAGATCTTTTCTTATTTCCTGTCATGCAAACTTTATTATTCAAAAAGACGGGGAGAAAAGACTTCTACTTCAAAAGCTATAGGTATACCGACCTTATGACCTTTAATGTACCAATCACTAATGAATAAGGTGATATCTCCATCTGGCAATGCGAATGGTAAGGAGATAATGTCTCTATTGTTTATAATGATGCCCCCATAACCACCTGCTGCTCTTTGAAAATTCAATGAAGGGAAATAGAAGAAACTCCCAATCTGGTCCTTGACTTGGAACTGGTAAGTCCAATTCCATCCAGCAGGGATGGGGCAATTCGTGCCAGAGACACCATCTTGCCAAGAGCTCCTCCTCTGCTGTATACCATTCCTATATATGGTTGATGACCGCTCAATATACTTATGGAGTTATGGCTTGTTGTGATTATTATAACAGCCTATATTTACTTGAACCAAGTTGTTATACCATGTGAGAAGCAGAGGCTCATCGAGATTGTTTTTGACATTCACAACAACATTCCAGTTGGTAGTGACATTCAGAATGGGTCCAGGGAACTGCCCATTCACCCCAATTACCTAAAAAAGATTAATTTCAATGAACTTGCACCTCAAAGATTTTGATCAATAGTCATCATCAGATAAATGAGAATGTATTGGATTATTGGAAATGCTTGGGTTTATAATAAAATTGTACTAGAGGAAATGGGCCATGTAAAGCACACATACGGGTTGGGTACCCAATCCTAACTTCTTGTAATACTACCCTGGTATAGGAACATAAATGTATTTACTATGTACTTTTTATTCTAGAGTACGGATAGCTCTTATCTTGATTACAGTTATTATGAGGTGTAAATATTATCCTCACGTAGACTAGCTAGTATAAATACATATTGCTGTAATTGTAATTAGATCAATTCAATATATCATCTCTTCATGGTATCAAGAGCCCTATCTCTAACGAGCTTCTCATATTAATTTTTTTTTCGATCTCATCTTCTCGATGACTATCACTGAATCCACCGCTGTTATATCCATTACTGCTGCCACTCATTTTCCGATCAAGCTTACGGCATCCAACTTTCCGGTGTGGAAATGTCAAGTTCACAATGCTTTGGTTGGACTTGGCCTTGACTCCTATGTTGATGGTAACCTCACTCCACCGGCTCAATTTACTGATGCAGCCAAAACCCAGACAAATCCATGTTATACAACATGGTACCGCCAAGATAAAACCATCATCAGTGCACTCCTCGGCAGCTGCTCCGAGACGATCCAGCCACTTCTCTCATCTGCTACAACAGCCCGTACAGCTTGGGAGAAGCTTACCCTTACCTACGCCAGCACATCTCGCGGCCGTATCATTTCTCTTAAGACCACGCTTGCTCGTACTACTCGCGGCACTCGATCTATCACTGAATATCTCACTGAGATATATGCTCTGTCCGAAGCTTTGGCTCTCGCCCAAAGCCCACAATCGGAGGAAGATTTGGTCATTAATATTCTTAATGGTCTTGGTCCCGAATATAATGATCTCACGTCTGCCATAAGGGTCCGTGAAACTGCTCTTCCACTCACTGCCCTACAGGATATTCTTCTTGAACAAGAAACCAAAAACCGTGAGCACGCCACTGTCACGTCCCAGCTTCTGCCTACTGCTCATGCTACTCAAGTTACTGAACGTTCTCATGCAACTGGTGAACGCCGTCCCCCTTCTGCCCATGATCACAGGTCTCAACATGCACGTCGTGGCCGAGGGGGCTCCTTCGGTACATCATCACGCCCACCTAATAATCCCATTATATGCAGATTTTGTGAGAATATCGGTCACTTAGTTTTAAAAGGCACGAGGCGGCTCGAGGCGATTTCATTGATTTACCTGAGGCGCGAGGCGCTAGGCGGTGAGGCGCGCGCCTCACGGATCTCAGCCACATTTCTTTGGTGAAATATATTTTTAGTACTTCTACATGAAGCACTCTTCTCAAAAATACTTCAAACTATTAAACAATCTTAACATCATAAGAGAAACAGAATATTCATTAAAGATAATAAGACAGAAGCAAAAAATATATGTTTAAAGGCATAATTGCCAAAAGTCAAGTTACAAACTCAATCTTAAAACTTCAAAACATAACTAAAAAGCAAAGTAGCAAACTCGCAAGCACAATTGTGAAATCTAGGCCTAGAATTCATCACTGTCATCATCCTCATTATCGAGAGTAGCAAACATTTCCTTCATAAACAATTAATAGTCATTTTGTGATAAATTGAATAATTAAGTTATATAAAAACTGTTAATAGTAATTTAAATAATTAATGTAATAAACTGTTATATAAAAAATTGTTAAAAAATCTTAAAAATAAAAACTGTCATTTTATGCAATACATAGTTAATACTTAATAAATCAGTGTTCTAACACTACAATATACAGAGTATATGATATAGTATTATGATATTATCATTGTTACGGAATATACTACGGAGTATAAAATAATACATATTTAATTAATAAACTATCACATAAATACAATTCTGTAAAAAGAATCACAGACAGATTTGTAAATTTAAATAATTTAAATAATTTTGTAAATTTAAAAACTTAAAATACTTAACTTTTTTTCAGTTATCTATCAAAACTTATAAATAGCGAAAGATAATACTATACCAGTTATCTAACTTTTATTTAAATAATTTTAATACGTAGTATTTTTATAAATATAACAACTTAAAATAAAATAAAATAAATAGCAGAAGACAAAAAAGGTAAACACTTACCTGCGACGCGAGATAGCAGCGCACAAGTTAAGTCGGAAGACTCAGAGGCTCAGAGCTACGCCAGATATATCGGAAGACCAAAGGAAGAAGGCAGAAACGAAGAAGAAGACTAGAGAGGAGTGACGAGTAAGGAGCTTACTTCCCTGAGGCGTCAATTGCGCTCGCCTCTTAGAAGCGCAAAAGGCGCGCTTAAGCAAGAAAGGCGATCGCCTCTAGGAACCTGTGCCGCCTTGGTAAGTTAATTGCGATGAACCTAGCGCCTATATGCCCCTAGCGCCTTTGCGCGCCTCAGGCGCGCTTTTTTAAACTAAGATCGGTCATAATGTCAAAAGCTGCAGGAAATTGCAACGATTCTTACGAGACAATCATGTTCCGTATGCCTCTCCTGCAGTAAATCACACAACTGGATCATCCTCGTCTCCTGGACAACCTTGGTTGTTTGATAGTGGTGCATCTCACCATGTTGCTTCTGATGCGTCTACACTGCCTTCTTATACGGACTATGGCGGTCCCGATGAGGTTCATCTTGGTAACGGTAAGACTCTTACCATTACTCACACTGGTTCCACTACACTTCCTACCCATACCCGCTCTTTGTCATTATCCAATATTTTATGTGTTCCAAGTCTTCACAAAAATCTTGTGTCAGTTGCCAAACTTTGCAAAACTAACCATGTTTCTGTGGAATTTTTTTCTTCATATTTCCTTGTCAAGGATCGAGTCACGGGGGCGCCACTAATGCGAGGGACGAACATTAATGACGTCTACTATGCACCATCTCATATCCAGTCATACTCTTACTCTCGGCCACAAATGAATGTCACACAGCATTCCGCATCTCCAGATTGGCATCACATTTTCGGCCACCCTTCACGTCGAATTTTTAATCTTTTAATTCATCAGAATAAACAGTTGTCCTCTTGTAATTTATCTCGAGAGCATCATTGACAGTCGTGTTTTATTAATAAAAGCACCAAGTTGCCTTTCTTTACCAATACTATGAATGCTTCTAGGCCTCTTAAACTATTATATTCTGATGTGTGGAGTACTACCAACAAATCACTTGATGGTCACAAATATTATGTCATTTTTGTTGACTACTTTACCCGATATATATGGTTATTTCCTCTAAAACAAAAATCAGACGTGTCCATTATATTCCCACAATTTCATCGTTTGGTTGAGAAGCGTTTTAATCTCACTATTACCGCTTATAATAGTGAATATAATGGACACGTCTGATTTTTGTTTTAGAGGAAATAACCATATATATCGGGTAAAGTAGTCAACAAAAATGACATAATATTGGTGACCATCAAGTGATTTGTTGGTAGTACTCCACACATCAGAATATAATATTTGGGATGGGAGAAGCAGAGGCTAGCATGGATGCCGAATACATTTGGGATTAGGTATTTACTATGTACTTTTTATTATTAATATGTACGTATGTACACATAGAGCCATGTATACATAGAACTCTAGTTGTTGTTCCTTTATTCTAGAGTACGGATAGCTCTTATCTTGATTGCAGTTATTATGAGGTGTAAATATTATCCTCACGTAGACTAGCTAGTATAAATACATATTGTTGTAATTGTAATTAGATCAATTCAATATATCATCTCTTCATGGTATCAAGAGCCCTATCTCTAACGAGCTTCTCATATTAATTTTTTTTTCGATCTCATCTTCCCGATGACTATCACTGAATCCACCGCTGTTATATCCATTACTGCTGCCACTCATTTTCCGATCAAGCTTACGGCATCCAACTTTCCGGTGTGGAAATGTCAAGTTCACAATGCTTTGGTTGGACTTGGCCTTGACTCCTATGTTGATGGTAACCTCACTCCACCGGCTCAATTTACTGATGCAGCCAAAACCCAGACAAATCCATGTTATACAACATGGTACCGCCAAGATAAAACCATTATCAGTGCACTCCTCGGCAGCTGCTCCGAGACGATCCAGCCACTTCTCTCATCTGCTACAACAGCCCGTACAGCTTGGGAGAAGCTTACCCTTACCTACGCCAGCACATCTCGCGGCCGTATCATTTCTCTTAAGACCACGCTTGCTCGTACTACTCGCGGCACTCGATCTATCACTGAATATCTCACTGAGATATATGCTCTGTCCGAAGCTTTGGCTCTCGCCCAAAGCCCACAATCGGAGGAAGATTTGGTCATTAATATTCTTAATGGTCTTGGTCCCGAATATAATGATCTCACGTCTGCCATAAGGGTCCGTGAAACTGCTCTTCCACTCACTGCCCTACAGGATATTCTTCTTGAACAAGAAACCAAAAACCGTGAGCACGCCACTGTCACGTCCCAGCTTCTGCCTACTGCTCATGCTACTCAAGTTACTGAACGTTCTCATGCAACTGGTGAACGCCGCCCCCCTTCTGCCCATGATCACAGGTCTCAACATGCACGTCGTGGCCGAGGGGGCTCCTTCGGTACATCATCACGCCCACCTAATAATCCCATTATATGCAGATTTTGTGAGAATATCGGTCATAATGTCAAAAGCTGCAGGAAATTGCAACGATTCTTACGAGACAATCATGTTCCGTATGCCTCTCCTGCAGTAAATCACACAACTGGATCATCCTCGTCTCCTGGACAACCTTGGTTGTTTGATAGTGGTGCATCTCACCATGTTGCTTCTGATGCGTCTACACTGCCTTCTTATACGGACTATGGCGGTCCCGATGAGGTTCATCTTGGTAACGGTAAGACTCTTACCATTACTCACACTGGTTCCACTACACTTCCTACCCATACCCGCTCTCTGTCATTATCCAATATTTTATGTGTTCCAAGTCTTCACAAAAATCTTGTGTCAGTTGCCAAACTTTGCAAAACTAACCATGTTTCTGTGGAATTTTTTTCTTCATATTTCCTTGTCAAGGATCGAGTCACGGGGGCGCCACTAATGCGAGGGACGAACATTAATGACGTCTACTATGCACCATCTCATATCCAGTCATACTCTTACTCTCGGCCACAAATGAATGTCACACAGCATTCCGCATCTCCAGATTGGCATCACATTTTCGGCCACCCTTCACGTCGAATTTTTAATCTTTTAATTCATCAGAATAAACAGTTGTCCTCTTGTAATTTATCTCGAGAGCATCATTGTGAGTCGTGTTTTATTAATAAAAGCACCAAATTGCCTTTCTTTACCAATACTATGAATGCTTCTAGGCCTCTTGAACTATTATATTCTGATGTGTGGAGTACTACCAACAAATCACTTGATGGTCACCAATATTATGTCATTTTTGTTGACTACTTTACCCGATATATATGGTTATTTCCTCTAAAACAAAAATCAGACGTGTCCATTATATTCCCACAATTTCATCGTTTGGTTGAGAAGCGTTTTAATCTCACTATCACCGCCTTATTTTCGGATAACGGTGGTGAATATGTTAAACTCCGCTCATATCTCAATCAACATGGTATATCTCACTTTACCACTCCACCCCATACTCCCGAGCATAATGGTATTGCCGAACGCCGTCATCGTCATATTGTTGACACCGGCCTCGCTTTACTTCACTACTCTGGTCTGCCTCTACACCATTGGCCATATGCATTCCAATCTGCCGTATATCTCATCAATCGTCTACCTACCCCCACCCTCCAAAATGACTCCCCATACTACCGCCTTTTCCAGTCCCTCCCCAACTACACCAAACTACAACCTTTTGGATGTCTTTGTTACCCGTGGCTTCGTCCATATTCACCCACCAAGCTACATGCCCGTTCTGAGCCATGTGTATTTGTTGGGTACTCTATGTCTCAGTCGGCTTATCTTTGTTTATCTCTAGCACACAATCGTCTATTTGTGTCTCGGCATGTCAGATTTATCTCCCATATTTTTCCAATGCGTAACCCTGAGTACCCACAGCCATCCACACCTCTCCACACGTCCTGCATGCCTCGGTCATCTATGTCTCACTTCCAGCCCCTTCCTTTCTGTAGTCCACCTCATCAATCATCATCTCATACCACGTCCCAGTTCATCACACAACCCAACGCCCCTACCCCCCACTTATCTAATTCTACCCATACCTCTGTATCTAACAATCAAGTCTCTCCACAATTATCTACTGCCCATCCTTCCAGTCCTACGCCAGACAACAACCCACCTCCATTACTTACTCGGCCTTCTCGAACCAAAATACCTAATCCCAAATATATTGGTGGTCCGTTTATTAATCACACATCCCCTCACCCGCTTCCTAGTAGTCTGGAACCAACTAGTGTGACTCAAGCCTTGCATGACCCTCGTTGGAAAGCCGCTATGGATGCCGAATTTGATGCACTTCAACGCAACCGCACATGGGATCTTGTACCTCGCACTAGTGAGATTAAAACGCTTAGTTCAATATATCATTATGTATATAGTAAATACATAAATGTATTTACTATGTACTTTTTATTATTAATCACACATCCCCTCATCCCAAATGTATTCGGCATCCATGCCGAATGTATCAACTAGGGATCTTGTACCTCGCACATAGTAAATACATTTATGTTCCTAGTAGTCTGGAACAACCGCTATGGATGCCGAATTTGATGCACTTCAATATATCATCTCTTCACCTGGAACCCCACTTGGACACTTCTTAGTTCTTAGTTTCTTACACACACACACACATTATGACACTAATCAGTGGCGGGACCATTTTGTTCAAGGTTGTTCATGTGAACACCAAAAAAAATCAAAATGTGTAAAAGTACATCTACAGATTTGGCGGAATAATATAATGTACTTTATTTATGCAGTATTTCTTTGTTTTATTTTTTAAGTTTATTTACGAGAATTCTGTTGTTAGAAAAAAAGTTGGTGCTGAAATAATCTCGAACAGTTTGTGTGCTAGATCCGCCGCTCACACTAATAACTACCACCCGAACCTTGTACCGGTTTTCTCACACTACAGAATTTGCCCGTACGGATTACTACATAGTACATACCAGAATTGGATTAAAGGTTCGGGGCGGGTAATCCGAATAACCAGCCCACTGTCATCCCTTTCATTCTCCCAGCCTTGTAATCAGTCCTACTTTGGATGATAAGGAAGCCAGCCAGCCACTGAGCAACATAACTAATTAACTATTAAGTATGTCTATGAAGTTGAAATCTTGTTATGAACAATGCTAGTTTACTTGAGAAGTTAAAATCAAGATCTGATAACTACAAGAGAAACACAGAACAGAAAGAGAAAAGAAAAAAGGAAGAACCTTTTGCTTAACGCCGAGAGGAGAAGCCGCGACGTAGGAGACAGCCCAGTCGTAAAAGACATAAGGGTCTCCGGCTAAACCCAGAGGTGAGAAGCAGAGAACCAAGGCGAAATGAAGGAAGCAAGAAGTGGGTACTGAAAAGGCTAGCATCGGCCAAATGACAAACACCTAGCGTGCAGCGGTGCAGAATAAGCTGTTCTCAGGCTTTTCCTTCGAGAAAGAAGTTCGACATATAAGGAGGACCGAGAGTCTCCGCTAAGCTTTGCTTTTGTTGAATCTTGAAAGTGCGCTGTGGAAAAGCAGGTAGTGAGGTGGCCATCACAGGCGGCAGGACAGGCTGGGCGTCTTCTGGGTTTCCGTGTTACTGTTTTTAGGGCCCCAGTTTTCTTTGGGAGAATTAAGCCGTTTCCGATTTTCTAATTTCTCCTCACGTCTTTAGTTATTGCTAAAGAAAAATGTCATCAGTGCGACAAATTTGTAAAACACAATTATATAAACAATTTTTGATTATACACATAAAATTTTATTTTTGCGAGTGAGATTGCCTGAAACAAAAAACAATGACAATGTTAGACAAAAGTATTGCGACTCAAAACTGTAGCTCATACTTATTATTCAAGCATAGAGAAAAGTATTTGTGAGGGCTCTCAAAACACTCTTACGAACTCCATGCTCTTGGAAAAGAAGGGAGCAATGAATCCAAGGAAAAGTAACCCAAAGAAAAGGTGATTGATGGAGTATTAACCTTTAGAGAGAAGTGAGAGTTAGAGAATAGAGAGAGAATTGTAATGAATGTGCAATAAATGTATTTATCAACTCCTTACAACTACTCCCAGTAAGAGTAATTATAGTGAAAATATGGGCTGAGCTCCCAAGCCTTGGGCTTAGGAGACTCATTTACAATGAGACCACTATTGGATCGAGTACAGAATATGTAATTTGACTAAGTATGAAATCTGATTGCTCGAAGTCTCTGTGGCCGACGGAGGTCTGGCCGACGGACTCGACCGATGGAGGACCCCCGGTTCTCCTGGATTCTGGACCATATTCTGAGTTGATGTTTGTCCGGTTGATGGAGGCCATCTGACCGATAGAGGACCCACTTGATGGTAGCTGTGCTTCCTCTTATTCTTCTGAGTATGTGGGTCATGGGGTCTGGACCCATATACTCCATCAGGAGTCCCCCACTCTCTGAGCTGAGATGCAGACGAAGTGAAAGGGAGTAGACTCTTGTCTTGATGCCTTTTTGGCCGATGTGGAACCGTTGTGGCTATTCCTTGTGCTTGGTCGTCACGTCGTGTGGCCAAGTTGGTTATTCTTTGTTGAAGTTATAGACGTTTTCCTCACTCAGGCGTTGTGGATGATGGAGGTCCTTACTCTGAGGATGGTGCGTGTCCTCATGCTTGAGGACGATGGGTGTCTTGCTTGGGTAGACGACGAGTGTGGTCCATTTTGCGAACATCATGCGTGATTTTGCTCACTCAGCCGTTGTGGAGCTTCCGCTTTCATGTAGAGGATGATGGAGGTCATCACCCTGTGGACGTTGTGTGTCCTTGGTTTTGAGGACGATGAATGTCCTGCCTATGTGCCTTTGACTTTAGCTGAAGATGGATCATGTGCCTGTGGACGTTGAGATTTCGGTGCGATTTTGCATGGTATCCTTGTCATTTTGGCCGAAGGTGGATCACATGGTTGAGGACGTTGTGATACCACTATCTTTGGCTTGTGGTCCTTTGTATTTTTTAACTTTGCTTACTCTGGAATCTTTTGGAGCATGTAGGGGCCGATACAGTCCCTCAGTCCCCCACTCCTTAAGGTCGAAGAGTAAGTGAGGAGTGAAGGAGTAAGGCAAACCTCAGACCGAAGCGGACCTCCTGCATTCCCCATGAATCCAACCCCTTGGCGATTCCTGACCAAAGTAACCCTATGAGAGAACCCTTGTACGCAGGTCGCAGACCAGAGGTTATCATTAATGGTTTGTACAGTGGCCGATGGTTGTTAGGTGATACCTTACTTGGTTTTTGGTCATTGAAGGGGCATGCCCTTATTGCGTTTCCGCGGAGGTGGCGTCGTACTGTGTGGTGGCCGTTAGAGTGAAAACCTTGATCTGATGGGCCGTTGCATGTTCCTTCGACCTTAGCTAGGGAGGCTAGAGAAGATGGAGAAGCCTGGGCCTTTGAAGAAATCTGAAGGGTTGCACCTCTTGAGACCAATGGGGGCGAGCGTTGGTGTACCCACTGTATGTGTGCCACGTGTCGTGACCGTTGGTGTAGCCAATGGGAGGATGCCACGCGTAGTGACCATTGGGAGGGGTCTATAAATACCACTCCCATCTGAGGCGAGTTCCTCATTCGCATTCTTGTGACAACGAAGTGCTGCCGGATTTTCTAGAGAGAGAAATTGTTCCTTGGTGTTCTTCGCATCTTCATATCTTCAAAGGTCAGTTCATCACTTGTTCCTCCTTGTTTCTCTATACTTTGCTTCCTTGGGATTTGATCTAGTGTTAGTTAGGAAACTTCATTTAGATCCAAAGTAGCTCCCTTTAGGACTCGAATAGCTGTTATGGCGAAGTGTTTGGACAAAGAATACTACCCTTACGATGATGAAGGGGCCTCTACCAAATCTCTCGACCTTATGATTGTAGAGGAATGATGCGAGGAGATAGACGTCATGAGCTCCTTCCGGTCAGGGAATCAACCGGACGATGAGGAGAGTGCGGACGAGGATGTGGCCTCGTCATTGTCGGGTGAAGATATTGGAACTTCACGTGTAGGAGATGGGACTTCTACGTCGGCCACCATTCCGTGTCCTGATCCCCTCTCCACCGTCAAGGGGAAAGCTCCTGTAGTAGATGCTCCACCGAAGAGGAGGCAACGGCCGAAGAGGGGTCCGGACATTTCCTTCTTGGATCTCACTAATCTTTACATCATCAAGCCGCAAAGTTCCACCGCTGAATACTACGTCGCACATGTATGTGGGGCCGTATGGCAGGGTAAGGGCACCCAAGCCGGCGGATCATGTGCTCAATCCTCTGGCGGGGTACTTTGGAGTGTACCCTGTGAGTTTTGCCAAGGGGCTCAGATTTCCCCTTCATCCATTCATAACGGAGTACGTGGATATGGTGGTCTCCCTCCGGCTCTGCAGACCCCGAATAGCTACTCGTTAATCGTTGGGTTTCTGCTTCGATGCTCAGAGCTGAATATCGTGCCGACGACGACCCTGTTTATGAATCTGTATCAGATAGGCTGGGGTAACCACAAGAACTGTGCCGGTTATGCTAACCTTCGACAAATGAAAAATAGAAGGTCCTTCACCGAACTGTGCCGGTTATGCTAACCATGGTTGGAAATCCAAGTTTGTCTTTGTGACCTAGGGCGAAGGGGTTGATTTTCCTTCGGTATACCATTCTAGGGACTTCAACCTGCATGAGCCGCTGATAAGTCCATTTTTGTACTTATTTTTCTTATCAAATTTAAGCGATTTTGGATTGAAAAATAGAAAAACAAGGCATGTTTTATATATTTTGGTTTAAGTTTCGTGAAATCAGGTAAAAATCGCATTCATGATATGTTTGGCGAAATTTTGGGTCAATTAAGCAGACAAATAACCTCACGGGCGGCCAGATAGGCGGCCAAAATGAAGGCCTTCGCGGCCGCCTACGCTATTTTTGGAATGTCAAACTTTGCCTTTGACCGACTTCGGAAAAGACTGAAGTCTACCGACACCGGCCGGAAGGCGGTCCCGCCTTCGGTGACCGCCTACGGCACAGGACGACGAAGCCAACAACCGGTCGGTGTGACATGACGGAAGGCGGCCAGACAGAAACGGTAGGAGGCCGCCTGCCATGACCGCCTGCGGCGAAGTGACGTTGTCGCGTTTGTTTTTCCGGTGAAAAGACGGTAGGTGGCCGGCGTTGCACGAAGGGCGGCCGCCCTTCAGACCGCCTACGGGAAACTTCCCACTATAAATAGCTCGATTTTTGCTGAACTCAAACACACCATTACAAACCCTAAAGCAGTTCGAAAACCTCCAATTCTTCTTCTATTTCTGCAGCTTTAAATGAATTTGGGAGAGAGAAACTTCAATCTTCCACATCTTCTTCATTTTAGCTTCAAATTGTAAGTTCTATATATGCATTTTCATCCTCTCGATCTGTAGAATCTGAATATACAACTTGTTTGTTCGATCTGTTCTTCCAAAATTTCCAGAATATTTATCAAGTATTTCGCATTTTCTTCCAAAAACTAAATAAAATAGTTGCTGCTGTTGAATTCATTCCAATTAATTATATAGTTGTTTACTAGCCTCAAGGTTATTATTTATCTAAAGAAAGTTATTTTTCACGAGGCACAAGTAATTTTTAATTAATTTTGGTTACTAGTTGATATTATTGCATAAATTAAATTAACTACTTCAGATTAGCAAAAAAATTAGTTTCGATCCTAATTCCAGTTTATTCCGCTGCAATATCACCCCAGTAGTCAATATAAAATTTAAAACGAATTTAGAATATTTCTAGTTGCTTTTGTATTGTCTAGTTAATATTGAGAAAATTATCAATTAGTTGTTAAAGTTGAATTTTAGGTTAGAAACTTCGGGAAAAAATACAGAAGATCATATTTTAGTTTCAGAAAGTTTATTTTTACATAATCTTATTTTTTTAAAAAAAATTTCTATTATAAATGTTTAGTTCCTTGTTAATGTTTAATTTATTTACTTTATTGTTGAATTACTTGAATGCAAAAATAATGTTTAGTAGCTAAATTTGTTTTGGGCATGAATTGGCTAAAGGAATATGGATTGACTTGTTAACCGAAAATTAGGGGTTAAAATTAATGAATTGGACTAGTTATTTAATTTGATGAAATAGTAATTAATAATTGTTAGCCATTTTCATTAATTAAATTTTGGAAAATTATTTCTAACTTGTCTATGAGATTAGAAAATAATTTGAGCCAACCATATTGGAGCACATTAATAAGGCCTATAAATAGGAAATTTTAATGAAAGGGGTTTACATTTTGTCTATGAGAAATAAATTCAAATTGCTTAAATAATGAGTTTAATTAGTTAATGAATTTGGCTATGTTTATTAATTAAAATATTGGAGAATTATTTCTATCTTGTCTATGAGATTAGAATTTAATTCAAGCCAAACATTTTTGAATACATTAATGAAACCTAGAATTAGGATAAATTAATGAAAGCAATTTCTATTCTTGCTATGAAAAAAGAAATTATAAGTCAAATCTTGGTTTAATTCCCCTAATCACTAGGTCGAAGAATATATCCATTTCTAATTACTCAATTCATTGCCTTATTTGCCTAAATCTTTTCATTAATCTTTAGAATATTTGATCTTTAAACATTCATCTTTAGTTAAAATTTGCTCCTAGTTGTAATTTTGCAATTTAGCCTAGTTTAGAACACAATCACCCTTTTGTATTGAAAAAGCTTCCAACGATTAGAGATAGCCCGTGACTAAGACTAAATTAAGAAAAGTCCTCCGCCATTCCTCATAGACACGATACTCGGGGAAAAACCAAAAGATTAGACTTCGTTTTACTACAACGCCGTGAAAGCGGTTATCAAATGGCGCCGTTGCCGGGGAATGGCATGGTAATTTCTTGATCTAGTTCTAGCATAGGTGAACTTTAGTTAGGGAGACTTTTTTGCCCTTGCGACAATTTGTATAAAGATTTCAAGATAAATGAATGCACACTCGCTCTAAAGGAGTGGAAGGGTTACTTGAATTTAATCCTGAACCTGGACGAACTTTGTGGAAAAAACTTTTAATCCACAAGACACCAATCATGGTGGACCAAAAGACGGTGCTGCAAAACCTCACGCCAAATTTCATCGAGGATGATAGCATTAGCGCACCAACAATCGAGGCAGCCAACTTCGAGATTAAACCCGCCATTATCAACATGATGTCTAATCATCAATTTGGCGGGTCCAAGCAAGACGATCCCAGGGCCCACATGTTGTGGTTCACCCGAGCATGCCAAACATTCCGCTTTAACGGAGTGACTCCTGACGTCGTAAAGTTGACCTTATTTTCTTTCTCACTACGAGATAGGGCATCTTTATGGTTGGATAGCTTTCCAACGGGTCATTTCACAACATGGGCAGCACTACACCAGGCGTTTATGCAAGAGTATTTTCCTCCGTCGGCGGTTGCTAAAATTAAAACAGCAATCCAAAATTTTAGGCAATTCCCAACGGAATCGTTAAATGAAGCATGGGAGCGCTTCAAAGATATGAGAAACAAGTGTCCACTCACACTGATGGACCCTAGCAGTTTGATGTTCCATTTCTATAATGGACTTCAAGTTGGAAGCAAAAAAGGGCTTGATTTCTCTTCTCAGGTGGGCTCATTCCTTGATATGGCGCCCGACACCAATGAAGCTCTTGTGGAGAAGGTCACTTCCAATGCAAGATACTGGTACGATGACAAAACTCCAGCAGCAACAAAACATGCTATCTTGAAGTTGACCAACTCACGGCCTTAACTGCGAAGATTAAAAGGTTGGTGGTGGAAGTGAAAAATCTGAAGGGTGATAACAATCACACCAACCATGTCAACCACATTGGCGCTGCCCTGAATCAGCAACCATCCCGATACTTCGGGAACTCAAACTCTGCCCCACAGTCATCACAATTTAATGCTTATTCACCTGTTTCTAATTCAAATGAACTTGTACTCTCATGTGAGATATGTTTTGGTCCACATTTGACCAATTCATGTCAATTAGTTGATGAATGCAATCTAAGTAACAACACGGAGGTGAACATGCTGGAATATGGCCGAACAAAACAAGAAGGGCCATGGGCGAATCAAGGCAACGAGGGGGGTAACACAAATTACCCTCCTCAAAATTACCAAGGGAGAAATTACCAAGGTAACCAATGGCGGGGGTTACAACAATGGTCCTCCTCGCGGCGGTTACCAAGGTAACCAAAACTACACCAAGAATAGTCAAGGGCACAACTTCCAAGGGCGGAACCAGGGAGGGGCATTAAACCAATCAAACAATAACAATGAGGTTTATGTGCCTCCACATATACGACAAACAGAGGCGACCCAAACTTCGTAGATAGGCTTGCTGGTAGCTGAACTAGCAAGGACACGGGAGGAGATGGAAAAATATAAGGCTAACACTGACAATCAGATCAAATCTCTGATGATGCAAATTACTCAGAATAATGTTCTCAGTCGTCAGCCTGACAGCTTGCCTAGCAGTACAGAACCAAATCCCCGTGAACATGTGCAAGCTATCACTCTCCGAAGTGGGAGACAAACAGCCGAGGTCAAGCAGAAAAACAATGAAGAAGAGGAGACACCAACCATGACACGTGAGAAACATACTAATGCTCCAACTGAGAAGAGCATGGAACCAACACGCCCTAACGCAAAGGTCACTATTGTCAAACCTTCTCTCCCGTTTCCTTCACGGGTTAGAAATGATGACGATAGCAGGAAATACAACAAATTCTTGGACCCACTCAAACAACTCCACGTCAACCTGTCGCTGATGGATGCCTTAGCGAAGATGCCCAAATATGCCAAGTTCTTCAAGGACTTGCTGACAAACAAGAGGCAGCTGCAGGAGCTCTCAGTCGTGGACCTAAAAGCAGAATGCTCAGCGGTGGTTCTAAGGTCAATACCCGAAAAGCTAAAGGATCAAGGTAGCTTCACTATCCCTTGCTCTATTGACAATTTCAACTTCAATAATGATTTAGATGACTTAGGGTGAGTATCAACCTGATGCCTTCCTCTATAGTCGAGAAGCTAGGACTTGGGGAAATCAAACCCACCAGGATGTGTCTTCAACTGGCTGATCGCTCAGTCAAATATCCGAAAGGAATTGTTGAAGACGTCTCGGTCAAGGTTGACAAATTCATTTTCCCAGTCGACTTTGTATTAATGGACATGGAAGAGGATAGGGAAACGCCTCTTATTCTGGAAAGGCCCTTTGTGGCTACCGCCAGGGCCTTGATTGATGTCACTGATGGCTCACCAACTCTAAGAGTTGGAGATGATTTATGCACCTTCCGACTCTCATATGTTATGAAACACCCCACAAATTCCTTTCAAGGATGTCATTTTCTTGATACTTTCGAATCAATTGAAGGGTATCTGTTTGGGGGGAGAGAATGGACATGTAAGTGATGAAGCATGTTTGTTAAAAGAAGCCAACATTGACATGAGAGATGCATGTGAGAGTTGTGAGGATGTGTTAATTGAGCAAGCTTCTCACGAAGTACTGAATGAGTTCGAGGGGGATAAAAATGAACAAAACTTAAAAAATGACTACCCCTCGAACTAAAGAAACTCCTTGACCATTTAGAATATGCATTCTTGGATGACGAAGGCAATTGCCCTGTCGTCATCGCTGCACACTTAAGTGAGGAACAAATTACTTAGAGTCCTTAAGACACACAAGCAATTGCTTGGAAACTTGAGGACATCAATGGAATAAGTCCCACCTTTTGTACCCACACCATCAAGATTGAGGAAGGGTTTAAACCTGTTGTCCAACCACAACGACGTTTGAACCCAAACATGATGGAAGTAGTACGTGCTGAAATTGTCAAACTGTTGGATGCGGGCATCATTTACCCCATCTCTGATAGCCAATGGGTAAGCCCTATTCATGTTGTCCTCAAAAAGGGGGGAATGACTGTCACGAAAAATGAAAAGGGCGAACTTGTGCCCAGTCGAACTGTTACCGGGTCACGAATGGTAATTGATTACCGCAAACTGAATGAAGCCACCTGGAAAGACCATTTTCCCCTCCCCTTCATCGATCAATTAATAGAGAGGTTGGCAGGCCATAGTCATTATTGTTTCCTGGATGGCATGAGTGGATACTTCCAAATCCATTTCAACCCGGTAGACCAAAACAAAACTATGTTCACATGCCCTTTTGGGACTTTGCTTTTTGTACGATGTCTTTTGGTCTCTGTAATGCCCCTGCCACCTTCATGAGGTGCATGATTGCCATTTTTGAAAAATACATTGGCCACTTCATGGAGGTATTCATGGATGATTTCTCTATTTTCGGGGAATCCTTTGAAAAATGCCTTGAAAACCTGGAAAAAGTACTTATCCGCTGCAAGGAAACCCACTTAGCCTTAAGTTGGGAGAAATGTCACTTCCTTGTGAAAGAAGGTATAGTACTTGGACATAAAGTGTCAAGTAACGGGGTCGAGGTTGACTGTGCGAAAATTGAAACGATAGAGAAACTTACTCCACCAATCACGGTAAAAGCCATCCGTAGTTTCTTGGGACATGCGGGCTTTTATCGTCGTTTTATAAAGGATTTCTCTAAAATCGCAAAACCTCTCACCCGGTTACTTGAAAAAGATGCGGTTTTTATATTCTCTAATGAAAGTCACCAAGCTTTCCAAACACTTAAAACACAACTGATCAATGCTCCAGTACTTGTGGCCTCGGATTGGAGTCTACCTTTTGAACTTATGTGTGACGCTAGTGACTTAGTAGTGGGCGCCATTCTCGGTCAAAGGAAGGACAAGCACTTCCACTCAATCTACTACGCTAGCAAAACTCTGTCAGGGTCATAACTGAATTACACCACCACTGAAAAAAGAATTCCTTGCTATTGTTTGTGCTTTAGAGAAGATTAGGACTTACATCATTCTTTCGAAGGTTATTATCTATACCGATCATTCAGCCATTAGATATCTCCTCCAAAAGCATGATGCTAAGCCTAGACTGTTACGCTGGGTTCTTTTATTGCAGGAATTTGATATTGAAATCAGGGACCGGAAAGGGTCTGCTAATCAAGTAGCTGATCACCTTTCGAGGTTAGATGTCAAATTAGCAGAAACCTTTAGAAAATGCGAAGTGGAGGAACTTTTTCCTTCTGAGAGGTTGATGGCAATATCCGCCAATGGACAAACACCATGGTATGCAAACATTGCTAACTACCTTGTTGGTAACGTCGAGCCTACCGACCTAACAAGGCACATGAAGAGGCGGTCCCTGTCAGAAGTAAAGCACTATATTTGGGATGATCCAAATCTATTCCGAATTTGTGCTGACCAAGTGGTGAGAAGATACGTTACTGAAGATGAGGGAAGAGACATTCTGGAGCATTGTCACAGCAGTCCTACTGGGGGCCACTTTTCAGGGAATAGAACTGCAAGACGGGTTCTGGACTGTGGGTACTTCTGGCCCACGATTTTTAAGGATGCTAATGAGTTTATTTCCTCTTGTGATAACTGTCAGCGAATTGGGAATATTTCTGGGCGCAATGAGATGCCCCAACACTTTATCTTACCTTGTGAGATATTTGATGTTTGGGGCATCGACTTTGTTGGACCTTTCCCCAGCTCAAAAGGGAACAAATACATTCTTGTGGCCATTGATTATGTTTCTAAATGGGTTGAAGCCCAGACCTGCGTCACCAACGACTCTCGAGTAGTCGTGATTTTTCTGAAAAAGTTGTTTACTAAATTTGGTGTGCCTAGGGTTTTGATCAGTGACAGAGGGACTCATTTCCACAATGATCCAATGGCAGAATTTTGGTCAAATATGGAGTCCAACATTGAAGCGGAGTGGCATACCACCCTCAGACTCAGAGGCAGGTTGAAAACGCTAACATGGATTTGAAGTCCATTTTGGAGAAAATTGTTGCCCAGACCAGGAAAGACTGGCCAACTAAACTTGACGACGCACTTTGGGCATTTCGGACTGCGTACAAAACCCCGATCAGAACCACACCTTTTCACCTTGTATACGGGAAGTCTTGCCACTTACCCGTTGAACTCGAACATAAAGCACTTTGGGCGATGAAAAATGCTTGTTTTAAACTTGATGCTGCAGGGGAAGAACGATTTTACCAGCTGAATGAACTGGAAGAGTGGAGAGCGCAAGCTTTTCATAACTCCAAACTTTACAAAGAACGGGCCAAACTCTACCATGATCAACACACCAAGGCCCGTGATTTCAATTGTGGAGATAAAGTGCTACTGTTCAACTCCCAGTTAAAGCTTTTTCCGGGAAATCTCAAATTAAGATGGTCCAGACCGTTCACGGTCGTAAAAGCTTACCCCTATGGAACCGTCGAGATCAAAGATGCAAACGGGTGTCCCTTTAAAGTCAATGGCCACCAACTCAAACTTTACCACAGTGGTCCGATTGAAAAAAACAAGGAGATTCTCTATCTCCAGAAACTTTGAATCAAAGGAGGAAATTCGTCAAGCTAGTGACGTTAAAGAAGCGCTCATTGGGAGGCAACTCATTCAAAAAAACTAACCTCAAAAAGATTTTACTTTTTTTTTGCAGATGTCTGGAGGAAGAAGTGATGATCCCATCTTCCAGGAGCCACCACTGAGTAGGCAAGATCCACTGTCTGTGCCAGATATCCCATTTGCCACTGATGCTGACCGCAGACGCTTTCAGACATGGGGGCGTTTCTGCAGTCTCCTACCTCCCATGATCCTGGACCAGGGGATGCTCGAGACGTGGGGATACAGGAGCGACATTGATACGCTGCTAGGAGATTCTTTGTGGTGGAGCATTCTATCCAAAGAGGAGAGGGCCAGTTTCCCACTGACGATTGAGTTCTTTTGCTCAGTGCACTTCACTCATTATGGCCAGACCATTCAGATAGCAGGTGCCATTGGATCAGAGACACGGATGAGGTTCACCATTCTGGGCATTGAACACTCCATCACTGTGGCTGAGCTCGGATGGAGGATGGGGCTCTATGATCCGGCTTATACACAGACTCACGAGTTCCGCGCTCTCCCGACCCATTTACCTGAGGGATTTGACATTGATGAGTTCTGGCACGTACACACACTCTACAGACACCGGGGTCTTTCTTCGCGCGTACCCCTTGGCGCCCCGATGGAGGCAGACACACTGGTAGATACTCTCATTCGTGCTATCTTGTGGTTTTTTTGGACGGCCTAACAACACGAACAGGTTGTCCAAAAAGGACATTTTCTTCTTTTGGAGTTTGATTCACCACAGCCGGTGAACATGGCAGTCCTTATGGCTCGTTTCTTCCGGAGCCAAGGGAAGAGTGTTCGCCGCACTATTCAGGTAGGGCCCTTTGTCACGATTCTTGCTCTGTCATTCTACTCTGACCTAGACATTCTCGGATTACTACCACTACCGGATAGCATGCATTCGCGTTCTTTGGTCCTCATCCTTTGCCAACATGAGGATCAAGAAGAAGCGGAATACTCAGGAGCTCCCAGGTATTGAGCAGACGGCTGAGCAAAGCAGCTCTTCCCGGGCACCACCACATAGGGGATCTGGTACTCCATCATAGGACATGCCCAGTGCACCCGATTGGAGAGCGATGATGGACGGGATGAGGAGTCTTCATACCTCATTATCAGAGTTTTAGGAAACACACGTGACAGAGTTCCGCGACTTTCGATCAGCACATGAGGCCGCCATCAGGGAGATGCAAGAGACACAGACTACGACCCTGACTGAGTTCCGAGATTATCGACTGGCACATGAGGTCACCGTCAGACAAATGCGGCAGCAGATAGAGACTCAGCAGATGGATATCGATGAGATAAAAGATTGGCTTAGCCCTCGCTATGGCCCACGGGATGATATTGGCACTGTTTAGTTTTTCTTTCTTTCTTAACATTTTATTGTGTTTTTTTGTTTATTCAGGTTGGACATTACGCTGCTCTTTTGACTTGAATGCTCATACAAACTTACTATGGATGATGTAAGGATTTTTAAATCAATTTTATTCCTCTTTTTATCATTCCTCTTCACAAAATCTTTTCAAAACTCAAGTGTGAGGAAAGAACAAAATAAGTGCCTTTATTTCAAAACTTTGTGCATTAAAAAGAGACCTCGAGGGCGAGGTCCAGCTCAAGTGTGAGGATGTTGCGTTTTACACTCAAAAAGTTAAAACTTTGTTTTAGAACAATCTTTTTACTATTTTTGATATGAAACGTTAACTTCTCAATTGTTATCAATCACATAATAGCTTAGAGAATCACCCTTATTATAAGAATTTACTTTTATTATTATTTTTAGAAAACTTGAAATTGTTATGGGTTTTTTGGTTGCGAATGTAAAGGGCTGAATTTGTTTTGATTGGACATTCATTTTATTCATCAAAAAAAATGTTACTATTAATAAATCTCTTCAAAACTCATTGTTATAGGACAATTCCATCTCCGAAAAGGGGCTCTGTTTCATTCGTTAATCATAGTCTGTGAGAATGAAATATGCACTTACCATGAGATAGCACCGCCAACAAGAGTGAAAAAGAGACAAAAAAATGGTGAATAGGATAAATGTCCAAATTAGAATAATGAAAACATTGGGATAAGGAATTGATTGGTGGTTTAGCATAATAAATAGTTTTTTATAAAGTAATAATAATTTTAAATTCTTGTATTTTGGGTGATTTTTCTAAAATGTTTAAAAATTGAGAATAAAAGAAGAGGTTTTTGTTTCTACTTCTTTAATAGCAACTCGATTGTAATACAGTCAGGTTTTACCTTTTTTGAGTGTGTTTCCAACCAATTTGTTGCTTGAGGACAAGCAACGTTTAAGTGTGAGGAGATTGATAAGTCCATTTTTGTACTTATTTTTCTTATCAAATATAAGCGATTTTGGATTGAAAAATAGAAAAACAAGGCATGTTTTATATATTTTGGTTCAAGTTTCATGAAATCAGGTAAAAATCACACTCATGATATGTTTGGCGAAATTTCGGGTCAATTAAGCACATAATGAGTCAACTTGAGTAACAAATGATATCATACCGGAAGAAGCAAGCATTATATCAAAGTGGTGCAGAAGATAAAATTGAAGAGCACAAAATAAGGAATAAGCCAGACAAATAACCTCATAGGCGGCCAGACAGGCGGCCAAAATGAAGGCCTTCGTGAACGCCTATGCTATTTTTTGAAAGTCAAACTTTGCCTTTGACCGACTTCGGAAAAGACCGAATGCTACCGACACCGGTCGGAAGGCGGCCGCCTTCGGTGACCGCCTACGACACAAGACGATGAAGCCAACGACCGGTAGGTGTGACATGACGGAAGGCGGCCAGACAGAAACGGCAAGCGACCGCTTGTCATGACCGCCTGCGGCGAAGTGATGTTGCCACGTTTGTTTTGCCGGTGAAAAGACGGCAGACGGCCGGCGTTGCACGAAGGGCGGCCGCCCTTCAGACCGCCTACGGGATATTTTCCCCTATAAATAGCCCGATATTTGCTGAACTCAAAAGCACCATCATTACAAACCCTAAATGAGTTCGAAAACCTCCACATCTTCTTCTATTTCCGCAGCTTCAAAAGATTTTGGGAGAGAGAAACTTCAATCTTCCTCATCTTCTTCATTTTAGCTTCAAATTGTAAGTTTTATATATGCATTTTCATCCTCTCGATCTGTAGAATCTGAATATACAACTTGTTTGTTCGATCTGTTCTTCCAAAATTTCCAGAATATTTATCAAGTATTTCACATTTTCTTCCAAAAATTAAATAAAATAGTTGTTGATGTTGAATTCATTCCAATTAATTATATAGTTGTTTACTAGCCTCAAGGTTGTTATTTATCTGAAGAAATTTAATTTTCACAAAGCACAAGTAATTTTTAATTAATTTCGGTAACTAGTTGTTATTATTGCATAAATTAAATTAATTACTTAAAATTAGCAAAAAAAATAGTTTGGGTCCTATTTCCAGTTTATTCTACTGCAATATCACCCCCAGTAGTCAATATAAAATTTACAACGAATTTAGAATATTTCTAGTTGCTTTTTGTATTGTCTAGTTAATATTGGGAAAATTATCAATTAGTTGTTAAAATTGGATTTTAGGTTAGAAAATTCGGGAAAACTTACAGGAGATCATATTTTAGTTTCAGAAAGTTTATTTTTACATAAATTATTTTTGTTTAAATTTTTTCTATTATAAATGGTTAGTTCCTTATTAATGTTTAATTCATTTACTATATTGTTGAATGCAAAAATAATGTTTAGTAGCTAAATTTGTTTTGGTCATGAATGGACTAAAGGAATATGGATTGACTTGTTATCCAAAAATTAGGGGTTAAAATTAATGAATTGGACAAGTTATTTAATTTGATGAAATAGTAATTAATAATTGTTAGCCATTTTCATTAATTAAATTTTGGAAAATTATTTCTAACTTTTCTATGAGATTAGAAAATAATTTGATCCAACCATATTCGATCACATTAATAAGGCCTAGAAATTAGAAATTTTAATGAAAGGGATTTACATCTTGTCTATGAGAAATAAATTTAAATTGCTTAAATAATGAGTTTAATTAGTTAATGAATTTGGCTATTTTTATTAATTAAAATATTGAAGAATTATTTATATCTTGTCTATGAGATTAAAATTTAATTCAAGCCAACCATTTTTGAATACATTAATGAAACCTAGAAAAAGGATACATTAATGAAAGTAATTTCTATTCTTGTCTATGAGAAAAGAAATTATTAGTCCAATTTTGGTTTTAATTCCCCTAATTACTAGGTCCAAGAATATATCCATTTCTAATTACTCAATTCATTGCCCTTATTTGCCTCAATCTTTTCATTAATATTTAGAATATTTGATCTTTAAACATTCATCTTTAGTTAAAATTTGCTCCTAGTTGTAATTTTGCAATTTGGCCTAGTTTAGAACACGATCACCCTTTTGTATTGAAAAAGCTTCCAACGATTAGCGATAGCCCGTGACTAAGACTAAATTAAGAAAAGACCTTCGTCATTCCTCAGAGACACGATACTTGGGGACAAACCGAAAGGTTAGACTCCATTTTACTACAACACCGCGAAAGCGGTTATCACCCGCCGAAGAGTGCATCCATTGCTGCTCAAGTGGAAGAGTTCTTGAGGGACGGACCGAGAAGCATGAAAGATTACATCACGGAGTATAAGATGGACGCCCTCGGCTTCATTAGGTATGTTGTTTATTATTGAATATTCATATATTTAGTATTTATTATATTATTAATAGTTTATTATTATATGATCCAGGTGTTGGGATATTATTTGTAGCTTGACCCCTAGACATCTTTACGTGGATTGCATGTTCCATGCAACACCCACTTGCATTTGTCCTCTACCTCACCTATCATATTATCCTCATACATTGTAATATATAGGCATGCATACGAAGGTTTAATATCAAGTGTGTGAGAATAATTTCTTCTCGATCATGGAATACTTTACTTCAATTTCTTCATTCCTATTCTACTCTTAAATTTAACATTTATGGAGACGAAGATGATGACTTGTGGCCGAAGATGACCACATCATTTGAGGAAGCCGATGGCCCTTACTTGGGCGTTCCCGCTGAGGACGATGGTAATACCCCCTCAGTGTCCTTGGTCTCAACTCTTGTTTTTATTTTCTTGCTTTGTCTAATATGTTTAGTTGTGCAGGCTTCGTCATGGATCGCACATCCTTTTTGAAGAATGCTGCCAAGAAGGCAGCCGAGGCGCTGAAGGCAAAACAAGCCGCCAAGCAAACACCAGCCGGCGGAGACCAGCCTAAATCTGACCTGGCTAAGAATCCCCCCACTCAGACGAAGAAGAGGAGGACGACAGATGAGGGCCAGAAGAAACTGACTGAGGCTGGCTTGCAGCCGTCGCAGGCCTCCAAGAAGTTGAAGAAGACTTCCCCCGGTCCTGAAGCCGGAATGGTGGTCACCTCCATTGGGGACGAAGCTGGCCCTTCTGTTGATGCTGTTGTGGACCTGACCACGAGTCCTTCTTCCGGTGACGTCAGCCAACTAAAAAGAAGCAATAGAATTCGCCACCTTCCTAAGCACCTTGCTGAGTTTGATATTGATTTGCCACCATCCATTAACCCTTCTGGGTCAAACACGAATTTTGGTGGCTCGCTTGTTTATCCAATTTCTAATTTTATCAGCTATGATAGATTTTCTACTAATCACAAGGCTTTTCTAACGGCCATCACTTCTCATGACGAGCCAAAACGATTCATATAGGCAATTCGAGATTCTCTATGGCGGGAGGCCATGCAAAACGAAATACATGCTTTAGAAGAAAAGGGTACATGGACCTTAGTTCACCTACCTCCAGGAAAGAAAGTGGTTCACTCTAAATGGGTCTATAAAATCAAGTATAAACCTAACGGCGATATAGAACGCTACAAAGCGAGACTAGTGGCCAAAGGTTTCACACAAGTTGAAGTAATTGATTTTCACGAGACTTTTGCGCTGGTTGCCAAACTTGTCACAGTACGATGCTTATTGGCCGTGGCGGCCAAACGTAATTGGGAGGTACATCAATTGGATGTCAATAATGCCTTTCTTCACGGAGATCTTAAAGAAGACATTTACATGCGTGTTCCCCAAGGATTTATCAAAGATGGCGACACTCGTGCTTGCAAATTGCAAAACTCTATTTATGGGTTGCGCCAAGCATCTCGTAATTGGTATCACAAGTTTACTCAATCACTTCTTAAAATAGGATTCCGGCAGTCATGAGCTGATCATTCATTGTTCATTTTTCAGCATGAACAGATCCACACTTTTGCTCTCATATATGTTGACGATGTCATCCTTGCCGCAAATAATGCATCACACATCAGCAAAATTAAAGGGTACTTGGATGCACAATTCAGCATCAAAGATTTGGGTATGCTGAAGTATTTCCTCAGAATTGAGGTTGCTCGTTCTTCTGAGGGGTTTGTATTAAGTCAACGAAAATATACACTTGATATTTTAGAAGAAAGTGGTCTTCTAGTCGGACGTCCTAGTCAATTTCCTGTGGAACAAAATTTGAAACTTAGACCCGATGATGACAGCCCACTTGTTGATGCTTCCTCGTATCGCTGTTTGATTGGGCGTCTATTATACCTCACTGTCACCCATCCCGACATTGTCTTTTCTGTCAACCAGCTTAGCCAATTTCTTAGTCAGCCGCGTCAATCTCATTTCAAAGCCGCCATACGTGTTCTGCACTATTTAAAACAAACTCCGGGACAAGGCATTTTCTTATTGGTAGACACTGATTTCACTTTGAAAGGTTATTGTGATGCAGACTGAGCAGGCTGTTCTTACACCCGACGCTCTAGCATTGGATATTTCATTACTCTCGGCAATTCACCGGTTTCCTGGAGAACAAAGAAACAATCTGTTGTTTCACGATCTTCCGCAGAAGCAGAGTATCGTGCCATGGCCGTTACAGTCAGTGAAATTTTATGGCTCCGATGGTTGCTTCAAGATTTGACAATTCCAGAGTCTAGCCCTACATTTTTGTTCTGTGATAATCAGGCAGCACGACACATTGCACATAACCCAATTTTTCATGAACGCACAAAACATGTAGAAATGGACTGTTACTTCGTTCGTGAACGCGTTGCCAGTGGTGAAATCCAACCATGTTGTATCTCTACAACAAACCAGATTGCTGACATATTCACTAAAGCCCTTGGTGCTGATCGATTCCAATTTCTCAGGAGCAAGTTGGGTGTTCGTGACCTACACACTCCACCTTGAGGGGGAGTATTGAATATTCATATATTTACTATTTATTATATTATTAATAGTTTATTATTATATGATCCATGTGTTGGGATATTATTTGTAGCTTGATCCCTAGACATCTTTACGTGGATTGCATGTTCCATGCAACACCCACTTGCATTTGTCCTCTACCTCACCTATCATATTATCCTCATACATTGTAATATATAGGCATGCATACGAAGGTTTAATATCAAGTGTGTGAGAATAATTTCTTCTCGATCATTGAATACTTTACTTCAATTTCTTCATTCCTATTCTACTCTTAAATTTAACATTTATGGAGATGAAGATGATGACTTGTGGTCGAAGATGACCACATCATTTGAGGAAACCGATGGCCCTTACTTGGGCGTTCCCGCTGAGGATGATGGTAATACCCCCTCAGTGTCCTTGGTCTCAACTCTTGTTTTTATTTTCTTGCTTTGTCTAATATGTTTTGTTGTGCAGGTTTCGTCACGGATCGCACATCCTTTATGAAGAATGCTGCCAAGAAGGCAGCCGAGGAGCTGAAGGCAAAACAAGCCGCCAAGCAAACACCAGTCGGCGGAGACCAGCCTAAATCTGACCTCGCTATGAATCCCCCCACTCAGACTAAGAAGAGGTGGCCGGCAGATGAGGGCCAGAAGAAGCTGACTGAGGCTGATTTGCATCCGTCGCAGGCCTCCAAGAAGTCGAAGAAGACTTCCCCCGGTCCTGAAGCCGGAATGGTGGTCACCTCCATTGGGGACGAAGCTGGACCTTCTGTTGATGCTGTTGTGGACCTGACCACAGGTCCTTCTTCTGGCGACGTCAGCCAACTAAAAAGAAGCAATAGAATTTGCCACCTTCCTAAGCACCTTGCTGAGTTTGATATTGATTTGCCACCATCCATTGACCCTTCTATGTCAAACACGAATTGTGGTGGCTCGCCTGTTTATCCAATTTCTAATTTTATCGACTATAATAGATTTTCTACTAATCACAAGGCTTTTCTAATGGCCATCACTTCTCATGACGAGCCAAAACGATTCATACAGGCACTTCAAGATTCTCTATGGCGGGAGGCCATGCAAAAGGAAATATGTGCTTTAGAAGAAAATGGTACATGGACCTTAGTTCACCTACCTCCAGGAAAGAAAGTGGTTCACTCTAAATGGGTCTATAAAATCAAGTATAAACCTAATGGCGATATAGAACGCTACAAAGCGAGACTAGTGGCCAAAGGTTTCACACAAGTTGAAGGAATTGATTTTCACGAGACTTTTGCGCCGGTTGCCAAACTTGTCACAGTACGATGCTTGTTGGCCGTGGCGGCCAAACGTAATTGGGAGGTACATCAATTGGATGTCAATAATGCCTTTCTTCACAGAGATCTTAAAGAAGACGTTTACATGCGTGTTCCCCAAGGATTTATCAAAGATGGCGACACTCGTGTTTGCAAATTGCAAAAATCTATTTATGGGTTGCGCCAAGCATCTCGTAATTGGTATCACAAGTTTACTCAATCACTTCTTAAAATAGGATTCCGGCAGTCACGAGCTGATCATTCATTGTTCATTTTTCAGCATGAATAGATCCACACTTTTGCTCTCATATATGTTGACGATGTCATCCTTGCCGGAAATAATGCATCACACATCAGCAAAATTAAGGGGTACTTGGATGCACAATTCAGCATAAAAGATTTGGGTATGCTAAAGTATTTCCTCGGAATTGAGGTTGCTCGTTCTTCCGAGGGGTTTGTATTAAGTCAACGAAAATATACACTTGATATTTTAGAAGAAAGTGGTCTTCTAGTCGGACGTCCTAGTCAATTTCCTATGGAACAAAATTTGAAACTTAGACCCGATGATGGCAGCCCACTTGTTGATGCTTCCTCGTATCACTGTTTGATTGGGCGTCTATTATACCTCACTTTCACCCATCCTGACATTGTCTTTTCTGTCAACCAGCTTAGCCAATTTCTTAGTCAGCCGCGTCAATATCATTTCAAAGCCGCCATACGTGTTCTTCACTATTTAAAATAAACTCCGGGACAAGGCATTTTCTTATCGGTACACACTGATTTCACTTTGAAAGGTTATTGTGATGCAGACTGAGCAGTCTGTTCTTACACCTGACGCTCTGGCACTGGATATTTTATTACTCCCGGCAATTCACCGGTTTCCTGGAGAACAAAGAAATAATCTGTTGTTTCACGATCTTCCGCAGAAGCAGAGTATCGTGCCATGGCCGTTACAGTCAGTGAAATTTTATGGCTCCGATTGTTGCTTCAAGATTTGACAATTCCTGAGTCTAGCCCTACATTTTTGTTCTGTGATAATCAGGCAGCACAACACATTGCACTTAACCCAATTTTTCATGAACGCACAAAACATGTAGAAATGGACTGTTACTTCATTCGTGAACGCGTTGCCGGTGGTGAAATCCAACCATGTTGTATCTCTACAACAAACCAGATTGCTGACATATTCACTAAAGCCCTTGGTGCTGATCGATTCCAATTTCCCAGGAGCAAGTTGGGTGTTCGTGACCTACACACTCCACTTTGAGGGGGAATATTGAATATTCATATATTTACTATTTATTATATTATTAATAGTTTATTATTATATGATCCATGTGTTGGGATATTATTTGTAGCTTGACCCCTAGACATCTCTACCTCACCTATCATATTATCCTCATACATTGTAATATATAGGCATGCATACGAAGGTTTAATATCAAGTGTGTGAGAATAATTTCTTCTCGATCATGGAATACTTTACTTCAATTTCTTCATTCCTATTCTACTCCTAAATTTAACATTTATGGAGACAAAGATGATGACTTGTGGCCGAAGATGACCACATCATTTGAGGAAGCCGATGGCCCTTACTTGGGCGTTCCTGCTGAGGACGATGGTAATACCCCCTCAGTGTCCTTGGTCTCAACTCTTGTTTTTATTTTCTTGCTTTGTCTAATATGTTTTGTTGTGCAGACTTCGTCATGGATCACACATCCTTTATGAATAATGCTGCCAAGAAGGCAGTCGAGGAGCTGAAGGCAAAACAAGCCGCCAAGCAAACAGCAGCCGGCGGAGACCAGCCTAAATCTGACCTGGCTAAGAATCCCCCCACTCAGACGAAGAAGAGGAGGCCGGTAGATGAGGGCCAGATGAAGCCGACTGATGCTGGCTTGCAGCCGTCGCAGGCCTCCAAGAAGTCGAAGAAGACTTCCCCCGGTCCTGAAGTCGGAATGGTGGTCACCTCCATTGGGGACGAAGTTGGCCCTTCTGTTGATGCTGTTGTGGACTTGACCACGAGTCCTTCTTCCGGCGACGTCAGCCAACCCGCCCCCCTCAACGCCCTAAGCTCCCAAAGTCAGAAAGGGTCTGACCGAGAGCTAGTCTGGGGGTTGTACGACATTGTTGTCTGTTACCCCCCTAAAGGGGGGTTTTCAACGAAATCATCAGCGGCCAAGAGGTCATCTCCCAGGCCATCCCTGATGAAGACCGGACTTGCCTCCGTCGGCAAGGGGACGTCAAGCTGTACGAGGGAGGCATGGACTACATCATCTTCGTAAGTGGTATTCTGCACTTACTTCCTTTTCCTTTTGCTGTGTTGCCTTTCTAAAATGTACTTCCTTCATCCAGGGGGCCTTCATGATGATGGAGAATCATAAGAGGCAGGAGGGGGAGATTGCATGTCTAAGAAAGTGTGAACAGAGGGCTGCTTCGGCCGATGAAGCGGTGAAGAACTTGGAAATGTTGAGGTTGGAGTTTGAGAGCCTGAAGGCCAAGGTTGGGGACGTCGAGGTCGAGCGGAACGAGCTGCAGTCCAGGTTGGACGAAGAAGCTGCAGCCCGCCAGAAGGCCGAGGAGGCGCTGGCCCAGACAGAGCAACGGGCTGCTGATGCTGATAGGCTCAAAGCCGAGGCGATGGAAGCTGCTGACAGAGCCGTCGCTGTGTTCATGGCCGATGGGTGGAAGGCCGAAGATCAGATCTCCTGGTGCTATGATGTTGTGGAGGCCAAGTTCAATGATTGGGCTCAGAAGTGCACTGCCGGCCAAAAGTTCTGGGAGAGAGAGAGAGATGAAGGTCTTCAATGACCTCGACCAGCACCGGATGCAACAGCTCATTTATAGGAGGCTGCGTCGACGTTTCCAGGAGATGAAGCTCAGCAGGTCCTGGGCTAAGGGCTTGAAACTCCCTCGGAAGATGAAGCATCCTGAGGCTGAATTGGAGCTCCCCCTGAAGAAAGGTAACTCCCCGTAGAGAGCTCCGACATCGGCGATGATGAGTGGGGTGATGACGACATGCTGGAAGATACAACTACATCTAAGACCGCCAATGGTGAGGGAGATGATGCTGGGGCCGATGTTGATCAGGCCGGAGGGGAGGCTGGCGATGAGATGGCCGGAGAAGGAGCGGATCAAGAGGCGTGATCCTTTGCCCCTTTTAGTTTTTGACAGTTAGCATAGCTTAGAAGTTGTAGTGATGAAATATATGTAATGGTCGTTGTGCCCCCCTTTTGTACCTGAGTTTTGAATGAAAGTATTCAGTTCATCTCCGTCGTCTCTTGTATCGGCATCGTCCATCTTTATTTTCTTGTTATTTGTACTTAAAAATATTTCCAAGAATTAGCTGGGGTCAGGTAGGTGATTTCCTTTGCTGTGGCCGATGAAGGTGCCAAAGTGGCCCACCTTTTCAGCCCTGTTGCATTTGGAATCGCTCGTAGTGGCCGATGAGAGTGCTTGACCATCATCGGTAAGGGGTACAGGTACTCCCTCATGAACTTTTTGAACTTGTGTTGCCTTCTATGTGGCTTCTTCGTCCAGGAGACATGGTTAGCGTGTACTTAGGAATATTTCTAAGTATTGGGGTTGTCCCTTAATGTTTAAGCCTCTGGCGTACATGGGATTGTGGCTAATGAGAGCGCCTGTTGGGTGTCCCCGGGGACATGCATCGGTCAGGTTAGGAGTGTTCTAGCATTTGGCTCTTCTGAGTTTGGACCGCATTCTAGGTGGTTTTTCTTCGGCCAAGGTACTAGTACTTGAGGTTCAACCTAGATACATTGATGTTAAGCCTTCTGCCAGAGGCCTCATGGCTTGCATCAAGATTAAGGTACCCCTTGCTTTGACTAGGTGGGCTCCTTTGTCCATGCCTGGTATTCTCCTAGGTGTCACTCTTTGAAGTTCTCGTACTCAGGTTGTACTTGTGTGGGCTTGCTTCATCTAACACTCATTTAGTATTTTGGATCATAGGGATCCAAACATATATAATTAGGGAGAGATTGAGCTGTAGTGTGAGGAAGAAGATGAATGAATAGTAGAATGTTGTATGAATTGATTCCAGGAATTAGGAACTAGGGTTTACAAGCTCCAAAAGGAGTATATATAGAGAAATCCGGGTCTGGGCTTCTAATATGCGCCTGACATACCCGGTTACATAAAAGGCTAATCTAGAACACCCGAATAATGATAATGTACAATAATGTAAATGCTATCTACTGAGCGTACGTGGGCTGCTGTCCGGTCCCAATAGTAATGAGACCGGGGGTCCGAGTCCATATACTCTATCAGGAGTCCCCCACTCCCTGAGGCGAGAGTATTTGAGGCGAAAGGGAGTAGACCTGTGTGTTGATTTGTCACCGTATGGTGAGTAAACTTCGTAAAAAAAAATTGAATTTGTGCTTGTTCAATTAACGGAGGCGCTAAGTTCCCCGCTCTTTCAGTCCCCCACTCCTTGAGGCACATGTAATGAGGTGAAAAGGAGTAGAGTAATGCATGTCTTCAATAGGGGGCCGAGGGTCGACGCCTTTTGATCCACAATGGGGAGATGCCTCGTTAAAAACCTCATTAGGAAAAAACCAAGTGGGAAAAAATCCTAATGAGGGAAAAAGAGTACACTGATTGCCCCCCCAAATGGAGCAAAAGGTGTGAGCCCTTCGGCCTAGGTGTGGGGCTGCAATAGTGTTCGTCTGCTGAGGGGATGGCCGAGACCAATCTCTAGATGTGAGTAGCTCGGCATGATAACTAGTCCTAGTCATCAAATAAAGATGAAAAAGAGATAGGTCGAGTGACCGTCTAGAATGTGATGTCCAGGTCATCAAATAAAGATGACTAACAGATATATGACCATGGGGCCTGTATGAGATCCACGTCATCAAATAAAGATGGCGGGTCGATATATGGCCAATGGGCCTATATGAGAGCTCCACGTCATCAAAATAAAGATGTCGGGGCGATGTATGGCTGAGGGGCCTATATGAGAGCTCCACATCATCAAATAAAGATGACGGGGCGATCTATGACCGAGGGGCCTGTATGAGAGCTCCACGTCATCAAATAAAGATGACGGGGCAATATATGGCCGAGGGGCCTGTATGAGAGCTCCACGTCATCAAATACAGATGATGGGGCATATATGACCGGTGAGCCCGTAAATGAGCTTCATGTCTTCAAATAAAAATGACAGAGCAATATATGGCAATTGGGCCTGTAAATGAGCTTCGCGTCATCAAATAAAGATGACAGAGCGATATATGGTCGCCGAGCCCGTAAATGAGCTTTGCGTCATCAAATAAAGATGACAGGGCGATATATGGCTGATGGGCCCGTGAATGAGCTTCACGTCATCAAATAAAGATGATGGGGCGGTACGTGACCGATGGGCCTACAAATGAGCTTCGCGTCATCAAAGAAAGATGATGGGGCGATATATGGCCGATTGGGCCTATAAATGAGCTTCGCGTCATCAAATAAAGACGATGGGGTGATATATGGCCGATTGGGCATGTAAATGAGCTTCGCGTCATCAAATAAAGATGATGAGGTGGTATATGGCCGATTGGGCCAGTGGCTGAACTCTAGGCTCCTTTAGCCTTTCAGTCAGAGACCACAAGATGTTCGCTATATCTGAATATGAGGACGAGGCGGTGATAAGTCGTGTGTCATATAAAGGCGACAGTTACCATCCAGGAAGGGAATGGCGAGCCCGGTTGCTAGATAAGACTTCAGCGCTGGGGGCCGGTCGTGATATGAGGACGAGGCAATGATAAGCCGTTCATCATATGAAGGCGACAGTCACCATCCAGGAAGGGAATGGCGAGCCCCGTTGCTAGACAAAGACTTCAGCGCTGGGGGCCAGTCTGAATATGAGGATGAGGCGATGATAAGTCGTGCGTCATATAAAGGCGACGGTCACCATCAAGGAAGGGAATGGCGAGCCCAGTCGCTAGCTCAAGACACTCGGCGTTGGGGAAACCGGTCTTGAGATATAGAATGACGCTGAGGCCGAGTGGCCGGTCGTGATATGAGAACGTCGGCGCTGATGGGCCGATTGTCATATAAAGGCGATGGTCACCATCCTGGAAAGGAATGGCGAGCCCAGTCGCTAGCTCAAGACACTCGACGCTGGGGAAGTCAATCTTGAGATATATAATCATGCCAAGGCCGAGGGACCAGTCGTGATATGAGAACGTCGGCGCTGATGGGCTGATCATCATATAAAGGTGACGGTCACCATCCTGGAAAGGAATGGTGAGCCCAGTCGCTAGCTCAAGACACTCGGCGTTGTGGAAGCCGGTCTTGAGACAGAGCATCACGCCTTAGCCAAGGGGCTGGTTGTGATGTGAGGACGACGACGATGAGGATCTGATTGTCATATAAAGGTGACGGTCACCATCCTAGAAGGGAATGGCAAGACCAATTGCTGGATAAGACTTCGACGCTGGGGGCCAGTCTGAATATGAGGACGACGGCGCTGATAAGCCATGCGTCATATAAAGGCGACGGTCACCATCCAAGAAGGGAATGGCAAACCCAGTCGCTAGATCAAGACACTCGCCGTTGGGAAGCCAGTGTTGAGATGAATCATCACGCCGAGGCCGAGGGTCCGGTCGTGATGTGCGGATGGCGATGAGAAGGAGCCAATCCGAAATATGATGACGAGGCGGTAATGAGTCGGTCGTCATATAGGGGCGACAGTTGCTATCCGAGAAGGGAGTAGCGAGCTCAATTGCTATAACAAGACTTCGGCGCTGGGAAGCCGGTGTTGAGATAAATAATCACGTCGAGGCTGAGGGGCCGGTCGTGAGAGAGATCATCATGCCTAGGCTGAGGGGCCGGTCGTGATGTGAGGACGGCGATGCTAAGGGGCCGATATGATAATATGATGATGGGGCAATGAAGCCAATGATGAGCCGACCGTCATATAGAGGCGATGGTCACCATCCAGGAAGGATGGCGAGCCCGATTGCTAGCTCAAGACACTCAACACTGAGGAAGCTGGTCTTGAGATAAATAATCACGCCAAGGTCGAGGGGGCTGGTGGTGATGTGAGGACGGTAATGCTGAGAAGCCGATCCAAAAGTCCAAGCAGCAGTCCTCATCCATAAATTGAGAGGATGAGGCCGGTCTTCAGAGTATGATGATCACGTTGAGACTGAGGGTTTGACGTGTCGATGTAAAAGATCACGTTGAGACTAAGGGGTCTGCCGTGTCGATGTAAAAGATCACGTTGAGACCGGGGGCCTGCCGCATCTTGAGATGAAAGATCACGTTCAGACCAAGGGGCCTGCCGTGTCGATATAAAGATCACGTTGAGACCGAGAGGGCCTGCCGTGATGCAAGGACGTCTGCGGTCCAGAGATTTGAGCAACGGTTCACATCCCTAGTGTGCGGGGATGAAACTGTTCTTCATAAAGATAATCATGCCGTGTCGAGAGGCCAAACACAATCTGAGGATGGCGATCATGAGGAGTCGATCCGAATACTGATGACCAGGGGTGTTCATTAACCGAGTCGGACCGTAATTTAGACCTGAAGTGGACCGGAGTGGACCGGTATTAACCGGTCCGGGTTTCAGTATTTAGAATTTTAAGATTCCGGGTTCCAGTCCGGTCCGGGGCAAACCCGGAAAAATACAGGTCTAGACCGGTGGCCCGTTAAATTACTTTTCCAAAAAAATACTTTCCGTTTTAGGGCTTGTAACCGGTAGCCCATTTATTTTTCCTTGGAATTATTCTGGTTATTTTTGTCTCTTATGTTGCAGCCACAATGCTCCTTATCTTATCTTTTAAAAAATTGTGTGAAGTATAATTCAGTTAAGTAATATTTTCATTCTCCTACAAATAATTATTGTAATCAAGCAATTTAGTTTTTAGCCAATGTAAATATAGGTACTCCTTTATAAATCATAACCAAGGTGATGACTGTCACGCCCCGGACCTACCCAGACACGTCAACAACCCGTTGTACAGTACGAATAGTCAACCACAGTCCAACTCACCCATACTATACAAGGTGTCTTGAATACCATTCACACATAATACATCCATTTTTTTTTTTAACCCGATATGCAAACCACCAAAATCAGTGGGGCAAATGTTGGGGAACATTTGCCGGATATTATACCATCACCAGAAAGATCACTACAAGCTGAGAGGGGGACCAAACCAAAACCTCTCCAAATGGCATTCCCTTTCCACCACAAGCAGAACAAAACATATGCAAACCCAAACAGAAAAACTGATGATCTAAAAATAAACATAATGGATATCAACATCCAAACGTATGGCTCCATAAAGCCCACCTGGCATCCGATCACCCGGTCTCCACGAGAAGCTCACAACCGAGCTCATTTTTGCAACCCACCATGCAGCTTTATTAGATTGGACCGGAATCTCCCTCCACTTTGGATCCAGCCCAACCCCATTCGCATAAGAAACACACCGTTCCATCATCTTCAATCCAACAACATCAATCTCCCATCTGGTTATTTGACAACCCTTTATCCACTCCAGAGCTTGCTCGAACACTTCACCTTCTAAAAATGTAGATCCGCTAAGAGAAAAGCCCAGTGCCACCACCGGAGAACCGTCATGATCCCGGATAAGAAAACCAGCCGACGATTTGCCGTTCTCACGGAACACTTCCTAGTTCAATTTCATGAAATCCCTCCTCGGCTTCATCCATCTACAGATCTTAGGTCTCGACCTCCCAAAGTTATGCGCTAATAAGCCCTTATCCTTCAATAATTGTCCTCCAGTTAGATTCTTGTGCGCAAAGCTCCAAGAAATCATAAACTTACCAATATCATGGATAAGCTTTTCTTTCGCATGAACTTCATCTTCCCAGATAGCCTTCCAGTAAGATTTCCACAGGTGCCATGCAATTACCCCCGGTAAAATTTGTTTAAAAACTTCATCCAAGCTTTTTCCTTTCGCATAGATCCACCATTTCATCATTTGAAGTTTTATGTTATTAACCTCCCATCCTCCCTGCAGAAGTATTCCCTCAAAGAAATTCCATACGGATCTGGCTAGTGAACAGGAGAGCAGAACATGATCAGCATCCGCACCTGCACATTTACATATCGGACATCGGGTTGGGTAAGCAACTGAGAAGACCGCATAGTTTTCCGGGAAAGGCAAACAATTTTGCCAAAGTCTCCACAAAAAAATCTGATTTTGGGTACTTGATTGCCCTGCCAAATGTGCGTAGCAGATAAAATTCCCCCCTGAGGCCATAGAGCTAGATAAGCGGATTTAGTTGTAAATTACCCTTCTGATGTATGTTTCCAAACCAGTCCGGCAGGCCCCCTTTCCACCATTTGTTCAGCCTCATCATGTATATGACAGATTCTCCTCCAGGTAGGAGAGTCTGTGGGTTGAATAACCCCAAGCCCCTTCTGCCATATTTAGCTCTCATAAGCTGAGACCAAATTGAATCATCCTTCTGAAACTGCCACCACAGCTTAATTGAGGATATCTTCTGGATATTTGAAATAGACCTGATACCCACTCCCCCTGACTCAACCGGCTTACATAGTTTCTTCATGTTAGCCCAATGGTACTTTGGCCTATTATCTTTAAAACCCCAAAAGAAATCAGCAATTTTCCTATTAATCATATTAATTACTGCCCTAGGAATGTTTGTGACAGTAAGAATATGTATAGGAATGGAGTTTAAGACATGTTTGATAAGAATCAACCTTCCCCCTTGTGATGATGTCTTCTGTCTCCAACAAGACAATTTTTTGTCAAACATGTCTAACAACTCTTTGCAATGCAACAGCCGTGTGATGCCCTTATGTATCTGAACTCCCGGGTACTTAATAGGCAGTTTGGAAGCCTTCATTCCTAATTCATTCCCCAAATGTAAGATTCTACTTGCCTTTGTATGCTTCCCAACAACAAAACAACTCTTATCCTTATTTATTAGCGGACCAGTAGCTTTTTGATAAGTTTTAACAAACTTGTTAAATCTTTTAATTGATTTAGATTATCCATTAAGAAAGACCATTAAATCATCCGCAAAAGCTAAGTGTGAGATATGTCCAGCCTGACCTATGTTGAAAGGCTCAATTTCTCCTATTTGAAATATGTTGTTAATACCTCTAGAAAAAGCCTCAGACATAATGATAAAGAACAAAGGGGAGAGAGGATCTCCCTGTTTGACTCCTCGATAAGGCTGAAAAAACCACAGGGTACCCCATTTATGATGATAGAGATAAATGTGGCCCTTAAATTACCCATAATTAGGAGTCTCACATGATTAGAGAAACCAAATTTCATCAAAATAGCATCCAAAAAACTCCAAACAACTCGATCAAAGGCCTCCGCCATATCTAACTTGAAAACCAAATTAGAAGCACACACCTTTTTGTCTAGATAATGGAGCATCTCCATTGCCACCAAAACTTGGTTATGAATTTCCCCTCCTTTCATGAACCCCGACTGCTCCCTAGAAATAATTTTTGGCAGGATCACTGCCATTCTTTAAGCAAGAATTCTCATATTTATTTTACTCAGAAAAGTAGACAGACATATAGGCCGGAACTCCCCAAAAGAAGTAGGGTTTTTCTTTTTAGGAGTAAGTACCATATTCACACTAGCAACCCCCTTAGACACCGGAAAACCCATGAAAAATTCTTGTACCGCCAGTATAACATCCTGCTTAATAATGTCATAACACCCCTTATAAAAACACCACCAAATCCATCCGGACCAGGCGCTGCATCAGCGGTAAGAGCCCATATAGCCTCTCTAACCTCCTTTTCGCGTGGCAGTGCTATAAGAGAATCATTATCAACCTCATCTAAGAGAGAGGGGATATTACATAATAATTTTTCTTGAGAGCTTATTTGCTGAAATCCATAAAGATCTTGAAAGAAAGAAATAGCCTCCTTCCCTATCTCTTTCGTATCATACACCCACTCCCCATTAGGCCTTTTTTATAGCTTGAATATGTTGTCTCCGAACTTTCTCTTTAACAGCCTGGTGAAAGAACTTTGAATTAGCATCTCCTTCTTGATCCACTTTACTCTAGACTTCTGCTGCCAATAAAGTTCTTGCTGCTTGGCTCTTTTAATTAATTCAGCCTGAATTCTGTGGCACTCGGCTCGATTGGACTCACACATAATACATCCATAAGCAAACATAATATAAAATGTTCATTTAAAGAAGCGGAAACAATATTACAAGTGTTCAAGACACACTTGGCAAACTTAGGCATACAAGCCCCCAAATAATTATTCAGAAAACAATATATGTGAGCATTTATATAATTATTTTAAATGGAAACGGAGGAAGCACGAACCACGTCTTCTCTCCTAGATATCCCCGAAGAACCGGGCGTCGGTAGCAAGCTTCAACTTCTACCTGAAACTGAGAGGTGGCCTCCCACGTGAAGGGGAGGTCAGTACTTTGAAGCATTTGAAAAGTACAATGACAACTACACTGAATATAATCAATGATTCAATTTCTAAGACCCTCAATCTAGGGTGATATTATATTATAGGCCATAACCCTCGGGTACCTTGTTTGAAAACATACTTACTTTATATAAAGTCAAATAGACGGCCCGTGGGCCCATATTCGTTTAGAATTTACCATTTCCATTCCCCGTGACCTCAAGCCACGACAACCTCATAGGGTTTCATCAAGCCCCGATTGCATAGCAAGGGCTCGGTCCAACTACATTTCTATACAATCCTTTAACTCAATTCAACACGTCACGATTGCATGGCAAGGGCTCGGCCCAACTATGTTTCCATACAACCCACAATTTCATGGCAAGGGCGCGGCCCAGCATCGTTTCCATGAAGATCACAAATACATGGCAATGGCTCGTCCCAACTACGTTTCTATGCTAATCACGATTACATGGCAAGGGCTCGGCTCAACTGCAGTTCCATATAATCCTAGAGTCCGGCTCTAATTTATTATCATAATCCAATTCTCAAGCAAATCCTATGCCTGGAATTCATTCACTTGGGTGGCCTTTAAACCTACCCCATCACACCTTAGAGCTCGTATAATTCGATCTTAAAGTATCTCTTAAGACTACTTAAGGCATCACTATTCACAATCCAATCCCTTAGGATTAATTCCATATTATTCGTATTAAATTCCTGACTAGTAATTCAATACTAGTCGGATAATCTTAGAACAACCAAGCTTTTAATTCATAGTCAAACATTTCATTTCAATTGATTCACCAATCAAAAGTATAGTTTACTCTTAATATCAAAAATATCACTTTTATCCATTCATGAATTTCATACATGAAGTAAAAATATATTTTATCACAATACTTCACAATTAATTCCATTATCATGCCATCATATTCATAATGCATAATCATACACAATTTCTCTAAATTTGTATATCATGCTTCATTTACTCATATGCACTAGTATTTTCATTTAGGCATTATTAATCATTAATAATCCATGAAAATCACATTTAATACCTTAGGTAATCTTATGAAATTAACCCAACAATTATAAGCAATATAGTCAGCCATCCTCACCTCGAATTAGCTTTAAGAAGTTCTACCCTTCTCGGTTGAACTCCGGCGAAACTCCGCCGAACTCCGGCGATACTCCGGTGAAACTCCAAAGACAGTTAGGAACACCTTATTCAAGCTCCTAACAAGGTTTTATCATCACAAAACCCATATCATCACAAATAACCCCTATAAGGTTATTTTCCGGTGAACCGGTCACTATGGCTTCTATGTCCGTTCTTGGACCTAGAACTACCTTCCAACCCCTCATTCTACACTTCTAAACATGTAGAACAATCCTAGGGATCCTCAATATGATATATAAGTCATATTATGAATAAGAAGTAAAGGAAAAGTCATTATAAGGTCATTGCCTTAATCCTTCACACTTTTCCCCAACTTTTTCCTTCTTAAATCTTCCTCCTTGGACCTCTATTGCTTGAGCTCTAATTTGCAGCTATGGAGGGTGATATTTGGAGCTTCACTCTCACTTATTGGATGGCTGGGTCGAGCTAGGTGATTGGAGGGGAGAGGAGATGCTCACTTTTGTCTCAAATGACAAATGAGTGAGGGTGGGGGTCCTCCATGGTACTTTTGATGCCAAATGCATCTCCTCCACATTTCCTTAGTCAACTCCAGCCCCTCACATTAATTTGAGCACAAAAAAACGTGGGGTGACCCCCAATCATGTGGGAGGTCATCCCTTTGTGTCCCAATCTGTACAATCGGTCCCAAAAGTTGTGTTTTTCGGACTGTTTTAATTATATTTTATTTTATCGGGCCAAATAAAATATATCACACGTTCCTAATCATTATAGGACTTTAGAATAGATATACATTCCCCAACTTTAATTTAGGAGTCTCTGAAATTCATTTCGGACTGTTATCCGATAAATTACCAATACCTGTAATTGGGCCTCGTTTGGCCAACGGGTCAACTCTATGCCTTTTCTTTGGCCCAACTAAAATGTCCACCACCATATACATATTATCTAGACCAAGATGAACAAAATATGGGGTTCTGGAATTATCGGGCGGTCCCAGTTCCCGGTGTGGGCCCCGCGTGCGATTCACTATTCACGCAAAGAAATAACAACAATTTACAACTTCGAAATTTCATAATTCATTCTTCAAGGTTTATTAAATCATTTGCTAAAAAGTAAAATATGTTTGGGGACGGTGTTACAACTTCACCCTCCCCTTAACATGAATTTTGTCCCTGAAATTCACAATATTTATTCAAACAGAAATGCATATTGTTCCTTCATCAAAGCTTCCATTTCCCAAGTTTCTTCTTCAACTCGGTCGCTTTTCAAATGGATCTTCACCATTGGAACTTTCTTGCTCCTTAACTTCTTTACTTATCTATCAAGTATCTATACCGGTTGCATGACATAGTTCAGGTCTTCCCGTATTTCCACGGGTGGTTTCTCTAATACATGAGATGGATCCGGCATATACTTCTTAAGCATAGACACGTAGAACACATTATGTATCTTCTCCAACTCTGGAGTCAACTATAATCGGTATGCTACGGCCTCAATTCTCTCAAGAATCACAAATGGCCCTATGTATCGTGGGTTAAGTTTCCCTCGGCTCTGGAATCGGATGATTCCCTTCCAAGGTGAAACTTTCAAGAATACCTCATCTCCCACCTTAAATTCTAAGACTCTCCGGCGCTTATCGGCATAACTCTTCTGTCTATCCTAGGCCGTCTTAAGCCTTTCCCAAATCATCTTCACCTTTGACTTGGTGATCTCCTTCAATTCTGTGCTCTCAAGTTTGGCCATGCCAACCTCATCCCAACACAAAGGTGTACGACATATCCACCCATACAATGCCTCCTATGGAAGCATACCAATACTCGCCTGATGACTGTTGTTATAGGCAAACTCCACTAGTGCTAAATGGTTGTCCTAACTTCCTTGGAACTCCAATGCACAAGCTCTCAACATATCCTCTAATATCTGTATGACCCGCTCAGATTGTTCATCCGTCTGTGGATGAAAAACAGTGCTAAACTTCAACTTTGTTCCCATAGACTCTTGGAACTTCGGCCAAAATCGTGATGTGAATCGTGGATCTCGGTCGGATACAATGGTTATTAGAACCCCATGTAACCTCATGATCTCATCCACATACAACTTAGCTAACCTCTCAGTTCATAGGTGGTGTTGATAGGTAGAAAATGTGCACTCTTCGGGAGCCTATCAACCACAACCCATACAACATCATAGTTCTTGACCGTCCGTGGTAGCCCTACCACAAAGTCCATAGTCGCATGCTCCCATTTCCATTCAGGAATGGAAAGTGGCTGTAATATAATAACCCAGCTGGATGCTTATGCTCTGCCTTAACTTGCTGACAAGTAAGTCATCCCATACAAACTTAGCCCCTTTTCGAGTGAGCTTTGTCAATGGTGATGCCAAAACTGAGAATTTCTCCACGAATTTTCTATAGTATCTTGCCAATCCAAGGAAACTACGAATTTCCTTGACATTCTTTCGCCTCTCCCATTCGGTAATGGCCTCAATCTTCTTGTTGTCGACTGCGATTCCCGATCCCGAAACCACATGCCCGAGAAAGCCAATCTCCCTCAGCTAAAACTCACATTTGGAAAATTTAGCATAGAGCCGCTTCTCTCATAGTGTCTCAAGAAAAAGTACTAAGTGCTCCTCATGCTCATCTTCACTCTTTGAGTAAATCAAGATGTCATCTATGAACACAATCACAAATCGATCCAAGTATTTATGAAATACCCGATTCATCAAGTCCATGAATGATGCAAGGGCGTTTGTTAGCCCAAACGACATAACTAGAAACTCAAAGTGACCATACCTTGTGCGGAAGGCATTCTTCGGTATGTCATCCTCCTTTATCTTCAACTGATGGTACCCCGACCTCAAGTCAATCTTCGAAAACACTGTTGCTCCTCGAAGCTGATCAAACAAGTCTTCAATCCTAGGTAAGGGATACCTATTCTTGATTGTGACCTTGTTTAGTTGACGATAGTCAATAGACATTTGAAGCGTCCTATCTTTCTTTTTCACAAATAGCACCGGTGCTCCCCACGAGGAGTAACTCAGCCTTATGAAATCGCTATCCAATAGCTCTTGCAATTGGGTTTTCAACTCATTAAGTTCAGCGGGTGCCATTCGGTACGGTGGTATAGAGATTGGTTTGGTGTCGGGCTCAACCTCGATCACGAACTCAATCTCTCTATCGGGTGGAAGTCCCGGTAAGTCTTTTGGGAAGACGTCCGGATACTTACACACTACCCTTACATCATTGATGTCTACCTCCTCTTTGGTTTTATCTACCACGTATGCTAGATATGTGTGGCATCCCTTTCTCATCATATTCCTTGCTCTCACGGCTGATATGATTCAACCATTGTTCTAAAAATCGATCTGGTCAGGCCGATTAATCGGCCTAGTCGGCCTAGTCGGTCCTAACCGAGGAATACTAGTCGGCCAAAAAATCAGCCTAGTCAGCCGCCTAAGCGCTAGGCGCCCCTCAACCGCCCGACAAGTGCCTAGCGAGTTTTAGAACAATGGATGCAACTGTTTGATTTACCTCTATCTCCCTCAAAGCGTAAGGTCAATCCTTCCCCACTTTTGAGTTCAAGAACCTTCGTGTAGAAATCGACCCTAGCATGATGCTTCTCAACCCAATCCATTCCGAGGATTGCATCGAACATAATCATACTCAGCGGTACGAGATAACACGTCAAGGTTTAGCCCTCCACTTCCACCTCACATGATGGATAATGGCTATCTCTTTCGATATCACCCCCCAAAGGTGTCGATACCAATAGGGTTTGAGTCATCGGTACAAGTGGTACGTTGAATCCCCCGACGAACGCCTCACTCACAAATGATCATTGCACCCTGGTATCGATAAGGATTCTCGCACATCTCCCATTAATCTTTAGTGTTCCTACATTTATAAACCATGTAAGGTACCTCCTCTACCATAATTGACCAGTAGGCCTGTGAAAAAGGTCCGTTTTTCAAACGTACAACGATACCCGGTTGGGTAATTAGCTATACCCGGTTGGGTATGAGATCCAGTGGCTACCCTCACAATTTACCCGGTCTGGTAGCACTGCGGGTAAAAAAAATTCAGCACATCCCGTCAGGTAACTTACCTTACCCGGTCGGGTATGTGTTCCAGTGGGTAATCTTCCACTCTACCTGGCCTAGTATTATAGGCGGGTAACGTTTCCAGTAAGAAGTTTCAGCATACTCGGTTGGGTACCTCAATATACCCGGTCGGGGATGTGATTCCAGAAGGCTTACGAGGGTAAGAACTTGTCCTACCCGATCGAGTTCCCTGCTATACCCGGTCAGGTATTAACATGGTTTTGCCCCCTTTTTCACAATTCGATCCTAAGTATTTTCCTCATTCCTATGGATAAGGAATGGATAAAACACGAGAATTTAAGCAGTTATACCTGCAACCGAATTTGGGTTAGCTCGGGCATCAGCCTCCGTCATCGCATAGACCCTAGCTTGGGTCTTGCCTTGGTTCACGGATGGTGCGTTGCTTGTACTTGGCCCGCCGTTCCCCGTGCTCGCGTGAGGTGCTCCTGTCTGGTTCCTACTTGCCTTAGTCCCGCTACTAGGTCCTGCACCCATGGCTCGCCCAAGTTGTGGGCAACTGCTATCAAGTGTCCCGCCTCCCCACATTGGTAGCACCTTGGGGGATCACAGCATTTTCCCGCGTGGTTTTTCTTCCAGTTATTACACCTGATAATGCCCAAGCCTTGCGGCCTCGAGCCTTGCCCTCTTGGACCTTGATTTCCTCTGGATAGTGGTGCAGGGGTTCTAAAAGACCCACCTCCCCCGTGGTTCCCCTTTTTGCTAGAACCTTGGGGGCCATGGTTCTCCCATTTTCTCTTCTTCATTTCCTCAGCGTTTTTCATCTTCTTTTCCTTCCATTCTTTTTCTCCTTTTAGGCCTTGTTCGACCACCTGACTAAACGTCATGTTAGGCAATTGTGTTTTCCTCTCACGCACGTCCAGGTCTAAGGCATCCCAAAAATGGTTCAACATCCGGTTCTCATCATAAGCATACTCCGGTATGAACTCGGCAAGCTCCCTGAACTTCTGCTCGAGTTGCCTCACTGTATACTTGCCCCCTTGGGTAAAGTTGGTGTATTCTCTCCTTTTCAAGTTCACCTCGAAGTCAGAGTAGTATTGGTTAAAGAATTCCAGTCGGAAATTCTCCCATGTGACCGTCTCACCATACTTCCCCTTGACCTCGTCCAACCACGTGGACGCCATTCCCTCTAGTAACATCGTTGCTACCCTCATCTTCATGTTTGGCGGTAGCTGCATATCAAGGGCCGTTTCATTGAATCTTTTGATCCATTCGGCCACCAAGGAGATGTCTCCCGTTCCATCAAACGGTTTACACCCCAAATCTCTCGCTTCTTTGAGGTACTTCGAGATCCTTATTATCGGGACCTCATCACCTCGATCTTCCCGGGACTCTACATGTCCCCTAGAATCCACATGGCTTCCTCTTCTTGAAGCTCCTCCCAAAGCACGCCTTGCCTGGCGACTTTGGCTGATAGAGCTGATGAATATATATAAGATCTCTTTTGCACAAAGCTTCACATATTGTCTTTCTTGCCTTCATTGATTTATTGCTTACCATTCGGGATTCGATCCGTTTTATAGGACTTACCATTGAATTTTCTTCCTATCACCGTTCGATTGCCGCTCGGGCTTCAGATAGTTCTGACAATTTACCAGGACTCAACCCCTTTGTTGTGTCGATTGCCGCTCGGGCTTCAGATAGTTTTGTAGGACTTAGTCATTTAGTGAATCTTTTGTTTCTGATGTTCCATCTATTCCACTTAACTGTTAATAGAAATTGATAAACCCAGTATTTAACAATCAAACAATCGCAAGCAAGTAATAGCGAAGAAGCAGATGGAAGGATGTCGATATTATACACGAATCTGGTATACCGTATAAACCGACCGCTGCTCTCCCTGGAGAAGGAGAGCAGCGGCAAACCCTAATCTCTCTCTATCTCACCTCTGCGTCTCTAAAGCCTCTTTTTTTATTCTTTGGGTTCCCGTAAGTTAGCCTCCTTTTATAGGAGAAGTTGGTTAACTTACGGGTTACAAGGAAGCCCCCGGGCTGATACACATTTGTGGCCCATATTACACGTTTAATTGATAACTACACAAATACAAAGATAACTAACTAGATTGAACACCATAAAATATTCCCAACAATCTCCCCCTTGGTGATCAATCGTGTTAAATCAGCATTGCAGCGCAGATATCTTTGTCTTTGTTGTTATTCAGCTTCCTTTTCATTTGAACTTGACTTCTTGAGAAGGCTTCATGAAGAAATCCTCGCAATCTCCCCTTTGATGTTTTCTTAGCAAATTAATCTTTGATGTTGGGGGTTGAGGAATGTTTTTCTTGAAAAAACTTTGCCTTCCAGAAGTAGCTCTCTATAAGCTTGGATGAAGTCCGGTGGCGCCTCTAGAATGATAGTTCTGATGAGTTTCAGACGCCCATGGAATTCATCTTCAGAGTTTGATTATCTGACCTTTGTCTCCTCCACAATGTAGTCTTTTTGACTATTTGAAATGAATGCTTTTGAGGAGAACTTGTCGGTGGCACAGCGGAACATAATGATGGTTGAATTGTGAGCGTAGCTGACCATTTGAGTTGCGGAGATAGTAGAGAAGGTGTTGATTTTTGTGATGGGGGAGTGAAGTGTCCCAGAACGATTTGTTCCGTGTTAACATCATGTGGACTACTCTCCCCCTCATGACGATCCGATGAATCGGGACGTCATGCTTTTATTCTTTTATTCTGCGGAAATAATACAGGAAACAAACAGAAAGAGTAAATGATAAAATCCCCCCGGGGTCGTGTAGACATCCGTTTTCATCACTATAGAGATAAATTCTAAAGCAATGGTCTGAAAATGTTGGTGATTCTTATGTTGCAACAGCAGGACTTCCTTCCAATTTTTAGTCTACATCTGCAATAGATGAGACCTATGGAAGTTCTCGTGAGTCTTTGAAGACCTGCAACTGAATCAAAAAGTGCGTCGGTGTCCTAGAGAATTCAAAACATTTGGGAGTGAGGTAACTAGACACGACGTGATCAATGAAAGTTCAGTGGCATGGGGCTGGGGCCACTGTAGTTAGTATTACTTGCCTCATAAGGAGGTAGTAATGAGAGATGCAGTTCCCCGTGAAATATGATCAAACACCTGTCTGTTGGGAGACAAGTGAGTGGTCTTGGATAGGGTTCAACATGCACTCTTGGACAAGATGCAGTGACTTCTACCCGGGATCTGATTAAATCAGCCCTGAACCTATTTGGGAATTGTCCAGAGTATTTGAGTGGCTAGGAGTAAATATTCAATGGATAATAGGCAGTTGAGGTAGCAGACTCATCATTGATTATTGTTTTTCTTCTCACGTGAGCCTTCTGCTTCCTAACTCTCATAATGATTACTCTCACTCACTAACTCACTCACTTACTCTCGGCTTTGTCCCTTAGGTAGGCTTTAGTTGGGTTTACTAAGCCATAGGAACATGTTCTCTCATTGATTTTCTCTCTGTACTCCCCCTCAACTGGAGCACTCGGTATGCTTTGTCATTGTTAGGCACCGGGGAGGATAACATAGAACACCCCCCCTAGAATGTTGCATCCATTGAGAGATTCCTTGCTTTGTCAGTGTAAGGCGCCAGGAGGAGAAAACTGAAACTCCCCCTCAGAATGTGCAAGGTTTGATTGCTCACAGCTCTTCATACCCGCCATGTGTGTGGAGCAATCTGAACAGATACCACACATGACGGTTCCCTAAGCTCATCATGTAGAATTTCAGCATATTGAGGATCACATAATGTTGATGAGTCAGGGGAGGCTTCAGTGGTTGATTGTTGCTTGTTGTAGAATGACCGTTGACGCGAGGTTGATTGAATTATCTACGATTTTCGGACCTTTACGTTGAAGCTTAGACCCTATTCGACCTTTGGTTCGACTTTGGAAGAATTTGATCAGATTTGCCTAAAATGACCTCTTGACATCGGTGATTTACAAAGTTTGTCGGAAAACTAACGTTTTGACCCTCAAAGACTGCGAGCGAGGGAGCGTGAGAATGGGTTCTGGGGCATAGCCCGAGAAATAATGTAGATCTTTTCGTTAGCTTTCCAACAAAAAAAGTTTGCTAAAATCGGATCACCGAGTCAAAAGTTATGGCCAAAACAGTGAAGACATGAAAAAACTTTGAATTTTGAGGAAATTCTTTGAAGTTGAGGTTCTCGACCTTGAATATCGAGATCAGGAGGATTTTAAAGAAAATTCTAAGGTAAACATCGAAATCCCAATCTCGAGTTTTAAATCTCGAGATTATAATCTCGAGGTTTAAATCTCGAGGTCTAAATCTCGAGATTACAATCTCGAGGTTTACATTTCGAAATAACAATCTCGAGGTTTAAATCTCGAGATCACAATCTCGAGGTTTAAATCTCGAGATCACAATCTCGAGGTTTAAATCTCGAGATCACAATCTCGAGGTGTAAATCTCGAGATCACAATCTCGAGGTTTATATATCGAGATTACAATCTCTTGGTTTAAATCTCGAGATTACAATCTCGAGGTTAAATCTCGAGATTAATATCTCGAGTTTATCCCTAAGAAGAACGTCGAAATTCACCTGCAAAAACAACACCTCGAGACTTCGAAATCTTCAGAATTTTGAAATGTTTAGAACATCAAAAACTTTGGAGTTTCGAAAACTTCAGAATATCGAAAAACTTGGAGTTTGAAAAACATTAGAACATCGAAAACTTTTAAAACTTTGAAAAGTAGAGATTCATCCAAAAATCTTATAATGTAAAGCTTCGATGAACTGCAAAGGATGTCAAGCTTTGAAAGTACTGAGTTTCAAGAAACGCCAAACTTTGAAAGATTCAAAACATCGAGAAATTCCTAAAATCTCGAAATCTTCAAAACTTCGAAATCTCCCCTGTCAAATAAAAACCAGAATCTCGAGATCTTCAAAAACATCGAAATCTTACAAAATTTCGAAATCTTTCAAACTGAAAAATTCGAGTTTTGAAATTTTGAAAACAGTTCTGAAAAGCCCTTGATCTCGCGATTCCACCAGTATCAAAATCAAGTCGAAATCATTTCTGCAGCCAAGGAAAAATAGGATCTCGAGATCTCAGTGTAGAGATCTTCGAAATCGAAAAAATGCAGAAATCGAAAAATGAAACATGCTGTAGAATCGTTACGAATAAGCGATTCTAACAGTATAAATTTTACAAAGTTTCGACCAAAAACAAGATCACAGAGGCAAATATCGAGATAATGAAATACAAGAGAAAAACAGAGTTTGTCGAAAAGCAGATACGTAAAAACGCAGATAGATTCAACCTTTTTCACGCCTCGGCTCTGATACCAATTGATAAACCCAGTATTTAACAATCAAACAATCGTAAGCAAGTAACAGCGAAGAAGTAGATGGAAGGATGCCGATATTATACACGAATCTGGTATACCGTATAAACCGGCCGCTGCTCTCCCTAGAGAAGGAGAGCAGCGGCAAACCCTGATCTCTCTCTATCTCGCCTCTGCGTCTCTAAAGCCCCTTTTTTTTTCTTTGGGTTCCCGTAAGTTAGCCTCCTTTTATAGGAGAAGTTGGCTAACTTACGGGTTACAAGGAAGCCCCCGAGCTGATACACATTTGTGTAATTTAACTACACAAATACAAAGATAACTAACTAGATTGAACACCATAAAATATTCCCAACAGAAACCCTGTTCGGTTTATTTTGCTGCTCGTATCTTTTGGCTCACCCGGATTATGAATTTTCCCCATCCCGCCGATCTTTATCTATTGTTCTTCAAATACTACCTGTTTGAGGTCTCTAAAGATACTTGTTTCAAACTTACGACTTATGTCGACCTTGGTCCGGGATGCCTATTAATACGTTCATCGTTCGGTGTCTTTAGGATGGCTTCCCCAAAACTATTAACCCATTCTTCATTAAATATCCATTAATCGTTTGGGGAACGTGCTTGATTACCATAAATGTGCCATAATTTCGTACAACCACATTTCACCACGTGTTCCTCATGGGTTAGGGTTTTGGGCGGCATCTTTGCTTATAAATAGAGGTGCTTCTTTTTCATTTCTTATGTTGCTTCCTTAATTTCTTCTTGCGTCTCTCTAAGCTTTCTCTCTCTAGAATTCTCAGGATTCCTTGAATTGCTAAGAGTTTTTATGTTTTTTTCTTCTAGCTCAGAATCTGAGGAAATGCCGCTTATACATATGGGAAAAACTCCTGCTGTAAACAAGGCCGAAGGCTCTTCTTCCCAAATACCTAATTCCACTAATCCTCCCGTATCCAAAGATGCTGAACAGCCTCTTGACGACAGATGCCTTTCGGGAGATGACGTAAAGATCTATAACAAGGGAATGCCCGAACGGCCACCCCGCATTGCTTTGCACTTCACCCGTATTCGCAAACAAAAACAACGTCTTCCTGAAGACGCCAAACGGCAACTTCGCCAACTGTTGCCTCCGCCTAGAGAATTTTATGTCGGATTCATCAGGCATCCTATGATGCACCGACCGGGGCACGTTCTTGTGCACCTTGATTCTCTGATTGCTGGGCTTCACTTCCCTTTACATCCATTCATTGTGGAGTTCTTGCGCTGGGTCTCCGTACTGCCGGCTCAGTTCATCCCCAGCACATACCGCATCCTGAACGGGTTCATTATCCGTTGTCATGAACTGCGTATTGTTCCTAGCGTTGACTTATCCTTGTATCACTATTGTTATCAACCTTACTGGACGACGGGGTATCTGAAGCTGGTGGCTCGAATGGACCGTCAACTGTTCACAGAGAACCCTACACCGTCGGCTGACTGGGAGGAACGGTTCCTCTTTGTTCGTGTGGGTGTTTCACTCCCATTCCCTGATCGGTGGAACGCTTACCCTGTTCGGGACTCTGAGCCCAGAATAGATGCCGTTCTACGCTCTCAAGCCGAATCTCTACGTATGGAAGGAACTCGGAGTTTTCGGGGTTTTATTACCCCTTCCAAGATGCTAGCTGCCGGAATTGGTAAGTATAACAGGTTTTTAACCCGATCGATCTTCTTTCAATTTGGTTTCTTATTTCTTATTCCCTCTTTTGTAGGTGTGATATCCCTTATACCCGTTTGTCGTTCCATATCTGCCGCAACCCCGACTGCCTCCTCTGAAAAAGGCAAGGAGAAGATGGTTGCCGATCATGCATTGCTGAGCAAACCCGGAAGAAACGTAGAGGGAATGATGGCAGCATACTGATCCCGGTTGATCACGTGGTCGATTTGACCGGTCCGGATGACAAGCTGAAAAAACCTATCATCCCTGCCCAGCCCCAAACTCCAGTGTTTAACATACACCGGTCGATGATCAGATGTTTGTGGAGTTTTCCAATTTGGGGCCCTGAGCAGAGGGAAGGTACCTGTTCGGGCAGATGCCACCCTCTATGTGGTGCAGTACCTCCCTGAAGGTTTCACCCAGTTTTTCTACTCTGACCCATTGGTCTGACCTGGTCGAGGCAGGTAACTTGGAGACTCTCAAGGTGTAGATCAATCATCAACCTCTTTATCCTTGATTTTCTTCTGATTTAGTATATGTTATCTGATTTCCTTTTTTACTGTTTGTAGGCCGGAGTATACTATCACCGGGCCTTCCTAGCTGCTGAACAGGAGATGAAGCGTATAGCTAGTGATCGGGAAGATAACCAGGTTCTCCTTTCTGCCGCTCAGAAACTGGCTGCAGATCTGCAAGTCCGTGTTGATGAAGGTGAAAAAGCAAAGGCTGCTCTGGCTGAGATGGAGGGGAGGGCCCGACGTCGTGATCGGCAAATTAGAGATCTCAGAGCTAAGGTGAGGGTGGCTGAATCCGCTGGGATGCGGTTTGATAAATCAGAGGGAGATAATCCTCTCGAGCCGTATACTGCCAACACCTCCAAGATCACCAATCAGGCCTTGATCGATTCTCAACGCAGTAAAGGATTGGATATCGCTTTACAGAACACCGCTCGGCAATTTTTGGGACCTCATCTTGGCCAATTCTTGCGTAAGAGCGAGGACCCGATCAAGTCGGGGATAGAGCTTCTGGATAGCACGCCCGAAGGGAAATCTTTCTTGGATGTCCTGACAGAGAAAACTATGAAGCAAAGTCAAGATCTGCTTCTAGACAGGAATCTCGACCTGATCATGGAACGCTTTCCCAAGTCGTTCGATCCTGATGAGTTGGGATTTGATGACCTGTTCGGGAATACTTACGATCGGGTCATGGAGATGAGACAAAAAGCAATCTCTGATGATGCAGCACAGGCCGTCAGCTCTCAACCTCAATCTTCCCTGAACGGAAATCGTCCATTAGACTAGTCCTCTCCCCTTTGTAACTCTATTCTTATTTTCTTTGTACTTTCCGGCCAGTAGTGCTGAAGAATAAAGCTCAATTCTATACATAATCTTTTCAAATGCCTTTCTTTTTCTCTTTCTTTCTTTCTTTCTTTCTTTCTTTCTTTCTTTCTTTCTTTCCGGACGCGACTCAGATTCGTCCACACTTATAGTTTTGACATCATCTCCCAGCCGTTTTGAATGAGTCAAATTCTGCTAGCTAAAATGATGGCTCCCTCCAAACTATTAACACGTTCGTCATTCGGTTATCCGGAATGATTCCACGTGTTAAAAGCTGAGGTGAGACTCTCTCCCTTCCAAACCCATAATTCCGATGCATTCCGAAGAGTTTCCTCCGATTCGTATCATCCATATTAGGGGTTTGAGGTGACCACTTTCAATCTGTAAGCAAGATCACCAAATCGGGTGACTTCTTACTTAAGCTAAAATGGCGGCTCTCTCCAAACAGTTAACCCGTTCGTCATTCAGTCATCCGGAATGATTCTACGTGTTAACAAGCTGAGGTGAGACTTTCTGAAAGCAGTGCCTCCCCAGACGACAATCCATGTTACCGAACGTCGCTCATCTTGACAATACTTGTTCTGACACCATCTCCAAGCCGTTTTGATCCCTTTACCGTTCGTGATCACAGGGTCAAAATCTTTTACCTGAGGTGATTCCCTCCAAGCCGTTTTGGTCCCTCTATTCGTTTGTGATCACAGGGTCAAAAGCTGTTAGCTGAAATGATGGCTCCCTCCAAACTGTTAACACGTTCGTCATTCGGTCATCCGGAATGATTTTACGTGTTAAAAGCTGAGGTGAGACTCTCCCTTCCAAACCCATAATTCTGATGCATTCCGAAGAGTTTCCTCCGATTCGTATCATCCATATAAGGGGTTTGAGGTGACCACTTTCAAACTGTAAGCAAGATCACTAGATCGGGTGACTTCTTACTTAAGCTAAAATGGCGGCTCCCTCCAAACTGTTAACCCATTCGTCATTCGGTCATCCGGAATGATTCTACGTGTTAACAAGCTGAGGTGAGACTTTCCGAAAGCAGTGCCTCCCCGGACGACAATCCATGTTACCGAACATCGCTCGTCTTGACAATACTTGTTCTGACACCATCTCCAAGCCGTTTTGATCCCTTTACTATTCGTGATCACAGGGTCAAAATCTTTTAGCTGAGGTGGCGGCTCCCTCCAAACTGTTAACACGGAAGTCATTTATTCATTTGGAATGACTATACATGTTAAAAGCTGAGGTGAGACTCTTTGGAAGTTATGTCTCCCTCTCATCAATTTTTTTGAAGAGATGGCAACAACCGTTTTTATTGATAAAATTTCCTCAGATGCTTCACATTCCTGGTCCCTGCTGGTCGGCCTTCGGTAGATTGCAGACCGAACGTTTCTGAAGCATATTTTTTGCAGACCTCGTAAGGGCCTTCCAAATTTTGTGCCATCTTTCCTCCTTCGAGAGGTTTGCTCTTTTCCCGCTTCTTCAGGACCAAGTCTCATACTTCGATCGATCGGATTTTCACTTGTTTATCGAAGTATCTCCTTGTCGCTCTATGATATTCCTCCATTCAGATTGCAGCTAAGTCCCTTCTTTCCTCTATGAAGTGCAGTTCGGCCCGCAGATTATCCTCATTGCATTCGGGGTCATAATGCACTGTTCGATGTGTGGGAACCAGAATTTCTGTTGGAACTTTAGCCTGGAATCCATAGGTAATGGCAAACGGAGTCTCTCCAGTAGCCGTTCGGGGTGTCGTTCTGTATGTCCATAAGATATAATTCAATTGGTCCGGCCATGAGGAGGAACAGTGCTCTAATTTTTTCTTCATACCATCCATAATGGTACGGTTCATGTTTTCCATTTGGCCATTCGCCTGAGGGTATGCTACATATGCTCTAGAATGTTTAATTTGCCATTTGATCAAATAGTTTTCGAAGTTCCTGCTCACGAACTGTCTGCCATTATCTGTGATGATCTGTTCGGGGGACCGAATCGGAAAATGATATTCTGCCAGACGAACTTTTGGCATTTGAAATCTGCAATACTTGCCAGTGGTTCGGCCTCCACCCACTTGGTGAAATAATCTATCCCGACGATGATGTATTTTAGTCCTCCGGGAGCAGTAGGTAGGGGCCCTAGCAAGTCGATCCCCCACCTGGTGAACGGAAGGGCAACTGTCATTGGGGTGTAGAAAGTAGCTGGCCGTCTAGGGACCGGTGCATACAACTGGCAGACCTTGCACTTTCTGGTGTGAGCAAAACAGTTTTGTTGGATCGTTGGCCAGTAATATCCCTGCAAGATGATCTTTCTTGCCAATGTTTTAGGCCCCTGATGGCTAGAACAGATTCCTTCGTGAATTTGTTCCATTACTGCCGCTGCTAGATCAGGTGGTAGACACTTCAGATATGGTCCCCCGAATGTCTTTTTGTATAGTTGTCCGTCCACCAGTTCGAACATGGAAGCCCTCCTCTGAATACATTTGATATTATATGCCGAATTTTTGTCTTGTGGGAGGGTCCCGTCCTTTAAGTAGTTTGGTAGTTTGTCATATCTGTGACCCAACTGGGAACGACATAAGAGATGGCTTCTACCTGGAGGACCATAGTTGTTGGTGTTGTTAGGGTTTCCCGATGAGCAAACCGCTGGACGTGAGTCGGGATCATCTGTGCACGGTCATCAAGAGCTATATTCTCCAACTTGGATAAGATATCTGCTTCATGATTTTCTATCTTGGAAACCTGGTCGAGCACTACATGTTCAAACTTCTCGATCTGTTCCTCGACCAGTTCCTTGTAAGCTTTCATCCTTTCTTCTTTAGTTTCGGCCGTGCCATTCACTTGGTGGACCACCAGCTGGTTGTCTGACCGGACCTTGAGCCGATCAGCGCCCAGGGCCTTTGAATATTTTAACCCTGCAATGAGAGCCTCATATTCAGCCTCATTGTTGGTCACTTTGAAGTCAAAATGGATGGAGTAGTATGCCTTAAAACCTTCAGGTGATGTGATCACAGCTCCACCCTCACAGCCTTTAGCACTTGATGCACCATCTACGTACATTTCCCACCATTCACCTACCATGTTGCCTTCTGTCTCGATCTTCGAAGGCCGAGCAGTACATTCTGCTATAAAATCGGCCAATGTTTGGCCTTTGATAGTGGGTTGAGGTCTAAAGTCCACCTCATACTAGGGCTGGCAATTTGAACCGAAAAACCGAAAACCGAACCGAAATAAACTGAACCGTCAAAGAAAAAAACCGAACCGAACCGAACCGAAAAAATTGGGACCCGAAAATTGGGACCCGAAGTCTATCTCGGTTCGGTACCGGTTTTTGATATGATAAAGGTCGGTTGAACCGAACCGAACCGAAAATATATATTATTTATAAAAATCATTATTTTTATCCCAACTCCCTATCATTTGAAAAGCCCAAGTCCTCCCTATCATTTGGCCCAACTCCCAGCCCATTCAGGCATTAGCCTAGGACTTCACAAGCGATAGTCGACGAACAATCGGACATATCACATATCAATCGGCGCCGAAGTGTTGAACGGCTGAAGCCTGAAGGGGAGGTGAAGAGAGCAAGCTGCCGGCGCCGTCTACCATCCCTCCGGCTACCATCTCCGGTCTAACATTGCAGGTAAGTAACTTCGTCTCTACACTACGCTCCCCTTTGTCTCTATACTACGCTCCCCCTTCATCTAACATCGCCGACCGAAGTGTTCTGCTATGTCTACGCTCCCCCTAAAAAATTGAAAAAAAATATTCTGTTTCACGAGCTCAGTGCTTTCACTTTCCGCCTGCAATTGCTTCTTCCACATATTTTTTGTTCACATATAGAATTTGGAAACCTTTATGCTTAAAGTGCTTCTTGTTCGTACTTTGATTCCATGTTGTATTGGTTGATTGGTTCTTATAGTCTTCCTGTTGGTGATTTTTTGAGCAAATATCCATACGACCATACATATCAAATCTCACATAACCACTACTGTACTAGTATAGTAGTATTGCAATCATTAAAATAAGGAGCTCCACCATTTGTGGTTCCAAAATGCCAAAAGTGTGAAGTTGAAATGAATAAAGGTGTGTTGATTCTTGACGCAGGCCAGCTCATGCTTCTGAACCTTTGCTGACTTGCAGTCTGTCCCACAGTGAACTAGTTTCCCATTGCATCATACTGTTATTATGCATGTTTGCAAGCTTAAGTATTTGTGTTATTTGACATTTTCCTCATGAGTTTAATCCATTAGGTGAAGTTATCTTTGCACATATATGGTGTCTATTGACTTCCGGACCTTTATATGCAATTTTAGGGAGAAAAGGGAGGCCAAGTCCTTATTGTTCCAGAACTAGCTGACTTCCTCATATCGACGTTGAACAAGGTAGTACTCCTAGGGCAATCATCCGCACCATCTTAGGTAGTATTTCCATAAATTCTGAAAAGATAATCCATACTATCTCTTGTCCACTTGTTTATATGAAACAATTATGCAATATGCACAATTGATCTAGTGAACTGATGAATTTTAGTTATGTTGTTTAGACTTTAGATGGATGCTCATTCAGGTTCCCAACCTCAAAGCTCTTCCATTGAGGAACAATCTCAAACCCAAGATAACGTGCAAGAAACTACTGATGTTGTCAGTAAAAAGAAACCGGGAAAGAGTATTGTATGGCAACATTGTTCAAAAGGGGAAGGTAAAGATGACGAGGGCAATGTGTATCCAATTGGTATATGCAATTATTGCGAAAAAGAGTACCATGCAGATTCTAAGAAAAATGGCACGACGGCCCTTCTTAACCATTTATATCGGTGTGCGGGATCTCCTCTTTGTAATAGGACTGGTCCAAATCAACCAATTTTAAATCAAGCAAGTATGGGAGGCGAGGTGCAAATCCACAACTTCAATCAAAAACGACTTGACATGAAGTGTGTGAAGTGGATCATCAAAGGAGAGTTACCCTTTAGGACAGTTGACCAGCCGGACTTTAGAGCTTTTATTAGTGATCTTCAACCTAAATATAAGATTCCTAATAGAAAGAAGATTGCCATGGAGGTATGGGATCTGTTTTGTGAGGAGAAGGCGAAGATTAAAAGTGTACTTGGTGATTTGAGGGTGAGCATCACAACCGATACTTGGACCTCAATCCAAAATATCAATTACATGGTGGTCACCGCTCATTTCATAGATATGGAGTTCAAGTTGCACAAAAGGGTGATTAACTTTTCTAAGATCACTTCTCATAAGGGTGACGATATAGGTAGATGTCTTGAAGAAAAGTTGAATGAGTGGGGTATAAGCAAAGTTTTTAGCATTACCGTTGATAATGCTAGTTCAAACGATGTTGCGGTTAAGTACATGAAGAAGAAGCTAAAAAATCATGATGATCTTTTTCTTGACGGTTATCACTTGCATATGAGGTGCACATGTCATATTATTAATTTGATTGTAAAGGATGGGATGAAGGAGTTGGTTGACTCCATTGAGGGCATTCGAAATTGTGTGAAGTATATTCATTCTTCAAGTGCAAGGTTGGATAAGTTTAGGGATTGTGCGGTATTGGAGAAGAAGGATAAGATGGCTACCGTTCCTTTGGATGTGGTGACAAGGTGGAATGCAACCTATTCTATGCTTCATAGTGCTTATAAATACAAAGACGTTTTTGCAAGGTTGGGTGAAGATAGCACACAATTTCATGCATATTTTTGTGAGGAAGTAATGAGAGAGGTTGATGGCAAAAAAGTGAAAGTCAAGAGAGTGAGACCTCCGGAAGAGGAAGATTGGGGGAAAGCAATGAGCTTTGCACATTTCCTAAAGAAGTTCTATGATGTCACTATCAAACTTAGTGCCACGAAGAGCCCTACATCACATCTAGTTTTGAGAAGTTTGGTCAACTTGAAACTAGAAATTGATAGGAAGATTGGGGATTCCAAAGATCTTATTTTGCAAAGTGTGGCCAAATCAATGAAGGTAAAGTTTGATAAGTATTGGGGTGCTTTTGATAAAATGAATCTAGTAGTCTTTGTGGCCCAAGCTCTTGATCCAAGATACAAATTGCAAATGATTGAAATACACTTGGAAGATCTTGGGTTCACTTCCGTGCAAGTTGAAGCTATGAAGAGTGAAGTGAAAGGTCGCTTGAATAAAATGTACGATGCATATAAGGCAAAAAACGTTGACCAATCTTGTGTAGAGGTTCAAATGGAGGAAGATGATGATGATGATGATGTAGATGATATGGAAGCAAGGGCGGAACGAAAGCTTAATAAGCAAAGAAGAGAGGCCAAGCTTAAGGAGATAGCTAATGAAGTAGACAAGTACTTCAATGATGCTTATGAGAGTACAAGAAATGATGAATTTCATTTATTAGATTGGTGGAGAGTCAATAGTGGGAATTATCCAACTCTTGCTAAGGTTGCTAGAGATGTATTTGCTATCCCGAGTTCTACGGTTGCTAGTGAGAATGCGTTTAGCCTAGGGGGGAGGGTTGTGGATCCATTTAGAGCTTCATTAACTCCTAGAATGGTTGAGGCATTAGTGTGTACTAGTGATTGGCTAAGAGGGGAAGAATTCCAATTCTACAAAGAGCCTATGGATGAAGAGCTTGAGTTCTATAAGGAACTTGAAGAACTAGAGCAAAGTAAATGGCTAACTTTCTTGAGTAATTTATAACTAATATTAATTACTATTATTATTATTATTATTATTGTTGTTGTTGTTATTAAAAGTCCAAAACTACTAATATAGGTATGCCTAATGTAGTTCAAGTGCCACCATCTCTTCAAAGAAATTTAGCATTACCACCCCCACCATCACACTCTCAAGTTCAAAGCCAACTCCCACCAAGTTCACGTGTAGGTTCAAGAGGGGCTCCATCAAGAACAAGAAAACGTGGAAGAAGTATTGCATCATCTACTCATCCATGACAACTTGATGAAGGTTTTTTTTTCATATTTTCATTCCCAATATATTAACTCTTATTTATGATATATTGTCCTCTAACTAACTCTAAATTATTACATGTATGGGTGTATGGCAGTCCAATATGTTAATTATTAATATTTTCTATTTACATGTCAAATGCAGGATGATTAATGGCAGTACACCGTACACATGCTCTCAACTTTGAAGTTCTTCGTTAGTTGATTTGGATGTTCTTGAACATTGTCCTTTTAAATTAAACTCAATGCATGTGTCTACTTTTGAATTTAGTTTTGATTTGTCCCCAAATTATGGGATGTTGAATGTTGGATTTGTTTATCACTTTATTGTGTTGAATGTTGGATTTGTTTTGAAATAGACTGTTGGATTTTATTATTCGTGTTGTTGGATTTTATTATTGTTGGTGAATGATCGATATTAAAATTGTGTGTTAATTTTTTAGTTAGCCTAGTAATTCAGTATTTGATTATAGTCTTCTTCATATGATTCTCTATTGTCTTTGCTTAAAAAAATGTAGTTCAGCAGGAATATATTTTTACAAGTCTTACTTTGGATATTAAAGAAAATATAATCGGGTCCCAGTCAAACCGAACCGATAATTCGGTTCCCAAAAAATCGGTTCCCGAATCTATATCGGTTCGGTTCCGGTTTCCATTATCCCCAAAACCGAAAAATCGGTTCGGTTCTACAAACCGACAAATCGGTTCGGGTCCCAAACCGAACCCAGCCCTACCTCATACTGCCCGATCAGGAGACTCAACTTTGTGATGCGCCCGCTAGCCATTGGATTTCTCAGGATGGTGGCCAGTGGCTGTGTTGTATATACGGTTATCGGATGTGCCTGGAAATAAGGCGCAAGCCGTTTGATGTCTGCTATCAGGGCCAACACCGTTTTCTCCATCAGAGTGTACCTAGTCTCTGGGCCATTCAGGGCTTTACTCACAAAATATATAGGCCTCTGGATACCATCTTCTTCTTTTAGCTACACAGAACTTACGGCTAGATCGGCCACAACAAGGTACATATAAAGATGTTCCCCTAGGTCAGCTTTTGTTAATACCAGGGGAGAAGATAGATACAACTTGAACTCCTCGAAGGCCGTTTGGCATTCGGCAGTCCATTCAATGGGGTTTGCTTTTTTCATGATCTGGAAAAATGGAATTGCCCGATCAGCCAGTTTGGACAAGAACCTGCTCAGGGCTGCTAATCAATCGGTCAATCTCTGAACCTCCTTCAGGTTCCTTGGAGCCTCCATATCCATGATCGCCTTTACCTTCTCAGGATTAGGCTCAATGCCCCTCTCACTCATCATGTATCCCAAAAATTTGCCCCCCTTAACGGCAAAGGCACATTTTTTGGGGTTCAACCTCATGTTTGCTTTCTGCATTATCCCGAACACCCTTTCTATATCCAGGACATGGCTCTCCTTTTTCTGGCTTTTGATCAGGATGTCATCAACATAGGCCTCCATTGTGACCCCCAATACTTCTTTGACCAGCATTCCAATCATCCTTTGGAAAGTAGCCATTGCATTCTTTAACCCGAACGACATAACAATATAGCAAAATACTCCGTCCGAAGTTACAAACGCTGTTTTTTCTGCATCATCCGAGTGCATGAAAATTTGATGATACCCCCGGAACTCATCCACGAAGCTTAAGAGCTCACATCCCGCCGTCTCATCCACTAACAGATCGATCCTCGACATCGGATATGGGTCCATGGGACAAGCTTTATTCAAGTCAGAATAATCTACGCACATTCTCCAGGTGGACCCCTTTGGAGCTAGTACCACATTGGATAACCATTCAACATGGATCACCGGTCGAATGTGTTTTATCCTCAGCAAGGTGGCCACTTCTTGTTTTGTAAAATCACGTCGTTCGGTCGGCTGATATCTTTTCTTTTGCTGAACAGGCTTTAATTTGCATCAGATTGAACTGCCAACTTGTGGCAAATTATGTCTGGGTCAATACCTGGCATGTCTTCTGGCCCTTGGGCAAACAATACCTGAAACTTTTTTAGTACTGTTATTATACCCTCCCGAGTTTCAGCCTCCAGATCCACCCCGATGGCCACCTTCCGGTCGGGGGGAGAATCCAGGTCAATTTGCTCGAGGAGGGTGGCAGGCTCAAGATGTGCCTCGAATTCCGTTCGGCGGGCTTCGACTTCAATGCTGTTAACCCGCATGCCTTGGGCATTCATGTTTTTCAAGGCCTCCTGATAGCACGTTCAGGCTGTAGTTAGATCAGTTCTGGCCACCCCAACCCCAGTGTCCGTGGGGAATTTGATACATGAGTGGCGGACAGAGGCTATCGCCTCCAAATCTTCCAATCTCGGTCGGCCCAAAATGGCGTTGTGGGCACATTTGATATCCACTACTACGAACGTCATTCGGACCGATGCCCTGTGTGTTTCATCTCCAATTTCAACCATCAATTGGATGGTCCCCTCTGCTTCGATGCAATTCCTGGTGAAACTTGCCAGTGGTGTCCTCAGGTGGGTCAGCTGATTTTTCTGGAGACCCATTCTCTCGAACGATTGCAGGTACAATACGTTCACACTGCTTCCAGTGTCGACCAACTCCCGGTGAATTAAAGCATCGTCTATGCACATACTTACAACCAACTCATCCCTGTGCGGACTTGGTGAGTTTGGCAAATCTGCAGGCCCGAAAGTGATGGGGTTCGTTCTTCCTTTCTTCTAGGGTGGCATGGCTACAGAACCCACGTACAGGCTTCGCTCGAACTTCTTCCGTTCGGCGTTCGAGTCGCCTGTCTCCCCACCCCCAAATATCACCTTTACCTCCATCCTGGGCTTTTTACCCTGGTTCCCCTAACCTTCCGGTTCGTCTCGGGGAGGGTTATATACGTCATTTCTGGGGTGAGCATCACGCTGTACATCTCGCCTCCAGCTGTTGGATTTCTTGATCGGTTTCAGAATACTCGTAACATTCGGGTCCGTATTTACATATTTACCTAGATGACCCATCTAGATCAATTTTTCAATGGCTATTTGCAATGACCGACAAGATTGAGTGGAGTGACCATTCTTGTTTTGGTACTTGCAAAAAGCATTTGCATCTGCCCCCATAAAACCTTTGGTGTCAGTCGGAGGGGGAATGTTGTCCTTCTCGTTCTGATAAATGGTTCATACTGAAAGGACCAAAGGAGTGAATCGTGCCGCTCTTGAAGGTGGAGCGGCCGCTGGGGTAGGACCCAACCGATCAGCCAGTTTCATTGGGGTAGGGGTGCAACTACCTTATCCATGATCAAGATTTCTTCTTCCAGAGCCGCATGCTTCCGGGATCTGTCCAGCACTTCAGAATAAACCGTACCCGGATTCTTTTTCAGCTCTTTATACAATTCACCCGTTCAGAGAGCGTTAGTAAATAGGGTGATGGCTGTATCATCCGTCATGCTCCCCACTTTTAGGGTTTCATCCCTCCATCTCTTGAGAAATTGATTTAGGGTCTCCTTTGGGCCCTGCCTGATACTAGTCAGGTAACTGAAATGCCTCTTCGGAGTGGCACTGGATGCAAACTGGGCCAGGAATAATGTTGACAATTCGGCAAAGCTGCCGATAGATCCGGGCTGCAGGGTCCCGAACCATTCCTGGGCAGGCCCCCTGAGCGTGCTGAAGAAAAGTCGGCAAATGGCCGACTCCGATGCTCCCAATAGCATAAGCCCCCCTTGATAACTCCTCAAGTGTCCGTGGGGATCTCCCGCCCCGTCATATATTTGACCGGTCGGCGGTTTGGCATCCCTTTGGATCTCCGCTTGCATGATTTCCCGGGTGAAAGGGGAAGTGATTCCGACCTGAGCTGGAGTAGGTTGCAGAGGGGCTCTGTTCATTTGTTCCCTCATTTCGTTCATCTACCTCCTCATCTCGGCCATTTCTTCCTCTTGGGTCGTTAAGGGAGGCGGTGGTGGAGTTCCCAAGTTCACAAACTCCCGATTTGCTTCCAGCAGAGTTGTTCTTTAATTCTGACGTATCTGCCCGAATCTCGTATTGTTATGCTCTTCAAACTGGAACTGGCGGCCAACGGGCGTATCTCCTCTAGCCCGTGACCCGGTCGGGGTGCGGTCACTAGGAGTGTGATGCCTGCCCCTGGTCGCATGAGTTCTTGCACGCTCTCCCCGGTGGGCTCGTGAGTGATTTGATGCTGTGGTTGTTTCTGCATCGGTGGTCTCATCATTGAATGATGAGGTTGTGTACCTAGTTTCCCCGGTGTAGCTAGACTGTCCCCCATCCTGCTCATCCGCCATATGTTGCATGACCTGAGCCAAATCTCGCATGGCATGGGGGTTCCTTTTTAATGCTTCGGGGATGAAAAAATCCCCATCAAAGTGTGGGTAGGATCCCCGGCTGGATTGCCCTTGAGGGGTCCGGCTTTCCCCACGTCTATCCGAAGTTTCTCCGATGTGATGACGAGTAATTCTAACCATTTTGAAAATAGCTTTTGTTTGGTGTGAAACTTTTTGTTCAGGTTTCCTATAGAAGGCGCCAATGTTGAGGTTTAATCCCGTATATTCGAAAGCCCAACACAAACTTTGGATATATCACGGAATGGACGATAATTTATTATGTAAAAGAAATATAAAAGATGGATAATCGAATGCTCAAAAACCCACTTGTATTAATTAATCTGTTTGTTTACAAGGAAATTTCCCAAACGGCACACCGGATTTGTGCTTAATACAAGAAACATGAGTAACAAGGCTATTCTAGGGCTTGAGTATTAAAATGCTCACCCTTACAATGATATTAAACCTTCTATTTATACTAATGGAGAGTATGAGACGCTTTATGCTGATTGGCCGACGTTCCACCGACTTGATCACCCATGCCTCCACTTGCTGATGTCACAATCTGGCATTGATTGCGCCTGGCCACCTGCTGGTTGTCCGTTGCCCGAACGGGATAATGGGCCCTGTGTAAAACATTGTTGATTTGGCCCAAGTATGATGTATGACCCGAACCCCGTTCGGTATGAATATCTCACTAGGCCTACTTATCATAGGATAGTGGACTCGTTGTTTGGGCTGGATATCCCGGGCTTTTAATCCGGGTATTGGGCTTCCGGGCCAATATCCCAACAATATCCATGAGCATTTATATAATTATTTTCAAAACAGAAACGGAGGAAGCACGAACCACGTCTTCTGTCCTAGATATCCCCGAAGCAACGAGCATCGGTAGCAAGCTTGAACTTCTACCTGAAACTATGAGGTGGCCGCCCCCGTGAAGGGGAGGTCAGTCCTTTGAAGCATTTGCAAAGTACAATGACAACTACACTGAATATAATCAATGTTTCAATTTCTAAGACCCTCAATCTAGGGTGATATTATATTATAGGCCATAACCCTCGGTTACCCTGTTTGAAAACATACTTACTTTATATAAAGTCAAATAGACGGCCCGTGGGCCCATATTCGTTTAGAATTTACCATTTACATTCCCCGTGACCTCAAGCCACAACAACCCCATAGGGTTTCATCAAACCCCGATTGCATAGGAAGGGCTCGACCCAACTACATTTCTATACAATCCTTTAACTCATTTCAACACGTCACGATTGCATGGCAAAGGCTCGGCCCAACTACGTTTCCATACAACCCACAATTTCATGACAAGGGCACGACCCAACTACGTTTCGATGAAGATCACAAATACATGGCAAGGGCTCGGCCCAACTACGTTTCCATGCTAATCACGATTACATGGAAAGGGCTCGGCCCAACTACATTTCCATATAATCCTAGAGTCCGGCTCTAATTTATTATCATAATCCAATTCTCAAGCAAATCCTATGCCTAGAATCCATTCACTTGGGTGGCCTTTAAACCTACCCCTATCATACCTTAGAGCTCGTATAATTCAACCTTAAAGTATCTCTTAAGACTACTTAAGGCATCACTATTCACAATCCAATCCCTTAGGATTAATACCATTATTATTCGTATTAAATTCTCGACTAGTATTTCAATACTAGTCGGATAATCTTAGAACAACCAAGTACTTAATTCATAGTCAAACATTTCATTTCAATGGATACACCAATCAAAAGTATAGTTTAATCTTAATATAAAAAATCACTTTTATCCATTCATGAATTTCATACATGAAGTAAAAGTATATTTTATCACAATACTTCACAATTAATTCCATTATCATGCCATCATATTCATAACGCATAATCATACACAATTTCTCTAAATTTGTATATCATGCTTCATTTACTCATATGCACTAGTATTAATAATTAATAATCCATGAAAGTCACATTTAATACCTTAGGTAATCTTATTAAATTAACCCAACAATTATAAGCAATATAGTCAGCCATCCTCACCTTGAATGAGCTTTAATAGGTTCTACCCTTCTCGGTTGAACTCCGGCGAAACTCCAGCGAACTCCAGCAATAATCCGGCGAAACTCTGGCGATAGTTAGGAACACCGTAATCAAGCTCCTAACAAGGTTTTATCATCACAAAACCCATATCAAAACAAATAATCCCTAAAAGGTTATTTTCCGGCGAACTGGTCACTATGGCTTCTAAGTCCGTTCTTGGACCTAGAACTACCTTCCAACCCCTAATTCTACACTTCTAAACATGTAGAACAATCCTAGGGGTCCTCAATATGATATATAAGTCATATGATGAATAAGAAGTAAAGGAAAAGTTATTATAAGGTCATTACCTTAATCCTTCACACTTTTCCCTAGTTTTTTCCTTCTTAAATCTTCCTCCTTGGACCTCTATTGCTTGAGCTCGAATTTGCAGATATGGAGGATGATATTTTGAGCTTCTCTCTCACTTCTTGGATGGCTGGGTCGAGCTAGGTGATTGGAGGGGAGAGGAGATGCTCACTTTTGTCTCAAATGACAAATGAGTGAGGGTGGGGGTCCTCCATGGTACTTTTGATGCCAAATGCATCTCCTCCACATTTTCCTTAGTCAACTCCAGACCCCTCACATTAATTTGAGCACACAAAAACGTGGGGTGGCCCCCACTCATGTGGGAGGTCATCCCTTTGTGTCCCATTGTTCCTAAAAAGGTGGAATCTCCCACCCCAGGAGCCCCCACCCCGACCCCATAGGATGTTGGGGAGGTTAGTAACGGTGACTCAATCAGCAGAATGGCAGTAGGCCCTTACACCCGTGCGCACCAGAGGCCCAGCCTTATTTCAGGTTCTGTGACCTCCACCCGGTCGCTGCGGGGATTCGAACCTTAGTCCATTGTTCCAAATCTCCCATCACTCGACCAACTGAGTTACCCGTGCAGGTTTTTTCCGTGAGAGAGAGCCACCGAGGTCATCCCTTTGTGTCCCAATCTATACAATCGGTCCCGAAAGTTGTATTTTTCGGACTATTTTAATTATATTTTATTTTATCGGGCCAAATAAAATATATCACACATTCCTAATCATTATAGTACTTTAGAATAGATGTACATTCCCCAACTTTAATTTAGGAGTCTCCGAAATTCATTTCAGGCTGTTATCCGATAAATTACCAATACCGGTAATTGGGCTTCGTTTGGCCAACGGGTCAACTCTATGCCTTTTCTATGGCCCAACTAAAATGTACACCACCATATACATATTATCTAGTCCAAGATGAACATCATATGAGGTTCTGGAATTATCGGGCGTTCTCCGTTCCCGGTATGGGTCCTGCGTGCGATTCACTATTCACGCAAAAGAAATAACAACAATTTACAACTTCACAATTTCATAATTCATTCTTCAAGGTTTATTATATGATTTACTCAAAATTAAAATATGTTTGGGGATGGTGTTACAATTACTATCTATTTATCTTATTTCTATTACATTAAACATGTGTAAGCTGCTACTGCTTAGTGTGAAAGTAACATACTTTCACCATTTGCAAGGAGTAATATAGCTCTATAACAGACTTTAATTCTTAGAAGTTACATGCTTATATACTTTTAAACATGTTTGTGAGTTTGGACTTTGGAGACTTGGAGTTGCTGCACTACTTCATATCTAAGTTACAAGTTACAACATTCTGTCTTCATTCAGTTTTTGGGGCTTATTTCATTTTGTTTTTTAAAGTTAGTAGCAGTATGTTTTGTTTTTTGCAAAACTGAAGTTTCATAATTTGATTTGCTATGATTTGAAACCACAATGCAGTTTGTTTTTGATGCAGTACCTTTTCTATAGGTGTGTAATATGGTCTATGGTTGTAGTTTATATATTTTTATGATATTCTTCGCTGGCAAGAGTTCAAGACCACAAATAAAGTCTGCTAGTTTGTAGTATGCACCAGGGAAATAAACATTTATATGCTAATATTGATAAATGAATTAAACATTTACTACGCACATTTGCACATCAGATTATTATTCGAAATAAAAGTCTATGATATTATGTCTTTGTTTTAAAAACTGGGTCAATTTGGGTCAAAACCGGACTGGACCGGAAAATTCAGGTCCGGGTCGGTCTGAACCGGTTAGTAATAGGTCCGGTCTTCAGTCCTCATAAATTTAAGATTCCGGTTTCGGTCCTAACCGGTTCCGGTCCTAATCGGTTCCGGTCCAGTCCGGTCCGGTTTTGGACCAGTATACACCCCTACTGATGACGAGGCGAAGATGGGCCATTCGTCATATGGAGGTGATGGTCGCCATTCAAGAAGGGATGGAGAGCCTGATCGCTAGCTCAAGACACTCAGCGCTGAGGAAGCCGATCTTAAGAAAGAGCATCGCGCCATAGCCGAGGGGCCGGTCGTGAGGTGAGGACGACGACGATGAGGAGCCGGTCCGATAATATGATGACGGGGCGATGATGAGCCGATCGTCATGTAGGAGCGACAGTCACCATCCTGGAAGGGAATGGCAAGCCCGGTCGCTTGATCAAGACTTCGGCGCTGAGGAGCCGGTCTTGATGTAGATAATCACGTTGTAGCCGATGGGACGGTCGTGATATGAGGATGTCGGCGCTGATGGGCCGATCATTATATAAAGGCGATGGTCCCCATCCTGGAAGGAATGGAGATCCCGATCATTAGCTCAAGACACTCGACGCTTAGGAAGCTGGTCTTGAGATAGATCATCAAGTCGAGGCTGTGGGGCCGGTCGTGATGTGAGGACAACGGCGATGATGAGCTGGTCCTAAGATGAAGGACAGGGCTTTGGCGCCTGTGAGAAGATGAGGACGTCGCTGAGAAGCCGGTCCGATTTGCATGTATGGTCTTGCTTCGTCCATAATGCATGGTATTTGCCTGATATGTACTTAGCCAAATTTGTGACTTTGATTGTGGGGATTTCGCTCGAGGTCGGCGAGTGCGCGGTCCGTCGGCTTCCCTCTTTTTTTGACTTCCTCTTTACTTCTTTGAGCGAGGAGTGCGGGATCCTTGTTTCAGGTTCGGCTGAGGGGGTTTGCTATTCCCTCGGCCGATAGGGAGTCCGGGGGGATTTATTAGTCCCCCTAGTGTAGGATTTTCCCTAATCTTGGGGGTCCCCTCGTCTATTTACGACGCGGGGCTAGACTTTTGGCTAGTTTCTGACGGATGCCGTTTCCCAACCCCAAGTGTGGAGATTTTGTCACCTCGGACTTCTTTCAGGCTTGCCGCCCTGCGTATTACGTGCGGACGACGCGGTGAGCTTCTCATTTCAAGACGTGGGCCATTTTGCGGGCCTCCCGTACTGAGACATTGTCAGCCATACCTGAGCGTTTCACCTCTAAGGGGCCGACACGATGTGTTGTGTTGTGTAGCATCCTTCACTTAAATTTACAAAAATAAGTGAACCATAATAGGTGCGTTGTTCATGGCAACGGCTTTTGGGCAGTGCGATTAGCGTCTCGGAGATTGAGGTGTATCGTTTACTGCTTTTAGGCATAATGTCGTGTGTGACCTATAGCGGCTCTCATTTTTAGATGCCCGAGTCACCAAATAAAGGTGACTGGGGTAGGTCGAGGGACCTAAATATAATCCGAATAATCAAATAAAGATGTTCGGTAGACCAGAGCTCGGGTTGCACCATTTGTGGATTTTCACCGGCTAGAAAGTAGTGATAGTAATAATAGTAGCAAAACTATTTGGCTCCATATTTAATACATAAGTAGGAGAAAATTAGGTGGCACTTAGCTTTTTGGAATTGGGCTGAAGTAATGGGAAATAACACTACCAGTATCAAGATAAAATGAGGAATAGAAAAATCTATTGTATGGACATATTATTGCATCCAATAGATGCAATAATCTGAAACACATATCCTAACTTGTTGGAGCAATACAAAAATGAGGAATTTCTCAAGTGTAGAGCGATCTTGGCCTCAACTTATTGAAATTTTTGATAAATTTAATGACTGTTCTTTCCTCGCTCCCAGGTAATATTATAAAAATACTACTATCCTTATTTACTTACAAAATAAAATCTTAAATAAATTTAATATTTAAATTAAGTCTACTGAACTTTTATAACTACAGGTGAAGAAATAGAATATTTAATTTGTGATTTTATAGACAAGTCAGATGTAGTTGAAACAGAAACATTTGAGGCGTTGACACCAGAGTTTCTAAATTCCTTAAGAACATCAGGTCTCCAAAATCAGTGTTGGAAAAATGTGTTAAAATTGCATTAAATGGTAAATTTGGGCAGTAATTTAGGTGGAGTCCTGTTAGAACATATTTTATAGTGTTCAATTTAATTGTATTAATTTTTGTCTATTAGATTTAATTAGTGGGCTTTGTAATTCATTAAAAGCCATTTAATTGTTAATTCGGCCCATCCTTATGTAATTAGGTGTTCGATTAACCTCGCCTATATAAAGGGTCATAGGTCAATCGTACAACCTGCCGATCACTAGCCGCAACATTCATTATTATTAACCTATTATTCTGTAGCGGAAGAATAGATCGAAAAGCTTCATAGAATACTTTGTACTGTTCATCATCATTGTCAAGTATTGTATGAAAGTTGTTTTACTCTGTCAATATTATTGTGTTCATCGTATGATTGTCGTTGAGATTCAATTAACAATTGGTATCAAAGTATAGCATGTATCTGATTGATTACATCTGCAAAGTTTCGTTTCACATATGCCATTAGCGAAGAAATTCAGTTTGCGTATTCTTATTTTTTTGAGAGGTAGAGGTGAATAACTGCAAATCTTATCCATAAGAATTGTTCAATAATTGATTTGATCAAAATCGAATGATTTGATCGTTTGTAGTTCTTGATTTGTTCTGTACAAAGTTTGTATATTTTAGGGCCCGCAACTGCTTCGGTGATTCTGAAGAAGAGAAAGAACAAAATCCACCCTCACCCCGAAGAACTTGCAACAGTTCACACCTGAAGTGCTACCCCTGATATCTCTTACGAAAACTACCCCCAAAGACCTGACTTGAAATCCACATAGCCCGAGATCCTTCAGCACGAAGGGAAAAAATATAGCCCTGGTGCCAAAATAAAATTAAAAAAACAAAATTGTCTTTGGAGACCAGCAAAATTTTCTGCAGGTCGCCCGCACAAGGGGGTTACGAATTTTTGATTTTGAACTATAAGCATGTTGCCCTCTTCTCATTCTCACTTTGCTAATAAGGAAGGAGTGTTCCATATATGTGGATCGTTGCGCTTACCGCTACACTAAAAGCAATCGTTGATAGTGAAGCACGCTCTTCCCCCTTTATAGCACAAGCGAAGCGCCACGCGGTCCGATTGCACCGGCAGGCTGGCTGTTGCTGGCACCGCATACCCGCGGCCCAACAATCTCCCCCCAGCACCTGCCAGCCTACAACTGCGCAACATGCTGTTGCCGGGGGTCGAACCTGTGACCTTGGCTCTGATACCACTTGTGGATCGTTGCGCTTACCGCTACACTAAAAGCAATCGCTGATAGTGAAGCACGCTCCTCCCCCTTTATAGCACAAGCGAAGCACCACGTGGTCCGATTGCACCGACAGGCTGGCTGTTGCTGGCACCGCATACCCGCGGCCCAACAATATATATAGACAAATTAGTTTTTATTATACTACTTTTAATGACAATTATGCTACTAGACAAATTCCTCAATCTGATAACTATATTGCCCTCGCTCCTCCTGAAAATCAAACTGTGTTTAATGAGGAGGAAGCCTCGATTTCAAAGGTCTCTCAACCATATTTTCCTACAATAATCAAGAAAATGGTTGATCTCCATTCTTCTTTTGAAGAAGAATGATAAAAGTTCAAAACTGAAAAGGAAAATCTTTTGAAGAAAATTACAGAATTAACTAATAAATCCTCTCAAGGCACGGACTCTCTTGTTAATTCTATTTTTGAAAAGAATAAAAAGAAAAATCATTTTCAAGAAAAAAGGGACTCTACCTCATCTCCTGTGACTAAAGGCAATTTTTTAAAACTTCCTTCTCAACTGGCTTCTGAGGAAAATGGCTCATCCTCTTTCTCTCATTTTGGAAAACCCAAAGGTAATGTTCTTAATAAACGCCAAGAGAAGAGGATGGCCTTGATTTTCAAACAAACTCAAAAGGAGGCTGCAAGACTCAAAATGTTTTTTGAAAAATCAAAATATATTTTCACCAAGTCTCGTAGTACTTTCAAGGACACTCATTTAGGTTATGTGAGATAGTCACCTAGTTCTTTCACATACAAGTCTTATAAATCTTCTACTGATAGTTGTACTCATGTGAAAACTCATTCTAGTGCTTCTGGGGTAGTCTAATACTTCAAGACATCATTGTGATGTGAGTGATGGGAAGTCTAAACAGAAAAGAAGTAAAGCTTCTACCTATGATGTTGGTGATGATTTTCAACTCAGATGTCCCCTCAAGGTTTATTCAGTCAAACATTTCAAACATCTATCAAGGGAGAAAATCTTTACTTCTCAAACTTCTATTCCATCATTCACCTGCGCTGAAACTGTTATTGTTCAAAAATGGAGTCCTAAATCAGAATTACAGTCATATAGCTCTCCAAAAGCTTCAAAAGAGACTAGTTTAGTAACAAAAATAAAACAAAAATTTTAAAAGTTATGTTATGCGAGAAAGGACGGGCGACCCATCCTTAAATGGGTACCAATGGTTTCTTAATCATTTGCAGGTGCCCCTCATGTGTGGTACCTGATATGATTGCTCCACACACATGATGGGAAATTGAGCTGCTGAGCAATGACCTGCGAGAATCTCCATAAGGCTCATTTATTATAGATGTATGCCGATGATTGGATGGAAGTCCTGATGTTGCAACATAGAAATCACCAACATTTCAGACCATTGCTTTAGAGCTCATCTCTATAGTGATGATAACGTGCGTGCGTCTACGCGACCTCGGGGGGCTACAGTTTTTCTATGCATATCATTGTGATCATGCCATAACGACCAGAGTGACATCTACTTCAGATGCTTCACAATGATCGGCCAAAAGTCCTGTTACAGCTGTAACACTTCTATCATTATATACAGGGCACACATTAGTGTTTACATTGATGTTGTGATAATGAAGCACCGCAATGTATCCGAAATTTTGTTTTGTTTTGCAGAATGAAAGGACAAATATAGGCATGATGTCCTGATTCATCGGATCGCCATGAAGGCGAGAGCGGTCCAAACACGTCCACACGTTCAGAGATCTTTCTCAGACACTTCTTTCCTCCAACACAAACATCTGCCCACATCTGTCCACTCAGCTTCAAATCAAATGGTCAACATATACTCACGACTCAAGTGACCATACAATCATCATTCTGCCTTGTGTCACCGACAAGTTCTCCACAAAAGCATTGACATCAAATAGTCAAAAGACTACATTCTGGAGGAGACAGAGGTCGGATAGTCAAGAACTAAAGATGAATCCCGTGAGCGCCTGGTACTCATAAGAACAATCATTCTAGAGGCGCCATAGGACTTCACTCAAGCTGATCAAGAGAAACATCTGAAAGGCAAGGATTACAAGAAAGATTTTTAAGAATCCCTCAATCCTGGTATCAAAGAACAAATTCTCAAGATTAACACAAAGGAGGAGATTGTTAGGACTTCTTCACAAAGCCTTCTCGAGAAAACAAAAGAAGTTGAACTGCACTGAAGATCAAGACAAAGATAACCCATGCTCCATTGCAAATTGAACACAAAGGGGGAGGTTATTGTTAGAACATATTTTATTGTGTTCAACTTAATTGTATTTATCTTTGTCTATTAGATGTAATTAGTGGGATTTGTAATTAATTAGGGGCCATTTAATTGTTAATTCTCCCCATCCTTATGTAATTAGGTGTTCGATTAACCTCGCCTATATAAAGGGTCATTGGTCAATCGTACAACATACTGATCACTAGCCGCACCATTCATTATTATTAGCCCATTATTCTGTAGCGGAAGAGTAGATTGAAGAGTTTCGTAGAATACTCTGTACTGTTCATTCATCATCATTGTCAAGTATTCTATGAAAGTTGTTTTAATCTGTCAATATTATTGTGTTCATTGTATGATTGTCGTTGAGATTCAATTAACATGTCCACTTCCGATTTGATTCGGATCAAAGTGGTTTCACATTCCCCTTGTTAAGGGCTTCAATTCAATATGTGGTACACTCAAAACGGATAATGGGTGAATGACAAATTGATTCTCGAAGTTCACTCGTTGAAGTGAAAAAACTGGAAAAATTGGTGGGTTTCTAGTGTGATTTATCTCACACCGGAACACCCAAGTGATTTTCACCCCTGCACATAGATTACTTATCCTCTTTGAAGGAGTTAAGATTCCTAGATGGAAAGACTCTTTTCACACACAAGGGGGTGCCGATCAAATCCCAAAAATGGAGAAGAAAAATCGCGACTTGCGGACACGTATGTCGTCCAAAAATCTATCTTTCAAAGTTACGATTTAATTTTTCTTTCTTCCCGTAATGTTCCTAATTTTTTCCAAGCTGGCAGAATCGCTTCAATTATGTTCGCATCAGAACCTATTCAGTTCTACTCGGATCAGAAGGACACGTCTGACCTGGTCGCACCAGAACTGCTCTGAGGTGTTGCATCTTTTATTGTCTAACATTATTCTGCTTTAATGCGTCTTTAAATGGACAGTTTTTCTTCATATTAATGCCTAATGTTCTGGTAATTTATTTCCAATGTTTAGGTCCATTAAATTTCAGTTAACACACAACGAATTCATCCATATATATATAGCTGGCAGGTGATTTGCAACAACACACGTCCAACACGAAACTGAACACAATTTGCACGTATTTCTTCAGCTAAAACACCTCTAGTTCCCTGAAAAATTCCTTAGTGTTCTAGCTTTGTTCCCATTCGTCGGAACAACCGATTGTGTGCTCAAACAGTTGTTCGCAGTCAGCGTATCCTAAGAACCTATTGTTGCAACGCTCCTAGCACCGTGGGAGGCAACGAGTACGTTTTAAGGAAAATGTACGTAGCACAAGCTTTGACTTTTTTGTTTCATCTTCTTTTTGTTTCTTTCTTGGCTATTTTAACAAACTAATTTCACTGTTTTTCCGAAATTCACCCAACAATCATAAGATACGGCTTAAGGTTGGGACTCCAGTAATGTTGCTAGGAAATATAGACCAGTCAGAAGGACAATGTAAGGAAGTAGATTGATTGTCACAAGACTTGGAAATCATATCATTGGAGCAAAAATCATGTTTGAAAGCAATAGTGGAGATGAGATTTACATACCTCAAATGTGTATATACCCTTCTCAATCACCATGACCTTCTTATCAGAAGATAATTTCCTATAATGATCTCATATGCTATGACAATCAATAAATCTCAAGGACACTCACTGAAAAGAGTTGGATTATACCTGCATGGACATGTTTTTAGTCATAAACAATTGTATGTGACATTATCGAGAGTTCAGAGCAAAAATGAATTGAAGATTTTATAATATATAATAAGGATGGAAAATCAGTAGACACTATTACAATGTTGTATTCAAATAGATTTTCCAAAATTTCTAACACATATGTTTAATATTTTACTTTTAGTATTTGATTTTTTAACTTACACTATGATATTGACATATTGTACTCATTTTTTAGAACAATGCCAATTTTTTGAAATTTGTTTCCTTTTCTAATTAATGAGATCATGATTACAAATATATTCATCGATTATTTCTCGTGCGTATGCACGAGTACTGTACTAATTCGGTTAAAAATAAATGATTGGGATGAATTTTGTTCGTTGAGAGTATCAAACTAATGCCTTTCTAACTATAAGAACCTTGGGTTCCATTTGTTATTTACTAATTTTACTTGCGTATGACACACGAAATAGGCTAATAACAATAGGAAAAATTGAAAATAATAATCCCAACTATTGTTGGTCCGCTAATAATAATTTCAACTATTGATTAGTTTTGTATAATCCCAACTATATGGACCATCCACCAATAGTGGTCCATGACCGGTTATTACCTGCTATGACATGTCAATTTTAATAGAAATTAAGCTTATTCTATAATCCCAACTAGCAACTCAATTTTTTTTACAAAAAGAAGAAATAATTATTTAAATTCAGATTTTAAATTTGGAAATAATTTTAACTGAATATTAAAACGTGTAGCATTTTGGAAATAAAAAATTTTACATTTCATTTTTTATTATTATTCTCAGATTTTTTTATAAATAGTCGTTTTTGAATTCTTTTACATTTCACGTTATTTATTAATTTTTAACTACTTTAAAATGATTTAATATTTTAGGATGATTAGCTTTTGATTTTTTTTATATTTTGAAAAAGTATTAGTATTTTTATCCTTTTCACTTTCTTAATTTTGAAAATCAGAGTTTTCATTTTTAATTTAAATTTGTAATTAATTTGAATTTCATTTATCCTTTAAAGTTTTTATATTGACCTTTTAAAATATCTTGCATGTTGTGTAATTTTAATTTTGAAATTCATATAAGTTTTTCCATATTCTATAATTATATATTTTATATTCTTTAATTCTAAAAGCTATCTAAAAAAGTTAATCAAGTAAAATTAAATTTTTATAATCTTTTTTACCCGTTCTATTTATTTATGGAAATTTTTAATTTAATTTTTTTGGATCCATCAAAAGTTGACAGATGATAGTTCGGATTATTATAATCTGATATTTATGTTTTAATTGACTCAACCGATAGCCGGTCACGTCGGACCATTATTGGCGAAAGATCCTTAAAATTGAGATTATTCTAAAATAATTGATAATTGGGATTATAATGAACGGATCCCAATAATTGAAATTGTTACTATCAAGTTTTTCATAAGAATCTTTTGGAAAGGGGCCGGGCCGGTTCGGTTTATTAGGTTATATAGATCATTAGAATATACTTCAAGTAAGGATATTTCTGCAAATAATTGACAAATAAAACAAAGACACGAGAAAAAGAGTGGTGATGCTTTCTCGCCCGTCAGTCCGTCACCTTCTTAAAACTTAACCGCTTCTCTTCTCCTCCCTTTATTTACCCGCCGGGAAATCTCATCCTTCTCCGTCGATTCAGCGAATGCAAACTCACCTCAATCCAGTTTTAGTCCCACAAAATGTCTGTGATTCCATCGACGTCCCTCTCAATGTCTTTCAAACCCTACTGGAAGAGCCCCAAGCCTTTACTTGTCCCCAATACACTGAATACAAATATTTTCCGGTCGCATGTTCTAGAGCTCTCCAGAAAACCTAGAGGAGGCGGCGCCTCCTTAGTGGCCGTTGCATGCTCTACTTCTTCTCCCCTGTTTGGAAAGGTTGGATTGCACAGAAGAGAAGGCAATTTATCTTTACTGTGGTTCGGAAATTACAATAGAACTGTGGCCATAGAAGTCGAAAAAAAGGAAGACACTTCCAATGCCATCTCTGCATTGCTCCCCCTTGTTGTAGCTCTCACTGCAGTCGCTGCCCTTTCTCAGCCTTCCACTTTTTCCTGGTATATATATTTAAGTTTGTTTACCCTGAATCTGAAAGGACTGATATTTGTTGAAACTCATTTTCTTATTGTTACTTTTCTATTTGATATTTGAGTTTACACTGGCATTGGTTGCAATCTATGGGGGAACTATTTATGGTTAGATTATGGATATGTTTATACTTCATTCACTTGAGATCTTATTCTGGCTGGAGTCACTCATTCACGCACTGGATACGATGAATTGATGCTTGATTAAGTTCTTTTAATTGTTGACTTTTGTATTTGGTAAGAACTTGCAGGGTGTCAAAGGAATTGTATGCCCCTGCACTTGGTGGAATCATGTTTTCTATAGGAATCAGACTTTCCATTGATGATTTTGCTCTTGCTGTTAAAAGGTTGAAATTCCTCAATCTTACAGATTTCTTAATTTCTTCTTCTTGTAATGTTTAGGGTCCTTTTAGAACTGGGAAAGTGCTAGGCAAAGAAAGAAAGAGAGAAAATATGGGGAAAAGAAAACATTGGTTCAAACTAGATCAATTGCTTTTAGCTGTGTTCAAACTCATTTAATCTATTTCTTTCAATTATATAAAGACTAATAAATCTAAACATATGTCAAAAACATATGTCATAAACTACTTTTTGCTGTGTTCAAACTCGGTAAATTTCTTTTCGCTGTGTTCAAACTCATTTAATTTATTTCTTTCAATTATATAAAGACTAATAAATCTAAACATATGTCAAAAACATGTGTCATAAACTACTTTTTGCTGTGTTCAAACTGGATAAATTTCTTTTGCTGTGTTCAAACTCATTTAATCTATTTCTTTCATTTGTATAAAGACTAAGAGATCTAGACATATGTCAAAAACAAAATAATAACATTGATTGGCACCTGCAGTATATTCCAGGATCCTAATGTACGTCTAGGCTATGTTTGGATTTTAAAACTAGAAAATGCTAGGGAAAAGAAAGATAATTCTAAGAATGTTACTCCCTCCGCCCCGGAAAATTAGTCCCACTTTGACTTGGATCGGAGTTTAAGAAAGTGGGAATACAGTGGAAATGTATGGTTGTGGTTGAGTAAGAAAAAGGTAAATGAATGTTAGCCACACAAAACTTTCCAAAAAGGGAAATGGGAACAATTTTTTGGGACGGCCCAAAAAGGAAAATGGGACTTATTTTATGGGACGGAGGGAGTATTATCTTCTGTTTGGGTTTACCTCAGAAAATGCAAAGTAAACCAAAATCATTAATGGTTAGTTTTTTACATATGCTTAGATTGCTTAGTATTTATACGACAGGAATAAATAAACAAAAATGAGCTTAATCACTGTTGTGTTTGAAAGTGTTTTATTTCTCAACATTTTTCTTACCAAGTTTCTTCTATATTTTCCCCTGCACTATCTTTCCCTAGCATTTTATGTCTTCCGAACTGATCCTTAATGTCTTATGTGTTGAATTTGATCATTGAATTCTTTTTAACTTTGTTGGTTGCAGACCTATTCCATTATCTATTGGATTTACTGCTCAGTATATTTCAAAGCCGTTGCTTGGTGTGCTGATGGCACGGGCTTTACATATTCCTACAATGTTCTATCCTGGATTTGTTCTCATGTCGTGTGTTGCTGGAGCTCAATTATCGAGCTATGCAAGCTTCTTGAGCAAAAGTGATGTAGCGCTCAGTATACTCTTGACCAGCTCAACCACCATTGCATCAGTTCTCATCACACCCGTTTTGACGGGCCTTCTCATTGGCTCTGTTGTTCCCATTGATGCAATTGCCATGTCAAAGTCAATATTGCAGGTATTATGAAAAGGGAGTGAATAACAACCCATTTGCTAAGGCTCAAGCTGGCCAAAGCTTGTGAACTTGGTAAACTCTGGCTCTTAATTGGCTCTCTTTGCTGAATTGTCTTAAAAAATATATAATATTTAAAATATGCAAGTCAAGCAAATATAAGAAACTAATTCCTAAAACGGAAGGTAGAAATGTAGAATGGTCACTTTTTCCTGGCATTTTAGTAATAACATGCGACTCCAGTACTACTTTCTGTAATTATCAGCCGAGTAAGCCAGCACAGCGGAATAAATATTTTTTTGTGAAAATATTTGGAAAGGTATTCCAATCGGGCTCTAAATTAGTTTTTTTATGTTTTGGTCCCTTTCTTAATTTGCAGGTTGTTCTTGTACCTGTGACGCTGGGCCTAGTTTTGAACACCTATGCAAAACCAGTTGTGTCGGTTATTCAACCTATAATGCCATTCATTGCAATGGCATGCACCTCAATGTGTATTGGCAGCCCACTTGCAATAAACCGTGCTCATATTCTTTCTACCCAAGGTCTAAAATTGGTCGGCCCTGTCTTGGGTTTTCACACAGCAGCGTTTATCTTGGGATATTGGATTTCGAAATTTCCAAGTTTTAGGTAAATGAAATATTGAATATATTTTCTTGCCACATGCTCTTTGTTATAAATATGCATGAGCAATACGATAAAAACTTCATGCTAGGCAGAGTGAGTAGTTGGAGATCAATTTGGGTTAAGTAGGATGTAGGTGGAACTAGGAGAGGTTTAGCTGTCTGGGTGGGAAAATTAGCTCTGTAATGTTATATGAACAAGCTCGGCTTGTGCTAGAGCTAACTCGGCTCACCAATGCTTGGGATTGACTCATTCAGTAGACAAAATGAGTCGAGCTCAGTTTTATTCTTCATTCATAGAAGAGTCTATGCAGCTTGGCTTGAAAACTCGACTTGACTCATAATTGGGGCATAAGTGTCAGTTCACTTCCACTGATATTCAACACCTACTTGTGGCTCATAAGCTTGGCTAGATAAGGTTTGAGCTTGATCTCAAAACCTTAACTAACTGCTCTCCATTGAGGCTCAAGCTCGAATATGTGGTACTTGGGTTCAGCTCTGCTCTAATCATTATGCTGTATGCGGTTATTTGGTCATATCCTTGACTAATGTTATAAAAAAGTTATGGGTGCCCGCTAAGAGACAGAGTAGGGCTTAGCATTATCAGGGATAATCGGGGTTAAATTGGGTGTGCTAAAAAGTATTCTTAATTTGGGTCTCAGGCTTGTATATTAGACCCAAATATATATTACTCAAATCTAGTACAAGACAGGTGTGTTTTTTTGCGAGTTCAAAATGGATGTATTGAACTCATTACATTTTTTCAGCCCACGCAGTACTGCACAAATTGGCCTAAACCGACTCTCAAATGGACTGCCCAAATTCCTAAGTGGGTGATGTCCCACAAACCACAATGAGAATAACATATGTTGTCCTTAGAGTGCTGTTTGTGTCAATTTTGCAACACTATATAAATATATAACATTGATGATTATTATAGGTTTGATGAAGGAACATGCAGGACAATTGCATTATGCACAGGGATGCAAAGCTCAACATTGGCAGGCCTTCTCGCAACTCAGTTCCTAGAGAGCACTCAAGCAGTACCCTCTGCCTGCTCTGGGGTCACAATGGCTATTATGGGCCTCTGTCTCGCCTCTTTCTGGGGAAGTGGGCATCGAATCAGAGACTTGCCCTCTCTGCTCACTCGGGCCAAGCCTTTTCATCCGAAAACTAATTAATAGTGAGCAGCATATGTAGATTATCTAAAGTTTACAGGAGCAAAATTATATATCAAAAATTAATTTCAAACAGCTTATAGCTTGTAAATACGCTTGAGCAGAACATGTTGGACAATAGTTAAACATGCAGAAGGTTGATTGATTGGTTGATCTATAAGTTCATTTTGTGATGCTTGTATTAGGGGTGTAAACGAGCCGAGCCGAGCCCGAACATCGGTATGCTTGAGTTTGAGCTTGATAAGAATTCACGAGCTCGAGCTCGATCTCGAACTTGGACGAGTTAAATAATCCGGGCTCGAACTCGAGCCGAGCTCAGCTCGAGCTCCACTCGAGCTCAATTCGAGCTCTGTTCGAGCTTGATTGCTAATTATTTTTATAGGTTTGAAGTCAAATAAGATGCTTGAACTCGAGCTAAAAATATAATATGTGTACTTATTCATTCTCATTTTTAGTTTATATCTTCTTAATTGACACTTTTATTCTTTATTTTACTGTCAATAAATATTACGGGTACATATTATAATTATTATAGATTATGATTATAATAGTAATACTACATACATGTTATTATTTTTGTAATTATTACTAGTATAAAATACTTTGTGATAAATATTGAAAATGCAAGTCCTAAATCAGAATACATATTCCAAAAAAGTATATATATAATCATTACATATATAATTATTATATATAAAATATGACACAAAGGCTCGCGAGCCACGAGCCTAAAATAAATAGGCTTGAATTGAGCTTGTTAACTACTCGAGTCGAGTCGAACTCGAGTCGAGCTTAATATGACCGAGCTCGAGTCGAGTCGAACTCGAGTCGAGCTTAATATGACCGAGCTCGAGTCGAGTTTTTCCCGAGCGATCCCTGAGCAGCTTGGCTCATTTACACCTCTACTTGTATGAATAATTTGCATCAGACCATCATAATAGTTCAGTTTTCAATAACATTATTAGTTGCTGTATCCATTTAGAGGTAAACAATAGGTGGTAAATGGTAGGAGTATATATTTTACTTTTCCAAAAAACAAATTAACAAGACAATTTTATGATGTAAGATTTGTAATAAAGAATCAACTAAGACTAAAATTAGTAAGGCGATGTTTGCTTTTTCTCTATTAAGTTCTGTTTAGTTTAAAATGTCTGTGTGTTTAAAATGTGTGTTTGGATTAAGTGATATTTGTATATGAGGCTCTTTATTTTGTGTATTGAGTAAATATTTTGAATTGAGTAAAATAATCAATTTGATATTATTCTTGGGTTATAATGTTAAAGTGAAATTTCATTTACTAACATAAACCTATTCCACACAAATAAAAGATAAAAGGGTTGTTGAGGGTAAGTCCCGTAGATCCGAAAGCCCAACACGAATTTTGGATATATCAGGAATGGCCCAGAATCAAAGCGTGTAAAAAAAAATAAGATCTGAACTAATTAAAACTCGAAAGCTCACTTGTATTAATTAACCAATCTGATCACAAGGAATTTCCCGATCGGTATGTCGGAAACTATGCTTTAATACAAGAAATAAGAGCAAATGATGCTATTCTAGAGCTTGAGTATTGAAATGCTAACCCTTACAATGACTTGAAACCTTCTATTTATATTAATGGAGAGCATGGGCTGCCTCTTGCTGATTGGCCGTTGTGCCACCGACTTGGTCATCCATGCTTCCACTTGCTGATGTCATAGTCTGACATTAATTGCACCTGGCCACTTGCTGGTTGGCCGTTGCTCGAACGGGATGTTGGGCTGTACTGAAGATGCTGTCAATTTGGCCCAAGTATGATATATAGACCGAGCCCCGTTCGGTATGTCTTCTTACTGGGCCAACCTTTATTTGGGCCGAACTCCGTTCGGTATGTCTTCTTACTGGATCTATTCATCATAGAGTGATGGGCCCGTTGCTTGGGCCGGATATCTTGGGCCTCCCCGATCTGGGTATTGGGCTTCTAGGTCAATATCCCAACATAAGTCCCCCACTTCCGATGTCTCGAACGATAGTGAGTGCATTAGGAAGTATATCAATGTTATAATACCCCGAATGGCGATCGGGGTACAGAAGTAATCAGTTCCCCATGCTGTGATTTGACGGCTGCCGCTTCATTTCCCCATTTTCATCATGATAACCGTCGTTTAGTCTTTTCATTAAACACGTGTTTAGCTTAAATGCTTCTTATGACGTGTCGCTTTCTGATTGGTTCTTGACACGGTGGTTTCAAGGCTATAAATTAGCCTTTAACTTCTCAATTCCGGGTTTCGATTCTGCAATTCCTTGACCTTTGTTGTTTCCTCTGCAAATCTTCTCCCAGCTTCTTTCGCTCAGGTAATTCCTCCAAATCCGGATTCCTTATCTTCATTTCTGACTCGACCGAGATGAGCCCCAAACAGCATTCCTCTGATTCGGAGATGGCTTCCCATGGAGATGAGCCCCAAACATCCTTATCTTTATTGTGGACGTTATTACAGTCCCGTTTGCCGGCGGTTCTACTGAAACGGCGACGAATACCAGGGCTGAGGCGGAGGACCTCCCTAGCACTTCTTCTTCCTCCAGTGAAGATTCCGACGACACCAAATCCGAGGACGAAATAGCCTCCATGGCGGCCGGACGCCCCAACGATTGTCCTCGCCATACCCTTGACCTAAAATTGATTAGGGAGAGGCGGCAAAAACTGACCTCCCATAATAGGGCCGAAATTCCGGCCCTTATCCCTGACCCGGTGGATTTCCGTTTGCAAGCTGGGCTTCACCCAATGCGTCATAGGCCCGGAATGACCATAGTTCACTTTGACTCAATTAGGGCCGGCCTTAGGTTTCCGCTACACCCCTTTTACATTTCTTTCTTCAATTTCTACGAAGTTGTACCGGCCCAAATTATGCCGAACTCCTATCGGGCAATGGCGGGTTTTATCTGCCATTGCAAAGATGCCGGCGCCCGACCAACCCTAGAACTCTTCCACCAATTCTTCAAAGTAGCCCCCCAACAAACCCACGGCTATCTGGCCACTAGTGCCCGAACGGGACACATCCTGTTCAAGGGAAACCCAACTTCAATCAAAGGGTGGAAAGACCGTTTTTTCTTCGTGTCTGTCCCGGTCGGCCTAATTCCCCGCAAATGGAATGCCTTCCCCCGCAAGACTCCTGATCCTGTCCTCACCGAAGAAATTTACAAGGACGTGCTTGCTGTGGAGAAGGATAAATGCATGGACATCATGAGTTATCTGACTCCCGAGCGACTTATTACAGCCGGGATAGGTACTGCCCGTTCTCTTGGGTTTACTTGTTTTGATAAACCAAGTGCCATGGTCCGGGCGGTCCTTCCCGTGCGAGAAACGTTCTTTTGTTCTTTTTTCTAGTTTCTCACACGCTAAGGCCGCTCGATACTAACATTGTTCTTTGTCTTTTTTCAGCACCAAACCCAGATCTACCTATGGATGACAGCAGAGTTATCGCAGCCGGTGGGGTCGGTAAACGGAAAAAATCCCGGAAGAACCCCCAACCTACTCCCACCATTATTCCAGCTCAGGATGCTGCCCCTTCTCAACCGCTTCCAGAGCCTCAGCCAATACAGCAGGTCCACCAGGATCAATTCGAGGCCATGCTGGTCGACGACCGGTTCGGCTCTGACCAACTGCATCAATTTTCTCAGCATTTCGACTCCGTACGGGGGGAACCCTCGAATGCAGGTGAGACCCACACAGATCATATTACGGGTCAGGTCGAGCGGATCTCCTTATCTGATCTCGTCCACGAGGTTTTAGAAAGGGCCGGTTCTACCACAAGCCAGATCTGGTCGACCTCCTCTTGGTTTAACAACTTTTCCCTTCCTCAGTTGCCGGTCGAGCAATCTGAAGAATGTCTGGCTTTGACCGCTCTGAAGGTACGTTATCTTTTGCGCTTTGTCTTTATTTTATTCTCTGTAATCAGTACTAACTCTCGATCGGTACTCTGTAGATGGGTTTGTACACCCTTCAGATGCGGGAAGCCCGTCTGGCTAAGGAGCGGGAACTGATTGTCGCCTAATCTTCTGCTGAGCAAAATGCTGCTGCAGCCATCACCTCTCTGGAGGCCGAACGGAGGGCCTTTGCGGAGGAGAAGCAGAGGCTGGATGCTGAGCTTGGTACCCTTCGGGTCCAACTTGCAGCTTCCCAGGCCAAGGTCCTTGCCGCTGAGGCCGCACAGGTTAAATTTGAAGAAATGCCATCCAACATCCCGGACGGTCCTTATGAAGTGAACGTGGATCTGTCCGCCGTCCGGGAAACATTGAAATCCTCTGATGAATTCTCCATCATCAAGGATGATCATGCAAGGGCCCAAATCCCGTTCGCCTTTGGGGCGTACTTGAAGGGTTTCCCCAAGGGTGCTGATCGGCTATCGGCAGGGGTGGCCCTCTTGGACAAGGACCCTGAGGCCAAAAAATGGAACGACTCCATTGTTTCAGACCTCTATGGCAAAATTGGCCAGGTCTTGCTGCGTCCCTTCGTTAATCAGCTTCAAAATAATTTGGGGAGGCCGGTTCAGGCTTCCGATCTTCCCAAAGATGACATCATCCAGGCTCAGTTTGAGAAATTTCTGCGAGCTCAGCAACGAGAAGCCGATCGGGCTGCTGGGAGAGAGCCTGAGCCCCCGTCTGATGATGATGAGGACGAGGACGAAGAGGGAGATGAAATGGCCCCCGGCCAATAATTTATATGTACTTTTTAATTACTTGTTGTAATTTTCTTTTCTCTAAGTAGCTTGTACTTCCCGGTCAGTAGCACCGATGAATAATTTATATGTACTTTTTTGTCTGAAGCTTCGTGTACTGTCTTTTCTGTCTTTAATGCATGATTTACTCGTCATTCGGGATTCGGCCCGTTTTGTAGGACTTAACCAATTTCCTAACTTTATTTCTTGCTCAAATACTCTTAATGCCGTTGATCGCCGTTCGGGCATTAGAAAGTTCTGACAATTTATTAAGGAAAAACCCCTTCTCTCTGGGACTCAGCCGTTCGGGCTTCATACCAATTTTTAGGACTTAGCACATTCTTGCTTCAGATAATTTTTTACAACGTTGATAGCCGGTGGAGCTTCAGATCAATCCTTAGGATAGCTTTTACGACGTTGATAGCCGGTCGAGCTTCAGGTTAACTTTTAGGACTTAGCAGTTTTCTTGGTTTCCTTTGCACCTGGGCTTCTTCATAAATTGGTAGCCGTTCGGGCTTCAGACCAATCCTTAGGACTTAGCCGTTTGATTTCAGATAACCTTTTACAACATCGAAAGCCGGTCGGGCTTCAGGTCAACTTTTAGGACTTAGCCTTTTTTCTAAACAGCAAGTCCATGTGATCTTTGCTAATCCTCTGTGAGCCCGTCCGGGGTACGTGCACAAAAAATGAATCATAAATGCCCCAGATTAATCGTAACCACCCAATGCCACGTGTTGCTCATGGATTAGGGATTTGTGCGGCACTTTCCCTATTTATAGAGAGGTGCTTCCCCTAATTTCTCCTGCTGTTTTCTCATTTTTCTTTCGAGCTTTCTCTCTCTAGAATTCCCAGAATTCCCTTGCATACTCTCAAGCCTTCTCTCTCTAGAATTCCCAGAGTTCCTCCAGCGTTTTTATGTACTACCCCTCTAGCTCAGAATCTGAAGAGATGCCTTTGATCCGCAAAAGCAAAACATCCGCTGGTAACCAGGCCGAAGGCTCTTCGTCCCAAACACCTAATCCCGCCAATCCTCAGGCCAGCAAACATATCGAACAGCCACAGGATGACGGATGTCTATCCGGAGATGACCTCCAAGTCTATAACAAGAGGATGCCCGAGCGGCCACCCCGCATTGCCCTACACTTCAATCGCATACGCAAACACAAACAACGTCTCCCAGAAGATGTCGAACGGCAACTTAGCCAGTTGTTGCCCCCACCAAGGGAATACTACGCCGGATTTATTCGGCACCCTATTAGGCACCGACCGGGGCACGTGCTAGTGCACCTTGACGCTCTGACTGCTGGGCTTCGCTTCCCTCTCCATTCGTTCATAGTGGAGTTTTTACGCCGGGTCTCTGTATTGCCCGCTCAGTTCGTGCCCAGCACCTACCGCATTCTGACAGGCTTCATTATTCGGTGCCACGAGTTGAGGATCACCCCAAGCGTCGATCTGTTCCTTTACCATTACTGCTATCATCCTTACTGGACGACCGGGTACCTGAAGCTGGTAGCTCGTTCTGATCGTCAACTGTTCACAGAGAATGTTACCCCGTTGGCTGACTGGGAGGAGTGTTTTTTGTTCGTTCGGGTAGGTGATTCTCTGCCATTCCCGGATAGGTGGAACGCATACCCCGTTCGGGATTCCCTGCCCAGGGTGGATGCCGTTCTTCGCTCTCAAGCTGAGTCTTTGCGGATGGGCGGAACCCGAAGTCTTCGGAGTTTCGTCACTACTTCAAGCATGTTATCTGCTGGAATTGGTAAGCATAGTAGGATTTTAACCCGATCATCCTTCATTCTCACAAATCAGCTTCTTATTTTTTATTCTTCTTTCTTGTAGGTGTGATATCTCCCATATCCGTCCGGCGCTCTATCTCTTCTGTCACCTTGACGGCTTCTTCCGGTAAAGGAAAGGAGAAGATGATAGCCGATCGTGATTCGGTGGAGCAAACCCCTAAGAAGCGTAAAGGGAATGATGGTGATCAACTGATCCCGATCGACCATGTGGTTGATTTGACCGGTCCGGATGTTGAACCCAAAAGATCGGTACCTGCTAAAACCTCAACCCTGGTTCTTACTAACACACCGATCGATGATCGGATGTTTGTTGAGTTTTCAAATATGGGGCCTAGATCAGAGGGGAGGTATCTGTTCGGGCTGATGCCATCTTCTATGTGGTGTCATACTGCGATCAAAGTTCCCCCGAGCTTCACCAACTTGACTCACTAGTCGGATCTTTTCGAAGCAGGTCACCAGGAAGCACTCAAGGTACATTTCATTCCGACCCATGCCTTTCTACTATTCATGTTTTACCTTATCTGACTTTCATTGTAATCTTGTTTTCAGGCTGGCGTGTATTATCACAAGGCCTTTCTTGCCGCTGAGAAGGAGATGAAAGCCCTGGCCAGCGATCGGGATGACGGCCAGGTCCTCCTTTCTGCCGCTCGGAAGTTAGCGGCCGATCTCCAAGAGCAGGCTAAAGAGGGTGAGAAGGCAAAAGCTGCTCTGGCCGAGATGCAGGAGATGTCCCGTCGTCGCGACCGGGAGCTTAAAGAACTCCGGGCCAAGGTGCGGGCTGCTGAATCTGCTGGTGTCAAATTTGATAAGGCTGTTGGTGACCATCTGCCCGAACCCTACACGGTTAATACTTCCCAGATCGCACAACAATCGATAGTGGATTTTCAACGGGGAAAGGGCCTGAACGTCGCTCTGGAGAACACGGCCCGGCAATTCCTGGGTCCTCACCTTGGCCAATTCTTGCGTGAGAGCGAAGATCCCATCAAAGCAGGGATCGACCTCCTGGACAGCACGCCGGAAGGGAAATCTTTTTTGGATGTCCTGACCGAGAAAACTGTGAAGCAAAGTCAGGACCTGCTTCTGGACAGGAACCTTGAATTGATCCTAGAGCATTTCCCCAAGCCGTTCGATCCCGACGAATTAGGCTTTGACGATTTGTTCGGGAATACATATGATCGCATTATGGAGAAAAGGTCCAAGGCAGCGCCTGATGATGCAGTACAGGCAGGGAGCTTTCAGCCTACATCCTCCCCGAACGGCAATCCTCCAGTAGTGTAGCCTTCAACTGTAATTTTTTGCTTCTTTATTCTTCTTGTATATTCCGGCTAGTAATGCCGAAGAATAAACTGGACTTCTTTCCTTTATCTGTTGTCTTTTTTCTATTCTTCCTTTGATTTTTTGTTCACAATCTTTTCTACGTGGCCGAACCTCACTCGGCTCATGTATCTTTATATCTGACACCTTTCCCGAACCCGTTTTGATCCCTTTTCCGTTCGTGACGCACGGGTTCAAAACTCTTAGCTGAGGTGAATCCCTCCAAGCTGTTTTGATCGTGACCACAGGGTCAAACTCTCAGCTGGGACAGGGACTCCCTCCAAACTGTTAACCCGTTCGTCATTCGGTCATCCAGAATGATTCTACACGTTAACAAGCTGAGATGAGGCTATCTCTTTTCAATTGTTCTGACACCTTTCCCGAACCCGTTTTGATCCCCTTTTCCGTTCGTGACGCACGGGTTCAAAACTCTTAGCTGAGGTGAATTCCTCAAAGCCGTTTTGATCGTGACCACAGGGTCAAACTCTCGGCTGGGATAGGGGCTCCCTCCAAACTGCTAACCCGTTCGTCATTCGGTCATCCAGAATGATTCCATGCGTTAACAAGCTGAGGTGAGGCTATCTCCCTTCCTAACCCATAATTCCGATGCATTCCGAACTGTTCTCTCTGGCTCGTATCATCCATATTAGGGGTCTGAGGTAACCCTTTTCGAACTGTAAGCAAGATCACCGAATTTGGGTCATTCCTTACTTATAGCTAAAAGGGCGACTCGCTTCCAAATCAAGTTAATGATTGAGGCGAGATTTTTCAAAACCATAGTTCCGATTCCCCGGGCGACAATCCGTACCTTATCCGAACGTCGCTCGGTTAATCCATATCTTACAGTCTTGACACCATCTCCAAGCCGTTTTGATCCCTTTGCCCGTACGTAAATACAGGGTCGACTTTGGCTAAGTTGACGACTCAGCTCCCTCCAAGCTGTTAACCCGTTCGTCATTCGGTCATCCAGAATGATTCTACGTGTTAACAAGCTGAGGTGAGAATCATTGTCCTTCGAACTCCAGGCCATTTTGATCCCTTCATCAATGCGTAATTACAGGGTCAAAACTCTTGCTGAAATAATGGCTCCCTCCAAACTGCTAATATGTTCGTCATTCGGTTTTCCAGAATCGATTCTCATATTAACCGCTGAGGTGAGACTATCTGAGCGTCAAACTCCAAGCCGTTGGCTGAGAATGACTTTCCTTCCATGCTGTTAACTCGTTCGTCATTCAGTCATCCGGAATGATTGAGTTAACCACGGGCACCGATTTTCTGAGCTTCAATTCTTCAAGCCGTTTTTTATCCCTTTATTCTTACATAAATTTAGGGTCAAAAACTCTCTAAGCTGAGAATTGATTTTCCTTCCATGCTGTTAACCCGTTCGTCATTCGGTCATCCGGAATGATTGAGTAAACCACGGGCACCGATTTTCTGAGCCTCAATTCTTCAAGCCGTTTTTGATCCCTTTATTCTTACATAAATCTAGGGTCAAAAACTCTCTAAGCTGAGAATTGATTTTCCTTCCATGTTGTTAACCCGTTCGTCATTCGGTCATCCGGAATGATCGAGTTAACCATGGGCTGAGTTTGTGTGGAAGTTATGTCTCCCTCTCTATACCTTTTTTAGAGGTGGCAACAACCGTTTTTACTGATAAAATTTCCTTAGATGCTCCACATTCCAAGTTCCTGCCGGTCGGCCTTCGATATTTTGTAGGCCAAACGTTCCTGAAGCATACTTCTTACATACTTGGTAGGGGCCTTCCCAATTTTGTGCCATTTTGCCCCCTTCGAGCGGTTTGCTTTTCTCTCTCTTTCTTAGCACCAGGTCCCCTACCTCGATTGAACGAACTTTAACTTGCTTGTCAAAATATCTTCTCGTGGCTCTGTGATACTCTTCCATTCGTGCCGCTGCCAGATCCCTTCTTTCTTCTATGAAATGCATTTCGGCCCGTAAGTTGTCTTCATTCTGTTCTGGGCTGTAATGCACCGTTCGGTGTGTGGGAACTAGGATCTCCGTTGGTACTTTGGCCTGGAAACCATAGGCAAGGGCAAATGGAGTCTCTCCCGTGGCCGTTCGGGGTGTGGTCCTGTACGTCCATAGAATATAATTCAACTGATCAGGCCACGATGAGGAGTAATCTTCCAGCTTCTTCTTCATACCATCCATGATAGTTCGGTTCATATTTTCTACCTGGCCATTCGCCTGAGGGTATGCCACGGACGCTCTGGAATGCTTGATTCCCCATTTGACCAGGTAGTTCTCAAAATTCCGGCTCACGAACTGCCTTCCATTGTCAGTTACAATCTGTTCAGGGATTCCGAATCAGCAAATGATATTTTTCCAGACAAACTTCTGGCATTTGACATCTGTGATGCTGGCCAGTGGCTCGGCCTCTACCCATTTGGTAAAGTAATCTATCCCCACGATGATATACTTGTTGTTTCCTGGGGCCGTAGGTAGAGGACCTAACAGGTCTATCCCCCATCTTGCGAACGGAAGAGCCACTGTCATTGGGGTGTAGAAAGTGGCAGGCCGTCCGGGGACCGGTGCATATAGTTGGCATACCTTACATTTCCTAGTATGTGCAAAGCAGTCCTGTTGGATAGTCGGCCAATAATACCCTTGCAAGATGATTTTTCTGGCCAGTGTCTTGGGCCCTTGGTGGCTGGAACAGATACCTTCATGAATTTCTTCCATTACAGCTGCCCCTAGATCGGGTGGGAGGCATTTCAGATACGGCCCACCAAATGTCTTTTTGTACAGCTGCCCGTCCACCAATTCGAACATGGAAGCCCTCCTCTGGATGCATTTTATTTGATAAGCAGGATTTTTATCTTGTGGGAGGGTTCCGTCTTTCAGGTAGTTGGTCATATCTACGACCCAGCTCGGGACGGCATAAGATATGGCCTCGATCTGGAGCACCATGATTGCCGGGGTCGCCAAGGTTTCCCGATGGGCAAAACGTTGGATATGAGCCGGGATCTCCTGTGCCCGATCGTCGAACGCTGCATTCTCTAATTTGGAAATGATATCTGCTTCAGTATTTTCAATCCTGGATATTTGATCGAGCACCACCTGTTCAAATTTACGTATCTGCTCCTCAACTATTTCCTTGTAGGCCTTCATCCTCTCTTCTTTGGCCTCAGCAGTGCCGTTTACTTGATGTACCACCAATTGACTGTCCGATCGGACTTTTAACCGATCGGCACCCAGGGCCCTTGCATATTTTAAACCAGCAATGAGAGCCTCATATTCAGCCTCGTTGTTGGTTACCTTGAAGTCAAAATGAATAGAATAATATGCTTTGAACCCTTCGGGCGATGTGATCACAGCTCCAGCTCCACAACCTTTGGCACTAGATGCACCATCCACATACATTTCCCACCAGTTATCCAGCCCGTTGTTCTCTGAATCTTTTTCTGAGGGCCGGGCGGTACATTCTGCAATGAAATCTGCCAGGGCCTGCCCTTTGATAGTAGGCCGGGGTTTGAAATCCACCTCGTATTGCCCGATCAGGAGGCTCCACTTGGTAATGCGTCCACTTGCCATAGGATTTCTCAAGATGGTGGCTAGTGGCTGAGTAGTATACATAGTTACCGGGTGGGTCTGGAAATACGGGGCCAGACGTTTAATGGCAGCTATCAGGGCCAGTACATTTTTCTCTAGCAAGGTGTACCTGGTTTCCGGGCCGTTCAACGCCTTGATTACAAAATAGATTGGCCGTTGAACGCCATCTTCTTCTTTCAACAGTACTGTGTGCTCACGGCCAGGTCAGCTACAGCTAAGTACATATACAGGTGCTCCCCTGGTTCGGGTTTTGTCAAGACCAGAGGGGAAGACAGATACGTTTTGAGATCTTTAAAGGCCGTTTGGCATTCGGCCGTCCATTCAAAAGGGTTGGCTTTCTTCATGATCTGGAAGAACGGGATAGCACGATCGGCCAGTTTAGACAGGAATCTGCTCAGGGCTGCAAACCGACCGGTCAATCTCTGCACTTCTTTGAGATTTCTTGGAGCCTCCATGTCCACAATTGCCTTTACTTTTTCTGGATTGGGCTCAATCCCATTCTCGCTCATCATGTACCCCAAAAATTTGCCTCCTCTTACAGCAAAAGCACATTTCTTGGGATTCAGCCTCATATTCGCTTTTTGCATTATCCCGAACACCTTTTCTATATCCAGGACATGGTTTTCCTTCTTTTTGCTTTTTATCAGGATGTCATCAACATAGGCTTCCATTGTGACACCCAGCACATCTTTGAACAGCATCCCGATCATCCTCTGGAAAGTTGCCATTGCGTTCTTTAATCCGAATGACATGACGATATAGCAAAACACGCCATCCGAAGTAACGAACGCCGTTTTCTCTGCATCGGCCGGGTGCATGAATATCTGATGATAACCTCGGAAAGCATCCATTAAGCTCAGTAACTCACATCCGGCGGTTTCATCCACTAGCAGATCGATCCTCGGCACTGGATAGGGATCCATGGGGCACGCTTTATTCAGGTCAGAGTAATCCACGCACATTCTCCAAGTAGATTGTTTTGGGGCTAGAACCACATTGGATAGCCATTCTACGTGGATTACCGGACGGATGTGCTTTATCCTTAGCAAGGTGGCCACCTCCTTCTTTGTGAATTCCCGCCGTTCGGTTGCTTGATACCGTTTCTTCTGTTGGACTGGTTTTGCATCTGACCGAACGACAAGTTTGTGACATATTATCTCCGCATCAATGCCGGGCATATCTTCTGGCCCCCGGGCAAACAGCACCTGAAACTTTTTGAGGACGACGATCACGCCATCCCGGATATCAGCCTCCAGATATACCCGATAGCCACCTTACGGTTCGGGGGGAAGTCGAGGTCGATTTGTTCAAGAAGGGTGGCGGGCTCCGGGTGTGCCTCGAACTCCGTTCGGTGGGTTTCCACCTCAATTGTATTCACCCGCATCCCACGAGTGTTCATCTGTTTCAGGGCCTCCCGATAACATGTCCGGGCTGTTGTCGGGTCAGTTATGGCCACCCCTACCCCAGTGTCTGTAGGGAATTTGATGCATGAGTGGCGGACAGAGGCTATTGCTTCCAGATCTTCCAATCCCGGTCGGCCCAATATGGCATTGTGGGCGCACTTTATATCTACCACTAGGAACGTCATTCGGAGTGACGCTTTGTGGGTTTCATCCCCAATTTCAACCATTAATTGGATGGTCCCTTCCGCCTCGATGCAGTTACCGGTGAAACTTGCCAATGGGGTCCGTATGTGGGTCAGTTGGCTCCTTTGTAGACCCATTTTCTCGAATGATTGTAGATACAATACATTCACACTGCTCTCGGTATCAACCAGTACTCGGCGGATCAAAGCATTGTCAATACACATGCTTACCACCAGTTCATCCCTGTGGGGGCTTGGAGAATTGGGTAAATCAGCTGGCCCGAACGTGATCGGGTCTGTCCTTCCTTTCTTCTGGGGGGGAGTGGAGACGGATCCCACATAAAGACTTCGCTCGAACCTTTTCCGTTCGGCGTTCGAATCTCCGGTCTCCCCGCCCCCAAATATAACCTTGACCTTCATTCGAGGCTTCTTTCCAGGGCCTCCCGAGCCCTCTGGCTCATCCCTGGGGGGAACATACACATCATTTTGAGGCTGGGCGTCAAGTTGAGCATCCCGGCGCCAGCTATTAGGTTTCCTGGCCGGTTTCAACGTGCCCATAGCATTCAGATCTTTGTTCACATACTTGCCTAGATGGCCCCTTCGGATCAGATCCTCAATGGCTGTTTGTAGGGCCCTGCAGGCATTGGTGGCATGACCCTTTCTGTTGTGATATTTACAGAGAGCATTGTCATCCGTTCCCATGAACTGTCCAGAATCAGTCGGGATGGGAATATTGTCCCTCTCGTGCTGATATATGGTCGCTATTGATAGGACAAGGGGTGTAAATCTCCCTTGTTTGGGAGGTAAAGTGGCCGCTGGGCTAGGACCCAGCCGATCAGCCATTCTGATCGGGGCAGCAGGTGTAATGACCTTATCCCTGATCATTATCTCCTCTTCTAGGGCGGCATGCTTGCGAGCCCTATCTAACACCTCGGCGTACACCGTACCCGGATTTTTCTTCAACTCTTTGTACAACTCCCCCGTTCGGAGAGCATCCGTGAATAGGGTAATGGCGGTATCATCCGTCATGTTTCCCACCGTTAAAGTTTCATCCCTCCACCTTTTCAGGAATTGATTGAGGGTCTCCTTGGCGTTTTGCTTCACGCTGGTCAAATAGCTGAAGTGCCGTTTGGGATTGGCACTGGAAGCAAACTGAGCCAAGAATAACGTTGATAACTCGGCAAAGCTGTTGATTGACCCGGGCTGCAGTGTCCCGAACCACTCCTGGACAGGCCCCCTGAGCGTGCTGAAAAACAACCGGCAAATGGCAGCCTCGGGTGCTCCTAGCAGCATAAGTCCCCCTTGGTAACTCCTCAGATGTACGTGGGGATCTCCCACCCCGTCATAAATTTGGCCGGTCGGGGGCTTGGCACCCCCTTGGATATCTGCGTATATCTTCAATTCATCTTCTTTCTTTTCCTTAGCTTTAAGTCTCTCCAGAAAAGAATGTTGGCTAGAAGTAGGTATTGAGGTAATATTTTTGCTGAATTTTATAGTTCGAACATATGTTGGCCGGAATTCGTGTCTTCAATGCTTTGGCGTGACTATGTCTTCTCCATGGCTTTAACTTGGTGGTTTCCAGGAGATTGACGGGCTATTGAGGGCATTTAATTTCAATGAAATCGATTCTCCATGATCTTCAAATGGGAAGAACGACAGAACAAATACTGGTGTCTGATAGAGATCACAAAAACGCCTCAATGGCGTCGAAACTTCATCCACTTGCTTTGTCTCTATCTCTGTTATTTTCTTTTATTAATTACTTTATTCTTTAATTTGGTTTGTTTCTTGTAATTCATTTTGGAGAAGATGAATTATATAAATGGGGTTGATATATTTTCTTTTGTTTTGCAGTGTAGAAGGAGGAAGTTATGGAGTATGTGATATACGTTTACATACACATTTGATACATCTGATATACGTAGTACTTCGTATTAGGTTAGGGATATGGAGAAGGGAAGATAAAGCAAAAACATAAGGAAAAATGAAAAAGAGAAAAAAAATGAAATTTTGTTATAAAAGCCACATGTATAAAATGAGTTGACATGACCTTATTTATAACTTACACGTGTGATTTATTGAGTTCAACAAGTTACTTGCCGGTCACTTTACTTTAAAAGATTGTTTTCAACAAGTAGAGAGGTGAATATGTATTTGAATAGATGAACCTAAGTGATGGTTTAAAGATAGTAGAAGGACTTATTTGACCCTTTTCTCCAAATAAAAATTAGAATTCCTACTGAGCGGTAATGTGACACTTTGACAGCACCAACTTTGGCAGTGTGAGATTTAAAAGCAATCAATTAGCTGCTCTTCGGCTAATCAGAATCAGAATGTATGCATGAAGGAGGTTGAATGGAGGAACTTGAACATGCCTATAACTTAGGGATGGACAGGGATGGGTCAGCCCGACCCGGTACTGTGCAGGCCTGGCCCGGCACGGCCAGCCGGTACCGGGACCAGGATTGGGGGTTCGAACCGGGCCCAATTTTTTATTTTTTATTTTTTTTACCATTGATTGGCTGCTATGTGGGTAGGGCTGGGTGGTTTGGGGGTGGGGTGGTATGAATAAATTTGAAAAAACAAATTAAAAAAAAAACAATATTTTGGATCCGGCCCGGTCCCGGTACAAATCCGAGTCGGTATCGGGCCTGCTCCCCAAAATTGTAGTTGTGCCCAATCCCGGCCCGAGCATTTAAGTAGGCCCCTTTTTAAATTTTTTGACTTTCATATATTCTATTTTGATTTATGAATGTATTAAAAAATTTATATTATGAAAGTATTGTTATGTTTGTCTAATAATCTTGTTAAGATTTGAAGTTTAATCCCAAAAGATCAATCTGATAGATTTGAGGAGGACCTTCAAGTTTGTACTATTTTATATAAATCCGCTGTGTGACAAATATTTCAACGTATCCCCTTATTACAAATTAGGCTCAGGCGTTATACCGTATGACCGGTATACGGTGAGCACCGTATACCGGCATACGGTTTTTGGCAAACAGCTTCTTTATTTTTTAGTTCTCTTTTTTTTTTAAAATGGTAATAACTTTTTTATTTTTGATCCGATTTTTATAAAATTTATATCCACATTTTTTATTTTTCATGATCTTTCAAATGAGACCAATATTGCCTACGTAATTTTAACATATTATCGAACTATTATATTAACCTATGTCAAATATGTAATTTTACGTGTAGAAATATATAACTCACGTCCAGCCAGGCCAAATGTAACTCGTGTGTATAAATATGTAACTCTACGTGTAAAACTATGTAACTTTACGTGTAAAAATATGTAACTCGCGTTCAGATAGGTCAAATACAACTCTTGTGTATAAATATGTAACTCGCGTGTAAAAATATGTAAGTTTACGTGTAAAAATATGTAACTCGCGTTCAGATAGGTCAAATACAACTCTTCAACTCCTGTGTATAAATATGTAACTCGCATGTAAAAATATGTAAGTTTACGTGTAAAAATATGTAACTTTACGTGTAAAAATATGTAACTCGCGTTCAGGCAAGCCAAATGCAACTCGTGTGTATAAATATGTAACTTTACGTGTAAAAATATGTAACTTTATGTATAAAAATATGTAACTCACATGTATAAATACATAATACAATAAATTTTTTATATACACAATTTTAAGATAAATTGTGATTTACACAATTATTTTTCTATATTAAATTTAGTTCGATTTTCCTTATAATCCAATACTCATTAATATAATAGTTCGATAATTTCTTAAAATTACATATGCAATATTGGTCTCATTTGAATGATCATGAAAAATAAAAAATGTTGATATAAATTTTATAAAAATCGGATCAAAAATAAAAAAGTTATTACCATTTTTTAACAAGAACAGCAATAAAAAATAATGGAGCCACACCTGGTACTGCGTCGTTTTGCAACCGGGCGCACAATTCTCATGGTTCGGCGGTTGCACCGTATAATCTGCGATTAGGCTGGACACTATTAGGCGATATAAATGAGTCAAATAAACTCTTAATGAGTCACCCTTAATTATGAGTGATAAACAACAATCAAACCACAATGGTATCTAGCTCTGATTCCATTTTCAGGCTTATAATTTTGTCCTTAAAAACTGACCTAATAATGTATTTTATACCAATCTCGTGTAGTACAAATACTTCAGCAAATCCTAATGGATATCTTATTTAATACGGAGTACTTCGTATATATCAATAGTTAATTTCATGTGTTAATTAACGTGGTTTTAAAGTGTTGAAGCCAATTGAGAATGAAGATACCGAGATAGATAGTACTCCGTATTATATAAGAGAAAGTTCCCGAAATAGGACTAAAAGAGTTTGAAAATTTTAAAATAGACTTGTCATGTTTTTTATTCCCAAAATAGGACTAATTACTGCCATATTTAGAAAATACTGCCATGTTTAAAGTCTGCTATTGTCAAAGCATGTCAGTACTAAATCCTATTTTGGAAATAAAAACATGACATACTTATAAAGATGAATTATGACGTGACACAACAATAAGTCGGACACATGGCTCAAAACTTTATACTTCGTATATACTCTTTGACTGTCTTTGTTCATCACAATTTTGCCAATTTTGACACGAAACAATAATAAGTAAAAAACGGTGTGATCCAGAAGTATGAGAGAAATAAATAAGAACAACAAACACATTGATTAAAATGAAAACTGACAAGTTTTTGCGACATTTAAAAAAAGAAATATGGCAAAATTATAAGGTTCAAAAGAAGTATTAAGTAACATATTACGTAGTATAGTACTACTTAGGTTGTTTTTACTTGGACTGTAATTCGTCCCAGACCAGACCAGACCAGGTCAAAACAGACCAGAGCAGACCAAATCAGACTAAAACAGACCAGACCAGACCAGACAATTTATTATTATTATTATTATTATTATTATTATTATTATTATTACTATTCTTACTATTTTTACTATTATTACTATTATTACTATTATTACTATTATTACTATTATTATTATTATTATTATTATTATTATTATTTGTTGGGATATTGACCTAGAGGCCCAATACCCAGATCGGGAAGGCCCAAGATATCCGGCCCAAGTAACAGGCCCATCACTCCATGATGAAAAGATCCAGTAAGGAGACATACCGAACGAGGTTCGGTCCAAATAAAGGTTGGCCCAGTAAGAAGACATACCGAGCGAGGTTCGGGCTATATATCATACTTGGGCCAATTTGACAGCATCTTCAGTGCAGTCCAACATCCCGTTCGAGCAACGGCCAACCAGCAAGTGGCCAGGTGCAGTTAATGCCAGACTATGACATCAGCAAGTGGAAGCATGGATGACCAAGTCGGTGGAACAATGACCAATCAACAAGAGGCAGCCCATGCTCTCCATTAGTATAAATAGAAGGTTTCAAGTCATTGTAAGGGTGAGCATTTCAATACTCAAGCTCTAGAATAGCATCATTTGCTCTTATTTCTTGTATTAAAGCATAGTTTCCGAATTACCGATCGGGAAATCCCTTGTAATCAGATTGGTTAATTAATACAAGTGAGCTTTCGAGTTTTAGTTAGTTCAGATCTTATATTTTCTTTTACGCTTTGATTCTGGGCCATTCCTGATATATCCAAAGTTCGTGTTGGGCTTTCGGATCTACGGGACTTACCCTCAACATTGGCGCCGTCTGTGGGAAACTTGCAAAAAGTTTCACTTTCTAAACATCCAAAAAACCTCTATTCTTAAAAAATGGTCAGAATCAATTCCTATCATACAAGCGACGGTTCACACCGTCACGGGAGGAGTCACACCCCGGGGAGTCAAAACCCCCAGGGACAATCCAGTCGAGGATCGTATCCTCGTTTTAATGGGGTTTTTGTGATTCCCGAATCTCTGAGAAGAAATCCCCAGGCCATGCGTGACATGGCCCAATTCATGCAGCACATGGCGAACGAAGAGGAAGGAGGTTCCAGCTTTACAGGAGAAACTCCACGCGCGGAAACGACCACAGCGTCATCCCGCTCACATACCCATCGGGATAATCGACGTAGCGCCCCACCAGCAGCGCATCCCAGTCCCAGTGACCGAACCCCGGTCGGGTCGCAAGCTAGAGGACCCACTCCCGCCGGTCATCATTTCCAGTATGCCGAGCGGGAAAATACTAGGGCCCCTCAGCGGCATTGGGACCGTGACTGTACGGATATGAGGGTTCCACCGCCGCCCCCTTTGACGGCCCAGGAGAAAGAGATGGCCGAGATGAGGAGGCAAATGAATGAAATGCGGGACCAGATGAACAGAGTACCTGTACAACCTGCGCCAGTTCAGCTGGGAATTACTTCCCCGTTTACTAGGGAGCTCATGTACGCGGATATCCAAGGGGGTGCCAAGCCCCCGACCGGCCAAATTTACGATGGGGTGGGAGATCCCCACGTACATCTGAGGAGTTACCAAAGGGGACTTATGCTGCTAGGAGCACCCGAGGCCGCCATTTGCCGTTTGTTTTTCAGCACGCTCAGGGGGCCTGCCCAGGAATGGTTCGGGACACTACAGCCCGGGTCAATCAATAGCTTCGCCGAGTTATCAGCGTTATTCTTGGCTCAATTTGCTTCCAGTGCCAATCCCAAACGGCACTTCAGCTATTTGACCAGCGTGAAGCAAAACGCCAAGGAGACCCTAAACCAATTCCTGAAAAGGTGGAGGGATGAAACTTTAACAGTGGGAAGAATGACGGATGATACCGCCATTACCCTGTTCACGAATGCTCTCCGAACGGGGGAGTTGTACAAAGAAATGAAGAAGAATCCGGGTATGGCGTACGCCGAGGTGTTAGATAGGGCTCGCAAGCATGCCGCCCTAGAAGAAGAGATAATGATCAGGGATAAGGTCATTACGCCTGCTGCCCCGATCAGACTGGCCGATCGGCTGGGTCCTAGCCCAGCGGCCACTTTACCTCCCAAACACGGGAGATTTACACCCCTGGTCCTATCAATAGCGACCATCTATCAGAACGAGAGGGACAATATTCCCATCCCGACTGATTCTGGACAGTTCATGGGAACGGATGATAATGCTTTCTGTAAATATCACAACAGAAAGGGTCATGCCACCAATGCCTGCAGGGCCCTGCAAACAGCAATTGAGGATCTGATCCGAAAGGGCCATCTGGGCAAATATGTGAACAAAGATCCGAATGCAATGGGCACGTTAAAACCGGCCAGGAAACCTAATAGCTGGCGCCGGGATGCTCAACGTGACGCTCAGCCTCAAAATGATGTGTATGTTCCTCCCAGGGATGAGCCAGAGGGCTCGGGAGGCCCCGGAAAGAAGCCTCGAATGGAGGTCAAGGTCATATTTGGGGACGGGGAGACCGGAGATTCGAACGCCGAACGGAAAAGGTTCGAGCAAAGTCTTTATGTGGGATCCGTCTCCGCTCCCCCCAGAAGAAAGGAAGGACAGACCCGATCACGATCGGGCCAGCTGATCTACCCAACTCTCCAAGCCCCCACAGGGATGAACTGGTGGTAAGCATGTGTATTGACAATGCTTTAATCCGCCGAGTGCTGGTCGATACTGGGAGCAGTGTGAATGTATTGTATCTACAATCATTCGAGAAAATGGGTCTACAAAGGAGCCAACTGACCCACCTGCGGACTCTACTGGCGAGTTTTACCGGTAACTGCATTGAGGCGGAAGGGACCATCTAATTAATGGTTGAAATTGGGGATGAAACCCACAGAGCGTCACTCCGAATGACGTTCGTGGTGGTAGATATAAAGTGCGCCCACAATGCCATATTGGGCCGACCGGGATTGGAAGATCTGGAGGCAATAGCCTCTGTCCGCCACTCATGCATCAAATTCCCTACAGACACTGGGGTAGGGGTGGCCGGAACTGACCCAACAACAGCCCGGACATGTTATCGGGAGGCCCTGAAACAGATGAACACTCGGGGGATGCGGGTGAATACAATTTAGGTGGAAACCCACCGAACGGAGTTCGAGGCACACCCGGAGCCCGCCACCCTTCTTGAACAAATCGACCTCGACTTCCCCCCGAACCGTAAGGTTGCTATCGGGGTAGATCTGGAGGCTGATATCCGGGATGGCGTGATTGCCGTCCTAAAAAAGTTTCAGGTGCTGTTTGCCCGGGGGCCAGAAGATATGCCCGACATTGATCCAGAAATAATATGTCACAAACTTGCCGTTCGGTCTGATGCGAAACCGGTCCAACAGAAGAAACGGTATCAAGCAACCGAACGGCGGGAATTCACAAAGAAGGAGGTGGCCACTTTGCTAAGGATAAAGCACATCCGTCCGGTAATCCACGTAGAATGGCTATCCAATGTGGTTCTAGCCCCAAAACAATCTACTTGGAGAATGTGCGTGGATTACTCTGATCTGAATAAAGCATGCCCCATGGATCCCTACCCAGTGCCAAGGATCGATCTGCTAGTGGATGAGACTGCCGGGTGTGAGTTACTGAGCTTCATGGATGCTTTCCGGGGTTATCATCAGATATTCATGGACCCGGCCGATGCAGAGAAAACGGCGTTCGTTACCTCGGATGGCGTGTTTTGCTACATCGTCATGCCATTCGGATTAAAGAACGCGATGGAAACATTCTAGAGGATGATCGGGATGTTGTTCAAAGATGTGCTGGGTGTCACAATGGAAGCCTACGTTGATGACATCCTGATCAAGAGCAAAAACAAGGAAAACCATGTCCTGGACATAGAAAAGGTGTTCGGGATAATGCAAAGGGCGAATATGAGGCTCAATCCCAAGAAATGTGCGTTTGCTGTAAGAGGAGGCAAATTTTTGGCGTACATGATGAACGAAAAGGGGATTGAGCCCAATCCAGAAAAAGTAAAGGCAATCGTGGACATGGAGGCTCCGAGGAATCTAAAGGAAGTGCAGAGGTTGACCGGTCGGCTAGCAGCCCTGAGCAGATTCCTATCCAAACTGGCCGATCGAGCTATCCCGTTCTTCCAAATCATGAAGAAAGCCAACCTTTTCGAGTGGACGGCCGAATGCCAAACGACCTTTGAGGATTTCAAGACATATCTGTCTTCCCCCTGGTCTTGACAAAACCCGAACCAGGGGAACAACTGTATATGTACCTTGCTGTGGCTGACTTGGCCGTAAGCACAGTACTGTTGAAAGAAGAAGATGGCGTTCAACGGCCAATCTATTTTGTGAGAAAGGCGTTGAACGGCCCGGAAACCAGGTATACCTTGCTAGAGAAGAATGTACTGGCCCTGATAGCTGCCATTAAACGTCTGGCCCCGTATTTCCAGACCCACCCGGTAATTGTGTACACTACCCAGCCATTAGCCACCATCTTGAGAAATCCTATGGCAAGTGGGCGCATTACGAAGTGGAGCCTCCTGATCGGGCAATACGAGGTAGATTTCAAACCCCGACCTACTATCAAAGGGCAGGCCCTGGCAGATTTCATTGCAGAATGTACCGCCCGGCCCTCAGAAAAAGATTCAGAGAACAACGGGCTGGATAACTGGTGGGAAATGTATGTGGATGGAGCATCTAGTGCCAAAGGTTGTGGAGCTGGAGCTGTGATCACATCGCCCGAGGGGTTCAAAGCATATTATTCCATTCATTTTGATTTCAAGGTGACCAACAATGAGGCTGAATATGAGGCTCTCATTGCTGGTTTAAAGTATGCAAGGGCCCTGGGCGCCGATCGGTTAAAAGTCCGATCGGACAGTCAATTGGTGGTACATCAAGTGAACGGTACTTCTGAGGCCAAAGAAGAAAGGATGAAGGCCTACAAGGAAATGGTCAAGGAGCAGATACGTAAATTTGAACAGGTGGTGCTCGACCAGATATCCAGAATCGAAAATACTGAAGCAGATATCCTGTCCAAATTAGAGAATGCAGCGTTCGACGATCGGGCACAGGAGATCCCAGCTCATATCCAACGTTTTGCCCATCGGGAAACATTGGCAACCCCAGCAATCATGGTGCTCCAGATCGAGGCCATATCTTATGCCATCCCGAGCTGGGTCGTAGATATGACCAACTACCTGAAAGACGGAACCCTCCCACAAGATAAAAATCCTGCCTATCAAATAAAATGCATCCAGAGGAGGGCTTCCATGTTCGAATTGGTGGACGGGCAGCTGTACAAAAAGACATTTGGTGGGCCGTATCTGAAATGTCTCCCACCCGATCTAGCGGCAGCTGTAATGGAAGAAATCCATGAAGGTATCTGTTCCAGCCACCAAGGGCCCAAGACACTGGCCAGAAAAATTATCTTGCAAGGGTATTATTGGCCAACTATCCAACAGGACTGCTTCGCGCATACTAGGAAATGTAAGGTAGGCCAATTATACGCACCGGTTCCCGGACGGCCTGCCACTTTCTACACTCCAATGACGGTGGCCCTTCCATTCGCAAGATGGGGAATAGATCTTTTAGGTCCTCTACCTACTGCACCTGGAAACAACAAGTACATCATTGTGGGGATAGATTACTTCACCAAATGGGTAGAGGCCGAGCCACTGGCCAGCATCACAGATGTTAAATGCCAGAAGTTTGTCTGGAAAAATATCATTTGCCGGTTCGGCATCCTTGAACAGATTATAACTGACAATGGAAGGCAGTTCGTGAGCCGGAATTTTGAGAACTACCTGGTCAAATGGGGGATCAAGCATTCCAGAGCGTCCATCACATACCCTCAGGCAAATGGCCAGGTAGAAAATATGAACCGAACTATCATGGATGGCATGAAGAAGAAGCTGAAAGAATACTCCTCATCGTGGCCTGATCAGTTGAATTACATTCTGTGGACTTACAGGACCACACCCCGAACGGCCACGGGAGAGACTCCATTTGCCCTTGCCTATGGTTTTCAAGCCAAAGTACCAACGGAGATCCTAGTTCCCACACACCGAACGGTGCATTACAGCCCAGAACAGAATGAAGATAACTTACGGGCCGAATTGCATTTCATAGAAGAAAGAAGGGATCTGGCAGCGGCACGAATGGAAGAGTATCACAGAGCCACAAGAAGATACTTTGATAAGCAGGTTAAAGTTCGTTCAATCGAGGTAGGGGACCTGGTGCTAAGAAAGAGAGAGAAAAGCAAACCGCTCGAAGGGGGTAAAATGGCACAAAATTGGGAAGACCCCTACCAAGTATGTAAGAAGTATGCTTCAGGAACGTTTGGCCTACAAAATACCGAAGGCCGACCGGTAGGAACTTGGAATATGGAGCATCTGAGGAGATTTTATCAGTAAAAACGGCTGTTGCCACCTCTAAAAAAAAATAAATAGAGAGGGAGACATAACATCCACAAACTCAGCCCATGGTTAACTCGATCATTCCGGATAACCGAATGACGAACGGGTTAACAACATGGAAGGAAAATCAATTCTCAGTTTAGAGAGTTTTTGACCCTAGAATTATGAAAGAATAAAGGGATCAAAAACGGCTTGAAGAATTGAGGCTCAGAAAATCAGTGCCCGTGGTTAACTCAATCATTCCGGATGACCGAATGACGAACGGGTTAGCAGCATGGAAGGAAAATCAATTCTCAGTTTAGAGAGTTTTTGACCCTAGATTTATGTAAGAATAAAGGGATCAAAAACGGCTTGGAGAATTGAGGCTCAGAAAATCGGTGCCCGTGGTTAAATTAACTCAATCATTCCGGATGACCGAATGACGAACGAGTTAACAACATGGAAGGAAAGTCATTCTCAGCCAACGGCTGGGATTTTGACGCTCAGATAGTCTCACCTCAACGGTTAATATGAGAATCGATTCTGGAAAACCGAATGACGAACATATTAGCAGTTTGGAGGGAGCCATTATTTCAGCAAGAGTTTCGACCCTGTAATTACGCATTGATGAAGGGATCAAAATGGCCTGGAGTTCGAAGGACAGTGATTCTCACCTCAGCTTGTTAACACGTAGAATCATTCTGGATGACCGAATGACGAACGGGTTAATAGCTTGGAGGGAGCTGAGTCGTCAACTTAGCCAAAGTCGACCCTGTAATTACGTACGGGCAAAGGGATCAAAACGGCTTGGAGATGGTGTCAAGACTGTAAGATATGGATTAACCGAGCGACGTTCGGATAAGGTACGTATTGTCGCCCGGGGAATCGGAACTATGGTTTTGAAAAATCTCGCCTCAGTCATAAAACTTGACTTGGAAGCTAGTCGCCCTTTTAGCTATAAGTAAGGAATGACCCAAATTCGGTGATCTTGCTTACAGTTCGAAAAGGGTTACCGCAGACCCCTAATATGGATGATACGAGCCAGAGAGAACGGTTCGGAATGCATCGGAATTATGGGTTTGGAAGGGAGAGAGCCTCACCTCAGCTTGTTAACGCATGAAATCATTCTGGATGACCGAATGACGAACGGGTTAACAGTTTGCAGGGAGCCCCTATCCCAGCCGAGAGTTTGACCCTGTGGTCACGATCAAAACGGCTTGGAGGAATTCACCTCAGCTAAGAGTTTTGAACCCGTGCGTCACGAACAGGAAAAGGGATCAAAACGGGTTCGGGAAAGGTGTCAGAACAATTGTGAAGAGAGTCTCACCTCAGCTTGTTAACACGTGAAATCATTCTGGATGATCGAACGTCAAACGGGTTAACAGTTTGGAGGGAGCCCCTATCCCAGCTGAGAGTTTGACCCTGTGGTCACGATCAAAACAGCTTGGAGGAATTCACCTCAACTAAGATTTTTGAACCCGTGCGTCACGAACAGGAAAAGGGATCAAAACGGGTTCGGGAAAGGTGTCAGATATAAAGATACATGAGACGAGTGAGGTTCGGCCATGTAGAGAAGATTGTGAACAAAAAATCAAAGGAATAGAAAAATACAACAGACAAAGGAAAAAAGTCCAGTTTATTCTGCGGCATTACTAGTCGGAATATACAAGAAGAACGAATATACAAGAAAAGAGACAACAGATAAGGAAAGAAGGCTACACTACTGGAGGATCGCCGTTCGGGGAGGATGTAGGCTGAGAGCTCCCTGCCTGCACTGCATCGTCAGGCGCTGCTTTGGATCTTTTCTCCATGACGCGATCGTACGTATTCCCGAACAGGTCATCGAAGCCTAATTCATCAGGATCGAACGGCTTGGGGAAACGCTCTAAGATCAGTTCAAGATTCCTATCCAGAAGCAGGTCCTGACTTTGCTTTACGGTTTTCTCGGTCAGGACATCCAAGAAAGATTTCCCTTCCGGCGTGCTGTCCAGGAGGTCGATCCCTGCCTTGATAGGATCTGAGCTCTCACGCAAAAATTGGCCAAGGTGAGGACCTAGGAATTGCCGGGCCGTGTTCTCCGGAGCGACGTTCAGCGCCTTGCCCCGTTGGAAATCCACTACCGATTGCTGAGCAATCTGAGAAGTATTGACCGTGTAGGGTTCGGGCAGATGATCTCCGACAGCCTTATCAAATTTAATGCCAGCAGATTCAGCAGCCCGCACCTTGGCCCGAAGTTCTTTGAGCTCCCAGTCGCGACGACGGGACGTCTCCTGCATCTCGACCAAAGCAGCTTTTGCCTGCTCACCCTCTTTGGCCTGCTCTTGGAGGTCGGTCGCTAACTTCCGAGCGGCGGAAAGGAGGACCTGGCTGTCATCCCGATCGTTGGCCAGGGCTTTCATCTCCTTCTCAGCAGCAAGAAAGGCCTTGTGATAATACACGCCAGCCTGAAAACAAGGTTACAATGAAAGTCAGAAAAGGTAAAACATGAATAATAGAAAGGTATGGGTCGGACTGAAATGTACCTTGAGTGCTTCCTGGTGACCTGCTTCGAAAAGGTCTGACCAGTGAGTCAAGTTGGTGAAGCTAGGGGGAACCTTGATCGCAGTATGACACCACATAGAAGATGGCATCAGCCCGAACAGATACCTCCCCTCTGATCTAGGCCCCATATTTGAAAATTCAACAAACATACGATCATCGATCGGTGTGGCAGTAAGAACCGGAGTTGGTTTGTTGGCAGGCACCGATCTTTTGGGCTCGACCTCCGGCCCGGTCAAGTCAACCACATGGTCGATCGGGATCAGGTGATCGCCATCATTTCCTTTGCGCTTTTTGCGGGTTTGCTCCGCCGAATCACGATCGGCTATCATCTTCTCCTTCCCTTTAGCAGAAGAGATAGAACGCCGGACGGGTATGGGAGATATCACACCTACAAGAAAGAGAAATAAAAAATAAGAAGTTGAATTGTGAGAGTGAAGGATGATCGGGTTAAAACCCTACTATGCTTACCGATTCCAGCAGATAACATGCTCGAGGCAGTGACAAAGCTGCGAAGACTTCTGGTCCCTCCCATTCGCAAAGACTCAGCCTGGGAGCGTAGAACGGCATCCACCCTGGGCAGGGAATCCCGAACGGGGTATGCGTTCCACCTGTCCGGGAATGGCAAAGAATCACCTACCCGAACGAACAAAAACCGCTCTTCCCAGTCAGCCTGCGGGGTAACGTTCTCTGTGAACAGCTGACGGTCAGAACGAGCTACCAGTTTCAGGTACCCGGTCGTCCAGTAGGGCTGATAGCAGTAATGATAAAGGAATAGATCGACGGTCGGGGTGATCCTCAACTCGTGGCACCGCGTAATGAAGCCTGTCAGAATACGGTAGGTGCTGGGCACGAACTGAGCGGGCAGTACAGCAACCCGGCGTAAGAACTCCACTATGAATGAATGGAGAGGGAACCGAAGTCCAGCAGTCAGAGCATCAAGGGGCACTAGCATGTGCCCCGGTCTGTGCCTCATAGGGTGCCGAATGAATCCGGCATAGTATTCTCTTGGTGGGAGCAACAACTGGCTAAGTTGTCGTTCAACATCTTCTGGGAGACGTTGTTTGTGTTTGCGTATGCGATTGAAGTGTAGGGCAATGCGGGGTGGCCGCTCGGGCATCCCCTTGTTGTAAACCTGGAGGTCATCTCCAGACAGACATCCATCCTCCTGTGGCTGTTCGATATGTTTGCTGGCCTGAGGATTGGCGGGTTTGGGTGTTTGGGACGAAGAGCCTTCGGCCTGGTTACCAGCGGATGTTTTGCTTTTGCGGATCAAAGGCATCTCTTCAGATTCTGAGCTAGAGGAGTAGTACATAAAAACGCTGGAGGAAATTTGGGAATTCTAGAGAGAGAAGGCTTGAGAGTATGCAAAGGAATTCTAGAGAGAGAAAGCTCGAAAGAAAAATGAGAAAACAGCAGGAGAAATTAGGGGAAGCACCTCTCTATAAATAGGGAAAGTGCCGCACAAATCCCTAATCCATGAGCAACACGTGGCATTGGGTGGTTACGATTAATTTGGGGCATTTATGATTCATTTTTTGTGCACATACCCCGGACGGGCTTACAGAGGATTAGCAAAGATCACAGGGGCTTGCTGTTTAGAAAAATGCTAAGTCCTAAATGTCAACCTGAAGCCCGACCGGCCAACAGTATTGTAAAAGGTTATCTGGAAGAAAAATGCTAAGTCCTAAATGTCAACCTGAAGCCCGACCGGCCAACAGTATTGTAAAAGGTTATCTGGAAAAAAACGGCTAAGTCCTAAAAATTAATTTGAAGCCCGACCAGCTATCAATGTTATGAAGGAGCCCAGGTGCAAAGAAAACCGAGAAAACTGCTAAGTCCTAAAAGTTGACCTGAAGCCCGATCGACTATCAACGTCATAAAAAGATAGCCTAAGGATTGAACTAAAGCCCGACCGGCTATCAAGTTGTAAGAGATTATCTGAAGCAAGAATGTGCCAAGTCCTAAAATTTGGTATGAAGCCCGAACGGCTGAGTACCAAGGGGAAGGGATTTTTTCCTTAAATAAATTATCAGAACTTTCTAATGCCCGAACGGCGATCAACGGCGTTAAGATTATTTGAGCAAGAAATAAGTTAGGAAATTGGTTAAGTCCTACGAAACAGGCCGAATCCCGAATGACGAGTAAATCATGCATTAAAGACAGAAAAGACAGTACGCAAAGTTTCAGGCAAAAAAGGGATATATATTCATCGGTGCTACTGACCGGGAAATACAGGCTACTTGGAAAAAAGAAAATTACAACAAGAATTACAAGAGTACATATGAATTATTGATCGGGGGCCATTTCATCTCCCTCTTCATCCTCATCCTCGTCATCATCAGACAGGGGTTCAGGCTCTTTCCCCGCAGCCTGATCGGCTTCCCTCTGTTGAGCTCGCAGGAATTTCTCAAACTGAGTCTGGATAATGTCATCTGCGGGGAGATCAGAAGCCTGAACCGGCCTCCCCAGATGATTTTGAAGCTGATTGACGAAAGGACGCAGCAAGACCTGGCCAATTTTGCCATAAAGGTCTGAGACAATGGAGTCGTTCCATTTTTTGGCCTCGGGGTCCTTATCTAAGAGGGCCACCCCTGCCGATAGCCGACCAGCGCCTTTGGGGAAACCCTTCAAGTACGCCCCAAAGGCGAACGGGATTTGGGCCCTTGCATGATCATCCTTGATGGCGGAGAATTCATCAGAGGATTTAAGCGTGTCCCGGACGGCGGACAAATCCACATTCACTTCATACGGACCGTCCGAGATGCTGGATGGCATTTCCTCAAATCTAACCTGTGCGGCCTCAGCGGCAAGGACCTTCGCCTGGGAAGCTGCGAGTTGGACCCGAAGGGTACCGAGTTCAGCATCCAGCCTCTGCTTTTCCTCCGCAAAGGCTTTCCGTTCGGCCTCCAGAGAGGCGATGGCAGCAGCAGCATGTTGCTCAGCAGAAGACTGGGCAACAATCAGTTCCCGCTCCTTAGCCAGGCGGGCCTCCCGCATCTGAAGGGTGTACAAGCCCATCTACAGAATACCGTTCGAGAATTAGTACTGGTTACAGAGAATAAAATAAAGACAAAGCGCAAAAGACAATATACCTTCAGAGCAGTCAGAGCCAGACATTCTTCAGATTGCTCGACCGGCAACTGAGGAAGGGAAAAGTTGTTGAACCAAGAGGAGGTTGACCAGATCTGGCTCGCGGTAGAGCCGGCCCTCTCTAATACCTCATGGACAGGGTCGGATAGGGAGATCCGCTCGACCTGACCCGTAATATGGTCGGTGTGAGTCTCGCCAGCATTCGAGGGTTCTCCCCGAACGGAGTCGAAATGCTGGGAAAATTGGTGCAGTTGATCAGAGCCGAACCGCTCGTCGATCAGCATGGCCTCTAATTGGTCCTGGTGGACCTTCTGTATTGGCTGAGGCTCTGGAAGCGGTTTAGAAGGGGCAGCCTCCTGAGCGGGAATAATGGAGGGAGTAGGTTGTGGATTCTTCCTGGATTTCTTCCGTTTTCCGGCCCCAACGGCTGCGATGACTCTGCTATCATCCATAGGAAGATCTGGGTTGGGTGCTGAAAAAAGACAAAGAACAATGTTAGTATCGAGCGGCCCTAGCGTGTGAGAAACTAGAAAAAAGAATAAAAGAACGTTTCTCGCACGGGAAGGACCGCCCGGACCAAGGCACTTGGTTTATCAAAACAAGTAAACCCAAGAGAACGGGCAGTACCTATCCCGGCTGTTATAAGTCGTTCGGGGGTCAGATAATTCATGATGTCCATGCATTTATCCTTCTCCACAGCAAACACGTCCTTGTAGATTTCTTCAGTGAGGACAGGATCAGGGGTTTTGCGGGGAAAGGCATTCCATTTGCGGGGAATCAGACCGTCCGGGATGGACACGAAGAAAAACCGGTCTTTCCACCCTTTGATCGAAGTTGGGTTTCCTTTGAACATGATGTGTCCCGTTCGGGCACTAGTGGCCAGATAGCCATGGGTTTGTTGGGGGGCTACTTTGAAAACTTGGTGGAAGAGTTCTAGGGTTGGTCGGGCGCCGGCATCTTTGCAACGACAAATGAAACCCGCCATTGCTCGATAAGAGTTCGGCATAATCTGGGCCGGTACAACTTCGTAGAAATTGAAGAAAGAAATGAAAAAGGGGTGTAGCGGAAATCTAAGGCCGACCCTAATCGAGTCAAAGTGGACTATGGTCATTCCGGGCCTATGACGCATTGGGTGAAGCCCGGCTTGCAAACGGAAATCCACCGGGTCAGGGATAAGGGCCGGAATTTCGGCCCTATTGTGAGAGGTCAATTTTTGCCTCCTCTCCCTAATCAATTTTAGGTCAAGAGTATGACGAGGAACATCGTTGGGACGTCCGGCCGCCATGGAGGCTATTTCGTCCTCGGATTTGGCGTCATCAGAATCCTCACTGGAGGAAGAAGAAGTGCTAGGGAGGTCCTCCGCCTCAGCCCTGGTATTCGTCGCCGTCTCAGTAGAAACACCGGCAAACGGAACTGGGATGACATCTACAATGGCGGTGTCACGGTCATCCCCATGAGAGGCCATCTCCGAATCAGAGGAATGCTCTTTGGGGCTCATCTCGATCGAAGCCAGAAATGAAGATGGGGGATCCAAAGTTGGGAAATTACCTGAGCAAGGGAAGCAGGGGGAAATTTGCAGAGGAAACAACGAAGGCCAAGGAATTGCAGAGTCGAAACCCGGAATTGAGAAGTTAAGGGCTAATTTATAGCCTTGAAACCGCCGTGTCGAGAACCAATCAGAGAGCGACACATCACTAGGAGCATTTAAGCTAAACACACGTCTAATGAAAAGACTAAACGACGGTTATCATGATGAATATGGGGAAATGAAGCGGCAGCCGTCAAATCGCAGCATGGGGAACTGATTACTTCTGTACCCCGATCGCCATTCGGGGTATTATGACATTGGTATACTTCCTGATGCACTCATTTTGTTCGAGACAACGGAAGTGGGGGACTTGTGTTGGGATATTGACCTAGAGGCCCAATACCCAGATCGGGAAGGCCCAAGATATCCGGCCCAAGTAACAGGCCCATCACTCCATGATGAAAAGATCCAGTAAGGAGACATACCGAACGAGGTTCGGCCCAAATAAAGGTTGGCCCAGTAAGAAGACATACCGAGCGAGGTTCGGGCTATATATCATACTTGGGCCAATTTGACAGCATCTTCAGTGCAGTCCAACATCCCGTTCGAGCAACGGCAAACCAGCAAGTGGCCAGGTGCAGTTAATGCCAGACTATGACATCAGCAAGTGGAAGCATGGATGACCAAGTCGGTGGAACAACGGCCAATCAACAAGAGGCAGCCCATGCTCTCCATTAGTATAAATAGAAGGTTTCAAGTCATTGTAAGGGTGAGCATTTCAATACTCAAGCTCTAGAATAGCATCATTTGCTCTTATTTCTTGTATTAAAGCATAGTTTCCGACTTACCGATCGGGAAATCCCTTGTAATCAGATTGGTTAATTAATACAAGTGAGCTTTCGAGTTTTAGTTAGTTCAGATCTTATATTTTCTTTTACGCTTTGATTCTGGGCCATTCCTGATATATCCAAAGTTCGTGTTGGGCTTTCGGATCTACGGGACTTACCCTCAACATTATTATTATTATTATTATTATTATTATTATTATTATTAGTATTATTATTATTTTATTATTATTATTATTATTATTATTATTATTATTATTGATGGGGTTATGGGACCAGGCCCAGAGCCTAATCGGTCTAGGCCCCGAACTTGGACTAGCGGGCCCAAGCCCAGCAACCTAGAGCTCGAGTCGGCCCAACCAATCAGGGCAATCAAGGAGCGGAAGCCCAAGAGAGCCTGTCGACCAGCCCAGCCAGAAGCCTGCCTTCCAGCCCAGTGGGGAGCCTGCCTTCCAGCCCAGTGGGGAGCCTGCCTTCCAGCCCAGTGGGGAGCCTGCCTTCCAGCCTAGCCAGGAGTCTGCCGACCACCAGCCCGGCTGGGAGCCTGCGGTCCAGTCCAGCTGGGAGCCTGCGGTCCAGTCCAGCTGGGAGCCTGCGGTCCAGCCCAGGTGGGAGCCTGCCTCCAGCCCAACGGGGAGCCTGCCTTCCAGCCTACCCGGGAGCCTGCCTTCCAGCCTACCCGTGAGCCTGCCTCCAGCCCGGTCAGAAGCCTTCCTCCAGCCTAGCGGGAAGCCCACCGTCCAGTCCGGCAGGAGGGAGCTCAAGCGTCCAGCCTGCCAGCCAGGCTGACCTGCCAGCCAGGCTGACCTGCCAGCCAGGAAGAGTAACGGCCAACAATCAATGCGCTACTTAATTATGTGTTTAATTCCGTATTAATGTTGTAATTAATTTAGTCATTATTATGTTCGGCAGTTACCATTTGTAATCGCCTATAAAAGGCAATTCGAATTTCAAATACAGATATGCTATTTCTGGCTAACTTTCCATATTCGTACTTTCCTAATTCTTGCTTGAGTGTCGTACGTAGCTTTCCTAAAAGCCTACGAGCGTCCTATTTTGGACCAACAATTATTATTATTATTATTATTATTATTATTATTAGGGGTGTGCACCGGTTCAAAACCGGACCGTACCGAACCGGACCGGATATCATACCAGTTCGATCCGGTTCCGGTTTTTCCAGCCCGGTTCGGTCCAGTTTTCCGGTTTAAACCAGATAGTGCACACCCCTAATTATTATTATTATTATTATTATTATTATTATTATTATTAGGGGTGTGCACCGGTTCAAAACCGGACAGTACCGAACCAGACCGGATATCATTCCGGTTCGATCCAGTTCCGGTCTTTCCGGTCCGGTTTGGTCCAGTTTTCCGGTTTAAACCAGATAGTGCACACCCCTAATTATTATTATTATTATAATTATTATTATTATTCGGATGTTTTTACTTGGACTGTAATTTGCTGATCTGGTCTGATCTGTTTTGGTCTGGTCTGGTCTAGTCTGGGACGAATTACAGTCCAAGTAAAAACAACCTTATTGTTGTTGTTATTGTTGTTGTTATTGTTGTTATTATTATTATTATTATTATTATTATTATTATTATTATTATTATTGTTATTGTTATTGTTATTGTTATTGTTATTGTTATTGTTTTTTTTTTTTTTTTTTTGGATAAAGGGTAATTATATATATCATCCAAAAGAGTTTCTGTACAAGTAAGGCAAAAAAGTGGGGGACAAAAATGGGGCTATCCCAACATGGGATATACCATAGACCTGTGGGCTATACAATCAGTCCCAAATCACACAAAAAAGGCATGTAGCCGCACCCTATAAAATTTCAAAACGTAATAAGCTCATGAGGGTAAATACTATAGAGGATCTTATACACCATGTATTGGATCCTGGCAAAAACGTCTTCCTCTTGGGTCTTCTTATCATCAAATCTGGTGGCATTCCGAACTCTCCATAACCAGTATATAGTATATATGAATGCAATTCTGACTGCCTTGGCCTTGATCCCCGCACCTGCATGCTCCTTCCTAATCCACTTAACTGAGCTTTCCAGAGTAGACATCTGTCTAGGTATTCCAATCCATGCTCTTACTTTGCTCCAAACTGTGCCTGTAAATTGACAACCAAAGAAAAGGTGTGGCACCGTCTCCGGTTCACCCTTGCAAAATGGACAAATGTTAATCACATCAAGCCTACTAAGATTATCATACGTTGCAAGGCGATTGCGGAAGGCAAGCCATGCAATGAATGAGAACTTAGGAGGTATGTAAGCTTTCCAAATAAAGGGCATCCACATCTGTTTAGTGCCCTTAACTCGAATCAAGTCATACACATTTGAAGAGCACAATTTCCCATTTGTAACCATTTTAGAGAGGGCTGCTATTGTGGTCTCAATGGAGTCATATTTTGAGACAAGGATGTCTCGGATCAGCCCTAGCTTCTTAGTAAGCTGGGAGTCCCTAGTGTGTGGGGAAAATTCCCACACACATCTACCTTTAAGATAGACTCCATGCACCCATTTCACCCAAAGTGTGTCTCGTTTAAGGTGAATATCCCAAAGGGTCTTAGAGAGTAAAGCATTATTCCAAGTTTTAGTATGTCTTATACCCAAACCCCCCTCCTCCTTTGGGAGACACATATCTGCCCAAGCAACTCTGGCAAATTTGCATCCCCAAAAGAAAATACGACAAATTGAGACCACTCTATCAAGGATGGCTTGGGGTATAGGAAACACCTGTAACCAAAAAGAATGTACTCCCTGAATAACAGATTTAATCAATTCAGTTCTACCAGCATATGACAATGTCTTGGTGTTCCAAGAGCTGAGATAATCAGAGATCTTTTCCAAAAGGGGGGCATATTCAGCTATAGCTAGTTTAAGGGGGGAGAGGGGAATGCCGAGGTACTTGACAGGGAAGGCTCCAACTTTGAAGTCCACCAAGTCAAGTATGGCCGTAAGGTCATGGTCTCTAACACCTCCCAAGAAAATATTAGATTTGTCAAAGTTAACTCTTAACCCTGATACCTCCCCAAACTCATTCAATGCATCAATCAAAACTTTAACAGAATATGTATCACCTCTACAAAACAACATAAGGTCATCAGCATAGGCAAGATGTGAAATCTTTAAGCTACCACACTTGGGATGAAAGTTAAAATCAGATGTAGTTCTCAAGTTTAACAACCTTGACAAATATTCCAAACATAAAACAAATAGGAGTGGGGACATAGGATCACCTTGTCTTAATCCCCTCTTCCCTCTAAAGAAACCATGTAATGTTCCATTAATGGAGATAGAAAAGGAAGCAGTAGAGACACATTCCATAATCCATTTAACAAATTGTAAAGGAAAACCAATGTTAAGGAGTACACTATAAAGAAAGTCCCAAGAAATGGTGTCATAGGCTTTCCTGAGGTCCACCTTAATCATACACCTGGGGGAGCAATGCTTCCTAGTGTACCCCTTTACCAATTCCTGTGCAAGGAAAATGTTATCCATCATAAGCCTCCCATCTACAAAAGCCCCCTGGGCATGGTCAATTAGCCCCGGTAAACATGGAATCATTCTATTAGCAATGACTTTAGTAATGACCTTATAAAGAACATTTGTACATGCAATTGGTCTAAAATCAGCAGCTGTGGGGGAGTGTGAGGTTTTAGGGATTAAAGCAATAATCGTGTGATTGATTTGCTTTAATAACCTGCCAGACTCAAAGAAGCCCCTCACGGCCTCAACCACATCTTCCCCAACAATTGACCAATTTTCTTTAAAAAAGGCAGAGGTAAAACCATCTGGCCCCGGGGCCTTGTCATCCCCAATATCAAACATAGCATTTTTAATCTCAATGTCTAAAACGGGGGAAATCAGCCCTAAAGCTTGGTCCGTACCTAGACATGTCCCGGATGTAATTATGCTAGGCTCAATTGGAGGACAACTTACCGGGGTTCCAAACAAATTGACATAAAAATTCTCAAATTCCTTTGCAACTTGATCCATAGAGGTAGTTAGTTCCCCATTGGCTAGTTTTAAAGCCGTAATGGAATTCTTGGCAGCCCTCTTCTTCACAATAGAGTGGAAGTATTTGGTACATCTATCCCCTTGGATCAAATGAATAGCCTTCGCTTTTTGCCTGTAAAAAGCATCCTCGGCCATTTTAAGAAAAAGCACTCTCTTCTTAGCTACTTGGACATCATTCTTTAAGGTATCATCCAAAGGGGAAAGTAAGAGAAGACTATGTAATCTCTTAAATTCTTTCTTTGAGTCCTTTACCTTAGAAGAAATATGATCAAAAGCATTCTTGTTAAGTTCCTTGAGTGGTTTCTTAAGAGCTTGGAGTTTCTTAACTAACCAAAATTGAGCATTGCCCATTACATACATAAACCAATTCTCATGAAGTATAGAGGGAAAAGACTCATGTTTAAGCCACATGTTGAAAAATTTGAAGGGTTTTGACCCCAAGGGGGGGTTATGGCCGAAAGTAACCAATGGTGCAACATGGTCACATTCCACCTCCATATCATGAAAATGTGTTTTGCAAGTGATACCATTAGTATTCCAAAAAGAATTCATTAAAACTCTATCCAACTTAGCCCAAAGTGAACCCCTATTCCAAGTGAAAAATTCACCGGTGGAAGGAGTGTCAACAAGGTTTGCGTTAAGCTTGAAGTCAACTAAGTCTTGTAAGTAATAAGCCGAGGGTGGTGTGGGGCCAATCCTTTCACTAGGGGAAGAAACACAATTGAAATCCCCCATAACTAGCCAAGGACTACTTATGGTAGATCCCAAATTGGTAACGTGATCCCAAAGGGTTCTCCTCACCCCCACCGAGTACAAGGCATAAACAAAAGTAACCATAAAATTCAATTGAGTAGTCTTACACACACATTTGCAATGAATATGTTGTTTGTCAATTTCAAGCACATCTATGTCAACATAGTTCGTATTCCACATAAGGGCCATGCGGCCACCATCTATAGTATCAAAATTTGTAATAGAAGACCATAGTGGCCATCTATTTTCCTTAAGTTTTTCAAAATTAGAAGTAGACATTTTAGTTTCAAGCAAACAACACATATGTACATTATGAGCACGAATAAAATTAAAGATAAGAGATTGTTTTGAGACCTTATTAAGGCCTCTTATGTTCCATGCCGTAATGATCATTAAACAATTGAGTTGGTTCCCCCATCATCCTTGATCCTCTTTTTCCTTCCTTGCCATGGCCTTTTCTTCCATGTGTTGCCTTGAAGGCCATTTTCGCTAAAATACCTACCAAGAAAAAGATGATGAATATTACGCATAAAGAAAGCATCAAAAGCATACCCGTCCTCTATTTGGATGACCCCAGGCAGCCCCTCTAGGCAAGCTTTAGTGAATGTAATCCCCGGTGCATCCAAGTCATCGGTGATTGAGAGGCAATTATCAAGTCTCACAAGCTTTTCCCCCGGCTTCATGGTTAGTTCTAGCTCATTCATGTGGGCCATGTGAAGATTGGGAGGCTTCCCTTCAATGAAATCTACTTGAATGACCACATCATCATGGTAGCTATCTCGGATATCATTGATAATTCTTACTTCCAAATCAACATCCTCCTTCTCTTCCTTTGATGTCCCTTGCTCCTCTTCTTTGTTAGCCGTGATTTTGTCAAGCTCATCCACTAGTTCTTCTTCTTTTTGTTCTTCCCTTTCAATGTTAGGTGTAGCCAAGATCAAGGCAAGGGGGTTTTCTTCTAAGATTGTGGCTTCCTCTTCAATGATCTCCCCCTCTTCTCTTTCCAAACTTTCTGCCACGGGCTGGTCATGGCTGCTCTTGGTGGTCTCGGCCTTTGGATGCTCCTCATGATAGCATCTATTCTTAGCTTTGATAGTATAGATTTGCCTTCTTTGTTCTTCTATTTGAAATGTAGTGTTTTTCCTTGGTTCTTGGGGGGGGTACTTCTTCTCCTCTTTCTTTCCTTTCCAAGTCATGGAGTGTTTTACATGTGAAGGGGTGATGGTCGAAGATCTTGCAATGAAAACAATAGTTTGGAAAGGTCTCATACACTACGCCTTGGCTATAGATCTCCCCGGATGGAAGTTTGACATCAAATTGGAGTGGAGGGGGCTTGGCCGCATCTACTTCAATTAGAACACGAGCATATGAAGATCTAGCTTTCTCTTGTGTCACCCTATCCGTAGCCAATGGTTTACCCACTCTAGAAGCCACGGCACTTAGGATATCCTCTCTCCAAGCCCTCATGGGCAGCCCATGAAATTTGACCCATATAGGCACTTTGAGGAATTCATCACTATGTGTTGAGAAGTTATCATCAAGGACTTTCAAGTAGCACATTTTCCCATAGATGGAATGAGGTCCATCTAGAAGGACTTGATCCCTATCCGCCTCCCTTTGGAACTTGAAGATAATCCATCCTTTGCTATGTGGTCTAGCTTTGCAAGGAACCCCCCATTTTTGGATCATAGTGTTGACTGTCCTAGGTCCGGGAAACACCCCTACAAAGTAGCCAACCAAACAGTACCCCCATAGCTCCACCATGGAGGGAAGTGTGTAGTTAGAAAGGTCAACCATATCTCCGGTAGGTGGGATGTAAGTAAGTTTCATTCCTTGGGATGGTTCCCTATTATTAGTAAATAAGGAGGACCATGGTTTAGGGGCAGCTTGGACAGTTTGTTTGGTGCCTTGAGAGTTAGAAGCATCTCCATTAGTACTCCATTTCTTGGTCCTATTTATGGCCTTAAGATAGACATCATCTTCACATGGCTCCTTTTCAACCTCAACGTTTTTTTCTTTTTCAATTGCCCTATCTTGCTCCAAATCCGAGGATGTGGTCTCATTAATGGGTGTAGGAGTAACCACATTAATGGGGCTAACAACCCCCAAAGGTTGGTCATCAAAACCCCCCTCCAAAACAGCCTCCAAAACAGCCTCCACACTAGCATTTGTAGTCTTCACTATCTCGGCCAAACAGCCCTCATTTTGCACAATTTCTTCATTAATGGATTGGTGAGTGACCTCTTTAATGTTTCCAACAGCCAAAATACCTATTTCATTCTGTAAGACAGACCCCCCACCAACTTTTTCCAATGCTAATACATCATCATTTTCGCACACAATATTGGTGTCCAAAGAAGTTACCTTTATGTTGTTGTTTGTGTTGTCATTTGCCACATCTTGGGTAGTTGGTTGCTTAGTGTTTCTGGCCCCCTTGTTTTTGGTATTTTCTGGCCTCAACTCAATGTTAACCTCCTCTTCTCCTTCGGTAGAGGCTATGTTCTTCTCCATTTCATCCAACATCTTAGTTTCCATGTGTTGAGCTTGGAGTTTCTTAACTGACTTCAATTTGTTTTTCCCAGTCATAGGAGCGATTGGAGACACTGCCTTGGCAAGCTTCCGAGTGTTGACCATAGCTAGGAGGTGTGTCCCAAGCTATCCAAGGTCAAGGTGAGCATCCAAGGACGTTGTAAGCACAAAACGCCTCCAAGAGTCCTTCAAAGACCAAGTTTGTTTTCTTTTTTTTCTTCTTTGAGCTTGTTGTCCGTACTAATGGAGTAAATGTCAGTACAAACGGTCACAATGTTGATTGTACGGATAGGGGGGATGAAGCTAAGATTAGAGTATGTGGTGCGCCAAGGAGAGGCGATTCTCACCCCATATCCAGAATCATCTTAGCTCAAAAGGAGGATTTGGGATCTAAGAAAGAGTTTTTCGTGTATGAATAGTGTTTGTGCGAAAAATGTTGCTCCAGCCCTCCAAAGACTTCAGGTTTTGAGCTAAAAAATTAAAGATAATACACCCCTAAGGGAAGGAAGATGTATTACAGTTAATGTTCGAGCTCAAACACCCAAAAATCCAAGGAAGAAAACAAGAACGAACAAAAAACGCAAAGGGGAAGAAGAAGTGTACGGATTTCGTAGAGAGAAGCTGGAGCTAACGGAAAAAAATCAAGGGATTTTTGTTATTGTTATTGTTATTGTTATTGTTATTGTTATTGTTATTGTTATTGTTATTGTTATTGTTATTGTTATTGTTATTGTTATTGTTATTGTTATTGTTATTGTTATTGTTATTGTTATTGTTATTGTTATTGTTATTGTTATTGTTATTGTTATTGTTATTGTTATTGTTATTGTTATTGTTATTGTTATTGTTATTGTTATTGTTATGGTTATGGTTATGGTTATGGTTATGGTTATGGTTATGGTTATGGTTATGGTTATGGTTATGGTTATGGTTATGGTTATGGTTATGGTTATGGTTATGGTTATGGTTATGGTTATGGTTATGGTTATCGTTATGGTTATGGTTATGGTTATCGTTATCGTTATCGTTATGGTTATCGTTATCGTTATCGTTATCGTTATCGTTATCGTTATCGTTATCGTTATCGTTATCGTTATCGTTGTCGTTATCGTTGTCGTTATCGTTGTTATTATCGTTATGATTGTTATTATTATTATTATTTTTATTATTTTTATTATTATTATTATTATTATTATTGTTATTGTTATTGTTATTGTTATTGTTATTGTTATTGTTATTGTTATTGTTATTGTTATTGTTATTGTTATTGTTATTATTATTATTATTATTATTATTGTTGTTGTTGTTATTGTTATTATTATTTGTAATTATAAATGATTAAAATAAAATTATTTATGGATTATAATATATATAAAAAATAAAATCTTTATGCAAAAAATATAAAAAATAAAATTCCAGACCAGACAAGACTAAAATAGACCAGACCAGACCAAAACAGATCAAAATAGACCAGACCAGATCAACAAATTATAGTCCAAGTAAAAACATCCTTAATGTGTTCATATATGTATTTGAGTATATTGTGTGATATATTGAATTGGACATATAGCTTGTCAGCTAGCTAGCGTGATAAAAATTGCATTGACGTATTGAGTGACTTACCTAAATAGGACTAAAAGAAGGCCAAAAATCACAAATTGTAACCTAGTCAGGTTTGGACAACAATGAATTTAGAGGCCCCGATTCCGGGTGCAAATATGAGGCCCCACGTATAAATAAAAACAAAATCACATATAATAACAAAGTCATAAAGTTCTTTAAAAACAAAGTTATAATGTTCAACAAAATTAATCGTTCAAGTGTTTATATAGAAAATGACATAATTTAAATTTTAAAATAACTACATAGAATTGTATTGTTGTCACTTAAATAAAGTTGTCCTCCTTGCCGTCTTTGAAGCAAAATCATCGATCAAATCCTTGTACTCAATCTTCTCCAAATACTCATTCTCAATCGCTATCATTGCCAAACCATTAAGTCTCTCTTGTGACATTGTAGATCGCAAATAAGATTTCAACAATTTAAGTTTGGAGAAACTTCTTTCTGCACTTGCCACAGTCATTGGGATAGTCAACATTATTCTGTATGCAACAACTACATTAGGAAAACAAGTATAACGCTTCAAAAATTTGAAGAGATCAATAGGTCCAAACTTTTTCTTCGGTAAGAAAGAGAAAAAAAGTTTCAATTCCATATACATATCATCTCCATCAACATCAGACTGTTCATCTTTCTTAAGAGCACCTTCAAGATGAGAACAACATAACTTCAATTGTGCATCTTATAGTGAACTCAATTTCTCAGAAGTAAATAAAAATCCAAAAATACTCTCAAATTCCTGATATTGCTCAAACCTCCTTCTCAATGAAACAATAGCTTGATCAACAATATATAAAAAATAATTAAGTCTAAACGACTCATCAGCAGATAGATTAACAACTTCTGAAGTGCTATCTCGACTCTCATCAAATTGCTTCTTTCGTCGAATTGGTCTCCTTTGAGGAAATATTGGATCAATATCTAGCTCAAAGGCAATTTTTTGGCTTCTTCTATAGCATTTTCATAACCACTTTCCCGGTATCCCTCAAAAAAAGTAATCAAACTCTTTATCTCTTGAATAGCAACATCTATAAGCATGCTCTCTGATTGCAAAGTCTTACTGACCAAATTAACATGATATATGATTTCATACCAAATAACTATTGCCACTAAGAATTCAAAATTACTTAGTTCATGCAACGCTAATGACTTCGCTTCGCTACAGATTTTAGAATCGCTATCTTTTTCAGATATCTCAAGTAAAGCTTCACGAATGTCCCCAATTTGGAACCTTATAGCTTTCACACTTTCAATGCGACTCTCCCAACGAGTGGCCGATAATGATTTCAGAGTTAATCCCTTAACATGGTCTTTCAAAACCTGCCATCTTTTGGTTGAATTCGCAAAAATTGTGTAAATGCGTTGAACAATTCCAAAAAAATCTCTTGCCTTACCACAAGCATTAGCCATATCACATAATATCAAATTAAGACTATGACACCCACATGGTCCATAAAAAGCTCTTGGATTTATGTCCAACATTTTTTTTGAACTCCTTGATGTTTTCCTTTCATGTTTGATCCGTTATCATATCCCTGACCTCTTACATCATCTATATCAAGAATCAATTTTTTTAATTCATCTTGTAAAACATCAAAAAGTCCTTGGCCAGTTGTATCATCAACATTCAAAAAGCCTAAAAATGATTCCTCAATGCCAACATCATTCGAAGAGACATCCACATATCTCAATATTAAAGACATTTGTTCTTGGTGGCTAGTGTCTGGAGTACAATCAAGTATCACTGAAAAGTACTTTGCTTGTTTAATTTTCCGTATGATTTCAGACTTAATTTGAGAGGCAAGCAAAAGTATCAATTCATTTTGAATAGCATGACCAAGATAATGAAAATAAATCTCATCATTTGTGATACGCCTAACATGCTCTTGAATTACAGGATCAAACTCGGCTAGCATTTCAATTAAGCCTAAAAAGTTTCCATTATTGGCTTCATACAACCTCCCATTACTACCTCGGAAAGCTAAATTATGTTTTGCCAAAAACTTGACAATCGAAATAATTCTCAACAACACATTGTTCCAGTGATCCGTTTCATTTTTAATTAATTCTTGGGTCGTCTTGTCAATTGTTTGATTATGTTTAAGCCTCCATCGCAACTCATACCAAGTGGCCATATTTTTAATATGCTCAGCACTTATTTCATGCTCTCTAATCCTGATTGAAAGATGTGCCCAATCATTAAAACCTTCTAATGCTAGTTGCCCTCTCCTTGAACCTTTATAAAACACTTTACAACAAAAGCAAAAGATTCTATCAAGTTCCCTTGAATATACAAGCCAATCTCGATCACATTTTTTCCCATTTGATAAAACTCTTGTATAATATGAGCAAGAAAAACATTTGTTATATTTATCTCTCGTATAATTCTCAATAGACATGTCTCTTTTCAACCCTTTCTCAACTAAAATATCATGTTTGAACTTAGAGCATCCCAATTTCTAGGATCAAATATATCGATTTGAAAAGTTTCTCCGATTTTAGATTGTTCATGATTTTCAGTATCACTCGGAGTGGGATCACTATTATTCTCATCGCCATCCCTAACAACATCCTTATCTGATAGATCATCAATTTCTTTGTCATTCTCAATAGGCAAATCACCATCTAAGTTCACGCTAGAGTTTACAATAGCACTTCCACTAGCACTAGAGTTTTTTATCATAAATCTATCTAGAGCTCCTCTTTGAGACTCGGTTACCGCATCCAATCTCTTTTTTTTTCTTTCGTTTCTCGCACCCCGATTCATACTTTCTAATTCTTGAAGACATGAACAATAAGTAGATGTTTCAAGCGAGAACAATATCACCTGGATTCAAGCAAAGTTTGGTAGTTTCTATGTATGAATGATCCGGCTATAAAACTTTAAATGAGAGATTGCTTGTTGAAATCGCCTAACCAACCAACCAACCTGAAAAAAGGGAAAATATGCAATTAAATATCAAACTCAAATTCGGAAATCTGAAATTATAAATTATATCATGAAATTAACAATACAACATAGTCGCATCGCATTAGTGGTGTTATAAGTATTTGTTAGTATAAAATATAGTATCCTCCGTATCTCATTAATTGCAACATTGAAATATATACACTATTCATGTACTTTACTTTGACTACATTTTATTTATTAATGTATGTGAATTATTATTTTTTTGAAAAATGTTGTTAAGTTCATCTCATTACTAAGTTTTATAATCTGATTTTTATTTTGTTTTTACTAATACATAATTAAATATAATGATGATCAAAGTTGTGTGTTGGCAAACGTGAAATGTTGACTATTGCAACTAAAAAGAGACGGAGGAAGTACATTTTTGTATGCATTTGTTGCGTAAAATATGCATTAGCTATATCTTAAACTATTGTATTACATCAATTTTAAATTACTATTATATTCTGTCATTCCTCATGGTTTTGCCTTATAATGCTCATTGTAATGCCGGAGTTACTATTGTACTGTAACATACATGAGTTAATCACTGATTTTCCTTACAATGTTGTTTATAATAATGTTGTAACAATGATTTTCCTTACATGAGTTATTCAAAATTTTAAATATATAATCACATATGGAGAAGCTAAACATATACTCCGTACTACATAACTTTTATGTAGAACCTAATTAATAGGCCGTAGAGAAACTTTAATATCACGTCTTGTATGATCAGATTGACATACAACAATTTGGGAGGTAATAACTAATAAGCACTAATTTATGAAAGTATATAAATAATTTAAGAGAAAATCGTCAAAATGGGAGTAAAACAGGAGGTAATTGCAAAACTAGGACTCATTGTTTTAAATTCTCTAAATAGAAGTAAATATTTGCATTTGGACGGAAATAGCCTCCGATGCTGTAACATTGCGCAGACGTTGCCATCTTCTGCAATTCATCGCAAACATCTCTTCCTCTCATGGATCTGAGCTCGTCATCGACTCTGGCCTCCCATCGCATAGGCAGCCAGGTAAGTCCTCTGCTTCTTCATCTTCCTCTTCTTCTTCAAATTTATGGTCTTCTTATTTTTTGCTTCTTCTTCTTCTTCTTCTTCTTCTTCTTCATCTTCTAATCCTCTTCAATTTTCTAGTCCCCTATTCTCTTCTTCTTTTTCTTCTTTGGATTTGAATTTTATTTACTAATTTGGATTTTTTGGATTTGAATTTTACTTCATAAGCAAAATGTCACTTTTATAATATGAGAATGTCAAAAGTCTTACTAGTATTTGAAAAAATTGTCATGTTTGTAGCAGTACATTTATCAGGATGACAATCTGAAAATGACATATGTTCATAAGATAATGTCATTATCTTGTCATTTATTCATATCAAGTGGCATTCTCATCGGAGGCTGCACAGACTTGAATGACATAAAAGTGTCATTTTTTAAAAAATAACCAGTAAATATGACATTCTTGATTAAAAAATGACACACTCTTCAGAATCATTACTCAGGACATTTTGAGATTGAAATATATCAAAATTGATAAGAAGAAATTCTAGTTAAGTATATCTTCATTGGAAACTTTCACATTCATGCAATATTTTTTCAAATTTGATTGATAATTTTTTTTAAAAGAAAGCAGAGAATCAGGAACAAGGCTACAAGAAGAAGATGAAGATCAGAAGAATTAGAAGAAGAAAAAGAAGAAGAGGAGGAAGAAAAGAAAGAAGAGTACCTGGGAGAGAAAAGAGCAGATGACGCCGATGAAGTCGTTGATAATGGAGATCGAAGTTGCGATCGGCCAAAGGGAAAGTGACAGAGGAGAAGTCTGGCGGTTGATGGAGAGTCGATCGATTATTTTTAGGAGAAGGGTAATAAGGTAATCTGGAGTCCTATTTGTGAAATATAAAACTTGTAGTCCTACTTTGGAGTTTTAACCATGTTTTAGTCCTATTTAGGATAAAAACTTATAATTTAATTTGATGGGCGGGTTAATTAGTACTTAGTATGTTAGGAGTACCAAAAGGCCATTGTTATTTCATACCGTATTTTTTACTCGATCGTATACTCAACCATATTATTTGCTTGCGACATTTTCTTTTTTATCCAAATTTAAATGTTTGTAACACTTCCCCAATCACAATTTTTTGTATATAAAGTGACAGATAATATATCCCGGGATACCGCTGAATGGTATCTAGAGAGAAGTCAGAACAAGTAAGAGAGGGGGGGAGTAGGTGTGTATTATAAATGAACTCGAGATTCAGATCGTTTACAATGAAGAAGAGACTAGATATTTATATTTGTCATAAATGCGGTGTAAATAATGCAAATACACGTGTCAAGCAATCGACGGTGGAGGGTCGATTCAACCAGGGTGGTGCCGGCACAACATGTGGCACTGGACGTGACACCGCATTTAATGCGACGATTTCAGAACGTGCAGAGAGGAGATATTATCGGGTAGTGTCGAAGGCCGTACGTACCCCGGAGGCGTTCATGTGTCGAAGGCCGTACGTAGTCGGGGACCGTCATGTGCTGAAGGCCGCACGTACCCGGGGGCTTTCATATGCCGAAGGCCGTACATAGCCGGTAAACTGCCATGTGTTGAAGGACGTACGTGCCCCGGGGTTTCAATGTGTCAAAAGTCGTACGTCCCCGAGGACCGTCATGTGCTGAAGAACGTACGTACCCTGGGGGCTTCCATGTGTCGAAGGCCGTACGTCCCCGGGGACCGTCACGTGCTGAAGGCTGTATGTATCCCGGGGCCCTTCATGTGTCGAAGGACGTACATCCCCTGAGGACTTCATGTGTCGAAGGACGTACGTCCCCTGGGGCCTCCATGTGCTGAAAGACGTACGTCCCCTGGGGCCTTCATGTGTCGAAAGACGTACGTCCCCTGGGGCTCCATGTGCTGAAAGACATACGTCCCCTGGGGCCTTCATGTGCTGAAAGACGTAAGTCCCCACTGATGTTTCTGGACCAGGTGCAATCGTTTCTGGACGTACATACCTTGTTGTAGTATGAGTTGTCCGAAGTCCTGTTTGCTGTGTTTGGACTACTTGGGTCTGTTGGGCCTGATTGTAGTAGTGGAAGTGTGTGGGCCGGGATTTCTTGGACCATATACTCCATCATAAAGTAATGGAGATCTATAAATGTTCTTATTTTTACTCGCATAGAATTATTCCTACTCTTTTCCAATTAATATCTTTATTCTATTTGATCTTTTTATCATTATTACTCCTATTATATATTCTCTTAAACTCCGATCCTCACCCAGACCTAATGTTGTAAACAAATAAATGCATAGATAGCATAAATCCTTACATTTATGCCAGATGCATTTCGGTTAAAAGAATTGACTTAATATATTATATGTATATAAGCTTACAGCTTATTGATCGTGATAGGATGGCAAACATACAATACAACACAAATACCAAAATTTACGTAGTACTACACTACTACGTATAACAATCCATTTTGTGAGGTTAAAAATGAACTAGAAATTAATGAATTACCTTTCTTGAGGGTTTGTTGAAATATCCACATCATTGAATGCAACTGCCGACTTTGTTCTCTAAATGATACGCTCTAATTCAATCCAAGGAGAAAAATAAGAATGAAATGTAGATATATCTATGATCTAATGGACATTAAAAATGTAGATTAAGGTGTTATTTTTAACCACATTAATGTTGTTTAAAAGAAACATGTCCAACGAATGAATCGTGCAGTCGTGTTCCCTCTCCGTAGGGTTTTTCTTCTTCCGCGGATCGCCGTTGATCGTGTGATTTTCTCTCTTCTTTTGCTTCGCCGAGATTAAGCGGATGGATCATGGAAGGGAAGAGAGAGGAGTACAGGCGAAGGACCGGATCTTGTAATGAATGACAACAAGATCTCCATAGCTATGGTTACCACAAACATCTTGTTCATTGTTGGTCATGGACAGAAGAAGGGTGCTTGGTCTCCGGCGATCGAAGGTTGTGCACCCCTGGCAGCAGGTCGAGAGTTTCGAGGATATTTGTGTTTGGTGGGAAAATGGGAGACATGGCAGAGAACATAATGAATAAGAGGCAGGGTGAGGAAGAAGCTACAGTACTGCGGGCTCGTCCCCCTCCTGAATCGCCGTCACGGGGTGCAGAAGAGTGTAGGGTTTGGAAGAAGACGAGTGCACTCTGTTTTAATTCCATTATACGAAGTATTTGGTTTGTGTTTTTATTTCAAACTGCATGTTGTTTTGGTTGTGTTTTATTTCTAGCAAAAAAACTCTAGAATATAAGACAAGTGATGAGAAGTCTAATTTGTCTATCATTGGCTCAGTTAATCTCATTACAGAGTCAACGAATCTTATTGCTTCTGTGGACGTGTTAGATTCTAAGTCTGGTTCGAAGCCAAACGGTAGACAGAAGATTTTTTGTCGTTTTATACCTTGCTTAAGGGCATCATCATCCATGAGTTTATTTGAAGATCAATCGGATGATGTGTAAGATTATTTTAAAGATTATCATTGTGAGTGAGAGATTATTTAGTGAGATTGTTGAAAAAGAAAATCCGATATCAAGATTACAATCCCGGATTATTTCAGATTATAGTTAAAATACATTTAATGCATGTCCGGAAAAAACTGATTATTTGAGTATTATTGTTGATGAAGAGTTTTAAACTTTGAGATTATTTAAAATTTATTGAATAAAAGTGATGTGTCAATGATGTGTAATAAAAAATCGTTTATTTAGAGAGTATGAATGGAGATGCTCTAAGTACCGTTATTTTAATACGGAGTAATTACACACTTTTAGGAAATTACACACTTTTGGTGTAATACTTTATTTTTCTTAGTTACTTGTAATTTGTATAGATTAGGGATTTTCTGAGCTTAAACTAGGTAAAGATCATCAAAAGGATCCTGGAAAGGTCAAGGAAAGTGCAAGGGAACAAGAGAAAGTGAAAATTTGGGAAAATATTCAAAAACCCGACCGGGTTTTCCAAAAACCCGATCGGGTTTGACATGACCCGAAGATCAAATTTTGATTTGGAGGCAATTAAATGTGTAGGGCGAAGATTTGGCAAAGATTTGTCTTTTACCCGACCAGGTAAATCAAAAACCCGATCGGGTAGATGTGACTAATGAAGATTCCGGGCACTTACTGAAGAACCCCGATCGGGTTTCCGAAAAACCTGGTCGGGTAAATGACCCTACCACCTCCAAACACCTATAAATACACCCCTTTCTTCCCATTTGAATATCCCTTCTTCCATACTCTTAAGCTCAGTTTAGAATAGCATTTCTTTATATTTTTCTAGCTATGTTTAGTTTCCAAATGAGGAGCTAAACTTCCAATTCTTGGTGTTGCTCTGGAAGCTTGTTGATTATTAAAGTTGTGAGTTATTTTCTTAACTTCTTCCCTTGAATATTAATTATTAGTTCTTTCCTTAATACTATCTCTATATTAATGTTGGGGAGTGTTGCTAAGATGACAATTAGTTAACATCTTGACATTAGTTAGAGTAGTATTTTCTTCCTCTATATTAATATTGGGGAGTGTTGCTAAGATGACAATTAGTTAACATCTTGATATTAATTATAGTAGGATTCATCTCCTTTAATAATATTCTTCCTTGAATATTAATTAATTCCTATTCATATTTCATATTAATATTTTGAACATTACTTAAAGGATCAACTAGTTTTGTTTCATATACTACATCCGTCCCAAAAAAGTTTGCCAAATTGACTTTTCTTGGTCAATGATGGTAAACTTTGAGCAATGATTTTAGTTATTATATTTGTATATAATTTATAAATTTTATATTTTTATGAAACTATTTTCAATAAGGAATATTTTGATATAATTTTCATATTCTAAATAATTTGGTATTAAAATATATCATTGGTCAAAGTTGATTATCATTGACCAAGAAAAGTCAATTTGGCAAACCTTTTCGGGACAGAGGGAGTATTAATTATTACTAGAAACGATCGACGAACTGATGGTTAATCGTTGATGGTTTCACAAGTAAGTAACTTCGTTTTATTAATGCACGGTCGTGGTTAATAAACTTAAGAGAGATTAATTTTTTTGGTTAAACCGAAATCGTTGTGTTGAGGTTATCAATCTCATTTGATTTCATCAAGGAGTTAAGACATTAAATGATACTATCAAGTCCCTCCGTCCCAAAAAGATTGATACATTTTGACTTTTCTTGGTCAATGATAATTAAATTTGACCAATGATAGCTTTTAATACAAAATTATTTAAAATATGAAAATTATATGAAGATATTCTTTATTAAAAAAAACTTATATAAAAGTATAAAATTTATAAATTACAAACAAATATAATACTTAAAATCATTGTCTAAACTTTACCACCATTGACCAAGAAAAGTCAAAATGTATCAATCTTTTTGGGACGGAGGTAGTAGTAAAGGTTATTAATGAACGGTCATTGTTAATAACTCCCCTCGATGAATTGATATACTCCTCGATTGAGTATTCGAGAGGGAATAAGTTATAGATATAACAATGATCGATTAAAATATATCAACAAGTGGAAAGTAGCAATGTCAAGTCTCTTTTATCTTTGAATTAAATCTCATATAAGTTGTTCATTTTAGTGTTTAAATAAATTAAATCATTCAACCTCAAAACCCTCCTTTTATTTACGTTTCATAAAAAGAGAATTATTCATTTCCCTGTGGATACGAACTCTACTTCACCTATACTACGTATTAGTGCTAGTATTGAATATATTTTGACGCACCGTGACAAAGTGCATGTCAGTCAATCCAGTCACTTCAGGCAGAAGTTCATAAATTTTAGCAGAATCAGCCGATTCACCACCTCATTTCAGTGTTGCCAAACACGTTCTAAATGTCTACTTATTATTAAAAAAAAGTGATTGATGTAGATATTTTAAACCACCACAATATACCTTACAATAGACATGAAGCAAGAACATATGAGATTAACCTACTAAACACAAGATCAAGATCATATCACAAATGTACATGAGAAATCTGCCGCACATGTATATATAATTACATTAGTATTGTATTGTTTCCTCGATCTGATCTCAATATATTTTGGGGGAAAATGAATGATAATTATGAACAACAACAATAATATTAATTAATTCCTTAATTACCCTCAACCTCTAGCTGGCAGGCTGCTGGTGGAAGGTCACGCACCGGCCTAGTTTCTGGTACATATACCACACATTCACGCATAAATATATGCTAAAAATAGCGTTTTATTTACGATTAATTTCCTCTCTTTTTTTGTGTTGAAATTTTTAATTAATTATTAGTTTGAGGGTGAGAAAAATAAATCTGCTATATTTCTCATGACCTCTACCTGGGAAGCAAGGCACTGAATGTAATGGGCAGTTTCATCCAGCAAACAGCACATATCCATTGCTTCACCCCCTGGAACGATCTTCCGAAGCTCTTTTGTATTTTCCCATCCTCTATTTGTCTCATTCCTCCCACCACGAAATTTACCTATATATTTTAAAATATAAACAAATTATACTCTATTTCTCTTAATTAAAATGTGGTTGAGTTTAATTGAATCTCTAGCTATTGTTGATTTATGATGAGAAGAGAGAATATATAATAAAATTAATTATTGGACCAAAGAAGAATGGGTAAATTTTTGGGATAGGTTACAAAATTAATTAAATAGGACGAAAGTAACTAAATTTCTCTAAAAAGTTACATCATTCTCACTTTAACTTTAAAAAAATTCAAGAATACATATATACTTGGACTGTAATTCGTCCCAAACCAGACCAGACCAAACCAGTTCAGACCAGACTTGGATATTTATAAAAATACAAAGAAACCAGACCAGACCAGACCAGACCAATTCAGACCAGACCAGCAAATTACATTTCATTTCATGTAAAAACATCCATAGTCACCACGTTCAATTCTTTTAAAAAACCTATATTGTCACCACGTATTAGGATGTCGCATTTCGTGTGCAAATTTTAATTTATCAATTTATTACTCGTAGTAAAATATATCACTATTAATTACAAAAAATATTTTTTTTAAAATAATTGTTAATCATATTAGTGGAAAGTTAGTGATCAATCTGTATATGATACATGTGGATCATTCAGATTATACTTGAACATTTCTTTAATATATTTAATTTAGCATTGATAAAAATGATATTTTAACACTTATTTAATTTTTAGACAAATATATTTTATAGAATATATGATTATTTATGACTACTTTTTAATTAACCATTTTTTACTTTTACCATCAATGATAATAAATTTATATAAATTTTATACTTTTATGGTAGTACTTTAACAAGTAACATTTTTGTACCCTTTCATACTATAAATGGTTTCTTATATATATATATATATATATATATATATATATATATATATATATATATATATATATATATATATATATATATATAATATCGATCAATCCAGGCATTAATATGAGTATTGTTAACCAAAAAGTAAATACTGGTTAACTACAAGTCAAAATACAATAATACATCAATCAATTTTATTACATTAAAATAAGTATAAAAGCTAAGTCATAATATTACTTCCTCATCCTACAAAATTTTTGGGATGTCCCAAAAATATATCTCATTTTCTTTTCTGAAAAATTTTGTGTGCTCAACCTTCATTATTTTTTTTCTTAGTTAAATACAATCATCATTTCAAGTTTATTTTCATTTTCTTAATAATCGTACCAAATCAAACTAAGAAATACTAGTTACTTTATTTTTCAGGAGGGAGGGTGTAACATATAAAAAAGTCAACATATTTTTAGGCGGTTGAGAGAATACAAAACCGAAGTTGACTTTCAGGATTATTTAATTATTACCATCGCGTTTCAGCCTGGATTTGGTCGGGCCGCGGTGGAGAGAAGCTCGGGTGCGGATCCTCCAAAGCAGGGCGCGGCTCCAGGCTCGGTCGGTGCCGACGGCGGAGGCCATGGAGGCGTAAGCGGCGAGCTTTATCTTGCGGTAGCGTCTATACCGAGTCGGGGGCGGAGAGTCCGCGGAGTTGTGGCGGCGGTTGAGGCTTTGGAGGGACCGAAGGAATTTGCGAGTGAAACGAGTTGTGATGCGTGAAGGGTCTAAGACTAGGCGATTGGGAGGAGAAGACGCCATCATCAGATCAAGAATGGGTTTAGGGTTTGGATATGTATTAGAAGAAGATGAACAATATTATTAATAATTAATAAGGAGATAAAGAGAGATTTTCCTCGGACAAAGAGGGGGCCGGCTAGGCTGTTGGCAAAGAAGACAAAGAAAAACAAATTAAAAAAAGAAAGTTGGATTCGATCCCTTCTCTTGTGTGATCTTCTGACACGAGGGATCTACTTATAACACACACATGTTTGTTGTGTGGAGAGAGAGATAATGGGTAGCTAATTAATTAATTAATTAATTAATTAAAGTGATTGGAATTGGAAGGTCAGGCGAAAAGGTCTTGAGAATCATATCACTATTTACTTTAATTTTTTGTCCACTTCCTCAATCCTCACCTCTAATTGTTTCAAAACGGATTATTTGTCACGCACTAGGCATGGAGGTAGGGAGGGGCGGGAGGGGGCCTCGCCCCCACAAGAAAAAAAAATATTAAATATATACTCTCCAGTTCTTAATGAATCTTACTAATGGATAGTCTACCCGGGGTATATATCCGAAGGGTTATTACGGGGAATAACTTAGAAAGAAGTCAGAGCAAGTAAGTAAATGTAGAGAGAGAGTGTATTCAGTATGAATGCCGTTTTCAGCGTGGTTACAAATGGGGAAATGGGGTGCTATTTATAGTAGCAATAAATACCGGGCAGGGACACGTGTCAAGCGCTCATTGGCCGAGGGGTCACCTCAACTGGTTGGCGCTGGCAGCCGCATGTGGCCGCATTTAATGCGGCTGTTGGATGGGACGTCTGTGCAGGGTACGGTGATCTGTACGCATGTGAGGCGGATATCTTGTCGAGTGAGATGCCTTCGGCCATAGAGCAGTAGCCGAGGGCTCCTCCAACCGATGGCACCCTGGTGCCGAGGGCTCACAGTGCTGAGGGCTATTGTTTTCGCCGTTTTCTCTCAGTTTCTTAATTTGCTTGAGAATCCCGTTCTGCGAGAGTTTAGAGCCTTCGGCCAGGGGGCGAAGGCACCCCTGGCGCGTAGTGTGGGCTGCTTGGTACTCTGGGCGCTGTGATTTGGGCCTGTTGGACCTTCTGGGCCTGTTGGGCCTCTAAAGGAGTAGTAGGAGTCTGTGGGCCGGGTGTTCCCGGGCCATATACTCCATCAGGAGTCCCTCACTCCTTTTGCCGAAAGGTACTTGAGGGAAAAGGAGTAATTTGTGCATGCCCTTTGATGTTGTCCCGTCGTGATCTCTGAAGTTGGTGAGGAGTTGTTGCTTTTATGTCCCTGCCGAAGGCAGTCCCTCAGTTACCCACATATCGGGACTTGAGGGCTTGCCTTGTCGTTTGTTGGAATTTCACTAATTTTGTAATTTAATGATTTTCCCGAGGGGGTCCTCCAGTCCCCCACTCCTTGAGGCACTTGTAAAGTGGTGAAAAGGAGTAGAGTAGTTGCGTTGCTGTTGTGGGCCGAAGGCTGACGTTTTTCGTTTCATTTTGGGGGGATGCCTCGTTAAAAACCTCATTAGGAAAAACCCTTTGGGAAAAAACCATAATGAGGGAAAAAGAGTGCACCGAATTCCCCCAATGATGAATCGAAAATGTCAAACCTTGGTAAAAAATGGAGAATGACGGGAATGCCGAAGGCTCTCTCTTCTGAGGGCTCCTGTGTTGATTAGCCGTAGGCTTGCTGTTGATGTCCTGGTGGCGCCGAAGGGGAGCCCCTCAATTCGGGGATCGAGGGCCTGCTGGATGAGGGCGGCAATGGAGTTGTTACCGGGGGGGTCCACTGTTTGTTGATTAGTTGGTGATGAAGATACCCGAGGGCTCCCATTACATGTGTGCCATGGGTCATCCGTCAATGAGGCAACTCCCCGGGGGCTACCCGGTTTTGCAGTGCTGAGGGGGAATCCCCGAGGGGTGCCCTGATATGAAGCCCTGGGTTTCTGAAGGAGTGATCCCGAAGGCGTCTGTTATGTGCTGTGTGGGGCACAACCCGGGGGCACTTCTGAGTGAGTGTACCCGGAGGCTATCCTTGATGAAGTGGAGTGAAGTAGAAAACCCGGGGGCTTCCAGAATATAGTCGTTGGAAATATAGCCGTTGGAATATGTAACGACAGGATATAGCCGTTGGGGGGGTGGCACACGTGGCGTGTTATGGCTGGCTGTTCGTGGGCGGCGTCACCGGTTGGGTGAAACGACGGTGCGTAATGATGGCTTTGGCTGCTGGGAGCCGGGATCTCGGCCCAAGCCCGGATCTGGGAGCCTATAAATACCCCAAGCCAGGGCCATTCCTCCTTTACGCATCCACATCTGTAGCGAAGCTCTGCAAAAAATTCTAGAGAGAGAAACTCAAGCTTTCGGTCAAAAACTCAGCTTTCAGAGGTCAGTTCTCCTTCCGCCCTTAGCTCCATTTGAGTGTTTCTTTTGGCCTTAGGGTTAGTCTTTAGGACCCTTCAGGAACCCCCCCTTCGTACGAGTTTCCCGACCCCTCGCCTTTTAGAAAGATGTCGTCAGCTAGTGATTCCCAAGACATCTCCGGGGAGGCTTCAGAGAACGTTGAAGTGCCGTCTGACGTGGAATCCTCGAGCGAGCAGCTCTCGGCCATTGATGATAGGGCCGTAGCCGAGGCGGTACAGAGTGACCTTCAACTTGAGCTCGAGGCCGAAGACTTCGAGCAGGTGAACGCGGATGAGGAGCTTGCCATCGCCTGTCAAGTGGCCGAGGACGAGGCCCAGAAGGAGGGCCTGAAGGTGACTGTAGCTATCCCTCCCCCTCGGTGTGGTACTGAAGCTGGGAGCTCCCGGCCTATAGACGATGTACCCCTCAGTGTGGCCCCAGGACAGAAGAGAAAGAAGGCGAGGGTGGCTCCGAAGAAGAAGCAAGCTGCCGTCGACGCTGGCCAGCCACTGGGACTCCCCGAGGGCTATTCTTTCCTGAATACGGCCGCCTTGGAGGTCAAGAATAAAGCTACCCGAGGGGAAATGATGGCGGTGCAATTTTTGGTAGGGCCTTCGGCGCAAGTGGTAGAGCCAAAGCCAGATGACGTGCTCCTTCGTGCCCCCGACGGCTGCTTTGCCGTGCATCTGCTTTCGGTGGAGCTGTGTCTCAGGTTTCCCCTTCATCCTTTTGTGTTGGAGTACCTCCGTTTTGTAAAGCTAGCCCCCTGCCAGTTGACCCCGAACAGTCACTCATATCTGGCAGGGTTCCTGTCACTGTGCCTAAGCCGAAGGGTCCCCCCTACTCTGGAGCAATTCTTCCTATCATTCAACTTATGCCGGGGGGGGGGGGGGCATTCGAACGTCGGGGGCTATGGTAATCTGCAGCAACTCCTGAAGTTCAGGATCTTTGATGAGGCGCCTTCGTCTCACAAGGGGTGGAAAGACAAGTTTTGCTATATCCGGTTGGCCGAGAACCCCTTCTCCGCTCCGCTTGGTGACAGGTTTCGGCGGCACCCGAAGGCAGAAGGGTATGCCCTCGAAAAGAATGGGCGGGTGTTGTCCAAGAAGCCGGAGGGTTCCGATAAACATGTGTCCATCAAAGGCGCAATGCTCTCCAGTGAGTTGTACAAGCTTGGCTTCCGTCGGTACCGGCTGATGGGGGAGAAGGAGGAAGGCTACCCCCTGATTGACCGCGTATATGAGAGTGCTGAAGGTTGTTGTAATGCCGAAGGCTTTATTTCTCATGCTTAGAAAATTTTCTTCCCCCTTCATATTTTTTGCTTTGCTGTAATAGTGAACTAACCCTTGTGTGCCTTCTTGTGTTTCAGGACCAAGGCGGGAGCGGCCGAAGAGGCAACTTGCCCGAGAGGAGCAGAAGAAGGAGGCCCCCGCACAGCAGAGGGCGGTCGATGAGATCTTCCCCAAGGCGGGAGCGGCCGAAGAGGCCAAGGAGGCGGGGCCCGTATCGGAGGCCGCCGTCGGGGGCTCCCCCGGTCTGGAGCTGAAGAGAAAAAGGCATGGGAAGGACCCGGCACAACCGGAGGGGAAGAAGAAGAAGAAGGGGGGCCCGGAGTCGAAGGAAGCCCCCGTTGTGGTCGTAGAAGAATCTTCTCCTCCCAAGCCTTCGGGTCAGGCAACTGATCTGACATGGCCCCTGGACAAAGCCCAATTTTCCATTACGAAGGGGACTGCTATCATGCACGGGACCCTGAACCCGAAGGAGTTTTTTAGGGGTGCCACCCCTCCGACCGATAAGTTCGTGCTCTCCCGTCAGGCCGACGATGTCCTCTGCTCCAAGGTTCTGATGGCCTCGATTACGGTAAGTTTCCTTCCCCCTCTTTTGTAGATAACTTCATTCTTTACATGAGTAGTGGCTAACCCTCCGGTAATTCATGTCTGCTTTCAGGCGAGCCTTGGCCTTGGCGAGCTGGTCCAGAGGATAGAACAGCATGACTCAGAGAAGAAGAAGGCCGCTGAAGCACTGGCCGAGGCCCGAAGGCAGCTGAAAGAGGTCGAGGACGCTCGCAAAGCTGAGCAAGAGGCTTTCAAAGACATCCTCGAGGGCTCCAAGACGGTGGCCAGGGCCGAAGGTAAAGCAGAGGCGGAGAAGACTGCGGCAGATGCTGCCAAGAAAGCCGTGGAGGATGCCGAGGAGGCCCGAATCAAAGTTGTCGCCGAAGCCCGGGAGGAGGCTGTTGCTACTTTTGCCGAGGAGGGATGGAAAGCCGAAGGTCGGCAAAAATGGGTGGCTTCGGTGGTGGAAGCTTCGGTGGACGAATGGGTGAAAGGCCCAGGCGCCATGTGGTTGGCCCGAAAGGGGAAGGAATATTATGACGGGAGTGAGTACTTTACTCAGGCCCTCGTATATCGAAGGCTGTCCCGGCATTTTGGGGTGGACCCGAAGGCCTTTGATCCGGCATCCTATGGCCTTCCTCCCCTTCAGCCAGACCCCAGGGTTCCCCTCCCTGAAGGTGTTGCGAGGCCTGACTTGGAAGACTCCCTGCTGATGGCCGAGGGCAGTGACGAAGAGGAGGAGATTGGTGATGATGCCGTGTCCAAGCCTGCAGTAGAGGACGCCTCCGGGAATGCCGTCGAAATTGTTGAGTAACTTTGTACTTAGGAATGTGTGAACATATTTTGTAATGAACAACATTTATCCTTCGGCTTCGGCCTGTTTGTAATTTTACACTCACTCCTGTTTTTGATGAATGCATGCTGCCTCCGGGCTTTTCACCTTTGAATGCGCCCTGTGTTTTGAATGTATGCCTTCTCCTTTTTGAGTGTATGTTTTAGGACTGGGAATTTTTTCTGATTGTAGCCTGCCCTTGGAAGCCTTCGGTAGTTGGGCACTCCCTGCTGGATAGGCAACCGAGGGTTCAGCAGGAATTGGGACTTAGAAAATTTTTCTAAGTGTAGCACACCATAGGGAGCCTTCGGGAGTTGGCATCCCTTCCTGATGTGTGAATATTGGACCGAGGGCCCAATGTACAGGACTTAGATTATTTTTTTTTGCAAGTGTAGTATGTCACGTAGCCTTCGGCTACTGTGGAGCCTCAACTGAAATATTGAGTAGGCCGGGGGCCAATTCTTTAGGACTTAGGAAATTTTCTTGAGTGTTAAATCCTTATGTACTGTAGCCTTCGATTGATAGGCAGCCTTCGGCAATTAGGTCCCTTGAGATGAGGGTGAAATATGTAGGACTTAGAAAATCTTCTAAGTGTAGAGTTTCCCTTGGGAGCCTTCGGGAGATGGCATCCCTCCATGATGTATGAGTAGCTGACCGGGGGGGAAAATATGCAGGACTTAGAAAATATTCTAAGTGTAGATTTTCCCTTGGGAGCCTTCGGGAGATGGCATCCCTCCTTGATGTATGAGTAGTTGACCGGGGAAAAACATGTAGGACTTAGAAAATATTCTAAGTGTAGATTTTCCCTTGGGAGCCTTCGGGAGATGGCATTCCTTCTTGATGTATGAGTAGTTGACCGGGGGAAAAATATGTAGGACTTAGAAAATATTCTAAGTGTAGATTTTCCCTTGGGAGCCTTCGGGTGATAGGTGCCCTCTGACTCCACATCATTTTGCCAGATGCCCGGGGGCAACTCATTTAGGACAGAATATATTTTTTCAAGTGTTGTTGTATTGCATGACCTTCGGCTACCATATTCCCTTGGCTGTAATGCTGATTGGGCCGGGGGCCCAATCTTTAGGACTTAGAATTTTTTCAAGTGCTGCTTCCTTGTGTAGCCTTCGGGTGATAGGTGCCCTCTGACTCTACATTACTTTGCGTAAATTGATGTTGAACCCTGTTGTTGTGAAGAAAGCCAATGAGGAGTGTGTGCCCTCGGCATACACTCTGAAGAGTTGTAGAGTTTGACTCATCCAGTTGTGTCCCTTGTAATGGGGTAGGGGCCCTCGGTATTAATGTATAACAGCTGCCTTCGGTACATATTTGAAGGTACCGTCTTAGTGTACTTTGGATAGTCCAGTCCCTTTGTATTGTTGAAGCCTTCGGTGTTTGTGTGACCGGAGGTGACCAGGCAGTGGACTTAGCCGTTCCTTGCTGCTATTTGTTCGAGTAGTATCCTTCGGGAAATAGGAGCCTTCAGTTACCGGAGGTGTTCCCGTGGGGAGCCCTCGGCTTGTTGTGATCTGTTGGAGTGTACTCTTTGATTTCTCGCTGAGTCTACTCCCCTTCACCCCCTCTTTTTTTTTTTTTGGTTGGTGGTGAAGGGAAGGCATCAAGAAACTTGGTTTCTTGGTAACGCTGGGCCTATTAGGAGACCATCAGAATACACCAATGGCTCTCCTCCCTCGGGTTAACCTTCCGAGTTCCGAGGGGATCGAGGGACGTTTCCTAGGCACAAGATATGGTGGTCCGTAACCTGCCTCCCCTTGGGGGATGGCGCGGAAAGCGCCTCATTTTTGAAAGTCGTCCCCTCGGCGCTAGACATAGTCAGTGGCCTGCCACACCCTTGGGGTGGTGGCGCGGGGAGCGTTTCGGTTTGGAAGTCGAATCCTGGGCATTTCTCATGCCTGTCATACCCTGGGGGTAGTGACGCGGATAGCGTTCCGTTTTTGAAAGTCGAATCCTGGGCATTTCTCATGCCTGTCATACCCTGGGGGTAGTGACGCGGAAAGCGTTTCAAGGAAGGGTTTTCATTTGCACACTAGTTGCAAATGGCCGGGGGCACTATGTGCCGCCGGCACCGATGGTGGCGCCTTCGGTATATGCGTTCTAGTGGGGTACGGCTTTTAGAAACAACACTTGGTGTTAGTTTCGATGTGTAGCCCCCGGTACTTGGTACCGAGGGGTCTTCTGTAGGAACATTTGGTGTTCTCTTTTGTTGTAGTTGATGTAGGCGTCTACCCTCGGTACTTGGTACCGAAGGGTCTTCAAATGAAACACTTGGTGTTTCCCAACAGATGTTTAGAAGTTGATAGGAGAGCATATCCCTGGCACTGGGTGCCGAGGGGTCTTCTTTGAAACATTTTGGTGTTTTTTTTCTTCGTTTCGATGTTTGATGATGGAGGTGTACCCTCGGCACTGGGTGCCGAAGGGTCTTCTGTAGGAACACTTGGTGTTCTCATCTTTTCTCTTTTTTTTTTGATGTTGAGGGTGGGACTGTACCCTCGGCACTGGGTGCCGAAGGGTCTTCTGTAGGAACACTTGGTGTTCTCATCTTTTCTTTTTTGATGATGAAGGTGGGAAGGTACCCTCGGCACTGGGTGCCGAAGGGAAATGAAACACATGGCGTTCCGTGTTGTTGGTGATAGGAGTTCCCTCCCTCGGTACTTGGTACCAAGGGGTCTTGACTGAAAACACGTGGTGTTTTCACTGTTTGTTGTAGGTGTTGATGGTGTCCACCCTCGGCACTTGGTGCCGGAGGGGGTTCTTCTCGTGGTGAGGCCTGGGGCATGTAGTCAGTATGAGGGCTTGATGTCTTGAATGTATCTTCATTCTTCGAAATTGGAGGCCTTGGGCCATAGGATAGTACATTCACTAGTTATGAGGGCTTGGCCGCTCTTACATTATTGATAAAATTTAACTAAATGGTGACATTCCAGTGCCTAGGGACTTCTTTCCCATTGGGGCGTTTGAGCTTGTAGGTCCCGGGTTTGATGATGGCTGCTATGATGTAGGGGCCTTCGAATTTTGGTGCCATTTTTCCTCCCTCGGTTGGTTGGCTGGCTTCCCTCCTCCGGAGGACATAGTCCCCCACTTGAAATTCTCGGGTGCGAACTTTGGCGTCGATGTAGCTTTTAACTTGCCTTCGGTAGTTTTCTGCCCAGATGAAGGCCTGCTCCCGGCGTTCTGAAATGAGGTGGAGGTCGAGGGCCATGTTGCTGTCGTTGACCTCGGGGTCATATTGGATCACCCTTCGGGTGGGAAGGGTGACTTCCGTAGGAGCTTTGGCTTCAAAACCGTAGCAGAGGGAGAAGGGTGTTTAACCTGTTGCTCGCCGAGGGGTGGTGCGATAGGCCCAAAGGATGTTGTGGAGTTCTTCCACCCAGTCACCGCCCTCGGCCTCTAGCTTCTTTTTGAGGCCCTCGAGCAAGGTCCGGTTGGCATTCTCTACTTGCCCGTTGCCTTGAGGGTAGGCAACGGAGGAGAAGGTGTGTTTGATGCCCCATGCCTCCAGAAGGGCACAGAAGGGGGCTGCCTCAAATTGTGTCCCATTGTCGGAGATGATCTGCTGGGGGACGCCAAACCTTGTGAGGATGTTCTTGAGGACGAAGTGACGGCACTTCGCCTCTGTGATGTTGGCGAGGGGTTCAGCCTCCACCCACTTGGTAAAGTAGTCGACGGCCACGATGATGTATCTGTTGTTGGAGGTCCCCCTCGGCAGAGGGCCCACAAGGTCTATCCCCCATCGAGAAAAGGGGACAGAGGTGCTGATGGGGGCATAGTTGACCGCTGGCCTGCCGGGAGCTTTCTGGAAATGTTGACATGCGGTGCACCTCCGGGCAAGGTCAGCACAATCCCTGGCCATGGTTGGCCAGAAGTAGCCCTGGAGAATGAGCCTTCGGGACATGGAGAAGGGTCCCTGGTGAGCTGAGCAAGTGCCACTGTGCACTTCCTCCATTGCGACCTCGGCTTCATATGGATGAAGGCACCGAAGTAGCGTGCCATTGTAAGATCGTTTGTAGAGCCTTCCATCTTCGATGGTGTAGCTAGGAGCCCTCAGCTTTGCCAGTTTAGTGCGGGCCTCATTCTCGGGTAGCTGCCCTGTGGAGATGAAGGCGGTGATATCTGAGATCCAATCCTCCTGATGTTGTTGTATGTTCATAACGGGGCTTGCATGGATGCTTGAGAGGCTGAGTTCCTCGATTTTGGCAATTTTGGAGATGTGCTCGGGGGAGTCGGCCGAGAGCTTAGATAATATGTCGGCCTCGGAGTTCTGAGCCCTCGGTATTTGAGTGAGAGAGTGTGCCTCAAATACCTTAAGCAACTCCTTGGCCGCTTCCTTGTACTGTTTCATTCTCCCCTCCTTGGCCTCATATTCTTCGGAGATTTGGCCAACGACCAACTTGGAGTCGCATTTGATGTGGATCTGCCGAGCCCTCATGTTGGCAGCCAGCCGAAGGCCACATAGGAGGGCCTCATATTCGGCCTCATTGTTGGAGACCTTGAAGGAGAAACGGATTGCATAGTAGGCCCTGAAGCCCTCGGGAGTAATGAGGACTACCCCTCCCCCGCATGCTTTGGTCGCGGAGGAGCCGTCAGTGTAGAGGGTCCACCAGTCGTCCGAGGTAGCCGAGGGCTCCCCGTCCGTGGCTGCCCTTGCGGTACACTCCGTCACAAAGTCCGCCAGGGCTTGGCCCTTGATGGCAGGCCTTGGGCGGATGTCAATGTTGTACTGGCTCAAAAAGATAGCCCATTTCACCATGCGGGAGGAGCTGGTGGGGCTCCTCATGAGGGCGCCGAGGGGTTGATGAGTGAGGACCTGAATCGGGTGAGCCTGAAAGTAGTGGCCCAACTTCTTGACGGTCCAAACGATGGCCAACACCGTTTTTTCCACAGGGGAGTACCTGAGCTCGGTCTCCCTTAGGGTCTTGCTAACGTAGAAGATGGCATGTTGGGTGCCGTCTTCCTCCCGAATGAGCACAGAGCTGATGGCCGCCGGGCTAACCCCAAGGTAGAGGTAGAGGGTCTCCCCTACCTTGGGTTTGGAGAGCACAGGAGGTAAAGATAGATACCGTTTGAGCTCGTCGAAAGCCCCCTGGCATTCTGGAGTCCATAGAAAGCCAGCCGTCTTCCTCATGATCTGGAAGAAGGGTAGAGACTTCTCCGCTGATTTAGATAGAAAGCGGTTGAGGGCTGCCAGGCGGCCCGTCAACCGTTGGACTTCCTTCACATTGCGTGGGGGCTCCATGTTGATGATGGCCTGGATCTTCTCAGGATTGGCCTCAATACCCCTTCGGCTCACCATGTAGCCCAAGAATTTGCCCCCTTGGACGCCGAAGGTGCACTTCTTCGGGTTTAGCCGAAGGTTGAATTTTTGCATGATGGCGAAGATTTCCCGGAGGTCGTCAGCATGGCTGGAAGATTGCTTGCTTTTGACGATCATGTCGTCCACATAGGCCTCCATGGTGCGCCCTAGGACGGCTTGAAAGACCCGGGCCACCATCCGGGTGTATGTGGCCCCCGAGTTCTTTAGGCCGAAGGCCATTACTAGGTAGCAGAAGATGCCCTCGGGAGTCATGAAGGCAGTTTTTTCGGCGTCTTCCTCGTGCATGAAAATTTGGTGATACCCTCGGAAGGCATCGAGGAAGGACATGATCTCACATCCTGCGGTCTCATCCACTAGTTGATCAATATTTGGTAGAGGGAATGGATCCATAGGGCATGCTTTGATGAGATCGGTGTAGTCCACGCACATGCGGAAGGTAGGGGGCTTCTGTGCGAGGACTACATTCGCTAGCCATGAGGGGTATTTCACCTCCTTGATGTGCTTAATTGAGAGGAGCATGGCGACCTCCTTCTTCACGAATTCCCTCCTCTCGGCGGAGAGGGGTCTCCTTCGTTGTTGTACTGCTTTTGCCGAGGGGTCCACCGAGAGGCGGTGGGTGATGACCCTTCGGCTGATCCCCGGCATGTCCTCCGGCCCCCATGCAAAGACAGTGGAGTAGGCGCGGAGGGCGTCGGTGATACCGGTCTTCAAATCTTCAGGGAGCTGGGCTCCAATCTTCACGACTCTCTCCGGCTGGGCCGGATCGAGCGCAAAGTCTTCTACGTCCTCGGCCGGTTCAGCCCTCGGCCTTCTTTCCTCTTGGTCGATGGTTCCGGTGATGGTGTCAACACGGAATTCCGTCTTGCTTACCTTCTTTGTGACCTGAAGATAGCAGGCGCGGGCAATTTTCTGGTTCCCCCGGGAGTAGCCAATTCCCCCCTCGGCGGGAAACTTGAGGCAGAGGTGCCTCATGGAGATGATGGCTTCGAGGTCCTCGAGGGCTGGCCGGCCGAGGATGATGTTGTGGGCGCAGTCAATGTTGACGACGACGAACTCCACCTCGAGCTGGGCTCTATGGAGCCCGTCGCCGAAGATCACCGGGAGGGTTATTACCCCCTCAGAATCAATAGTATCGCCGGTGAAGCCGGCAAGAGGGGTCTTAATGGGCCGAAGGGACCCCCTCTCCAGATGCAGCTCTCTGAAGGTGCTGAGGTACATTACATTGACGGAGCTGCCCGTGTCAATGTAAGTTCGGTGAATAATGGTGTCGTTTATCTCCGTCCGAATCACCAAGGCATCCCTGTGAGGAGAAGAAGTAGGAGGGAGATCTGCGTTGGTGAAGGTGATGGGTTCCTCCCTCAGTCGCTTTACCGGGGGCATATGAGTGACTTCCCCTACGTAAAGCGATTGAGCCCACTTCTTTCGCTGGCTGGTGGAATCGCCCCCTGTATTGCCACCGGTGATCATGAGGATGTGGCGTTTTTTCTCCTGGTAGTGGGGGTATTCCTCCTCCTCTTCTTCCAAGTTCCCAATCTCCCTCTTCTTGCCGAGGGGGATGGTATTCGGGTTTACCCAAGCGTTCACCTTCGTGTGGTGCCCTCGGGGAGGCCCCTGATGAGAAGGTCCCTCCTGCCGAGGGCTCTGAACAAATTGGGACAGGTGCCCCGCTTGTATTAACCTCTCGATGGCTGTCTTTAGTTGATGGCAGTCATCGGTCCTGTGCCCCTGGTGCCGATGGAAGCGACAGTAGGGGAACTGAGGGTTGATAGCGTGTACCTCCGGGGGTGCGCGAGAATCACGCTCAACGAGGCCCCTCTCCTCGGCAAAATCGAGGATGATGCTGACGGGGTGCGTCAATGGTGTCCGAGGGCGGTCCAGGAGAATGGGCTGTGCCCAAGTCTTGGGGTTGCTCTTATAACCTCCCCCGGGCTTGGCTTGGCCTTGCCGAGGGCGGTCATCAGAGGGTCCCGAAGTCTTGGGGTGATTTGGAGGAGCCCCCGGCCCTCGGTTATGCTTGTTGTCAGCCCTCGGGGGCTGCTGGTCCGGATGCTGGTGATACTTCTCCACCTCCTCGGCTTCAGCATATCGGTCCCCCCGCTGCAAAGCCCTTATGTAGTCGCGGGGGGGGGGGGGGGTCAATGATGAGGCTCCTTGAAAAGTTGCCGGTGCGGAGGACGGTTTGTAGGAGGGCCAGGAGGGTCCCGTCATCAGCACCGTCGACCTTGTCGGCCTCCGTCCTCCAGCGCTCCAGGAAATCCCGAAGGGTCTCATCCTTCTTCTGGCGTATTGTTAGGAGGTGGGAGAAGTGCTTCCTTGTGCGACGCCTCCCGGCAAATTGTGTCAAGAATCGTTGGGCGAGTTCTTGCCACGAATCAATGCAGCCCTCGGGCAGCCTGTTGAACCATTCGTATGCCGGTCCCTCTAAGGTGGAGAGGAACCAACGACACAAATATTCGTCTGACGCTCCTACCATCATCATGCTGTTCTGGTATTTGCTGTAATGTTCCTGGGGGTCCGTCTTCCCGTTGTAGGGCTGTATGTGTTGCCCTCGGTATTTCTCCGGGATCCGGGCCGCCAATACCCTTGGGGTAAATGGCGTCCGAGTCCGGAGCTGGATAACGGGTTCTACGGAGCCCTCGGCCACCTTCTTCTGTAACTCCTCCATTTTGGCCATCATGGCCTCGTATTTGAGATCTGAATGAGGGGTGGAGGTGGTGGCGTGAGCTTTGTTGGACTCCATCTCGTCAAGCCGGCGTTGGAGGGCCGCAATAATCTCGTCCTGGGGATCCTTCGGGAGGGTCTCCGCCCCCTGCGAACGAACTCGGGCCGAGTGGGCCTGGTTGATCTGGTGGCGAGCGTCATCGGCATGAAGGGGCGCCTTGCCTTTGTCCCGAGGGGGACGCTCCTCTTCTGCCCTCGAAACAGATCCCCCGCTTTCCTGGGGCCTTTGGAGTGCTTTCCCCCCGAGGCGGTCTTGGACCCCTCGGCGGTCTGGCCCTCCTCCGAGCCGGTTGAGGGCGGAAGTACGGGGCCTTTCCCTGTTGTCATTATGGCGGTCCCGGGACTGAACTTCCTGGGAGGACGTATCTTGGGCCACCACCCCTTCGTCGTTTCTCACCCGAGGGGTGGGATTTCCGAAGGGGTGTGGCAGAGGGGGAAGTATGATATTTTCCCCGATCTGGGGGTGAGCCGGAGCCAGGGTGCCGAAGGCACCCGGGTTCTGAGTGAGCGTCTGGATGAAGGCGGAGAGCGCCGATTGCACGTCGATGGTGAGAACCGGAGGGCTGACTTGGTCATCGCTCCGGTTTTTCTTCTTGGCCTCGATGCCGAGGCGGGCATCGGGGGCATTTTGTTGGATCTGAAGGCGTAGGTCGACAGCCGCCTGTTCCAGCCCAGCGATGACACCGCCCTCGGGAGCCCTGTGAGAGGCTTCGAGGGCGTTGACGTCGCCGAGGGCCAGGTTCTTGTCTTCTACGTTTTTTGAGTTGGCACGTGTTGTCCTCACCATTTTGATGGAGGGCTAGTGTTTTGCGTTTGATCGAGGGGGAGGGTTTCTTACTTGATCGTTCGACCTCTCAACGAGAGCACCAAATGATGGATAGTCTACCCGGGGTATATATCCGAAGGGTTATTACGGGGAATAACTTAGAGAGAAGTCAGAGCAAGTAAGTAAATGTAGAGAGAGAGTGTATTCAGTATGAATGCCGTTTTCAGCGTGGTTACAAATAGGGAAATGGGGTGCTATTTATAGTAGCAATAAATGCCGGGCAGGGACACGTGTCAAGCGCTCATTGGCCGAGGGGTCACCTCAACTGGTTGGCGCTGGCAGCCGCATGTGGCCGCATTTAATGCGGCTGTTGGATGGGACGTCTGTGCAGGGTACGGTGATCTGTACGCATGTGAGGCGGATATCTTGTCGAGTGAGATGCCTTCGGCCATAGAGCAGTAGCCGAGGGCTCCTCCAACCGATGGCACCCTGGTGCCGAGGGCTCACAGTGTCGAGGGCTATTGTTTTCGCCGTTTTCTCCCAGTTTCTTAATTTGCTTGAGAAACCCGTTCTGCGAGAGTTTAGAGCCTTCGGCCAGGGGGCCGAAGGCCCCCCTGGCGCGTAGTGTGGGCTGCTTGGTACTCTGGGCGCTGTGATTTGGGCCTGTTGGACCTTCTGGGCCTGTTGGGCCTCTAAAGGAGTAGTAGGAGTCTGTGGGCCGGGTGTTCCCGGGCCATATACTCCATCACTTACACTTTGACTTCACGCATATTAAGGAAATAAATTTGACTTTACTGTAAAGTGCATTGTTTGACACTGTTTGGCATTGTTTTGAACTATTTTGTGTAGATTTGTTTTCCAAATAAGGAAAATGCAAATAAGGAAGTGTAAATTTTAATTTGAGACGATCCAAAAAGGAAAGTGTAAACTTAATTAAGAACCGAAGGAGTGTTATGTATAAATACTTTTAATCTGTAGAAAATATGTTGATATTTTAAATTTTGGCCTTTGCAATATAAAATTTTTAAGAATCCGCCCCCTTAACGATAACGATATATTTCTATTTCAAATTCGGGAAAATCTCGGCCGTAGGCCTTCTCCGGTTTTGTATTTTATGTTAAAGTAGTACGTAAAATATAAACAAATGTTGTGTACATGGAATTTTATTCAATATACTCCTTCCGTTCCATTTTACTTAGCCAAACATGAATTTTCAAGTCAATGACGTCTAACTTTGACCAATTATATGTTTATATAGAGAAAATATTAATAATATGAAAATGATATGAAAATGTTCTTTGTTAAAAATACTATCATAAAAGTATAAAATTATTAAATTTTGCATAAATATATTAGTTTAAATAATTGGTCAAAGTTTACCACCTTTGACCGGAAAAGTCAAAGATAACTAAGTAAATTGGGACAGAGGTAGTATATAATAAATTGTACAATACTTTGTGACCTTGCATACATGCATGGGCAGAGCTACGGGTGGGCCAACTTAGGCCATGGTCCACCCCAAATTTTAAAAATGTCTTATTTTTTAATCTAAAAAATTTTGTGTAAATTTTTTTCTAAAAATATTCTTTGTACCGGTCTAGTCCGGCCTAGTGCTCTGTCTCCGCCCCTGCTTGCATACAACCATATCCATCTAGTCACATATGCAATTACTTAATGCGTTTGCTTGTTCAAGAACATACACCATGTGAACTTTTTCGACCTACTTCACATAAAAACATTCATAATCGTAAGATTGAATAATCTTAATAGTTTTCAATTGCGTCATAAACTTTTTGAAACATTCATAATAACAAGGTTGAATAATAAGTTTTATATATACACAAATAAAATTAAATACGTGTAAGGAACACCATCCAGATGGCCGGCGATGGAGGTGTATCCTTCAATTCAAGGAAAAGGAGATTTTGGTTGTGGGGCTGGAAGAAAAGGGCCAACCACCATATGATCGCACATGCTATCCAAAATACTCTTACTTTTATCCACAACTTTTTTTGAAGACAACGCCATTACAACATCCTAATTCTACAAAAGAACTTTCATTCTTTTCTTAAATAAGATTATAAAGATTGATTGATGGTAGAACTTAGCCACTTAATTACTACCTCGTCCGGTAATTAAATTGCCAGATTGATGGTATATATATATTATTTATAATAAATTAAAATTTGAATGATGTATATTCAAATGAAGTATATAAACTTAATTTTGTATGATAAAGCAATGTGAATTCTGAATAACTTGGATCAAAGTTTACAAAATTTGGCTCAAAAGTTAAACAGGGAACCTAATTAATTAGGAGACACAGTAGTGTAATTGACCAAAATAATGAGGCTCCATAGATTAAATTAGGAGACATATATTTATGATCAAAATAATGGTAATGGAAAAAATGACTTAATAATTATTGTTAAGGATAATGGGAAAATTGACAGAATAATGATCATTGATAATAATTGTTTTCAAATTTTACATATAGTGCTAAAAATATACGGTTAGATATACATCTTGTAATAGACTAAAAGTCTTGTATTAGAATAGCATACATCATACTGCTTAATTCTGCCTCGTTGGTTGTTAAGTCTGTTAGAACAATTAACTCTATAAATACTTGTATTCTAATACAGTTGATATGAATGAGATATTTTATGTTAACATTCAATACTTGTCTCTTTCTCTCTCTTTCTAATATGGTATCAGAGCTCTAGCTCGATCCATCAATGGCGATCACAGATACCACATCGAACTCTTCCTCTGCTACTGCAACTTCCACAAATTCCACATCTCTAGTAACATTCGCACATCCACTTCCACTTAAGCTTGATGTTAACAACTTTATCTTCTGGAAACATCATGTAGAATCTATTGTTCGAGCACACAAACTCCTTCGGTTCATTTTCAAACCATAAATTCCAAAGCAATTCATCTCCAACGAAGACGAAGCAACAGGAATGATGAACAAAGCGTATGTTGTCTCGGAGCAACAATATCAAATGATGTTCTGGTGGTTACTTGTGTCGCTATCAGAACTACTTCACGCTCGTGTTATCCATTCCAAACATTCATATGAGCTATGGAGTGCGATCAACACCTTCTTCCAATCAAGCATCCTCGCAAAAGCCAGACAATTAAAATCCGAGCTATACAACATTGCGAAAGGTGATCGTTCCATCTCTGAATATCTCGTTCGCATTCAAACAATTGCTGACAATCTTTTGTCAATTGGAGAACCAATATCCCCTAAGGATCATATTAATGTGATCCTCGAAGGCTTACATGAAGAATATGAATCTCTGGCCTCATCAATATCCTCTCGTAGTATTCTCGATCCTCCAACTTTGTCTGAAGTTGAATCTCTTTTGTCTGCCAAAGAGATGCGACTGCAAAAACTTCATGAATCATCTCAACAGAATCTTCTGTCTGCAAATGTTGCTCGTTTGATATTTGAGCTCTAAATACTCGTTCAACCGATGAAAATATCTCTGACAATGCTTCAATTCAAGTTGTTCAATTCAACAACACTGGTAATCTTTATATAATATAAAGTACTCCCTCCGTTCCTAAATAAACTTCCAACTTTTCTTTTTCGTCCGTTCCAATTAAAACTTTCACTTTCTCTTTTTGGTAAAGAATTTGTGGTTCACAACATTTCTTACACATTTATCTCTCCTCTGCACAACTCTCCACCACACAATATCCACTATCTTAAACTTTCTGCCAAACCCATTTGGAAATTAAAATGGGAACGAAGGTAGTAACAGTTTTTGCACCACAATTGGAGAGAAAATTCCCGCCCAAATTTAGGTTACAATGCGAAGAAATTAATCAAAGAGTATATTACCTATACACGTATAGTTTTTATATGGAAAGAAAATCATTGAATATATATAGTAGTATACATGTATGTGAAGGAATTAAATTTCACATTTAACATTTATTGCCCACAAAATCATGTCAAATCATAGCACATTTAACATTTATTGCCCCCCCCCCCCCCCCCCCCCCCCCCTTTTTTTTTTGCTTTTGTTGTTAAAAATGATAATAACTTTTTTATTTTTGATCCGATTTTTATAAAATTTATATCAACATTTTTTATTTTTCATGATCTTTCAAATGAGACCAATATTGCTAATGTAATTTTAAGAAATTATCGAACTATTATATTAATGAGTATTGGATTATAAGGAAAATCGAATCTGTTTGGGAGATGATAGGTTTGTGAAATAGAAGATCGAATCTGTTTGGGAGTGGATCAGTGGCCTCAGTTACATTTGATAATACAATGAGTTACATCTTTTTATGAGCGAATTACATCTTTTTATAAGCAAGTTACATCTTTTTATAAGCAAGTTACATCTTTTTATAAGCAAGTTACATCTTTTTAAAAGCGGGTTACATATATATAAACATGAGTTGCATTTGACATGCCTGAACGCGACTTACATATATTTACACGTAAAGTTACATATTTTTACACGTAAAGTTACATATTTATACACGCGAGTTACATATTTATACACACGAGTTGCATTTGACCTGTCTGAACGCGAGTTACATATTTTTTTACGTAAAGTTACATAGTGTTACACGTAGAGATACATATTTATACACACGAGTTGCATTTGGCCTGACTGAACGTGAGTTACATATTTTAACACGTAAAGTTACATATTTTACACGCAAATGTTAATATGTTAAAATTACATAAGCAATATTGGTCTCATTTGAAAGATCATGAAAAATAAAAAATGTTGATATAAATTTTATAAAAATCGGATCAAAAATAAAAAAGTTATTACCATTTTTAAAAAACAAAAGGAAAAAAAATATAAATCCGTACCCGGTATACGGTGCTCACCGTATACCGGTCGTACGGTATAGGCACTCCAAAATCATAGAGTATATAGTACGTAGTAGTATACATGGGAAGGAATCATGCTATACATAAAAAGTGTATAAAACAAACTAAAAATCAAAATAAAGTGTAAATATGCAATGTACTATTCCATAAAATTCCCGATTACGAAATAATATGGAGCATATAATTCCTGACCATATTACGTTGTACTACGTAACTTATTAAATTTTTCTAGAATTGAATAATACGTTGTAACCTAAACAAATTAAGAAAGAGAATATGAAAAACTTAATCAAATATACCGAAAAATAAAAAATCTCTCTCCAAAAGAATTTTTAACTTTATTTTTTAATCTTTATCAAATATATAATGTTTATATAATATAAAGTAACAGAGTCTGTACGACAAATGAAGGGAAAAATCCCGCCCAAATTAGGGTCATAATAGGGAATTAATGTCAAATTTGTTATATAAAAAGAAAATTAGACCTATGATTATTGAGGTTGTGAAAATTAGTCACACGACTCACACATATATATCATAGTAGCTCCATTAATCACACATTCGCATGTACCGTAAATATGGTAAAATGAAAGATGCTCTTTCAATATGGTATGCATGTTATGATTGATATTTCCTCCATTAGTTATTAATAATTCTTACCAAATTAATGACCAGCAAATTAGTAACTACGGAGTATTTGATAGTATATATAGTCGGGAGAATTCAACAAATAGGAGCAAAACGTACGGATTTTCCAAAACTAAGACTGAAGATTCGCGTAAGACTCAACTACACCTGCATTGACCACAATACCCTTACCTTTAGGAAATATCAGACATTAAATAGACAATAAATAGACAATAAGTAGACAATAAATAAACAATAAATTCTGATAAAATAATCTATTCAAATCCAAGTGTGATCTGCTCGAGTACGACTGTGACGGTGAAGTTGAACCGCGACTTGGATGGTGAGGCAAGGCAGAGATCTGGACGGTGAGGTGAGGCGGAGATCTGGACGGCAAGGCGAGGCGTTGAGTGGGAGGGCATCTGCGGTCGAAGGTGGAGGCATGTGTTCCATCGCAGGGAGAGAAGTTGTGGTCGAAGGTGGAGGCCTGCGAAGTCGAAGCAAGGGTGAAGGGTAGAAACGGGGAAAAAATATAAGGTTCCTAAAACTAGAACTAAATAGAGCATACGGATGGAAAAAAACTAAGTAGGTCCTAATAATGTAAACTTTGTATGATTTGGTCCTATTTTGCACAATTTTCTCATATATAGTTGATGGATGAGTGTACCCGGGGGGTATCTATCCGAGGGGTTACTGTGGGGAGTAACTAGAGAGAAGTCAGAGCAAAAGTAGTAAGAGAGAGAGAGAGTCGAATGTATTAAGTGAACTCAACGTGTTGAGCGTGGTTTACAAATGGGAAAAGGGGTGCTATTTATAGCAGCAATAAATGCCAGATAGGGACATGTGTCATCATTCTGGTGGTCGAGGGGTCACCTCAATGGGGTGGCACTGGTACTCGCATGTGGCCACATTAAATGTGGTGGTTGGATGTGACGTTTGTACTCGGTACGTTGATCCAGCGTATGTGGGTGAGAGATTATGTCGAGGAGATGCCTTCGGCCGTAGATGATTGGCCGAAGGCTCTTCATCCCGAGGGCCTCTAAGTGCCGAGGGCTCTAGATACCGAGGGCTACTGTTTTCACCGCTTTCTCCCAGACACTTTGAGTGCTCAAAAGCAGCTGTACTGTAGGTTCATGAGCCTTCACCAGGGGGCCGAAGGCACCCCAGTGTTCGTCGTGGGCTGTTTGGCACTTGGGGCGCTTTGACTTGGGCCTGCTGTGCTTCCTGGGCCTATTGGGCCTCTGCTATAGTAGTTGGAGTCTGTGGGTCGGGGGTTCCTGGGCCATATACTCCATCAGGAGTCCCTCGCTCCTTTTGTCGAAAGGTACTTGAGGGAAAAGGAGTAATTGCAATTGTCCTCTTATGCTGCCTTGCTGTAGTTTGTAAACCTGTGAGAGATTTGTGTTTGCACACGATTCTGCCGGGGGCAGTCCTTCAGTCCCCCACATTTTGGGACTTGAAGGATTATGTTGCTGCTTTGGGAAGATTTTTGACATTTTGCATTGCATTTTTGTGATTTTTCCCGAAGGGGTTCTCCAGTCCCCCGCTCCTTGAGGCACATGTAATGTGGTGAAGAGGAGTAGAGTAGTGCCTACTGCTAGCATGTTGCCGAAGGCTGATGCTTTTCATTTCATTTTGGGGAGATGCCTCATTAAAAACCTCATCAGAAAAAACTCTGTGGGAAAAAATTCTAATGAGGGAAAAAGAGTGCACCGAATTCCCCCAAAGATGAATCGAAAGGGTGAAACCTTGGTCCGAAATGGATGACAGTACTGTTGCCGAGGGCTATCCTTGTCTGAGGGCGTGTGCGTTGATTTGCCGAAGGCGCTTTGTTAATATTCCGGGTAGATGCCGAAGGGGAGTCCCTCAATCCATGGGATTGAGGGCGTGATGAATGTAAGTGGTAGTTGTTGTGTTGCCGGGGGGATTCTCTAGCTGGGGATGAAGGCACCCAAGGGGTCCCGTTGTTGTATGTCGAAGGCTATCCACCTGAGAGGGGTTTTAAATTTGATGTCCCCGAGGGGTCTCCTTATTGCGTGGCCGAGGGCCGACAGTTGATGAAGGTGTGCTCCCCCCGGGTTTTCCTGGCCTTCAATGTGTTGAGGGCTGAGGGTTCCCGAGGGGTTTGCCCGTTGATGAGTCGGGAGCCCCTCTTGGTAAAAGGAGTCTGAAGGAGAAAACCCGGAGGCATGAATGGTGTTTTCTGAGGGGTTCCGGCTGGGGGCACCCCTGTGTTTTCAAAATATAGCCGTTGTAATATGACCGTTGGAATATGGATCGTCGGAATATGGCCGTTGGAGGTGATGTCCATGTGGCGTGCATCCGTTGGCTGACTGCGGGCGGGCGTCACCGATTGGCTTAATCGTCGGTTTGTAATGATGATTTTTGCAATCGGAGGCCCGATTTTTGGCCCAAGCCCGGATTTGGGTGCCTATAAATACCCCAAGGCTTGAGCCTTTCCCCTTATGTGATTCATTGCTAGCGAATCCCTGCCGGATTTTTTCTATAGAGAGAAACAACCCTTCGCTCAAAACCTCACTTCCCAAGGTCAGTTGCTCCTCCTGTTCTCGAGTTCCTTAGCGTATTTTCGCCCTTAGGCTAAGTGCTAGAGTTGTTTAGGGAGCCTTCGATTTCTAGAACCCCTCATCCCCTAGTTCTCGAGGATGTCTTTGCAAAGCGATTCTCAAAACATATCGAGGGAGGCATCGGTGGACGTTGAGGTCGTGTCTGAGGTGGAGTCTTCGAGCGAACACCTTTCGGAAAATAACGACCGGGCAGTAGCCGAGAAGATACAAGACAACCTTTGACTCGAACTAGAGGCCGAAGACTTCGAACAAGTGATCGAGGACGAGGAGCTGGCCCTTGCCTACCAAGTGGCAGAGGAGGAAGCACTTAAGGAGATGATGAAGGTTATAGTCGTTGTCCTCCCCCCTCGGAATGCTGGTGAGGCAGGCAGCTCCAGGCCGCTGAACCCGACGCCTCTAAGAGTGGCCCCCAGAAAGAAGAAGAAGACGAAAGCCGGAGCGCCCAAAAAGAAGGGGAGCGTCGCCGACCTAGGGAAACTGGTTGACATGCCCGAAGGCTACTCCTTTCTGAACACCACCGCCCTCGAGATAAAGTCGAAGGCTGACAAGGCGGAATGCTATGTTACCCAACTGCATGTTGGGCCCTCGGCTACTGTGGTGCCACCGGGACCTGATGACGTTCTCTCTCGTGCCCCCGAGGGATGTATTATTGTTCACATTCTATCGGTGTCCATGGGCCTTCGGTTTCCGCTGCACCCGTTCCTTCAGGAATATCTTAGGTATGTAGGCCTGGTCCCTTGCCAACTAACGCCCAACAGCCATTCGTATATCACTGGGTTTCTTCACCTCTGCAAATCCCGAGGGGTGACACCTAGCTTGGATGTGTTCTTCCAAAGCTTCAACCTTTGCCGGGGAGGCCATGCAAACGCTGAGGGGTTCGCCAATTTGCAGCAGATCACTCAGTTCAGGCTGTTCACCGAGGCGCCCTCCACAAACAAAGGCTGGAAGGAGCGGTGGTGCTACGTCAGGCTAGACGAGAACCCTTTCCTGAGGGAGTTGCGGGACCGTTTTAGGCGCCATGAGAAGACAAGAAGTGCCGCCCTCGAGAAAGACGGCCTTGTACTCGCCAAGATCCCGGAGGGGCGGAACAAGAACGTAACCATCAAAGAATGTACCCTGGAGAGTGATCTATACGCCATCGGCTTCCGGCGGTATCATTTCCTGGGGGAAACAGATGAGAAGTAACCCCTCCTGGACAGCGCCTTCGAGGAAACAGGAGGTAGCTTCCGAGGGCCTCGCATTTTGTACTTAGGAATTTTTGCATTTTTGATGTTATTCCGATTCTCATATTTGACCCCTCGACCTTACTTTCCTGTGTTGCCTTGCAGGTATTCCGGTGTCTAAGATGAATGTGAAAGGCTTTGTCGGGCTGAAGAAGAAATCTGCCAAAGAGCCGAAGAAGAAAGAGGCGGGTCTCCAGAAGACCGTTGATGAAATCTTGCCGAGGGGTTCTGGGCCCTCGACTTTATCTGCTAATGAGGTCGCCGGTGCTGCCAAGAGGAAAGCAGCCAGCAAGGACGTTGCCCCCTTTGACAAGAAGGCGAAGAAGCAGGAGACCGGGAAGAAGGCTCCCCCGGTCTTGATAGTCGATGATCAGCCGACTTCCGAGCCTCTGGTTGTGGCGGCCTCGGCTTCGGTTGAAGCTCCATCGGGAGACTCCCCCTGGAGACGGTCGACCCGAAGGCGTTTTTGAGGGGCATCACTGCGGTCTGCGGGGATGGATAGGTCAGCCCTCGGCGCTTATGACGATGACGCCCTCGAAGAGTAGATCCTCCGGTCTTCCTTGACTGTAAGTACTTCTTCCTTTGCCCCCATCCTTTATTCCTTAGATTATCTTTTCATGGTTGCTCTAACTGTTTTCATTGTTGGTTTGCAGGCCTGCATTGCCCTCGGCGAGCAGTCCCGGAGGTTAGAGGAGTGGCGCCTTCACAAGGCCGAGCAGGATGAGAAGATGAAGCTGCTCATCCATCAGAATTCTGATGTCGTAAAGCAGATGGCCCAGCTGGAGGAGAGCCTTCGGCAGATGGAGCTGCAACTGGAGGCAGCTAACCGGAGCAAGGCCGAAGCTGAGAGGTCCGCTGCTGAGGCCATCAAGAAGGCCGCTGAGGAGGCCGAGGCCACCAAGGCGGAGGCCGTCGCCAAGGCGCGGGAGGGTGCCATCTGCGGGTATCTGGAGGAGGGGTGGAAGGCTGAGGGACGCAAGCAGTGGTTGTCCTCGGTTGTGGAGGCGTCCGTTGATGAGTGGTGTGAGGGCCCCAGTGTGGAGTGGTTGGCCCGAAAGGGCAAAGAATATTACGATGGGGGCAAGTTCTTTACTCAGGCCCTCATCTACCGGAGGATGGCCCGGCACTTGAAAATGGAGCCTAAAGACTTTGATCCGGCAGCATACGGCCTTCCTCCCCTGCAGCCAGATGTTCGCGTGCCCCTTCCCCCAGATGTTGAGAGGCCAGACTTGGAGGATTCAGAACTGATGAAGGAGGCCGAGGGCAAAGGAGAGACCGGAGGGGACATCTCCTCGAAGCCATCCGAAGAGGACGTCGAAGTTGTTTGATGTGTAACCCGTATTTGTCTAATTTTAAACTGTCTTTGTAATGTGAACATCTCATAGCTTTTGGCTTCGGCCTGTATGTATCCGACACCTCTCGATATTACTTCATGATTTCTGAATGGATGAATGCCTGCCTTTGGGCCTCTTGTTTGATTGCTTTCCTTCGTTTCCTTTATGCCCTATGAATGAATGTGTTTGCTTCTTTGTATGTTTGTCTCATGGTTTGACCGGGGGCCAAATACTTAGGACTTAGAAATTTTTCTAAGTGTAGCGATGCACTTGGCCTTCGGCTGATAGCTTCCCTTTGATTTTGTATTAGATAGGAGCCTCCGACTAGGTTTTGGGTTGGCCGAGGGCAAAACTTTTGGGACTTAGAAAATCTTCTAAGTGTTGCTCATCACCACACCTTCGCCCATTTGACCCCTTTGGCTGCAGGAAGATTTGACTGAGGGCCAAATATTTAGGACTTAGAAAATATTTCCCAAGTATGAATTAGCCGCCTAGCCTCCGGTTAGCAGGCACTTCTTGCGGTATGAAGTGGAGTGGCCTTTGTTGCAATGTGAGTTGGCCGAGGGCCATTAGTGGGGGACTTAGAAAATTTTCTAAGTGTTTGAATATCATCTGGCCTTCGGTAAAGGGAGCCTTCAGGATTGTAGAATAATTTCCCTTAACCTGTGAGCACTGGCCTCCGGCGATATGTGAGGAGCCTTCGGCTTTTGGTAGATCCCAAAGTGTGGACTTTAGGACTTTTGTAGTCCAACCCCGGCATGAGACACCTTCGGGCAATGCTTGGGAGCATTCCCTTCGGTGCTTAATGAGATACTGGGGGCAATTGCTGCTTGGATTTAGAAAATTCTGTAGAACATTTATATCGTAGTAAGGGCCGAGTAGATGCCTTCGGTATTCCTTGAAATGTTGTTGCCTGGAGTTAGCAAATTTTCACCTTATCATAGGATCAAGGCTTCGGTATTGGATGACGTCGGAGGCCGTCAGTTGTGGACCTGACCGATATTTGACAACATTTGTTGGATGATAGCCTTCGGGGATTATTAGCTTTCAGGTACCGAAGGTGTTCCATTGGGGAAGCCTTCGGTATAATCTTTCTGTTATGTAATGATCCCTGTTGTTGTTTGTCGAAGGGTGTCCCGTTGTGGATTGTTGGAGTTGTGTACTCATTGATTTCTCGTTGAGTCTACTCCCCTTCACCCTTTTTTTGGGTAGTGAAGGGAAGGCTTCAAGAAACTAGGTTTCTTGGTAAGGCTGGGACTATCGGGAGGTAACAGCATACACCATTAGCTCCCCCTCGGGTTAACCTTCCGAGTTCCGAGGGGATCGATGGTCGTTTCCTCGGCATAAGACATAGTCTGTAGCCTGCCTCTCCTTGGGGGATGGCACGGAAAGCGCCTCGGTTTTGAAAGTCGTCCCCTCGGCGCGAGACATAGTCTATGGCCTGCCATACCCTTGGGGTCAGGGCGCGGGGAGCGTTTCATTTTGGAAGTCGAATCGTGGGCATATTAGATGCCTGCCATTCCCTTGGGGTAATGGCGCGGAAAGCGTTCCGTTTATGAAAGTCGAATCATGGGCATGTCACTTGCATGTCATACCCTTGGGGTAGTGACGCGGAAAGCGTTTCAAGGAAGGGTTTTCATTTGCACACTGGTTGCAAATGGTCGGGGGCACTACGTGCTGCCGGCACCGATAGGTGGCGCCTTCGGTATAAATGCGTCCTCGAGGGGTACGGCTTTAGAAACAACACTTGGTGTTTGTTTCGGTAAACGGCCCCCGGTATCTGGTACTGAGGGGTCTTCTGTAAACACACTTGGTGTTTTTTTCTACTTATCGTAGGTGATTGGGGTGTCCACCCTCGGCACTTGGTACCGAAGGGTCTTCCCAGGAAACACTTGTTAGGAGTGTGTACCCCAGGCACTTGGTGTCGAGGGGTCTTCCTTGAAAAACACAGGGTGTTTTTCTTCATTCGTTGCAGGTAGTGGGGGTGTCTACCCTCGGCACTTGGTGCCGAAGGGTCTTGCTTGTAATAAGGCCTTGGGCCGGGAGTTTTTTATGAGGGCTTGGCCGCTCATAAGAGTCTTGTTTCTTGTTTTTTGTGTCTTCATTCTTCGGATTTGAAGGCCTTGGGCCGTAGGATAATACATTCATTAGTTGTGAGGGCTTGTCCGCTCTAACATTACTGATAAAATTTAACTAGGTGATGTACATTCCAATGTCTAGGGAACTCTGTCCCATTGGGGCGTTTGAGTTTGTAAGTCCCTGGTTTGATGATGCATGTGACGATGTAGGGGCCTGATGCACACTAATTAGTAGTGCATAATTACATGTTTTTATGTTTGATTTATGTTAATTGTTTGACGTTTTATTTAGTTTGTAAACATTTATGTGATTTCAGTTGTAATTGTATTTTAGTCTTTATTTGTAAGTTGTAAAGTTTAGTTAGGATGTGTGGTGTCGGAAAGAAAGACTTTGAAGAGAAGAAAACAAGAAATTTGACTGCCCAGGAGTGAAACCCGACCGGGTAGAAACCCCCACCCGGTCGGGTGTGATTTAACAGACGAAATTGCCAAGAAAGTCACTGGACCCGGTCGGGTCCCCTACTTGACCAGGTCGGGTCAGATGTGACCCGGGACAAAACGACGTGCGATGATCACCAGAACGTGGTGGATTATCTGATTTTGACCGGACCCGGTCGGGTAAGTACTATACCCGGTCGGGTACCCGGCCAAAGGTGTTGAAAAACACCTATAAATAGCACACTTTTTCTACACAAAAAATAATCCCTTCTTCCATACTCTTTAGCTCAGTTTAGAATAGCATTTCTTTATATTTTTCTAGCTATGTTTAGTCTCCAAATGAGGAGCTAAACTTCCATTCTTGGTGTTGCTCTTGAAGCTTGTTGATTATTAAAGTTGTGAGTTATTTTCTTAACTTCTTTCCTTGAATATTAATTAATAGTTCTTTCCTTAATATCATCTCTATATTAATGTTGGGGAGTGTTGCTAAGATGACAATTAGTTAATATCTCGACATTAGTTAGAATGGTATTTTCTTCCTCTATATTAATATTGAGGAGTGTTGCTAAGATGACAATTAGTTAACATCTTGAAATTAATTATAGTAGGATTCATCTTCTTTAATAATATTTTTCCTTGAATATTAATTAATTCCTACTCTTATTTCATATTAATATTTTGAACATTACTTAAAGGATCAACTAGTTTTGTTTCATATATTAATTATTACTAGAAACGATCAACGAACCGATGGTTAATCATTGATGGTTTCACAAGTAAGTAACTTCGGTTTATTAATGCACGGTAGTGGTTAATAAACTTAAGAGGGATTAATTTTGTTGGTTAAACCGAAACCGCTTGTGTTGAGGTTATCAATCTCAATTGATTTCATCAAGGAGTTAGAAAGATTAAATGCTACTATTAAATCGGTATACGGCGTTGTTCTATATTTGATTAATAGTAAGGGTTATTAATGAACGGTTGTTGTTAATAACTACCCTCGATGAAGTGGATATGCTCCCCGATTGAGTATTCGAGAGGAAATAAGTTATAGATATAACAATGATCGACTAAAATATATCAACAAGTGGAAAGTAGCAATGCCAAGTCCTTCTTATCTTTGAATTACACACATATAGGTTGTTCATCTTAGTTCTTAATTAAATTAAATCACTCAATCCAAATCCCCCCTTTTTATTTACTAAGTATCATAAAAAGAGAATTATTCCTTTCCCTGTGGATACGAACTCTACTACGCTATACTACGTATAAGTGTTTAGTATTGAATTTATTTTGACGCACCGTGACAAAGTGCTCGTCAAATTTGGCGCCGTTGCCGGGGAAAGGCAATTATTTTTCTTTTTATTTTATCTCATAAAAAAAATTTAAAAAAAAATTATAAAGAAAAATCTTACTTTTCTATTTTCTGAGCTTGCATGAGTAAAAGGATACCAACACATCATCCCTAGAGAGTCAAATTTCCGACTTGACTTTTCTAATAAAGGAGTTTATCTCATTTTCAAAATCTCAAGATATACATACATGCAACATTTGCATGTCACAAAGGCATCTTACGGATTTTTGCCCAGAGCTTCGAGAAGAATTCTTTGAACAAAGGAATGGTGTTGGTTTCCAAGAGAGGTATGATTCATTCTCCAACACATATAGCCCATACTCATGTTCTTATTCCAGCATGTCCACTGAAGACATGATCCGAGCTCTCACTATCAATGTGACAAATATGCAACAAAATATGTCACAATGCTCGCAAGAAGCAGTGTCCAACGAACAGAACTTGGACAATCAGTTGAAACAAATGCCAAGCATTGTGAACCACATGGGCGAGGAGGAGGAAGAAGAGGAGCTTACGGAGAAAGCTCAACCGGAGGAGGAACCTCAAAACTCAATTCAACCACCGGCCATTCCTGAGATCATGCCACCATTTCCTGAGGCTCTAAGGGAAACACAAAGGGTGGAGAAGGACAAAGATATCTATGATATTTTCAGCAATTGTGAGTATAAATTAGACTTCTCTTTGTTCACAAATAAGCAAGGAATAACGGTGGGATTACACAAATATTTCATACTCCCTCTTATACCACCCGGATCAAATCCCCTTCCATTGACCATGCTTAATGAAAATCATGGACCAACACTCTCACAATATGAAACGATAGAAATCTGGATATTTGATCCCGGAAAGTCAAAATAAAGGGTCGAAAAACTGAGTCTTTCTATAAGAGTCACCCGGGTGAAAATTTGAAGAAGATGAGTTATCACGATCCAAGCTTGAACGATTGAACACAACCATGGCGTCGTGCCGCGACGTTAACTAAGGCGCTTCTTGGGAGGCAACCCAAGCAAGGTACGTTTACTTGTTTTTTTTTTGTTTTTACAGATTTCAAAAAAAAAATGGACTGGGATTGGACTCGGCCGGGTATAAACCCTAACCCGGTCGGGTTACTTCTAAAAACAAAACACCCGGGCAATCACCCGGGCGAGGCATGAGCAAAACAAGAATAAATTTTTCGCCCGACGGGGTAGACTTCCATACCCGGCCGGGCAACCCAGCAAAAGATTTCTGCCTCGGGTGAACAGTTTACGCCCGACCGGGTACACTACCCCACCCGGCCGGGTATCTCGATTTTTTGGAAACCAGACCATTTCTCATAAAAAAAATGAAGCACCCCCCTTTTTGTCTTCCCTTTCGAACCACACCCCAAATTTCCTCCATTTCCAAAAGTCAAAAGCTTCATATCTCCTACATCCATCCACCAATTAAACTCATTTCATTCATCACCTCTTCACCCTTTTCATCTCCACACCCACGAATCACCAAAAAAACCTCCCAAAAAGTATCCAAAAAAAAAAACAAAACACATTCATCTTAGACACAAGCACTAGGGACAGTGCTTTGATTAGCTTGGGGGGAGAGTTTTATGGAATACTCACATTCATACTCTTTATTCTTGTAAAAAAAAATTATAAAAGCTTGTTAAGTTGAAAACCTGAAAGGGCAACTTAAGCAAAAATAAAGCAAAAATAAGAGTGAGTTGTGAGGATTAAAACAGAAAAATGTGGGAAGCTGGGATGAAAACCCGAAAGGGCACCTAGGCAAAATGAGAGAACGAGAGAAGGTATTTTCTTTTATTTCTGCAGGATCCTAAGGGTAACGGAAAAAAAATGTTGAGGTTGATAAAGAAATATGGAGTTGAAGACCCTCTTTACTGTTATATTTTTGGGGATTTACTTTATGTGTTTCTAAAAACACTCGTGGATGCGTGTGTTGATATTCTTGTCATTTTAAGGACTTCTTGGATCGGATTTGATTTACTCGAGACGAGTAAAGGTTTAAGTGTGGGGGTGTTTGATGCACACTAATTAGTAGTGCATAATTACATGTTTTTATGTTTGATTTATGTTAATTGTTTGACGTTTTATTTAGTTTGTAAACATTTATGTGATTTCAGTTGTAATTGTATTTTAGTCTTTATTTGTAAGTTGTAAAGTTTAGTTAGAATGTGTGGTGTCGGAAAGGAAGACTTTGAAGAGAAGAAAACAAGAAATTTGACTGCCCAGGAGTGAAACCCGACCGGGTAGAAACCCCCACCCGGTCGGGTGTGATTTAACAGACAAAATTGCCAAGAAAGTCACTGGACCCGGTCGGGTCCCCTACTTGACCAGGTCGGGTCAGATGTGACCCGGGACAAAACGACGTGCGAAGATCACCAGAACGTGGTGGATTATCTGATTTTGACCGGACCCGGTCGGGTAAGTACTATACCCGGTCGGGTACCCGGCCAAAGGTGTTGAAAAACACCTATAAATAGCACATTTTTTCTTCACAAAAAATAATCCCTTCTTCCATACTCTTTAGCTCAGTTTAGAATAGCATTTCTTTATATTTTCTAGCTATGTTTAGTCTCCAAATGAGGAGCTAAACTTCCATTCTTGGTGTTGCTCTTGAAGCTTGTTGATTATTAAAGTTGTGAGTTATTTTCTTAACTTCTTTCCTTGAATATTAATTAATAGTTCTTTCCTTAATATCATCTCTATATTAATGTTGGGGAGTGTTGCTAAGATGACAATTAGTTAACATCTCGACATTAGTTAGAATGGTATTTTCTTCCTCTATATTAATATTGAGGAGTGTTGCTAAGATGACAATTAGTTAACATCTTGATATTAATTATAGTAGGATTCATCTTCTTTAATAATATTTTTCCTTGAATATTAAATAATTCCTACTCTTATTTCATATTAATATTTTGAACATTACTTAAAGGATCAACTAGTTTTGTTTCATATATTAATTATTACTAGAAACGATCAACGAACCGATGGTTAATCGTTGATGGTTTCACAAGTAAGTAACTTCGGTTTATTAATGCACGGTAGTGGTTAATAAACTTAAGAGGGATTAATTTTGTTGGTTAAACCGAAACCGCTTGTGTTGAGGTTATCAATCTCAATTGATTTCATCAAGGAGTTAGAAAGATTAAATGCTACTATTAAATCGGTATACGGCGTTGTTCTATATTTGATTAATAGTAAGGGTTATTAATGAACGGTTGTTGTTAATAACTACCCTCGATGAAGTGGATATGCTCCCCGATTGAGTATTCGAGAGGAAATAAGTTATAGATATAACAATGATCGACTAAAATATATCAACAAGTGGAAAGTAGCAATGCCAAGTCCTTCTTATCTTTGAATTACACACATATAGGTTGTTCATCTTAGTTCTTAATTAAATTAAATCACTCAATCCAAATCCCCCCTTTTTATTTACTAAGTATCATAAAAAGAGAATTATTCCTTTCCATGTGGATACGAATTCTACTACGCTATACTACGTATAAGTGTTTAGTATTGAATTTATTTTGACGCACCGTGACAAAGTGCTCGTCAAATTTGGCGCCGTTGCCGGGGAAAGGCAATTATTTTTCTTTTTATTTTATCTCATAAAAAAAATTAAAAAAAAATTATAAAGAAAAATCTTACTTTTCTATTTTCTGAGCTTGCATGAGTAAATGGATACCAACACATCATCCCTAGAGAGTCAAATTTCCGACTTGACTTTTCTAATAAAGGAGTTTATCTCATTTTCAAAATCTCAAGATATACATACATGCAACATTTGCATGTCACAAAGGCATCTTACGGATTTTTTCCCAGAGCTTCGAGAAGAATTCTTTGAACAAAGGAATGGTGTTGGTTTCCAAGAGAGGTATGATTCATTCTCCAACACATATAGCCCATACTCATGTTCTTATTCCAGCATGTCCACTGAAAACATGATCCGAGCTCTCACTATCAATGTGACAAATATGCAACAAAATATGTCACAATGCTCGCAAGAAGCAGTGTCCAACGAACAGAACTTGGACAATCAGTTGAAACAAATGTCAAGCATTGTGAACCACATGGGTGAGGAGGAGGAAGAAGAGGAGCTTACGGAGAAAGCTCAACCGGAGGAGGAACCTCAAAACTCAATTCAACCACCGGCCATTCCTGAGATCATGCCACCATTTCCTGAGGCTCTAAGGGAAACACAAAGGGTGGAGAATGACAAAGATATCTATGATATTTTCAGCAATTGTGAGTATAAATTAGACTTCTCTTTGTTCACAAATAAGCAAGGAATAACGGTGGGATTACACAAATATTTCATACTCCCTCTTATACCACCCGGATCAAATCCCCTTCCATTGACCATGCTTAATGAAAATCATGGACCAACACTCTCACAATATGAAGCGATAGAAATCTGGATATTTGATCCCGGAAAGGTCAAAATAAAGGGTCGAAAAACTGAGTCTTTCTATAAGAGTCACCCGGGTGAAAATTTGAAGAAGATGAGTTATCACGATCCAAGCTTGAACGATTGAACACAACCATGGCGTCGTGTCGCGACGTTAACTAAGGCACTTCTTGGGAGGCAACCCAAGCAAGGTACGTTTACTTGTTTTGTTTTGTTTTTACACATTTCAAAAAAAAATGGACTGGGATTGGACCCGGCCGGGTATAAACCCTAACCCGGTCGGGTTACTTCTAAAAACAAAACACCCGGACAATCACCCGGGCGAGGCATGAGCAAAACAAGAATACATTTTTCGCCCGACCGGGTAGACTTCCATACCCGGCCGGGCAACCCAGCAAAAGCTTTCTGCCTCGGGTGAACAGTTTACGCCCGTCCGGGTACACTACCCCACCCGGCCGGGTATCTCGATTTTTTGGAAACCAGACCATTTCTCATAAAAAAATGAAGCACCCCCCTTTTTGTCTTCCCTTTCGAACCACACCCCAAATTTCCTCCATTTCCAAAAGTCAAAAGCTTCATATCTCCTACATCCATTCACCAATTAAACTCATTTCATTCATCACCTCTTCACCCTTTTCATCTCCACACCCACGAATCACCAACAAAACCTCCCAAAAAGTATCCAAAAAAAACAAAAAACAAAACAAAACACATTCATCTTATACACAAGCACTAGGGATAGTGCTTTGATTAGCTTGGGGGGAGAGTTTTATGGAATACTCACATTCATACTCTATATTGCTGGGGGACGCCAAACCTTGTGAGGATGTTCTTGAGGACAAAATGACGGCATCTGGCCTCGGTGATGCTGGCGAGGGGCTCGGCCTCCACCCACTTGGTGAAGTAGTCAATAGCAACTATGATGTACCTGTTGTAGGAGGTACCCCTCGACAGAGGGCCCACAAGGTCTACGCCCCATCGGGCGAAGGGTATGGATGTGCTGATGGGGGCATAGTTGACCGCTGGCCTGTTGGGGGCTTTCTGGAAGTGTTGACATGCGGTACACCTTCGGGTGAGATCCGCACAATCTCGAGCCATTGTAGGCCAGAAGTAGCCCTGGATTATGAGCCTTTGGGACATGGAGAAGGGTCCCTGGTGAGCTGAACAAGTGCCACTGTGCACTTCCTCCATTGCAACTTCGGCTTCATCTTGATGAAGGCACCAGAGCAGTGTACCATTGTAAGATCGTTTGTAGAGCCTTCCGTCCTCGATGGTGTAGCTGGGGGGCCTCAACTTTGCCAGCTTGGCACGGGCCTCATCCTCGGGCAGTTGCCCTGTGGTGATGAAGGCAATGATGTCTGAGATCCAGTCTTCCTGCCTTTGTTGTATATTCATTATGGGGCTGGCGTGTATGCTGAAGAGGCTGAGCTCCTTGATTTTGGCGATTTTGGATATGTGCTCGGGGGACTCGGCCGAGAGCTTTGATAAAATGTCGGTCTCAGAATTTTGAGCCCTCGGTATTTGAGTGAGAGAGTGTGCCTCAAATACCTTAAGCAATTCCTTGGCGGCTTCCTTGTATTGTTTCATCCTCCCTTCCTTGGCCTCATATGCTCCTGAGATTTGGCCGATGACTACCTTGGAATCGCATTTGACGTGGATCTGTCGGGCCTTCATGTTAGCTGCCAGCCGAAGGCCACATAGGAGGGCCTCATATTCGGCTTCGTTGTTGGAGACTTTGAAAGAGAAGCGGATGGCATAATAGGCCCGGAAGCCTTCGGGAGAAATGAGAACTACCCCTCCCCCACAAGCTTTGATAGCGGAGGAGCCGTCGGTGTAGAGAGTCCACCAGTCGTCCGAGGGTGCCGACGGCTCCTCGTCCGTGGCTGATCTCGTTGTGCATTCCATCATGAAGTCCGCTAGGGCTTGGCCCTTGATGGCAAGCCTCTGACGGATGTCGATATTGTATTGGCTGAGGAAGATAGCCCATTTTACCATCCGGGAGGAGCTGGTGGGGTTCCTCATCAAAGCGTCGAGGGGTTGGTGCGTCAGGACCTGGACCGGATGAGCTTTAAAGTAGTGGCCCAACTTCATGACAGTCCAGACAATAGCTAGCACCGTTTTTTCCACAGGGGAATACCGGAGTTCCGCTAACATAGAAAATGGCAAGCTGGACGCCATCTTCTTTTCAGATGAGTACTGAGCTGATGGCCGCCGGGCTAACACCAAGGTAAAGGTATAGGGTTTCCCCTACCTTGGGTTTGGAAAGCACCGGGGGTGAAGACAAATACTGTTTCAGCTCGTCGAAAGCCTCCTGGCATTCTGAAGTCCATTGGAAGCCGGTGGTCTTCCTCATTATTTGGAAGAAGGGTAAGGATTTCTACGCCGACTTGGACAGGAAGCGGTTGAGGGCTGCCATGCGGCCCGTCAACCGTTGGACCTCCTTCACGTTGCGTGGGGGCTCCATGTTGATGATGGTCTGGATCTTCTCAGGGTTGGCCTCGATACCCCTTCATCTCACCATGTAGCCCAAGAACTTGCCCCCTTGCACGCCGAAGGTGCATTTCCTAGGGTTTAGCCGAAGGTTGAGCTTTTGCATGATGGCGAAAATCTCTCGGAGGTCGTCAGCGTGGGTCGATGATTGTTTGCTCTTGACGATCATATCGTCAACATAGGCCTCCATGGTGCGCCTTAGGACAGCCTGAAAGACTCTGGCCACCATCCGGGTGTAAGTGGCGCCTGAGTTCTTAAGGCCGAAGGCCATGACAAGGTAGCAGAAGATGCCCTCGGGAGTCATGAAGGCTGTTTTTTCGGCGTCTTCCTCGTGCATGAAAATTTGGTGATACCCTGGGAAGGCATCGAGGAAGGACATGATCTCGCACCCCACGGTCTCATCCACCAGTTGATCAATATTTGGCAAGGGGAAGGGGTCCATGGGGCACGCCTTGTTTAAATCACTGTAGTCCACGCACATGCGGAAGGTGGGTGGCTTTTGTGCGAGGACTACGTTAGCCAACCATGAGGGGTATTTTACCTCCTTGATGTGCTTGATGGAGAGGAGCACGGCGACCTCCTTCTTCACAAAATCCCTCCTCTCAGCCGAGAGGGGTCTTCTTCGCTGTTGTACAGTTTTGGCCGAAGGGTCCACCGAGAGGCGGTGGGTGATGACCCTTTCGCTGATTCCGGGTATATCCTCCGGGCCCCATGCAAAAACAATGGAGTAGGCACGGAGGGAATCTGTGATGCCGGTCTTCAAGTCTTCGGGGAGCTGGGCTCCAATCTTCACGTCTCTCTCCGGCTTGGCCGGATCGAGCGCAAAGTCTTCTACCTCCTCGGCCAGTTCGGCCCTCGACCTCTTCTCTTCTTCCTCTACAGCTCCGGTGATGGTATCAATGCAGAACTCAGTCTTACTAACCTTCTTCGTCACTTGAAGGTAGCAAGTGCGGGCAAGTTTTTGATTTCCCCTAGAGTAACCGATGCCTCCCTCGGCTGGGAACTTGAGGCATAGGTGCCTCATGGAGATGATGGCCTCGAGGTCCTCGAGGGCTGGTTGGCCGAGGATGATGTTGTGGGCACAATCGATGTTGACGACGACGAACTCCACCTCGAGCTTGGCTCTATGGAGCCCGTCGTCGAATAGTACCGGGAGGGTAATGGCCCCCTCGGAATCATTGGTATCTCCGGTGAAGCCGGCGAGAGGGGTCTTGATGGGCCGAAGGGACCCCCTCTACAGATGCAGCTCTCTGAATGTGCTGAGGAACATTACATTGACGGAGCTGCCCGTGTCAATGTAAGTTCGGTGGATGATGGTGTTGTTTATTTCGCTCTGGATCACCAAAGCGTCCCTATGAGGGGAGGAAGTCGGAGGGAGATCGGCGTTGGTGAATGTAATGGGTTCCTCCCTCAACCGTTTTATGGGGGGCATGTGAGTAACCTCTCCCACGAAAAGCGATTGAGCCCACTTCTTCTGCTGGCTGGTGGAGTCCCCCCCCCCCCCCCAATGTTGTCGTCGATGATCATGAGGATGTGGCGCTTCTTCTCCTGGCAGTGGGGGTACTCCTCTTCTTCCTCTTCCAAATTCCCAATCTCCCTCTTCTTGCCGAGGGGGATGGTGTTTGGGGTTAACCCAAGCGTTTGCTTTTGCTGGGTGCCCTCGGGGTGGCCCTTGGTAGGGAGGACCCTGTTGCTGAGGGCCTTGGACAAACTGGGACAGATGGCCCGCCTGTATTAACCTTTCGATGGCCGTCTTCAGCTGATGGCAGTCATCGGTTTTGTGCCCTTGATATCGGTGGAAGCGACAGTAGGGGTAATTTGGATTGATGGCATATACCTCTGGGGGTGCGCGAGAATCTCGCTCCACCAGGCCCCTCTCCTCAGCGAAGTCGAGGATGACGCTGATGGGGTGCATCAAGGGTGTCCGAGGGTGCTCCAGGAGAACAGGCTGCACCCAAGTATTCGGGTTACCCTTGTAACCCCCCCCCCCCCCCGGGGGGGGCTTAGCTTGGTCGTGTCGGGGGCGATCACCGGGGGGTGCCTAGCCTTTGGATTGATTTGTCGGAGCCCCCGGCCCCCGGTTTCCTTTTTCATCTGGCTGAGGGCGTTGCTGATCGGGGTTGTGATGATATTTTTCCACCTCTTCGGCCTCGGCGTAACGGTCCCCCCACTGCAGGGCCCTTATGTAATCGTGGGGAGGTTCGATGATGAGGCTCCTCGAAAAGTTTCCGGTGCGGAGGACGGTCTGCAAGAGGGCCAGGAGGGTCCCATCATCGGCGCCGTCAACCTTGTCGGCCTCCGTCCTCCAGCGTTCCAAGAAATCCCGAAGGGTCTCTTCCTTCTTCTGCCCCACCGTTAGCAAGTGTGAGAAGTGCTTTCTTGTCCGGCGTCTCCCCGCAAACTGTGTCAAGAAACGCTGAGCGAGTTCTTGCCACGAGTCAATGCAGCCTTCGGGCAATCGATTGAACCATTCGTATGTCGGGCCCTCTAAGGTGGAAAGGAACCAGCGGCACAAATATTCATCCGACGCCTCCACCATCATCATGCTGTTCTGATATCTACTGTAGTGCTCCTGAGGTCAGTCTTCCCGTCGTAGGGCTTGATGAGTTGCCCTCTGTATTTCTCCGGGATCCGGGCCGCCAATACCCTTGGGGTAAATGGCGTCCGGGTCCGGAGTTGTATGGTGGGTTCCCCGGATCCCTCGGCCATCTTTTTCTGTATCTCCTCCACCTTGGCCAGCATGGCCTCATACTTCAGATCTGTATGAGGAGCCGAGGTGGTGGCGTGTGCTTTGGTGGCCTCCATTTCGTCAAGCCGGCGCTGGAGGGACACAATGATCTCGTCCCTGGGATCCTTCGGGAGGGCCTCCGCCCCCTGTGAACGAACATGGGCCGAGTGGGCCTGATTGATTTGATGTCTTGAATCATCGGCATGGAGTGGTGTCTTGCCTTTGTTTTGAAGGGGACGTCTCTCGTCTGCCCTTGAGACGGATCCCCCGCTCTCTTGGGGTCTTTGGGACGCCTTTCCACCGAAGCGGTCTTGGACCCCTCGGCGGTCTTGCGCCCCTCCGAGTCTCTCGAGGGCTGAGGGCTGAGGCCTTTCCTTGTCCGCACTGCGTTGGTCCCCGGATTGGACTTCCTGGGAGGCGGTGTCTTGAGCTACGACCCCTTTGTCATTCCCCACCTGAGGGGTAGGGTTCACGAAGGGGGATGGGCGTGGGAGAAGAACAGCGTTTTCCCCGATTTGCGGTTGAAGGGGCACCAGAGTGACGAAGGCACCTGGGTTTTGAGTGAGTGTTTGGATGAAGGCAGGGAATGCCGACTGTACATCGATAGTGAGAACCGGAGGGCTCACTTGATTTTCGCTCCGGTCCCTCCTTCGGGTTTCGATGCCAAGGCGGGCATCGGGAGCGTTTTGGTGGAGCTGAAGGCGCAGGTCAACACCAGCCTGTTCCAACTCAGTGATGACTCCGCCCTCGGGAGCCTTGTTAGAGGCCCCGAGGCGTTGACTTCACCGAGGGCCAGGTTGTTGTCCTCAAGGTTCTTGGACTGAGCACTGGTGGTTCTTCCCATTTTGGTAGGTGTTTTTAGCTGAAGGGGAGGATTTCTTACTTGATTGTTCGACCTCTCAACGAGAGCATCAAATGATGGATGAGTGTATCCGGGGGGTATCTATCCGAGGGGTTACTGCGGGGAGTAACTAGAGACAAGTGTGAGCAAAAGTAGTAAGAGAGAGAGAGTCGAATGTATTAAGTGAACTCAACGTGTTGAGCGTGGTTTACAAATGGGAAAAGGGGTGCTATTTATAGCAGCAATAAATGCCAGATAGGGACACGTGTCATCATTCTGGTGGTCGAGGGGTCACCTCAACGGGGTGGCACTGGCACTCGCATGTGGCCGCATTAAATGCGGTGGTTGAATGTGACGTTTGTACTCGGTACGTTGATCCAGCGCATGTGGGCGGGAGATTCTGTCGAGGAGATGCCTTCGGTCGTAGATGATTGGCCGAAGGCTCTTCATCCCGGGGGCCTCTAGGTGCCGAGGGCTCTAGATACCGAGGGCTACTATTTTCGCCGCTTTCTCTTAGACACTTTGAGTGCTCAAAAGCAGTTGTACTGTAAGTTCATGAGCCTTCAGCCAAGGGGTCGAAGGCACCCCAGTGTTCGTCATGGGCTGTTTGGCACTTGAGGCGCTGTGATTTATGCCTGTTGTGCTTCCTGTGCCTATTGGGCCTCCGCTATAGTAGTGGGAGTCTGTGGGCCGGGGGTTCCTAGACCATATACTCCATCAATAGTCATCTTAGATATATTATGAAGCGCTTAAATAAATAATTTATTTTTAACATCTTTTTTAATATAAAGCAGAAGAATTGCTTTGTATATTGGAGCAAAAATTGTATATGGCCATAAAACAATATTTCCGCTCAAACTACTCACGATGAAGTGAACCTATAGTATAGTATTCGAGAAAATACCAACATATGGAGTAATATATAGAAAATATTAGTAATTACTTGGGATGTTTTTACTTATATTATTTTCAGTCCCAGATCAGACCAGAAAAAACCCGATCAGACAAGATCAAATCAGATTTAAAATAAAAAAGAGAGCAGACATGTACCAGACTCGTTTACGTCAGAGCTGACCAGAAAATTTCAGCTCAATTAAAAACATCATTGGTAGTATATACAATGATATTCCTACCCAAAAAAATTGTAATCCACCCACGCATCACTAAATAATAATAATAATGATGATGATGATGATGATGATGATGATGATGATGATGATGATGATGATGATGATGATGGTGGTGGTGGTGGTGGATAGTGCACCCGGGGGGTAGCTTATCCGAGGGGTTATTGCGGAGAATAACTAGAGAGAAGTCAGAGCAAGTAAGTAAGAGAGAGAATATATTAGATGTATGATTAGCGTATTTTTCTTCTGGGTTACAAATGGGGAAATGGGGTGCTATTTATAGTAGCAATAAATGCCAGATGGGGACACGTGTCAAGCATCCATTGGTCTTGGACCCCTCGACGGTCTTGCGCCCCTCCGAGTCTCTCGAGGGCGGAGGTCCGGAGTTGTTCTTTGTTTACATTGTGGCGATCCCGGGATTGGACTTCCTGGGAGGCCGTATCTTGGGCCACGACCCCCTCGACGTTCCCAATCCGGAGGACCGGGTTCCCGAGGGGGTGCGGATGAGGGGGAGGCATAACATTCTCCCCGACCTGAGGTTGGAGGGGAACCAAAGTGCCGAAGGCACCTGGATTCTGGGTGAGCGTCTGGATGAAGGCGGAATATGTCGATTGTACGTTGATTGTAATTACCGGAGGGCTAACTTGGTTCTCGCTCTGGTCCTTTTTCCTGACTTCGATGTTGAGGCGGGCATCGGGGGCATTCTGTTGAATCTGATGGCGTAGGTCGATAGCCGTCTAGTCCAACCCGGCGATGACGTTGCCCCCGGGAGCCCTGTTAGAGGCTTCAGGGACGTCGACTTCGCCGAGGGCCAGGTTCCTGTCCTCAACATTCTTGGAGTTGGCACGAGTTGTTCTCACCATTTTAGCTAGGTGTTTTGTGTTTAACGAGGGGGAGGGTTTCTTACTTGATTATTCGACCTCTCAACGAGAGCACCAAATGATGGATAGTGTATCTGGGGGGGTAGCTTATCCGAGGGGTTATTGCGGAGAATAACTAGAGAGAAGTCAGAGCAAGTAAGTAAGAGAGAGAATATATTAGATGTATGATCAGCGTATTTTTCGTCTGGGTTACAAATGGGGAAATGGGGTGCTATTTATAGTAGCAATAAATGCCAGATGGGGACACGTGTCAAGCATCCATTGACCGAGGGGTCACCTCAACTGGTTGGCGCTGGCAATCGCATGTGGCCGCATTTAATGCGGATGTTGGATGTGACGTCGTACTTGGTACGGTGATCCAGGCGCATGTGGAGCGGATATTATGTCGGGAAAGGTGCTCTCGACTGCAGGTGATTAGCCGAGGGCTCTGAGTACCGGGGACCCCCTTAGTGCCGAGGGCTCTAGGTGCCGAGGGCTACTGATTTTCACTATTTTCGCGCAGTAACTTTGTGTGCTTGAGCTGGCCGTCCTGTGAGAATTTGGAGCCTTCGGCCGGGGGGCGAAGGCCCTCCCAGTGTGCTGCGTGGGTTGCTCAGTACTTGGGGCGCTGTGTTTTGGGCCTGCTGTGCTTCCTGGGCCTATTGGGCCTCCATTAGAATAGTAGGAGTCTATGGGCTGGGGGTTCCTGGGCCATATACTCCATCAAATAATAATAATAATAACAACAACAACAACAACAACAACAACAATAATAATAATAATAATAATAATAATAATAATAATAATAATAATAATAATAATAATAATAATAATAATAATAATAATAATAATAATAATAATAATAATAATAATAATAATAATAATAATAATAATAATAATAATAATAATAATAATAATAATAATAATAATAATAATAATAATAATAATAATAATAATAATAATAATAATAATAATAATAATAATAATAATAATAATAATAATAATAATAATAATAATAATAATAATAATAATAATAATAATAATAATAATCTTTATATCTTTATATGATATAAAGTAGCATAGTTTGGATAACAAATGAAGAGACAAATCCCGCCAAAATTAGGGTCATAATAGAGAATTAATAGAAAATTTGGTATACAAAAGGAAAATTATACGTATGATCATTAAAGTTGTGATATCAATGATAGCTCCATTAATCACACGTATATATCATAGTAGCTCCATTAATCACACATTCACAAGTACCATAAATATGGTAAATTGAAAGATGCTCTTTCAATATGGTATGCATGTTGTGATAGAAATTTCATCCATTAACTAACTATTAACAATTCTTACCAAATTAATGACCATCAAATTAGTAGCTATCTGGTAGTATATTTAGTCATCTTAGATATATTATGAAGCGGTTAATTAAATGATTTATTTTTAAGGAAAAAAGTCATATAAACCTTTCTATTATTTTCAATACATCACTTTAGTCCATATACTAAAAACTATCATATAAGCATGGTTACTATAAAAACACCGTCAATCAAGACATTTTAACATGCTATAACATAATGTTAATTTAAAAAAATTGATTAATCTTATGAAAATTCATATAAATTTTTAAGAAATGAAATAATAATAATAATAATATAAAAAATTGTATTAGTTCAATAATGGATAGATAATTTTAACAAGTTGTCATAAAATTAAACTGTAATAACTTTAAAAAAGATGCAGAATATGCAAATAGTTCCAACTAATAGTATAAAAATTTGTATTAGTTCAATAATGAAAAGATAATTTTAACAAGTTTTCATCAAAAATAAAAATAGAAAAAAGGCAAAAAATAAAGTGAAAGTGTAAAAAACATAAAATTAAATTGTAATAACTTTAAACAAGATGCAGAATATACAAATAATTCCAACAACAACAACATTCAAGCCTAGTTCCAAAATATTTTGGGCTCAACTAACATGAATCGATACATTATCGCAATCAACAGGAAAATAAAGATAAGAAAGATAAAAAGAAAAGTTATGATAAGAAAAAGTTAATATAAAAAGAGATGAATATACATAAGAAAGATAACATAAAAAGAATGAAATGAATATATATATATATATATATATATATATATATATATATATATATGTGTGTGTGTGTGTGTGTGTGTGTGTGTGTGTGTGTGTGTGTGTGTGTGTGTGAAAGGTAAAAGGATAAAAAAAGAAGAAAAAAAAGAAGATGAAGGGGAAAAGATGATAAGAGATCACTCCTCCACACGAATATACAAATAGTTCCAAAAATACAAAAAATATAGACTTTGACATTCTTTATTGCCCACAACTTTTCTTTATAATTCTTTGAATTTTAATTTTTTTTAAAAAAATTGTAATATAAAAAACAAGTTATTACAGATCAAAAAATGGTTAAATGATAAGTCATCTGTACTATTTTTTTTAGTGTAGGAGACTTAAATGATGAAATGAAAACCATAGAAGAAACTATTTAACTTTTTGCCTTTTTCATTTTAAAAAAGTTGCTTATTACATACCATTACACTTCATAATAGAATGTTATTTCAAACAGTTTATTACTTCACTCTAGATATACCTCGTGCATCGCACGGGTACTTTGTCTAGTAATAATAATTCTTACACGGGCAGAGGTCGTGGAGGTTTTACAAGAGAAAGAGGTGGTAGGTTTGGAGGACGAAACCCTATCATATGTCAAGTTTGTGGAAAAACATGTCATCATGCACTCATCTGCTATCATCGCTACAATCCTTCTTATGTTGTAGCAAATTCTTCACAAAGACCTCCTTATTCGGCTCATCCATATTCAGCTCATCCACAGTACACTAATCCTTTTTCACAAAGACCTCCTTCTGATTATTCTTTATCTCCTGCTCAACAAGAGTTCAACTGGGATCAGCCACCACAACACCCTTATAATCCATCATCTACTCCTACACAACATCATCCTACTACTGCTTGGGCCGGTGCAAATACATCCATTTTAGGACCTCCTCCACAGTCTCAAACATGGTTCTTTGATTCTGAAGCTACTCACCATGTCACTGCAGATCCACTTAACCTTCAGCACATGAAGGCCCCGATATGTACAACCTTCAGCACATGACGGTCCCCGGGGACGTATAACCTTCGGCACTACCCCGACAAGATCTCCTCCTTACACGCTCCAGATCACTGCATTGAATGCGGTGTCATGTCCAACCACCGCATTAAATGCAGTGTCACATGTTATCCCAGCGCCACCCTAGTTAAGTTGACCCTCCATTGTTGATCGTTTGACACGTGTACCCGCATTAATTACACTTAGCATTTATGGCTGCTATAAATAACAAGTCAATTCTTCATTGTAGAGGATCGATCCCAGATCGAACAGTTGGAAATTCATTAATACATATCACTTCTCTCTCTAGCTCTTCCTTCTCTCTAAGAGTTAATACTCTATAAATGGGTATTCCTATCACATAGCCTTTATAGATGCCTTTACTAAATATACATGGATCTACTTTCTCAAAAGAAAATCAGATGCTCTTACACCATTTACTAACTTCTCTCGGTATGTTCTTAATCAATTTTCTGTCTCAATCAAATCCATTCAATCTGACTAGGGGGTGAATTTAGATCTTTCATTATATTACTCACTAAAAAAGGCATCATTCACAGATTCATTTTTCCACACACACACCATCAAAATGGTGTTATGGAAAGAAAACATCGTACCATTGTTGAAAAAGGTCTATCACTTTTATCTCACTCTTCTTTACCTCTTAAATTTTGGGATGCAGCCTTTGCTACCTCTGTTCATCTCATCAACAGAACTCCTTCCAAATCCATCTCTGATTCAAGTCCATACTTCAAACTATATAATTTTGTCCCAGATTACTCCTTCCTCAAATTATATGGTTGTGCATAGGCATGGACCGGGCCCGGACCGAGCTGGGCCGGTTCAAGCCAGTCTTTTTTTCAGATGTTGGACCCAGAACCGGCCCGGGTTGATACCGGGTCCGGGCCAGTCCAATGTATAATTTTTTTTTCTTTCTAATTAACCCCCGACCCCCCCCCCCCACCCCTCAAACCTCCCCCAAAACACCCATCCCTACCCAAGGAAAAGAAAAAAATGAAAAAACAAAAAAAAAATGAATCGGGTCCGAGCCGGTTCAAGAAAAACAGGGCCGAAGCCCGTCCCGCCAGGCCCGTCCAACCCGGACTAAAGCCTGGAATCGGTCATCCGGTCCCGTTCCCGGTCCCGGTCCGGGCCCACACAGTAGCGGGCCGGTCCGATTCACGGGTCGGGCCGATTCACGAGGCGGGCCGGTTCACGGGCCGGGCTAGTTCACGGGCCGATTCGGCCCGCTTCGGTCCACCCCTAGTTGTGCATGCTTCCCTTTCACTAGATCATATCATAAACATAAACTTGACTTTCATTCTGAGGAGTGTGTTTTTCTAGGTTACTCACATAGTCACAAAGGCTAAAAATGTTTGTCCCCTTCTAGGAAGATCTATATCACCTAGTCACTTTAATCACATCTTTGTCTATAAATTTCCTTTTAGTAATATTCTATGATAGACATGACGTTATTTAGTTACAATGATTTAAACTCCATATTTACTAAAAACACGATTTTGATATTTAATGCTTATTTGGTTATTATTAATTCAACAAGGTCTTTTTTGAACTGATTCAATAGGGTTATAATGCCATGAAATTTAATTTGAGACAAATTTTACTCCCTCCACCCAATATTAACTTTAGTTTTCATCAGTGTTCACGACAATAGCAACATGTAAAAATTTACATTATTCACATGTTCTATTTTAATTGCATTGTATTTATTAGTGTATTAAAAGACTATTTGTAAAAAAAATTGTTAATTTTTTCTCACCATAAATTTTCAAAATCTATTTTTTTTTTGGTAATAAAGAATTAAATATACTAAAGGTCAAAGTTGTGCATCACCAAACGTAAAAATAGAATTATTACACTTATATAATTAATTAAGAATAAGTATTAAGTTTGTGTCATAAAACTATTAAAATATATACTCGGTATGAAGCTAGCGAAAAATGAAAGTATGACAATAACTTCAGGATGGAGGGAAAAACATATGTAGTACTCCCTCCGTCTCTTATAACTTTGCCAACTTTCCTTTTTTTGTTGTCCCAAAAATTTTGCCACTTTCCCTTTTAATCAATCAATTTGTGGCTCCTGTTATTTTTCTCTCCTCTGCACAAATCTCTACCACACAGTTTTTACTTTATTATTCTACATGCAAGTCAAACTTGGCAATCCTTTTAGAGACGGAGGGAGTATTGTTTACTACATATGATGATTTAGTTTCAATACATCAAAAGTCAAATTGTTACAATAATTAAAGAAAGTATTAAACTTATTCATAAAATATGTAATAATGTACGTAGTATTAGGTAGTACATACTCGCACTGTCCCGTTACAAGTGTTCCATCTTTCATTTTTAGTCCATCCCACTAAGATTGTCTCATATCAAATTCAATAAAGTTTGTTCAAATTCAATAAAGTTTGTGTGCTTTCTTACTTTATCGAACTTTATCAATTCAATGTCAACTAGGGATGGACTGGGTCTGGGTTGATCGACCCGTTGACAGGTCCGGCCCGCTACTGTTCTGAACCGGACCGAATGGGTAGGCTGGGACCGAGACCGGGCCTTGGGACCGAACCGGGGGTGGTTTTGGGGCGGGCTGCCATTTTTATGGACCGGCCCGGCTGGTTTGAGACCGGTTCGGGTCAAAAAAATTGACTGGATTGGGTTATTCCAGGTGAGAGTGTTGTCACTCAGCATAGGATGTTTGTGCTTGACTTTCGAGGTAAGAACCATAGAAGACAAGTTAAACAACAAGTGGAGCCAACGATAAAGTGGTGAAGGCTTGAGGGAGATCTTCAACAAAGCTTTACACATAAAATGGTCGGTGAAGATGTATGGCGTACTGATAATGAAACACATGTGGATGATGTGTGGTTATCAATGGAGTTGAACATTAACAAAGTGGCAAAAGAAGTACTTGGAGAATCTAAAGGATGTCTGCCACCTAAAAAGGACACGTCTTGGTAGAATGATGAGGTGAAACAAGACATCAGGAACAAAAGAGATTGCTATAAACAGTTGGGGACAAGTTGGAGTGATGAGAACATAGAAGCATACAAGGAGGCTAAAAGACAAGCAAAGAAAGCCATAAGGGAAGCACGAGGGAAAGTGAACAAAGAGTTGTATGAAAAGTTGGACTCTAAGGAAGGAGAGCTAGATATTTATAGACTTGCTCATCTTCGTGAACGCATGACTCAAGATATTGCAAAAGTTAAGTGTGTGAAGGATGTCGATTAGAGGATATTAATGGACGACGGAGAGATAAAAGAGAGGTGGAGGTCATACTTCAATACACTATTCAACGGGAACAAAATGCAAGATATCGGTGATTTGTCCATACCAGATTGTATGGTAAATCATGATTTTGTGAGAAGGATCCAAACAACGGAAGTTAAAAGAGCTCTGAGGAAGTTGGACGGAAGAAAGTTGTGGTTCTAGATGGCATACCGATCGAGGCTTGGAGAAGTTTGGGAGAGAGAGGTGTCGAGTGGTTAACAAGTTTCTTCAACATGATTTGGAGAAACAACAAGATACCAATGAGCTGGAGGAAGAGTATTCTTATCCCCTTATTTAAGAATAAAGGTGATGTACAAGAATGTGCCAACTATCGAGGGATTAAGCTTATGAGTCACACCATGAAACTTTGGGAGCAAGTGATTGAGCAAAGACTTCAAAGAACTGTGAAGATTTCAGAGAATCAATTCGGTTTTATGTCTGGTCGCTCAATAACTGAGGTCATTCACCTTCTTCGGCAACTTATGGAGAAGTATAGAGACGCTCATAAGGATCTGCATTTGGTGTTCATTGACTTAGAAAAGGCATATGATAGGTACCTCGAGAAGTTCTTTGGCGGGATTTAACTAGAAAAGGCATATCACGCAAGTATATCAGCATCATCATGGATACGTATGAGGATTGTACTACAAGTGTCCGTACTAGTGTAGGGAGGACTGAAGAGTTCCCTATTACTATCGGAGTGCACCAAGGATCGGCTTTGAGCCCTTTCTTATTTGCCATAGTCATGGATGAACTTACGAAGTCAATTCAAGACGATATACCGTGGTGCATGATGTTTGTCGACAATAGTGTATTGATTGATGAGACGCAATCAGGTCTTAAAGCAATGTTGGAAGTATGGCGACAAACATTGGAGAATAAGGGTTTCAAACTAAGTCGGAGCAAGACAGAGTACATGGAGTGCAAGTTTGGTGGAGGTAGAAGCAGTGGTAATAGCAGAATTACTCTGGATATATGGTAAGGAGATAACAGTTAGCGATATGTTCCGTTACTTGGGCTTCATAATTCAGAAGGACGGTGAGTTAGATGGAGATGTATCACATAGAATCAGAACAGGGTGGATGAAGTGGAAGAGTGTGTCAGGATTTCTATGCGGTCGAGGTATGTCGACTAGACTGGAGGGTAAATTTTATAGGACAACAATTAGGCCTGCATTACAAGCGTAGAGTGTTGGGTTGTGAAACAATGTCACATTCAAAAGATGAGTGTGGCAGAGATGCGCATGCTGTGTTGGATGTGTGGGCATACTAGGAAGGACCGTGTGAGGAATGAGACAATCAGACAAATAGTGGGAATAGCACCTACTGAAGACAAGATGTGGGAGTCGCGCCTACGGTGGTTTGGTCATGTGCGTAGAAGACCGAGTGATGCACCTGTCAGACGAGTTGAGGTGTGTGGAGAAGAGGTAGGGAAGAGAGGGAGAGGAAGACCCAAACAGACGTGGGTTAGGGGAGTTCGAAGTGATATGCTTCTTCTGGGCTGGATGAGGGCATGACTTTGGAGAGAGCTAAGTGGAGGGCGGGTATTCGTGTGGAGGAGTGATCTCGTATCATCTTTTCCCCTCATCTTTTTTCCTTGTTTTTTATCCTTATATATATAAGCATTATTTGTATCCTTTTTACTTTATCATTTTTATGTATATTCATCTCTTTTTATATTAATTATCTGTTTATCATAGCTTGTCTTTTTTATCTTTATTTTCTTTCTTTTCGTTTTGGCGGTGATATTATGTATCGATTCATGTTAGCTGACTCCAATATCTTTTGGGACTAAGGCTTGGATGTTGTTGACTGGATTGTGTCATTTGGGTGTTAAGCGGTTGGGGCTAGGTGGTTTGGGGGTATAATAGGGGGTGGGGTAGGAATAAATTAGAAAAACCAAAAAAAATGTTACCCAGCCCGGTCCCGGATCCTAGCCAGGCCGGTACCGGGCCTCCGATTCCCGAACCCGGTCCCGCCCATAGCCCGAGCCGGACCTGCTCCCAACCCGGGCCCGGTCCATCCCTAATGTCAACCACATAACCCTATTTTTCTTAATAACCACATCATTTCCTTATGTATCAATGCTAGTGGAACGGAGATATGAAATAATATATTTCAAAGAAAATCGAGAAAAATGGGATGTCATCAACGGCCATGCCATTAGGCCTTAGCTCTATCTAGGGCATAGACTTCTACAACTTTTGTACAAACTTTAATCTAGGTAGTAGTATATTACTAGTAGTATATACGAGTACGTAGTATTTGATGATGATGATGATGATGATTAATCCTCTAAAGTCTAAAAATGTACTCTGTAGTATATATGATTAACTCATTAACTATTTTCACTTTTCCAATATTTATGTTACAGAGTATTATTTTTTAGAAATCTGACTTTGCACCACATGTTTTGAGTGATATTGGACTTTGCGCATTATTTTTAAAATCATCAATAATTTTAAAAGTAATATACTTATGCGCTATGATTTTGAAAGAAGTAACAAAAGGGGATAACAACTCCGATCTGGCAGAAAAGTCAAGATATATCTCTAGCTAATTTCTAAGGGTACCATGTTTGATCCAATTAATTAAAAAGATACTTTTATAAGCCATTTATTAATTATTAATTTGTTTTGCGACCGATAGTATCTTAAAAAATTATATTTGTATGAAGGTGATTGTTTAATTTAATTTTATTAATTATATTCTTGAATGAAGAGAAAGATGAGGTTAGCCATTCTTCTGATGTTAGCATGCTCTCTAAGCAAGCAATTAATGCATCTCGTTTGGTAGGAATTTTCAGAAGAGGCAATAGTGGTTGGAGAATTTGCATCCAGGCCAACAATTGCGATAATGATATTTCAATGACTTGGAAGAAAATGAGTGATGGGTTCGAAACGCTGTAGCTTTAAATGCACATAGTCAATAACCTTGTTTAGCAATATAATCAGCAGATAGGAAATATATAGAGAATTGAACTCTTATTATATTACGGAGAAAGGATCCGGATTGGCCTATTATTTCTTCACGCTTGGCTAGTCATCCTAACATTTTGTAAAGTGGTATTTTAGTGTATGCACTCGTCATCTCCATCATATCATCACAATGCAGCTTCACATGGTCTGATAGCTCATACGTGGGGGGAAATTGTGTATGTGGCTAATTAAGAAGAGGTTTGTGTTAAAGTATTTGTCTCACACCAGAAATTGTGTATGTGGCTAATCAAAACCATGTTGGTTTGACTGTTTGTTTAGCATTACGGGTAGCTTGTTAAAGGCCTTTTTGACCCATTTATACACTCCGATATTGTCCAGCAAGGTTCAAACTGAGAAGACGTGTTAAAGTATTTGTTTCACACCGGAAAGGTATAAAACAATAAAACACTATATAAAGCTATTTATTATGTTCACTTCATTTTCTTTTATGTTAAATTATGTTCTTTTATATGTAATGAAACACTTCGAATTACATGAAAATTATGTATGTAAATGCATGAGAAATTAATCTCCAAAGATGTTTTGGGTTTGCTTTGTTAATGTGAGTTCATTGTGTTTAACACTGCATTTTACTCGTAGTTGTTCGGGCGGAGACTCAACGGATACCTTGCATGAGATTCACATGCAAACTTAACTTCATATTTACATATTATTAAGTTACTTTTAACATCAAAAATGTTATTTCAATTGTGGCCAACTAAAGATTTGCTATTGATTTCTCATTTTGATTGTTTAATCCTTTTTAGTAAATCTTACATTACCATGCGCTTTAAACTAAAAGAAAACACTTGTCATGTTTTGTCTGACTTAAAAATTATCAATCAATGGTGCACAAAAGAATGACTACTGCGTATGGAAAGTGAACACATAATTAATAGTAGTATAAATTTAAAGCGGGCAAGAAATGGAATCCAAGTATTAATAGATACAAGTATAAAATAGGATAATTGTTCTAATTAATAGATAAATATATTAAAATAGTAAAATACAGTATAGCGTAAAAATGCACGCTTTGTGCTATTGACTGACGAGGTACAAACTAGAAATTAAAGGGTAGGGTGTTCTTCAATAAGAACATGAAGGTGGGACCAGATTTGGCAAAATGGATGAGTTGAAAATAAGCACTAAAAATAAGACTCCTTAACTAATCATCATTATTACTAAGACAGACAACATCTCTTCCAATAATTTTATTTCAAGTGAGCCAAACTCAACGTGTCTGTTTTCCTTCCCCATCTGATGCATTTTACTTTGGGAAAGTTCCCGAAATAGGACTAAAACAGTTTAAAAATTCCAAAATAGAATTGTCATGTTTTTTATTCCCAAAATAGGAGTAATTATTGTCACGTTTAGAAAATACTGCCATGTTTGAGGTCTGGTACTGCCAAAACATGGCAATAATTAGTCTTATTTTGGGAATAAAAACGACAATCCTATTTTGGAATTTTCAAAATTTTTAAGTCCTATTTCGGATTTTCAGGTAATATTCTCTTTTACTTTTTAGGAGCAAATAATCAGGATTTTGTCGATGGGTTGTACACTTGTACGGAACTCATTACTAACTCTTGAAAGATCATCATTTTCATTTCATTTTCATTTACCCCAGTGCCGCAAAGGCTCCCACCTACGGTGAGGTAAAGGGGGGTCAGATGTACACAGTCTTACCCCTATACTAAAGCACAGAGCGACTGTTTCCGGATGACCCACAGTGAAAATCACGTCCAAAATTGCATGGACCGACTGCTGCTCCATAACAAAGAAGCGCAGACAGTTTAGTGAGCCATTTTGCTTTATTCCATCATAATCTCAAGCCAAAAAATAATGAATCTTTGGCTCCATTACAAATGATGGAAATAACTCTTGAAAGATCAAGCACAAATATTGTTGTTTAAAGTTTAAACTATAACTAAAACTAAACACTGAATGTTGATTAAAAAATCTTCATATTTTCACTTAGATTAGTGAAGTGAATTTAAATCTCCAAGAAAAAAAGATTTAATTATGGGGTGTTCGTTAACCACCCCCATTACTACATGTACATAAACACCCCATATGGGCGTGGTTTCAACGGGTATCACAAAAAATCCTTTTATAAACACCAAATACCAATTATTAGTTTCAAGCTTTGAACGGTAGCGGTGGTCTTAAACTTCATTTTAGTAATAAAAATACTTAAACATATGTGATATCTATTAAAATATTTTCTATGAATGTTAGAATGTTAGTATAGAAATATTCAAAACCCCACCATCGGCACCTCACAAATCCACTGCAACTTTAAAAATTACTAATATACTCCGTACATCCATTACCTCAAGACTCGGACGAGTATGGAAATTGAGTCAGCCGGTCAAGACGGGTGGAGAGGACCCCCCCCCCCCCCCCCCCCCCCCACCCGGATACTACTTATAAAATTATTTTTTCATAATTTCATATACCAAAACCTCATGATTTCAAAATCAGCCTTCCCATAATGTTTTCTTGATTTTTATGCCCTACATCCCAGAGGGCCAGAGGTATGATCAGTTTTGGAAAGCAAAACAGGCAATTATATTTAGGACCAACCCGGAAGTAGTGGACAACAAGTAGGGCATGGAGTGGTCGCGATAAAATGGCTGGAAAAAACATCCACATCAAAACCATATACAGATGATAATGAAGAAATGGCACTTTAAGACTTTAAGCTGTATGCATTGCAGAGCTCATAGTTGGAAAAAAAAACAAAAAAGGGCATCATTGTCATCACATGGTTACAGTAGGATGCCCATGCACACAAGTGGAGTAGGATTGGGGATATGGAGCTAGCCAAACAAGGACCAAGACATTATATATTAACAGCTGTATGCCTGTATCATTTGGAAAGCAAGCAACGCGTACACAGTCAGCCCAAAGATGCCTTACCAGCTTACCCTATCAAAGGCATGAGATTTGTTCCTTGTTGCGAAAATAATTGTTAGTGTAATTTTGAAGTAATGGCTAAACCTGCTGAATTTGCTGAATGGAAAAGTGTTTGGTAACATATTTGGCTGATAAGCCAAATATGCAAACCAAAAGGAGTCTAATTCTCTTCTTTCTTGAGCTGTGTATTCTCATGATTTTTGTCCGCCCACGGCAGGGGCAGAGGGGCCCGTTGTGGGGGTGCACCAGTTCTTGTAGTGTCATAGTATGATTCGCTACATGTTACTATGCTAGAGCATTACATTGATTATTTAGAATAAGACAGACAAGAGGTGAACAAAAACAAATAATGTGCTCCAACCAAACACATCAAAAATGTTGACTCTACACAATTATAGTGTACTTGTTTCATTGAGTAAATTAATTGCAACATGTGCTACACTTTGTTAACTAAGTACATCCTATCATGATACTAGCGTTATAAGAAAATATTCATAAAAAGGGTGGAATTCAATCAAACAGATGCATATCTATTGAGTGGCAACTTTGTGCATGTGTGAGTATAAACACGTGCAGATAAGTATTCACACACAGGGTATAATTTACACTAGCATATATTTTGTAAATTTATGTAGCAGGAAATATAATTCACCTAACTGTAGATTTGCCAATGCCACCACTGCATGAAAATCAACTCTTCACAGCTTGATGTGGTCAAATGGATTAGAATGCAACTTCTTGAAGAATTTGAAGTGTGTTCTGATGAACCTGAAACCGATTAATGATCAATAACTTCGATGAACAATTAGATAAGATTTCAAGCCATGCTTTTTCAGCAGTAAGATAAGAATTTAATATATGAAGAACAGAGATCAAATCGTGCAATAAACAACCATGAACCAATATTTAAAAAAAATACTCCGTAATAATTACCAAAATTTTCAAATGGTAACAAATAAGTGGAGGTTCTTCCAAAAAAGTGCAGGGGGAAGTCCATTTTTCCCATGAAATCAAGAATTAATTATTGTGTATCAAATAGGTTTGCGGTTCAATTTATGTTTGAAGCAGATATCTTCTAAATTGATTCAAAATGAAATAAGAAATTATTCATCAGATAAAATTCACAGATGTAGATGAACCTATAGAAGGCAACATGACACTTACCCATTCAAGTTGCTGTGCTGTAACCCCAGAGATATTTCCCACATATATTTCTCCCAAAACCTAAAAATTGCCAATGAGATATAGCTTTGAAGCTTCTATTAGCTCAGTTATAAAACCAAGCAAGAGCAAGTGTTACCTTCGAAACAGTTTCAAGAAACATGCCAGGGCGTACAGGCAAAGGTTGATTGCCACTGACACTGCCCTGCGGAGGCAAAAAAGCAACAGAGAATTGGAGATATTACACAAACTAGGGTTGTGACTTGTGAAATCAATCAATAACAAAACCTCACCCTTCCGGCAATTCCACCAGACTTATTTTGACCACCAGCACTCTCTTTGTTACTGTCTGGACTTTCTGCACCTTCGTCTTTCCCTTCCATCACGTTTTTTATCATCTCACGAACGGTTTTCCCTGGTTTAAGGGAAACAAGCTTAGTTAAAAAGTTGACCTGCATTGGTAAGAGTGTAAAACATTTAGAGTCCGTTTGGAACCTGCAAAATACAAGGCCAGGAAAATAGGGAAGAAATATAGAGTAAAATAGGAAGAAAAGAAAATCCGGGCCTTTGGGGGGAAACAAAAGATACACAAACTCAATAAAGTTTAGAAGTTTGTTCGAGCACATAATTTATTTCTATTATGGATTGATTCATGGTATTTGAGCTGTATAGTTCAGAAGAATGGTGAATTAGATGGAGATGTATCCCCGAGAATCAGAGCAGGAGGATGAAGTGGAAGAGTGCATCTGGATTTCTATGTGATCGAGGACTGAAGGGTAAATTTTATCGAACAACAATTAGGCCTGCACTAATGTATGGCGTAGAGTGTTGGACGGTGAAACAATGTCACATTCAAAAGATGAGTGCGGTAGAGATGCGTATGTTACATTGGATGTGTGGACATAACAGAAAAGATCGCTTGAGAAATTAGATAATCAGACAAAAGGTGGGAGCAGCATCTGTAGAAGATAAGATGCAAGAGTCTCGATTGTGGTGGTTTGGTCATATGCGTAGAAGACTGAGTGATGCACCTGTTAAACGAATTGAGAGCAGGGAAGAGTAGGCGAGCAAGAGGGAGAGTGGGAGACCCAAACAGACTTGGATTAGAGGAATCAGAACTGATATGTTTCTTCTTGGGTTGGATGAAACTATAACTTTGGACAGAGCAAATTGGAGGGCACATATACGTCTGGACGATTATCTCTTTTCTTCCTTTCTCTTTCCTTCTTTATCTTTTATTTTATTTATCATTCTATGTTCTTATGTTATTTTCATCTTTTATTTTTCTTATGTTCGTTATCTCTTTTCTCTTTTATCTATCTTATATTCTTATGTTATTTTTATCTTATCCATTTTATCTTACCTTATCCTTTTTATTTTCTTATCTTTCTCATCTTTTTTGCTCTGATATCATGGATCGATTCATGTTAGCTAACCCCAAAATCTTTTGGGAATAAGGCTTGAATGTTGTTGTATGGATTGATTCATGTTAGCCAGGCTCAAAATCTTTTGGGTGTAAAGCTTGGATGTTGTTGTAGATCAACAGTTTATTTCTATTAGATTAACACTGGAAAGTAAATATTTGAATTTAAAACTATTCATATTTTCTTTTCCTTTGCATTTTCAAAGTAAGGCCAAACACAGCAAAATATCTTCCTCAGCACTTATTTTATTTTCCCTAGTACTTTCCAGATCCAATACTGATTGTTGAAAATGTGAGATACCACAAAAACAATGTGAGATGTGAGCACACCATATAAACCAATTAATTTGAATGAGGATATTTCTGAAAGGTGTATATGTCAATGAAACAAACCTCTGATTCAGGAAGTGTGTTAAGGCCACGGTCATTTCTCTCATCAAGTATTCCACCTCCCATCATATTTCTAGCTTCTTCTCTAATCAAAACTAGCCTTGCAAGTAGCTTCCTATCAGGAACAACAGGGCGTGTTTCCATAGTCTGTAATACAGAGATGTACTAAAAGATTAAAAGTTTTGGCAGTATACATAATGTAGTAGAATCCAATGATTTCACCATGCAAATCAGTATAGAGCTCGTTGGTGTGTTACATGACAGAGTACTCCCTCCGTGACTCCATCCCAAAATAAAAGTTATCTATTTCCTTTTCTATTGTCCCAAAATAAAGGTTATGTTTCCTTTTCGGCAAATGATCCTACATACAATTCATACTTTACCCTTCCTATTACGAAATTCTACAACTTGTTAATCCAACTTTACTTAGTTTTTCACTGTTACTTTTTCATTGCTACAGTAAAAGAAGAGGGTATTTTATGTTTTTTATCCAACTTTGTTAATCAACATGCCCAAAAGTTTGTAATCATTATTTAGGTAGTAATGTAGTACTCCGTATTATTTATTAGTTACCTGAGACTGTGGATGTTTTCAATTGGACTGAAATATTTTGGACTAGTCTGTGACTGAAATCAATCCAAGTAAAAACATCGTAAATGTCAAGATCATACTAGTTTTGGCAGAACGTATATGATCTTTCCAGGAGGTACTGTAGAGTGGTAGACTGCATCAAGGCCATGTTTCAATCCCGTAAAATGCTAGTTAAAAGATATAAAAAGCCAATGAAAGTTATATTCTCATGTCTGGTTTTACTTCGGGAAATGCAAAGAAAATCATAAATGATTACTCCTTTCAAAATCATGTATATATTTAGATCTCTTAGTCCTTATATAATATATATAATAAATAAAATGAGCATAAAATTATCTAAGATGATTTTTTGAGTATTACTCTTTTTTGTTTTTTATCTTTGTTATCTTTTTAGCTCTGATTTGGTTTCATATGTCGATTCATGTTAGCTGACCCTAAACTCTTTTGGGACTAAGGCTTGGATGTTGTTGTTATACTCTTTCTTTTATTCTAACAGGCATTTTCTTTCCTTCCAATTTTCCAATTTGATTTCCTTCTTGATTTATTTCCATATTATTTTCCAGGCTCCAGACAGACCTTAAGTTGTTTTTCATATAAGATATGAAAGATTTAGGGCATAACTTTTAAGAGAGCTGGAAGTTAAATGTTTAGTTTTAGTGTTTTACACCACCCAATAACATATGGGACTGAGTTAGATCAAGTCAAAGCATTCTTGTTCATCGTGTCTATCGGTATTAGTTAATTGAAATACTGAAAATGGAAACTATATCTAGAGTCCAAACCAGATATCATATTTGCAGGTATGGAGAAGATAAACATTCTCTAAAATGTGCTTGCCTCGAGAAGATCATCAGCCTGGTTTGCTATATCATTTAAATTAGCCCCAGGAAGATGAACTTTTGTGCCATTTTCACTTTTAAAAACTCCACCACCTGCAGCCACACGTCTAAGCAACTCATGTCTGCTTTCTTTCTTGGGAGTTCTGCAGAGTAGGCCGACAACTTGAACCTGGACAGAGATACAGTACAACCTTTTAGTGTCAAGGAAACAATAGAGGGGGTGAATCATCATAGCAAATGTGATCAAAATCATCAAATATAGTACTCACATGTGGGGGGCATTTTTTAGTTAGATGAGACAACACAGTCTCCTTCACCACCTCCAAGAGTGACTTGCGCTGAAAGAAACAATTATGCAATAGTTTACATCCCAGAGAGCAAATTGATTCTATGGCAAGTTGAAAACTTGGATGGTTTTATGACGAAAGATAATAACATGCTGATTGTTCTATTCAAATGAGAAAATGATATGCCCCGTATCGAACAAGAAGACATACCTTCTCATCCTGATCCTTATCAGCAGTCTGGATCATATAATCCAGGGCTATCATAAACCCTGCCTCCATTTCATCCACTCTTTTGCCAATGACTCCCTGTGCAGCCAAGTGGAAAGCAACTTCCTGGGATGCTTCATCCATATGCATGTCTTCCAGCTGTAACAGAAAGCAAAAAATCCAATGAAGATATGAATCTCAAACTGAATATATAGCTTACTGTACAGAATGCCAGTTTTATGCTAGCACTCAGTCTGAATAACTAATTCTTCATGACAGGTGATAAACTTATCCAGATAATAATTTAGTACTAAACTTCTTGAGCTATAATGTATATTTTATTACTATTATCCAAACAACCCTAGTTACAGCCAAGCAGTCATCAATGTATGATAAATAACTCAAAATTTACTCTATCCTGCTTAGAAAATAACATATTGATAATGAGATAATCAATTTTAGAGAGCGAATCAAGCTTACGAGCTTGGCCATCTCTTCGAGAACAGAGGTGACCTGTTCGCCACCTTTGAGTATCAACTCGCGCTGAGACCCGTCCCAATTTTGGTTACCCATTTCGCGAGTGCTGCTTGAACCGTTCTGAGAATCCAACTCTTCCGCCGAAACCCCGCTGGCGGCGGTGTACCCATTGGTGCTTCGGATGAAGATGTTCTGCCTGTTGACTTGGTGATGATTTAGCCGTCCATTGAAAAGGAATTGTGGAGAGTTTTTGTTTTTTACGGTGAAACAAATTATAGCGCGAGGAGAAAGTGTTGGAATCGAGAGCGAGGCCATGTAAGAGCATGAGCACAACGATAAAGTCGCTGAAGTCATTTGATGAATACGGAACGCAAACGACGACGTTCGCCTTCAAAGATGAATACCAAGTGAGCTTAGACGGCAACCAGTAACATTGCACACTTCACACTTGCTTGTTGCTGGTTTTTGTCTATGCTTAAAGAACGAGACCCGGAGGCAACCCGACCAAGTTACCTAGTCAAGTGTCAACCCGGTCAAGACCGGTAACCGGATCAACGCTAAATGATTGTGCACGCTTTGCACTAATTTCTTCAAATTTACTATAATTATCTCATACTTACCCATATAAATACTCTTCCCAAAAATTTACCCCCCTCACCTCCACGTGCGCCAAAACTCCCCTCACCCCCACTTCCAAATCTCTCGCCCTCCCACCCTCCCACCCTTTCCCTTTCCCAGAAACTTTTCAAAACCTGGTCTGGCAGCATCGACCTCAACCTTTCCCAACCCATCCACCACAAGTGTCGTCCAACCTCCGCCCTGAGCCCCATGACCCAACCGCCGTCCAACCTCCGTCGAGTTGAAACTTCCGGAACCCATCCGCGAAAGAAGCGCCTCCCTCACATCCGCTAACGAAGCGCCTCCCTCACCTCGAAACAACAACCCACTGCCATCCTCACCCCCATGAACGAAGCGCCTCCCTCACCTCCAGGAAATGAACGAAGCGCCTCCCTCACCCCCACGAAACGGATGAAGCGTCGGGACCCATTCTGAAGGTTTTTGACTCCATGGTTTGCACAAGCTTATCACAAATGGCTGAAAGGTATGGAATTTCTTCTATTTTTGTTGAATTTATTATATGTTGATGTGAATGGAGTTGTAATTTTAGTGTTGTTTGTAATTATGTTTGTGAATACTTTGAAGTTGTTGTGTGTGATAGAACTCTTGAAAGTAGGTCTGTGGTTGTCTGTTATGCCAATGGAGTTGTCTGGCAAGTCATATGAAATATATGTCCCGTCAATTTCAATTGTATAAATTAGGTTTGTAGTTGTCTGTGAAGTCAAAAAAATTGTCTGGCAACCCATTTCTAGTTTTCTGTTATGTACAAGTAGTTGTCTGGCCATCCATATGAAATATCTGGGTCGAGAATTTGAATTGTTTAAATTTGGTCTGTAGTTGTCTTTCAAGTCTTATAAATGGTCTTGCAGCCCATATGTATTTGTCTGTCATTACTAGTATTTGTCTGGCAACCCATTTTTTCATTTGCCCTGTCATTTTAAATTAATTTGTAATGTAATTGATTTGCCTGAAATGTGTGATATGTATTGGTTGAAATTATACAGGGCTTTTGAACTACAAGTTCCCATGTCGAAACAGTTCCTGCCCAGTATTCCGCGTGCTCATTTTTCAAAGAGGCCGAAAGCTTGGTGTAGTCTGCCTTGACCAAGAAGCAACTGGAGGAGTTTAAGAAGCTGTCATGGGGCCACCTCATATCTGTGCTAGAGATGATATTTTCTGGACAAATTATCTATTCTCTTCTGCTCGGGCTTGTATGGGAGCAACCTGATGACGAGTTCTGGTTTTATATTCAAGGGAAGTTGCTGAAGTTTACCTACGTGGATTTCTATCACATCTCTGGGATAAAACCATCAGGGGAAAAGCCTGTTTTCTATACTAATGAAGAGGTTCGGAGGAAGGTGTTTGAGAAGTACTTTATTGGATCAACGGACATAACTGTAAGGAATAATTGTATTTAGATTTTGATGATGCTATATTAATTAAGACTTTAGAGTACCCCTTTTAGAAATTATGTATTAGAATTTTCCCTTGTAAAGTTCTTAGCATAATCGACTACCAGAAGGCCTCTCTACCAGAAGTCCTCCAGACAGAAGATTTTGGTTGTCTGTCTAGGAACAGAAAACCTCAGGGTCTCTGTTACCCTTTAGCTTGACAGAAACCCTATTGGTCCTCTGTAAGCTACTTTCAACAGAAGTGCTCAAGATCTTCTCTGAATCAGTTCTCTGCCAATGACACCAGAAGGTCTTACACTTGGAAGAAATCCACAAAGCCGGGAAGTCAACTTAAAGATTCCTTCAACGGCTAGGAGTATGAAACGGAAAAGCTACAGTGCTCGCATTAAATGCTCATTTAATTCTCCCCATGCTCCGTGGAGTAATTGCAGATGATTGGCCGCAATGTCAGATTTACTTTATCCCAAAATAGTAACCCGCCAACTTTACCGGGTCCTACTGGTCAAGTCAACTGCTCGCGCATTAAATGCAGTTGTCCTCCTACTCCTCCAACGGGAAGACAACCTCAGTATAAAAAGATACACTACGAAGAACAACCGGATAATTTTGCTATAACTTTGCCAAGATCACATTGCTATAAGCAAGATATTCAAACTTTGAAAAGCAAAAAGCCTCCTTGAGATTCAAACTCATTATCTTCTACAAGAGAAGGCAGAAGTTGGAAAAATACTCTTTCCAACTCAAGCAAAGTTCCAAGTGTTCTTCAACTCTTCAAGCTCATCACATACAAATCTTTTGTAACGAAGCTAGTTGGAGGAACCCCTGTTTCAACAGAAACTCTTCTTGCTACAAGAAGGACGTCCAAATAACTGGAGTAATGAAGTGGTGATACTTCAAGGAAACTCAGTGAAAGGACCATTGTTAAAGGAAGCCAGGCAGTGCATCCCAGGACACATCTAGGCTTGAAGAAGACGTGGAGTGCTTCTTAAGTGCTAGGACTAAGGCTTTGTAAACGGCAGTTTTTACAGCTTAGTGGAACAGTGGATTAGAGGAACGAGTTGTTCCTTGAACCACTATAAAAATCCCTGGTGTCGTTTACTTACTGCTTTTAATACTTGCACTTAGTTAGAACTGTATAACTCCTTGGACTTGGTATCTGTGTTCAGCAGAACTTGTTCTACGAGTTAACAGAAGGCCTACTGCCTATTGCTTCTCTAAGGCTAACAGAACTCCTTACCAGAACCCCATCCGCTGCCAGTCTGTTCTTTCAACAGAACAGGCTATTCTGTAAATCTGGTACTTAGCTTAAAAAGCTAAAAACCAATACAGTCTATTCACCCCCCCCCCCTCTAGACTGTATCCAGTATAACCGGGACCAACAAGTGGTATCAGAGCCTCCTTGTTCTAATAATCTTTTAGGTTATTTGTTGAACAAAGATCCACTTGTTTTTCTGTTTTACCTCATTTCTATCTGATATAATGGATCACTCCTTGTCCAAGAATCTTATGTTTTCAGATCTTAAGTTTGATGACTGGAGGATCCGGATGAAAGCACATCTCTGTGCCCTGCATGATGAGATGTGGGAAGTTCTAGATATTGGCCCCTTCACAAGCTTCCAGAAGGTCAATCCTGAGCATGCCATAGACAACACCAGACCCCAGATGATCAGTAAAGTCAAGTCAGAATGGACCACTGAAGAAAGGAGAAAGTACAACCTAGACAATATTGCCAAGGACATCCTCTACAAGTCCATTGATGATAGGTACTTCAACAGAATCAAGAAGTGCAAGACTGCTAAGGAAATCTGGGATACTCTTGAGCTCATTGGAGCTGGTGATGAGCAAGAGAAGGACAACAAACTAACCATAGCCAACAAGAAGTTTGATGACTTCAAACTTCTCCCTGGTGAAAGCATCTCCAAGATGTATGACAGGCTCCTCACTCTCACTGGAGAGATCTCTGAGCTTGGCAAGGATCTCACAACCAAGGAGATCAACCTGAAGGTGTTGAGGGGACTGCCCTCAGCATGGAAGATGAAGGTAGTTGTTGTCCAAGCCAGCAAGGATGTAAAGACTTATCCCACTGATAAGCTCATTTCAGATCTCAAAGCTCATGAGTTTGAAATGATTGAAGAAAAGGAAGAAGTACCAGAAGAGAGGACCACTACAGCCCTCACTGCCAGCACATCTAAGGTAAATGATTTTGACCCTTCAGTACTTTTATCTGATGAATATATGGCTGCCTTTGCCAGGAAATTCAAAAGGTTTATGAAGAATCCCAAAGATGGAAGGAGTCCATCTTTCAACAGAAAGCCATACCAGAAGGTCAAATCAACAGAAAGCAGTGGAGAGCTTCTCTGTTACAACTGCAGACAACCTGGTCACTTCAAGGCTGATTGTCCCCATCCTAGAGTGTCCAAGAAGCAAGGACAGGATGGAGAAAAGAAGAAGTACGAGGACAACTCCAGAAGAAGAAAGGCACTTGTGACAGAACAACTGGAGAAAGACCCTCTGTCAGAAACAGAATCCAGTTCTGACTCAGATTCTGATGAGGCCTTCTATTGCCTGGATACTGAGACAGAAGACCTTTGCCTGATGGCTCATTCTGATGATGAGGTAACCTCTACTTCTGAATCTAGTTTTTCTTCGGTAGGCTTAGCTTTTGATTCTGATTCAATGTCAGAATTTTGGGAAGAGTTTAAGGCCATACAAGCCACTTATTCTTCTGTAACAGAAGAAAACAGTAATTTGAAAGCTGAAATTCTTGACTTAAAGAAGGAGGTTGAGATCAAAATCAATCTTCTGATTGAGGAAAGAGATCAACTGGAGACTGAAAATGTTTCTCTTCTTAAGAGAATAAGAGAAATAGAGCCTCTCGAGATTAAGTACAAAGCTTACCAGAAGGCCCAGTCTTCCATGGAAAAGATTGTGCTTGATCAACAGATTGGCACTGGTTTTGGTCTTGGTTATGGCTCAACAGAATCAGGTGTGCCTTCTGTAATGCCTAGCACCAGAGTTGCTAAGGCAGATAAGGTCATAGAGCCACTGATTTCTAGCCCCATCTGTCAAGCTGGTGTATCTGGCATCAAGGTTGTTCATGAGGAAGTCAGACCAGAAAAGGGTAAGATAAAGGTTCAACAGAAACCCTTTTTGAAAAATAATGAACCTGGCAGAAAACCTAACAACAGAAGAGGTTTTCAAAATAACAAAAATAAAAGACCATTCATTGACAGACAACCTCATGTCAATCGTGCCAGAAATGATCACCAGAAGGGCAAATATCAAGAGAGAGTTAACTTCAGGCAGAAGAGGTTGGCTGGTCAACTTCAGAAGCCCAAGGTTAACCGTCCCTCTGCTCTTGATAGTATATGGGACTTCTTTCCAACAAAGAAAGCTATGCAAAAGTATGTAAACAGGAAGCATGACCCTCACAAGCATCTGCCCAAAGTGAATCACACTTCAGTTTACTATAACTACCAGGTGGACAATGAGTACCACCCACCAAGGTTTCACTTGATGAGACCAAAATGGTACCAACTACCCAGACTCCATGACCCCCCAGGACCCAGCATTGCTTGGGTACCTAAATCTTTCTTTTGATCTTGCAGGAACTGTGTGCTGGAGCCATCTCTGAACAAGAATGGTTTATTGATAGTGGATGCTCCAGGCACATGACAGGTGACAGAAGTTGCCTAACAGAGTTCCAGAAATGCAAAGGACCTAGAGTTACCTTTGGAGGTAATGACAAAGAAGGTCAAACAAAAGGAAGAGGAAAGCTGATCAGGAACCAGATAATCATTGATGATGTCTCACATGTCAAAGGACTGAAGTTCAACTTGCTAAGTGCTAGCCAATTCTGTGACAAAGGCTACACTGTTGAATTCACAAAGGACTTCTGCTATGTGAAGCATGAGACAACAAAGGAAGTGGTTCTTACAGCATCAAGGAAGAAGAACATCTATGTAGTTGATTGGAACACTGCAAAAGATGGAGTTTGCCTGATAGCCAAAGGAGATTCAAAACTGAGCTGGGACTGGCACAAAAAGCTCAACCATTTGAATTTCAAAACAATCAACAAACTGGCCAGAGAACACATTGTAGAAGGGCTACCAAACATTGTGTACAAGAAGGAGACCCTCTGCAGTGCATGTCAGAAAGGCAAACAAGTGAAGAATTCTTTCAAACCCATTGCTGGAAATCTTTCTACAAGTCCTCTAAATCTGATTCACATGGATTTATTTGGACCTGTTGAGACTCCAAGCGTTGGTGGCAAGAAATATACCTTAGTCATGGTTGATGACTACTCCAGATACACATGGACTGTTTTTCTGTCAAAGAAAAATGAAACTCTTCAGAAGTTGCCATCTCTGTTAAAGCAACTTCAGACTGAGAAGAACTTGAAAGTGAAGACAATCAGATCAGACAGAGGAACTGAATTTGTCAACCAAGTCATAAAGGATTTCTGTGATCAGAATGGAACTTTTCATCAACTTTCTGCCGCCAGAACCCCTCAACAGAATGGCGTAGCAGAAAGAAGGAACAGAAAGTTAAAAGAAGCTGCAAGAACGATGATTGCAGAATCTGGATTGCCTATGAGATATTGGGCTGAAGCAATCAACACTGCATGCTATACTCAGAACAGAAGCATGATCAACAAGAATCACCAGAAGACCCCTTATGAACTCTGGAAGGGAAGAAAACCCAACATCAGCTACTTTCATGTATTTGGATGCAAGTGCTACATTCTCAACAATGGAAAGGAGAATCTGAAAGTATTTCAAGAAAAGGCTGATGAAGGAGTCTTCATAGGCTATTCAAACACCAGTAAAGCCTATAGAGTACTCAACAGAAGGACCCTACATGTTGAAGAATCCATACATGTGAAGTTTGATGAAAGCATCTCTGTTAAAGAGGTAACAGAGATTCTCAAGGAAGTAAGCATAGAAGACAGAACACCAGAACCAACAGAAGAGGTGGCAGACAACCCTGCATTTCCGACACCTGCTCCAAACCCCCTTCTGTTGAATGAAGATGAAAACTCTGAAGATGAGGAACCAGAGAGACCAAGTCAGCAGCTGACAGAACCAGACCTAACATGGTTAAGAGACCATCCTCCTAACCAAGTCATTGGTCAAATCAGAAGTGGAGTTCAAACCAGATCCACATCAAGAAGAGAAGCAATGCTTGCCTGCTACATATCTCAGATGGAACCTTTGACAGTTGAAGAAGCTCTTGCAGACTCAGATTGGATCAATGCTATGCAAGAAGAGCTCACTCAGTTTGAAAGGAACAAAGTATGGGAACTTGTTCCTAGGCCAAAGCACCAGAATGTCATTGGAACCAAATGGGTATTCAAGAACAAAGCAGATGAAGATGGCAACATTGTAAGGAATAAAGCAAGGCTAGTAGCTAAAGGATATTGTCAAGAAGAAGGAATAGATTTTGATGAGACCTTTGCACCAGTTGCCAGACTTGAAGCCATCAGAATCTTTCTAGCCTATGCCGCCTACAACAACATCAAGGTCTACCAGATGGATGTCAAGAGTGCATTTCTGAATGGAGATCTTGAAGAGGAAGTTTATGTGGAACAACCACCAGGTTTTGTCATTCCTACTCAATCTTCTTGTGTCTACAAGCTTAAAAAGGCCCTTTATGGTCTTAAGCAAGCTCCCAGAGCCTGGTATGACACATTGTCCCTTTTCCTGGTGAACCATGGGTTTACTGAAGGAAAGGTTGACAAAACTCTATTTCAAATCTCTGTCGCTAATCATATTCTGTTAGTACAAATATATGTTGATGACATTATATTTGGAAGTACTAATCCAGAACTATGCAAGAAATTTTCTCAAGTGATGCAGAGTCAATTTGAAATGAGTATGATGGGAGAACTCAGTTACTTCCTAGGACTTCAAGTCAAACAAGTTCCAGAAGGGATCTTTATCAATCAAGGGAAGTACACCAGAGATCTAATCAAGAAGTTTGGAGTGGAAGGCAAATCATCAGTAAAGATTCCCATGAACACTTCACAAGGAATTGGTCCAGATGATGAAGGGAAGGATGTAGATGCAACAACATATAGAGGAATCATAGGATCTCTGTTGTATCTAACTGCAAGCAGACCAGACATCTCATTCTCTGTTGGAATCTGTGCCAGATACCAATCAAAGCCCAAGGAAAGCCATCTAAGTGTTGCAAAGAGAATCATCAGATACATCAAAGGAAATCCAAATGCAGGCCTATGGTATCCAAAGAGAGGTAACTTTGAACTAATTGGTTATTCTGACTCAAATTTTGTAGGTTGCAGACTAGACAGAAAGAGCACTTCTGGTCACTGCCAATTGCTAGGAGGAAGGCTTGTTTCCTGGTTTAGCAAGAAGCAGAACTCCATCTCAACAAGTACAGCTGACGCAGAGTACATAGCAGCTGGGAGTTGCTGTGCTCAGCTACTCTGGATGAAGCAACAACTGAAGGACTATGGAATTCAAGCAAAGGAGATCAAGCTGTTGTGTGACAACACCAGTGCCATTGCTATCACTCAGAATCCAGTTCTTCATTCCAGAACAAAGCACATTGAGATCAGACATCACTTCATCAGAGATCATGTTGAAAAGAAGCACATCTGCATGGAACATGTGCCAACAGAAGACCAACTTGCAGATATCCTGACAAAGCCTCTTCCTGAGGCTAGGTTCAACAAACTGAGAGAGGAATTGGGAATGATGGATGAGATTCCAAGGGAAAGTTGAAAAGGAAGGCCCTCTGTTGCTCTTTTGTTGTTGACAGATTACCTGTAGCAGACCCCCTTCTGTTAACCCCCCCCCTCTGTCAACCTCTTCTGGTCCCTACCATGGCAGAACACCTCAGCAACAGAAAACCCCCCTTCTACAGAAAAACCCTCAGAAGGTTGTGGACTTAGAAATTTTCTGAAACCGGGTATCCTAGTAAATTATTACAGGTCTTTTACCCTTTTACCCTTAAAACGGTATCAAGCCGTATAATATTTACTGCGCCCCCGTTTATTTACTCCGCCCCTTTTTACATTTATTGGTTTCTTGGAACCATAAATTAATTCCAAACGTCCACTAACCCAAACCCATAAATTCCCCTTTCGCAAACCTAAACCGCTACTGCTCTCATTACTTTCAAACTTTCAAACCTCCATAGCTCTCAAGCTTTCTGCAATTCTTCTCTGATCAAATGGCTTTCATCAACATCAACGACCTCACCAAGGAGGAAATCAACACCCTTGTTTCAAACATTTACACAGGGATGAACTGCGACCTCTCCGCACTCCCTGAACTCGCTTCAAACCACGAAACGATGATGAAGATCATCAAGGGAATGGAGGACTCCCAACTGAACAAAGTGGTAGGTTATCACTTTGAATCCTACAGTACAAGGGACGTAGCAGAGTTCTATCTCAACGCTACATACGAAGGGGAGACCATTCGGTCTAATGTCAATGGTGAAGACATTACCCTCACTCCTGCAGACCTCAACGCTCTCTTTGGCGTGGTAGAGGACCCACAAGAAGAAGAAACTGAAGGTTTCCTCACTCTGGACAGTGTCAACGTCACTGTGGACAACTTTGTCCAACTCTACTGCCGACCTGAAGTGGGTAGAGTTCCAAAGCTTTACATGAAGAAAAACCTTCTTCTCAGCGACTATGAGAAATTGGTCAACATCCTGCATAGGTGTGTCTGGAGCAAGAGCACCTCCACAGATGACATGAATGCACTGAATGCAAAGGCTGTCTTTGCAGTTCATCATGGGATGAACATCAACTGGGGACAGGTAATTGTCAAATCCCTTGTTGAATTCATCAAGAAGAAAGACAAGGAGACCGGTCTGTTCAGGACCCCCATGGGTTATGGTCTCCTAATCTCTGAGATCTTGCTCAAGGCAAGAATAGGGCTGAGAAACCCCATTGAGGCCGACTACACCAAGTTGCTCTTCCTCAACACTTCAAGTGACAGGAAGGTTGCTCTCAAGGCAGAGCAGAAAAGACTCAGAACCCTTGAGTTCAACAGAGAAAGGCAACAACAGAAGGTTGTTCAACCAAAGAAAATTTCAAAGAAGCAACAGAAACCTCCTACCCCTTCTGACTCTGAAGAAGAAATGCCTTTGGTGAAGAAGGTGGTCAAGAAGGTTCCCAAGAAGAAGACCACACCTGTCAAAGTCCACAAGATGGTGGCAAAGAAATCTGTCCTTAAGAGAAAGGCACCTTCACCTATCTCTTCAGCAAGCACCCCTTCTGCCTCCCCCATTCCAAAGAAGACCAAAATTTTGACACCTGCAGCACAGGAGAAGCTGGAGGACTCTGTCACCTCTGCACCAGCCAACAGAAATGCTTGGCACGGCAAGAGGATCATCTTTGAGTCAAGTGACTCAGAAGAAGAAGTAGTGGTGCAGAATGTCACTCCTCAGGGGGAACTGCATTCTTCTCCTCCTGCCTCTGCAAATGATCAACCTATGGTGGTTCCTTCACCAGAACACCAAGAAGAAAGCAGAACTTCAAGCCCTGATAGGAAATTCATCAGGATTCTGGCATGGAGAAAGTGGAGAGTGGGACCTCTCACTGAGCTCCTCAAGAACTTGTCCTACTTCATCTCTGAAGAAGAAGAAGTTCTCAGATGGGCTGACACAGAAGATGTGGAGTCCTGCCTAAACAAGGATTTTCTTCTTTCTGTCCTACAGAAGAAGAAGGAGAAACTTCAAGGAAAAGCACCTCTGGTCAGAAACTCACCAGAAGACCATGTGAAGGCTCTTCAAGAGCATGAGATGAATGATTTTGATGCTTGGTTAGTCGAGAAGAAGAGGAAGGAGTCAATGATTAAATTTTGCCACAGTGCACATGGAGAAGGTGAACCCTCTACTGCCAATGATCTACCTCTGGTCATGGAAAGACTTGTCAAAGAATGGAGAGACTCTCTGTTCACAGAAACAATACTAGAGGTAATTCCCCCAATCATTCCTTCTCCCCCTCCCTCTCCTAAAAACTCTTCTCCCCAACCCCAACAGAAATCCCCCTCACCCTCACAGAAAACCGTCTCTGCACAGAAAACCCCTTCACACCAGAAACCCTCCACCCCCAAATCTTCATCTCCTTCACCCTGCAAACCGTTCTCTCCTCCAAAGAACAAATCACCATCCCCTCAAGGACAAATTATCCCATACCAACACCAACAAGTCATCTCCCCTACACCTTCACCCCATCAGAATACCTCTTCACCCAAAACCAAAAATCCATCTCCCTGCAAATCCCAACCCTCAATCAGATCCAGATCACCATCACCTCCACCCTCTCCTCCACAACAACAGAATGCTCCCTCACATCAACAAGAAAACCCCTCCATCAAGAAATCCAGAACTGCTTCTCCACAGCCTGCACCACAAGATGCAGCCACTCCTATCTCCCCTCAACACTCTGTGGCTTCTACCCCCATCAGGAAACCTATCTTCAGGGTGCCTTCCTCTTCCAGTGACAATGATGGATTTCTTACATCCTCCATTGCTGCTGATGAAACTTCCAAAAGGAGGAAGACCCCTCCTCAGCATGAAGAACAACCCAGAAGGCCTCCTATGCCTAAATCACGAGGTCTAGGTATGCCTGGGAACACAGAATCCAAAGAAGATAAGCCCCAAATCTCCTTCAATCAGTTTGTCAGTGCAGCTGAGGATTTTGGTGGTAAAATGCTTGATGGAATGGATCAATTGGCTGAAATCAACACCAAGCACCATGAACATCTCACCTTTGTTCACAATCATCTTGAGGCTGGACTTCAGCATATCTCAGAGAAGGTTGAAGCTCTGACCCAGACACTGGTCACCTTCATGGAATCATCATCTGCAAAGCTTAATGCTGTTGCCAGAGAAGTGGATGGTGTCCACTCTGTTCTCTACTCCCAGTCTCAGATTCTCAATAAGCAGAATAAACAACTCAAGGATATAACAGAATCCCTTGACATTGTGCAATGGTATGAAGACCAATCTGCTGAGAAGTTTATGCAGCTACAACTCTTGAATAATGATCACAAAGATCAAGTGGCCACCCTGATCAAGAAGGATCAAGAAAGGTATCAGAAGCTGATACTACTTGAAGCTGGCTCTCAGGACATCAAGTCTGCTCTTGATCGTCAACAGAACTTAATAGAAGGTCTGACCTCTGTCACGCAGACCTTGCCAGAAACTCTTGAGCAGATAGCCATCTCCCAGGCAACAGAGTTCCAGAAAATTGCCATGATGATCTCTGACCTGGATGATGCCAAAAAGGGGGAAAAGGAAAAGGACCCCCAACAGAAGAAATTGCCCCCTAGGCCAACTGCTGGGCCCTCATCTGATATTGATCCAACCCCTTACTTCCAGGCCTCCCAACAGAAGAAGAGAGAAGCTGGTACTTCAAGACCTTCTTCTCCTCGCAGAGGTTCTACCAAGAAGAAGAAACCCTTGAGCCTAACTGAGTGGAGACTTGGAGGCTCCCAAAAGATTGATAGAGCACAGTTCTAAGAAATTCAACAGAAGATGACCCCAACTCAAAGACAGAATCTCTATCTTGACAGAGATGGTCATATAAGGGTCAGACATGGTGGTTCCTTGGAAGAGGCTGAATACTGGTTCCACAAGAGAGTACTCCCAGGCAAGGATGTACATGAAGGAGTACTTCATTATCTGAATTGCAAGCTATCTCCCATTTGGGCCTCATGTCAAGCACCAGGAAATCTGGCTGGCATAAGAGAAGAAGTGAATGCTGAACTGAAGAATCTGAAGGAACAAGATCGCAGAACCAGAGTTGAAGCTGAAAGGGAAAATCTGTAATTCCTTAAAACTTCTCTTAATACTCTTGATCTAATAAAAGCTTATCTCTGCTCCTTCTAAAGTCTCTTTGCTTCTTTACTCTGTGTCGCTTACTATTTCATTCTGTACTTGTTTCTTTTTGAACTGCTATCTGAATGTATCGTACTCTTACTATTTTCCTATGCCAAGTTGCCCACCAAGATTTTAATGAAAAGTTTTAAACTTTAATTTTTTTTATGGTGAAGGCACTTCTCTGGAAATAGTTAAAGGGTTTTGGCATCATCAAAAAGGGGGAAATTGTAAGGAATAATTGTATTTAGATTTTGATGATGCTATATTAATTAAGACTTTAGAGTACCCCTTTTAGAAATTATGTATTAGAATTTTCCCTTGTAAAGTTCTTAGCATAATCGACTACCAGAAGGCCTCTCTACCAGAAGTCCTCCAGACAGAAGATTTTGGTTGTCTGTCTAGGAACAGAAAACCTCAGGGTCTCTGTTACCCTTTAGCTTGACAGAAACCCTATTGGTCCTCTGTAAGCTACTTTCAACAGAAGTGCTCAAGATCTTCTCTGAATCAGTTCTCTGCCAATGACACCAGAAGGTCTTACACTTGGAAGAAATCCACAAAGCCGGGAAGTCAACTTAAAGATTCCTTCAACGGCTAGGAGTATGAAACGGAAAAGCTACAGTGCTCGCATTAAATGCTCATTTAATTCTCCCCATGCTCCGTGGAGTAATTGCAGATGATTGGCCGCAATGTCAGATTTACTTTATCCCAAAATAGTAACCCGCCAACTTTACCGGGTCCTACTGGTCAAGTCAACTGCTCGCGCATTAAATGCAGTTGTCCTCCTACTCCTCCAACGGGAAGACAACCTCAGTATAAAAAGATACACTACGAAGAACAACCGGATAATTTTGCTATAACTTTGCCAAGATCACATTGCTACAAGCAAGATATTCAAACTTTGAAAAGCAAAAAGCCTCCTTGAGATTCAAACTCATTATCTTCTACAAGAGAAGGCAGAAGTTGGAAAAATACTCTTTCCAACTCAAGCAAAGTTCCAAGTGTTCTTCAACTCTTCAAGCTCATCACATACAAATCTTTTGTAACGAAGCTAGTTGGAGGAACCCCTGTTTCAACAGAAACTCTTCTTGCTACAAGAAGGACGTCCAAATAACTGGAGTAATGAAGTGGTGATACTTCAAGGAAACTCAGTGAAAGGACCATTGTTAAAGGAAGCCAGGCAGTGCATCCCAGGACACATCTAGGCTTGAAGAAGACGTGGAGTGCTTCTTAAGTGCTAGGACTAAGGCTTTGTAAACGGCAGTTTTTACAGCTTAGTGGAACAGTGGATTAGAGGAACGAGTTGTTCCTTGAACCACTATAAAAATCTCTGGTGTCGTTTACTTACTGCTTTTAATACTTGCACTTAGTTAGAACTGTATAACTCCTTGGACTTGGTATCTGTGTTCAGCAGAACTTGTTCTACGAGTTAACAGAAGGCCTACTGCCTATTGCTTCTCTGAGGCTAACAGAACTCCCTACCAGAACCCCATCCGCTGCCAGTCTGTTCTTTCAACAGAACATGCTATTCTGTAAATCTGGTACTTAGCTTAAAAAGCTAAAAACCAATACAGTCTATTCACCCCCCCCCCTTCTAGACTGTATCCAGTATAACCGGGACCAACAATAACTTTCAAGACGCTAAAGGAAAAGCTGAAGTCATTCAAGCCTGCTAAAAGAGGAGATCCCACTGACCCTCTCAAGCTAGTGTCCTTGTGCTACCTTATGAGTGTTCTGCTTGCAAGAGAACAAAACAAAAATAAATTTAGACTATGTCAAATGGGCAGACGAGTTTGAGAAGTTTAACATGTATCCCTGGGGTTTGGAGTCCTACAACATAATGGTTGAAAACCTGAAAAGTGTCATGAAAGGTCAGCCCAGGAGGTTCAAGAAAAGCAATGTCAAAAATGTCAAGTTCACTTTATACGGATGTCCTCATATTCTACGGGTAATGTAAACAGACAGACATTTATATATACATACAGACATTTATATGTACATATTTTGGACAGACAAAAAATTTAATTTATATATATATATAGGTTTGGGCGTATGAGACCGTTCCTAACCTCGGAGAGAAATTTGTTGAACGAGTTGGTAATGAAGACATCCCTATGCTGAACTAGAAGGCTGATGGATTCTTTAATGCACGGAAGCTGAATGAATTGGTTTTCAAGGACAATGATGATGTATTATATCTTATTTTCTTTAACTTATTTGGTTGTCATAACATCGTATTATATAATTCAACTGTTTCATGTGTAGGAGGAAGATGTTGATGAGGATGACGAAGAAGAAACAGAGGAGAACAAGGATGAAGAAGTAGGGAGGAATGGGTTCAAGGCCAAAGTCACAGAGGAGATTAAAGCTCTACGGAAGCACGTGGCAGATTTGGAAGCCAGGTTGAAGTTGATGGAAGAGAGGGTGAGTGCACCCTGTGGTGTGTCAAACAATGCGGCTGTTGTAAGGAAGATTTAATTTGTTATACATTGTGTAATTCGGACTGGTAGTGTTAATACTATTGTTTTGTAGGTTGGTCCCAAGGAGGTTGATGTTAATGACAATGCGGATGAGGTACTTTGATGTCTTATTCTTTTATTATTTTCGAACATTGTGCGTTAATACAATATTTGTGTAGGTTGGTGTCCAGAATGTGGCCACACAAATGGAAGTTGATGATCATGATGACCTAACACACACCAAAGAATCTGGCCCAACGGCCGTTGCAGATGATGCAGACATTGTGAAGGAGTCTGATGTCACTACACCTTCGGTTTAGATCATCTCAACCATCCTCAATGAAGTAAGTCAATATATCCGTCTCATTCAATCTAATTGTCTGTCTCCAGACATTTTAACAAACTTTTGGATTCAGTTGATTTTATGTAGCACAAAACCATCGAAGAAAACGTTTATGCTCTCACTTCGTTGAGTTGTTGAAATACCCGCCCAGAATGAGGTTTTAAGTAACAAGGAACCCACCTATGACGTTCATCATACATGACTCTCAGTCATTCATCATCTTGAAGTGAATACCTACGATTAATACACAACATGTAGTCAGAACACATGTTAAATGAGTGGTTAAGTATCCCAGACTATTAATGTCTGGCCCATACAAAAATTGTCTTGCTCTGAGACAGAGAGTAGTTGTGTCCCAGACTACTAATGTCTGGCCCAGACAAAAATTGTCTGACTCTGAGACAGAGAGTAGTTAAGAGTCCTAGAATACTAATGTCTGGCCCAGACACAAATTGTCTGCCTCTGAGACAGAGGGTAGTTTTGTCCCAGACTACTAATGTCTGGCCCAGACAAAAATTGTTTGGCTCTGAGACAGAGAGTAGTTATGAGTCCCAGACTACTAATGTCTGGTCCAGACACAAATTGCCTGGATCTGAGACAGAGAGTAGTTTTGTCCCAGACTACTAATGTCTGACCCAGACAAATATTGTTTGGCTCTGAGACAGAAAGTAGTTAAGAGTCCCAGACTACTAATGTCTGGCCAAGACAAAAGCTGTGTGGTTGTAAGACAGAGAGTAGTTTATTGTCCCAGACTACTAATGTCTGTCCCAGACAACATTTGTCTGGTTGTTGATTTAGTGTGGTAAAGAGGTTACCACCTTTACAAATGAGATTCCCAACCAACTTCAAAGTCAACAGGGAATTGGGAGTCATATACTGCATCATGTATACCGTCCATAATTTCATCTTTATGGGTAAACCCTCCCAACTTCTCTGGCAGCTTCTTCATGATGTGCCATAAACACCATCGATGTCGCGTATTTGGAAACACTATTTGGATGGCGTTTTTCATAGCGCGATCTTGGTCGGTAATAATTCCGTTCGGGGCACACCCGTCCATACACTCAAGCCAAGCCCTAAAAAGCCACATAAACGTGTGAGTATCTTCACTCGCGATTAGGCCACAACCAAGCAAGATTGATTGACCATGATGATTCACGCCTACAAATGGCGCAAATGGCATGTCATATCGATTGGTAAGATACTTTGTGTCAAATGTAATGACATCCCCAAAATCTTTGTAAGCATGTTGACATCGATTGTCCGCCCAAATAACATTCCGTAAGTGTGACTCTTCATCCAAATCAAGCATAAAGAAGAACTCGGGGCATTGCGCTTGCATTCTACAAAAAAAAGTCTTGTAATGCCACCGCATCACCACTTCCCAACCTAAGCTTACGCACTTTATCTATATAGTTCCTACAATCCTTTTCAATGAAGAGAAGTTGATCATATCTACCGGCTTCTACAACCGCGGAGTTGAAACTCTTATTAAGTGGTATACCGGCGACATCATTAATTGCAATTTGCCTCATAGCTTTTCGTGTTAACCACCTATTACACCGAAATAGTCTAGACTTTGTAGGACTCATAGGATGATTATGATCTAAAGAAGTCGTTGAAATCACCCAACATCCGGCATAATTTATACGTGCTCTTATTTTGGCCAAACAACCAACTTGCATTGAAGGTAGAGGCTTCAAAACATTTTGTGCATGACTTTGTCTTTTTCCAGTGCGCCCGCACTCTAATGCAATTGCAGGTGTCGTTCCATCCGCATCATTCCTAGAATTCCTTATTCTAACAGGAAACCCTACTCTTCTCCCGTACTCCTTGTAGAAATCATACACTGCATCTTTACTGGGGAACTCCATACCAACAGCGGGGACTTCAATACAACTTTGTTCTTCCTCTTCATCTGTTATTTTAGAAAAATATACATGTTCACTTCCCACCATACAGTTATCATTTTATCTCCACAAATAAACAATAATATATATATATATATATATATATATATATATATATATATATATATATATTGATGGTCCCAATGAAGAGGTAAGAGTCTAGAGGGGGGTGAATAGACTTTTTAAAGCTTTTTCGATTTTAAAAACTTTTCCCTTCTAGATTAGTTGATCTATAATCTTTCCGGGAGATTTATAGATGCACAACGGAAGTCTTTAACCTCTTGATATTCAATGTATAACACCTTTCTGACTTGGGTGATTTAAGGACTTATAAGGTGAGCAGTTGGCTTGGCAGTTAGCTGGATGGCAGCAAACTGCTGAGGAAATATTTAGTGTATGATGAAAGTGAAGATAGAATATTGCTTAAGAAGGTGAGAGCTTTTTGGAAATGTGCTGAGATGATTACTAGTGAAATTTCAAGAGAGTAGTGGTCTCGGCAGTTGGGTGTTTACTAGGGAACTGCTGAGGCAACTGCTTAAGGAAAGATATGAGTATGGGAAACTGAATATGTAATATTGCTCAGGGTGATGAGGATTTTCTGAAAGTGTGCTTGAATGAGTTGTGGTGTGAGTTTATAAGAGCAGTGGGTTCAGCAGTTGAGTGGTTACAAGGGAACTGCTAAGGCAACTGCTATGCTTAAAAGAGGAATTTCTGATATCTAATAGATTAGACCTTTTAGTAGTGATATTTCAAGGTTCTTGTGCAAGAATTATCTCAAAGAAAGTATGTTATTAAGCAGTAGGATAATCAGTAGGGTCAACTAAGACTACTGCTTAGGATGCTGCTGGCAAACTACAATCTTTTTGTGAGAAGTGTTGGGTGTGTGCTTTGTTGACTGAAAGTAAATCAACACACAGTATATCCTGGTTCAGAGGTGGTGTAATCCTCCCACATCCAGTCCCACCCTCTTTCAGATGGATTTCCACTAAACTATTAAGCCCAATACACTTAGTGCCAATCTAGCCTTTACAACACTTATGCCTAGATTGAAGGTGTTTCACAAGCAGTACAACACCACTTCAAGTTACTCAATCATCATACTTTTCTCGATTGATCCAGTGGGGATTAAAAGGTACTCTATTTATCTAACCACACTTAGGATTTGACAACACAATCCTTCAAAGTTTTTACAACAATTTGTGAAATCTTACAAGAAAGATCTAACCTCCAATTAAGAACTAAACTTCTAGGATTTATCAATGAAAACTTGTGACTTTGAAGTTTAGTGAAGCATGAGTCCAAGCAGAGAGTAAAGTATAGTTTCACACTTTCTCTTTTGCTAGATAGCTCGTGAATGCTCAATGGAAGTATTTCTCTACTTTGGATGCTCAAAAGCTTGGTTAGAAACTTTCGTTTCAGCCTATATTTATAGGCTTCTACTTTGGATTAATCTCATCCGTTGGTTAGGATGATTTAATCAATGGCGTTGAAAATCTGGCAAGGATGAGTTGTACATTCGTCTTATTGTGCTGGAGCTTTTATTGGGGTGGTCTCTTTGTCTTGAGAGATTAGGCCGCGGCATGGGTGTGCATCCAGTTGTAGGTCCGTGTACTTGATCCAGTATTAAATACCGGTCAAGTTTTGTCTTCAATCATTTTATTTTAATGTGTATGATTTTTGAGCCTGTGTGACTTAGTTAATTTTTGTGTACAAATAAAATTATACTGGTAGAATTTAAATATCCTATTAAGGTAAATAAAATTACCTTATTGCATTTTAACTTCCCAGCATAATTTTATTAGTCTAAAAAATTGTACATTTATTTTGTCACTTTTGAACACTAAAACGCAAATAAATAAGACATAATGTACTAGTGCGATGTATAGTGGCATCATCAAAATCTATCAAAATTGGGTACTAACATATAAATATATATATATATATATATATATATATATATATATATATATGGAGCGGTTCCGGTAAGAATGGACTCCCATGAGAGAAATGAGAACGAATCTGGACCGTTGGATTGTATTATGTGAAACTGAATTGTGCATTTGGTGAAACTGAAATATGCATTTGATGACATTGAAATGTGCAGAATAATAATTTAAACTCAAGTGTGCATTAGATGAAACAGAAATGTGTTGGAAAAAGGTACAAAAATAACATCACATCGTACCTTTTATTCTGCACACTTCAGTTTCACATAGTGCACATTTCAATTTCATTTAATGCACAATTCAGCTTCACATAATGTCACCGTATCGTACCATTTGTGCTGCACATTTCAATTTCACCTAATGCACATTACAGTTTCATCTCATGCACATTGAATTTCACTTCAAGTAAATCTAACGGTCCAAATTCATTCTCATTTTTCTCCTAAGATTACGTTCTTATTTGAACCAAAACATATATATATATATATATATATATATATATATATATTGTGTGTGTGTGTGTGTGTAACCAATACAAGTAAATTACTCTTCACATATGTAATTCATTCACCACATTTATCTTCACATTACCAATACAACCATGTTTCCAAAAAAAGCACACACATTTACATAGAGACACTAACAAATATAAAACCAGTTTCACTTCAAACAACTATGACACCACGTTTACTTTAGACTGGGCAGACACTGTAGTTCCAAATTGTCTGTTTGCCAAACAAAATACAAAAATGACGGAAAACAAACATACTCTTCTCCAAGACGTCAACATCTTCACCATCTTCCTCTCTTGAAGTCGCTTCTACTCCAACGGCAACCGGAGATGGCGGATTACCACTGTCACCCACCTCATCAACCTTCTCACCTTCATCTCCCCATGTCAACTCATCCGAAAACCCCACATCACTAAAGTCGGATACATTCTTCCCCATGATATCCATCCAAGAAGCTGGGAAAGAAGCTTTACCCCAACCGTGGACTGTAGCACTTCGAAGGTTGGGAAGGGTTTTGGCGGAAACGAGAAGGTGAGAGAAGGTGGGTAGAGGATGTGGGAGATGTGAGAGAAAGATATTTTTGGAAAGAGATAAAAGGGATGGTAAAAAAGGAGGATATTTATATGCGGTAGAATTGGGGTAAGTATAGGATACCTATAACAAATTTGTAATTTCTTTGGTCCACTAGCGTTAAATCTTTGGTTTTTATTTTTCCTTGTATTTTTCTCTTTCCTTGCATTGTACTCTTTTTTCTATATTCAATAAAAAAATTCATATCCCAAAACAATAATATTAATATAATAAAATAATATATATATACATATATTCCATTAAAAATATAGTTATATTGGTAAAGAAAAAAATAATGTTCTTCCTAATTTAAAAACTTTTATTGCTTACGGGTAGTACAAAATTATTAAACCATGAATCCATTCCAAATTAGAGGAACAAAATAGTAAACATATCATTAATTGCAAAGATATAAAAAAATTGTATGGATATGTTTTTTACTTATATTTGGAATATACTAGTATCTCACTCATGTGTTGCACGGGATGTATTTTATAAATATTGTAAATTAAACATATGTGTATATTTGTGAATCTGTATTTGTAATTAAAATATAAGCTATCACACAAATGAGAAAAATCATAAATAAACGTAAATAATAAAAAATATTAGAAGTTTAGTAAGTACCGAAATTGTTGAACAAAACTCAATATGATACTTCTGTTGAAAAAAACTTACAATAGAACCCGATAGCGCGACCAATCAAAAACTCAAAGCGAGACAAACTTTTCAAGATGGAAACTGGAAAAAAAAAACTATTCAACTCAGGAAAAAGTTGATATTTTTTTTGGATATTAATGTGTGTTTCTAGCATAAACTTTTAATCGACCTGGGTAAGTTATCTTCCCTTCTTCTAATCTAAATTTTCCGTAGCTCAAATCATACCTCATCCAACGCATCCGAGACCAAAATGATCCGATCTCACCCTACAATTTATAGCATGTTAGATTAAGTGTAACTTTTCATTCTCAGGTCTTTTAGCTTATCGATTTTTTCACACTATTTAACTTGGGTGCATGGTGGTTTTTCCGAAAAAGAGTATCAATATGACTTTTTAAGTGATTAAGGCACAAATGTCTTAAAGCAAATTCAAGCTTGCAAAACCAAGAACCCAATAATGTTTTAATAAATAACAAGTTCAAACGAAACATAACTTGGTTCTAATTTGCTACTGACCCCAACCAACATGTTAAAACTAAACTTAACTTTAAAACAAAACTTAACAAAGAATTACAATGAACTTGAAATGTATACTCTTAACTACATGGAGCATAGGTAGAGGAGCAGGAGCCAACCCAGGGCAATTCGTGTAAACATTGATATGGGAAAATTCTTTTGTCAGATCAAAGAAAGATTAAACTAAAAAAATCTATTTTAGATATTTGTTCAAATTTGTAAGGAGAATGAAATTATATAGGGAAGTAGCGAAGAAAATCAGAAAAATGAACCTGTTTTAGAGATTTGATCAAGGCTTCAATTGTTTTTATAAAAGAATTAGAATACATTAGCTTATAAAAATCAGTTTGATAACTTGTTCTGCAAAACTTATTTCAAAAAATAGAAATTGGATCATCATTTTGTTTTTATTAAACAAAAACTATTTTTTAAAACTGGTTGTTTGTTAGGTGGCAGAATAATCAACATCATGAATGCATATGAAGCTGCCTTTTAAAAACCAATTCTTTAGACTACCTATTTAATTAGGTTTATGTCATAAACAAATATACATAGGTAAACGTTAGTTAGGATTGACAATTGAATTAATAAATGCTAAACGAACATAAATAACTTTTAGAATGAATGATTAATGATCAAAATATCAATGGTAATTCATTGTCAGAAATATCCTCAACATTACATTCATTGCACCCAATTATATGCGTCCATGGTGTTTGTGCAAACATTTTCAAATTGGCCTGCAAATCAAAGAACAATTATAATAAAGAACTGAAATGTATTGATAATCAAAAAATCAGATGCACTGATTGTTGTGTTTGGTATCCTAAAACATATATTGAAAGCCTTAGATTAATCTTAAAAGAAGCAAAAGGAAACCTCAAATTTAGCAGAGGAAAATCAGATGTTTTTAGCTTTAAAACATATCTTGAAAGCCATGGATTAATCTTAGGAGAAGCAAAAGGAAAACTCAAGAGAGGATTCGAATTTGAGACCTCTAAACTAGTTCTCTCCATCATCATTTCTTTACCATGGACCTAATGGTGTTTCTTGTCCACTCATGATTACTAAAGTATATAACCATTTACTAAAAGGAAAGAATATCAATCCTTAGTTCAAGATAATCTCAAATTGAACATGGTTTCAACCAGATCAATTTTCATGAAGTTACACAAATAAAGGATTTCATTCATTTCCACATACAAGTTACATTTTATACAAACATAGAAAATAATAACGTAACATACACACCAAAAACTCACACCACTTACCTACTTGAACACACACATACATAAGGACTCGATCACAAGTACAATATCAAACACATGAGTACATCACAACACCCATTTAATCCTCCATTCAACACTAATACCAGTTTGGAATATCCACATGATTATTTCACAATTTCTACTTTAGAATGTTTTTTTATTGAGATAAACTATTTTTAAAAACAATTTCACCAAAAACATAACACAACACCCACCATGTCCTATTTTTCCTTGTTTTCTTCGATTCACCATGTTCAATTTAAACTTCTTCGATTCACCATTCAAATTTGTTGCATACCATAAAGCGTTATCAATACAAATTTACATGTAAATTTTACGTGAATTGTAAATTTTTATTATTTCTTTTACGTGAATAGTAAATTGCATGTGGGGCCCACAGCGGGAACGGGGACCGCCCGATAATTCCCGAACCACATATTATATTCATCTTGGTCTAGATAATATGTATATGGTGGTGGATATTTTATTTGGGCCATAAGAAAGGCATGGGGTTGACCGGTTGGTCAAACGGGGCCCAATTACCGGTATTGACAATTTAACGGATAACAGCCCGAAACGAGTTTCGGAGACTCCTAAATTAATGTTGGGGAATATACATCTATTCTAAAGGTCCATAATTATTAGGAACACGTGATATAATTTATTTAGCCCGATAAAATAAAATATAATTAAAACGGGCCGAGAAATACAACTTTCGGGGCCAATTGTACACACCGGGACGTAATGGGATGACCTCCCACATGAGTGGGGGCCATCCCACGTTTTTGTGTGCTCCAATTGACAGAAGGGGAGCTGAAGTGAGAACAAAGGGAATGGGTTGGGCGGACATAAGCATGAGGGAGTGATTGGAGACAACCCACACCCCTCCTTTGACTTATACTCCCATTATTTCCCCAAGGATTGAGAAGAGCAATCCTATCCTTTCACTCCTAGCCATTCAACCAAAGCAAGGGGGAGAGAAGCTATAGAGGAAGCTTTCACACGGCCCAAGCTTGAGGGAAGCAGCAACAACAAACAATCCTAGGAGAAAACTAGTTAGAAGAAGGTAAGAACTCATTTATCTTCTTTAACTAGTTACTTTGTGTATGAACTTTTTGGGGATCATATGATGAGTTAAACATGATGTTCTACACATTTAAAAGTGTAGAATATTGATATAAAGTGGTGATATTTAACTTAGAAGAGTTGGTGAATCGATAGGAGTCGAAATCGCCGGAAACCGCCACTTTAAGGGAGCTGCCCGTTTCTGCAGAACACGAAAGCCGCCCGGCTTTTGCCCAGGCAGTCCAGTTTTGCCTTTGCATCGGTTTAAAACGAGGATTTATCGGGGAGCTCAACGAAGGCAACTATTTCAGCGCATCATAAGGTGAGGATGGCTGACTATATTGCTTATAATTAGTGAGTTAATTTCATGAGATTACCGAAGGTAATTAAATGTGTTTTTATGGATTATTAATGATTAATAATGCCTAAAAATGACAAGACTAAATGTCTAGAGAAAAAGGAGCATGATATACAAATTTAGGAGTAATTGTGTATGTTCATGTGTTATGAGTATGTTGACTTGAAAGTGGAAATTATTATGAAACATGTGTTGAAATATACTTTTTCTTCATATTAGAATATATGAGTGATTAAAAGTGATATTTTGGATATTGAGATAAATGATATTTTCAAAGGAAAATCAGTTGGAATTGTCTATATGACTATGAGTTGAGAACTTGGTTGTTGATATTAATTTGACTAGTATTAAGATACTAGTTGGACATTAAGATTAAATGTTGTTAAGATTGATCCTAAGGTTGGATTGTGAAATGTTATGCCTTAAGTAGTCTTAAGAGATGCTTTAAGGTAGGAAAGTATGAACTCTAAGTTATACTAGGGGTAGGCCTTAAGGGATACCCAAGATAAAGTAATTAATAAATTGATCCTAAGTATATGATTGGCCTACGGGTGTGTTCGGTAGTCCTTGTGGATAGCCGGTTGAATTATGGAAATAGTAAGGACCATGGCCCTTCCCGACTCTAGAGAGCGGGGTTGGATAGCATGGACTTACATCGTGATCACGGGTTAGGGTGGAATCCGAATCGGAGACCTAACTAGGTTCCGGTAGCGGTAACACATAAGATAGGACCCCGAAGGGCCTTACCTTCCTACGGGATGATGGGTACGAGTCCAGGGGCGGGATGTTGGAGTCCGAACCGGGAGCCTCATGAGGTCTCGGACAGCGGTAGCAAGTCCCGTAGAAATAATAGGACCCAAGGGTTGGGTTGTGCAAATGATAAATGAAAAAGGATTTATAAGAAGGACCGTGTGCCGACAAATAAATAAACTTACTTATTATAAAGGTAATAAGTGGGAAATATAAATTATATTTATATTATGATATCACCCTATTTTGAGGGTCTTGGAAATTAAAACGTTGATTATACTTAGTATAGTTGCTATTGTACTTGTCAAATATTTCCAAGTACTGACCTCCCCTTCACGGGGGAGGCCACCTCACAGTTTCAGGTAGGACGTGAAGGTTGCTACCGGTGCCCGTTGCTCGGGATATTCAGAGGAGAAGACGTGGTTCGTGCTTCTTCTGTTTTCTGATTTCAAAATGATTATAATAGTGCTCATGGATATTATTTTGAATAACTATTTGGGGGCTTGCATGCCCATGTTTGCCAAAGTGTGGCTAAGACACTTTTATTAAATGCTTCCGCTGTTTTAAATGAATGTTTTACATTATGTTTGTTTATGGATGTACTATGTGTGAATGATATTCATGACGCCTTGTATAGTATGGATGAGTTGGACTACGGTTGACTATTCGTACTGTACGGCGGGTTGTTGACGTGTCCGGCTAGGTCCGGGGCGTGACAATTTAATTGGTATCAGAGCCTTAGTCCGTAAACATCATAATGAAGCTTCAAAATGCTTTTTGAAAATGAAATTGAAAACCATGAGCATAAAGTTTTGTACTTATAGAACTTTTGGTACTTGAGTTGCAATGTCTCTGATTGTTAAGACGGTACCCTTAACAATTGGCATGGCGGTGATTTGAGCCAAAGGATGTCTTTAAGTGCCTATCCGTCAATTGACATTTGATATGAGTCCAATGACTCATTCTAAATTTCTTTCAGAAATGGAACGTACCGGGAAGGTTACTCGACGGAACCCGACTGGCCAAGCACCGGGAGGATCCCAACGTGACAGTCGGGGAGGATCGAGGGTGTCTAGGAGACAAGGCCGTGCAGGCCACTCGCTGACCGTGAGTGACGGTCATGTGGAAACTATAGACGAGCACTATGAGTCCGAGGAGGATTCAACTTACCAGCCGGGAACCGAGCCGGTTGAGACCCCATATGATGGGGAATACGATGATGCTAGCGACGAGAGCGATGATAATGAAGCTCTCGAACGGATTGAGGAATTGCTCCGGCAATACCACCAAGATCGCCAAAGGCGCCGGGCAAGGCGTGCTTTGGAAGGGGCTTCAAGAAGAGGAAGCCGTGTGACCCCCCGGGAGATCATAGAATCCCGAGGAGGGGGAGGTGTTGAGGTCCCTATAATAAGGATCTCAAAGTACCTTAAAGAGGCAAGGGACTTGGGGTGTAAACCGTTTGATGGGACGGGGGACATCTCCGTAGCGGCCGAGTGGATCAAAATATTCAACGAGGCGGCCCTCGACATGCAACTACCACCCCACATGAAGCTGAGAGTAGCCACGAGGTTACTAGAAGGCATGGCGTCCACATGGTGGGATGGGACAAAGGGGAAGTACAACGAGGCCGTTACTTGGGAGAATTTCCGACAAGAGTTCTTTAGCCAATACTACTCCGACTTCGATGTGAACTTGAAGAGGATGGAGTACACAAATCTGACCCAAGGAGGTGAATGTACGGTGAAGGAACTTGAGCACAAGTTCAGAAAGCTTGCTGAGTTCATACCGGAGTACATTTGCGATGAAAACCGGATGGTGAACCATTTCTGGGATGCCTTGGACCTTGACATACGCGAGAGGGCAACACAATTGCCTAATATGACGTTCAGTCAAGTGGTTGAACAAGGCCTGAAAGGGGAGAAGGAGTGGGAGGAAAGAAAACGAAGGAATGCCGAGGAGGCAAGGAAAAGAAAATGGGAGAGCCATGGCCCTCAAGGTTCCAACAAGAAGGGGAACCACGGGGGATGCGGATCCTTCAAAACCCCTTCACCACCGGTAAGGGGAAATCAAGGCCCGAGCGGGCAAAGCTCTGTGTCACAGGGCTCAGGCGTGAAGAAGTGCAGCAACTGCAAGAAGAACCACTTTGGCAAGTGACGCGATCCCCCGAGGTGCTATCAATGCGGGGAGGTCGGGCATTTGAAGGTGAGTTGCCCACAACTTGGGCGAGCCATGGGGGCCGGGCCAAGTAGTGGAACGACGGTGAGCAGGAACCGAACCGGAGTACCAAATGCTAGCGGTGGGCACGGTGGGGCGAGTGCAAGCAACGCGCCATCCGTAAACCAAGGAAGGACCCAAGCTCGGGTCTATGCTATGACGGAGGCGGATGCTCGTGCCAACCTGGACTCCGTTGCGGGTAATTCCTTAAACTCACATATTAGTCTATTATAAACAATAGGAGTGTGGAACTTGTAAATTTATAGCCCCGACGGGTTTGGTCGGGTTTGAAGGGAAAAAAGGGGAGGAGAATCCTCGCCCTGGGCGAGAACCGCCCGGCTTTGACGAAAGCCGCCCGACGTTCGTCTTGATTTATTTGGGATAATACCACGGCAACGAATGCCGGCCGGCTTCCACCGAGAACCGCCCGGCTTTCGTCAACATTAAAATTAAAAAAAATTCTCGCAACCAGAAACCGACCGGCTCTTGTAAAGACCGGCCGACTTTCGTAAATACCTCACCTGGTAAAATTCTCGCAGCTGAAAGCCGCCCGGCTTTCATGGAAGCCGCCCAGCTTTCGTTAAGCCTGGGGATTCCTGCGCTGCTGAAACCCGGCCGGGTTTCGTATAAACCGGCCAGCCTTCGAAACCATTCCACGAATAAAACTACGGCGACGAAAACCGGCCGGCTTTCGTGATTTCCTTAATGGGATTTTTTCTCGCAGATGAAAATCGGCCGGCTTTCGTGAAAAACGGCCGGCTTTCACCTAGTAGGGTCCTAGAATGGTCCTAAAGGCTAGAAACCGGGAAATTTCGGGAGGGGGTCGGATGGACTCCGCCCGAACCACAACCAACATACTCTACAACTTAAGAAACGAGCATATTAATTAGATAGTGTGTCTTACATTACTTATGAATGTAGGAACACTAAAGATAAACAGGAGAGACGCAAGGATCCTTATTGATACCAGGGCGCAACGATCATTTGTGAGTGAGGCGTTCGCCAGCGGATTCAACGGACCACTTGTACCGATGACTCAAACCCTATTGGTATCCACGCCTCTAGGGGATGACATCGAAAGAGATAGCCACTATCCATCGTGTGAGGTGGAGGTGGAGAGATAGAACTTGACGTGTGACTTCGTACCGCTGGGCATGATCGAGTTCGACGTGATCCTCGGGATGGATTGGCTAGAGAAACATCATGCTAGGGTTGATTGTTATACGAAGGTTCTTGAACTCGAAAACGGTGAAGGCTTGACCCTACGTTTCGAGGGAGATAGAGGCAAATCAAACAGTTGTATCATATCCGCCGTGAGAGCAAGGAATATGATGAGAAAGGGATGCCACGCATACCTAGCGTATGTGGTGGACAAAACCAAAGAAGAGATAGACATTAATGATGTGAGAGTAGTGTGAAAGTATCCGGATGTCTTCCCAAAAGACTTGCCGGGACTTCCACCCGATAGGGAGATTGAGTTCGTGATCGAGGTTGAACCCGGCACCAAACCAATCTCTATACCGCCATACAGAATGGCACCCGCTGAACTTAACGAGTTGAAAACCCAATTGCAAGAGCTATTGGACAACGGTTTCATAAGGCCGAGTCACTCTCCGTGGGGAGCACCGGTCCTTTTCGTGAAAAAGAAAGATGGAACGCTTCGAATGTGCATTGATTATCGTCAACTGAACAAGGTCACAATCAAGAATAGATATCCCTTGCCCAGGATTGATGACTTGTTTGATCAGCTCCGAGGAGCGACGGTATTTTCGAAGATTGACTTGAGGTCGGGGTACCACCAACTGAAAATAAAGGAGGATGACATACCGAAGAGTGCATTCCGCACAAGGTATGGTCATTTCGAGTTCCTAGTTATGTCGTTCGGGCTAACCAACGCCCCGGCGGCATTTATGGACTTGATGAACCGAGTATTTCATAAATACTTGGACCGGTTCGTGATTGTGTTCATAGATGATATCTTGATTTACTCAAAGAGTGAAGAAGAGCATGAGGAGCACTTGATACTTGTTCTTGAGACACTACGGGAGAAGCAACTCTATGCCAAGTTTTCCAAATGTGAATTTTGGCTAAGGGAGATCGGTTTTCTCGGGCATGTGGTTTCAGGATCAGGAATTGCCGTAGATAACAAGAAGATTGAGGCCATTACTGAATGGGAGAGGCCAAAGAACGTCAAGGAAATTCGTAGCTTCCTTGGATTGGCAGGGTACTACCGAAAATTTATGGAGAAGTTCTCAGTTTTGGCATCGCCATTGACAAAGCTCACTCGAAAGGGGGCCAAGTTTGTGTGGGATGACCGATGTGAGAAGGGATTCCTTGAATTGAAGAAGAGGTTGACCGAGGCACCAGTACTCGCACTACCCAAACAGGGTGTGGGGTACGATGTCTACAGCGACGCAAGCATCCAAGGGTTTGGATGTGTCTTGATGCAGAATGGGAGGGTGATTGCCTATGCTTCACGACAGTTGAAGAAGCATGAGGTAAATTATCCCACTCATGACTTAGATCTGGGGGCGGTGGTGTTCGCATTGAAGATTTGGAGACATTATCTCTACGAGGAAACATGTCATATATACACCGACCACAAAAGCCTGAAGTACGTGTTTACTCAAAAAGAGTTAAACATGAGACAGAGACGGTGGATGGAGTTGATAAAAGACTACCATCTAGTTATCGAGTACCACCCCGGTAAAGCCAACGTGGTAGCGGATGCTTTGAGCCGAAAGAATTCATCTGGGGCATTATTGACTAGCTTGAGGGCATTGAGAGCCCAATTGGAGGTATCTAGCGATGGTGCCTTGTTAGCTAGATTCGAGGTGAGACCTACATTACTTGATGAGATCAAGAAGGGTCAAGAAACCGACGAAGAAATTATGAAGATCCGTGAACGCATGCTAGCGGGACCGGTTGAGGATTTCAGGGAGAGAGACGATGGTCTCTTATTATTTCGTGACCGAGTATGTGTACCGTTGGATGATGAGCTCCGAAAGTCCATCTTAGAGGAGGCTCATTCATCGGCGTATGCCATGCACCCGGGAGGCACGAAGATGTACCGTGATTTAAAGGAAAGTTACTGGTGGTCAGGGATGAAGAGGGAAATAGCCGAGTACATCAGTAGGTGTCTTACTTGTCAGCAAGTTAAGGCAGAACATCAGCATCCGGCTGGGTTACTACAGCCACTTTCCATTCCTGAATGGAAATGGGAACACGTGACTATGGATTTCGTGGTGGGGCTGCCACGAACGGTTAAGAATTATGATGCCGTATGGGTTGTGGTCGATAGGCTCACGAAGAGTGCACACTTTCTACCTATCAACACTACCTATGCATTGGAGAGGTTAGCCAAGTTGTATGTGGACGAGATCGTGAGGCTACATGGGGTTCCTATAACCATTTTATCCGATAGAGATCCGCGATTCACATCACGATTTTGGCCGAAGTTCCAAGAATCTATGGGGACAAAGTTGAAATTCAGTACAGCTTTTCATCCACAAACGGATGGGCAATCTGAGCGGGTTATACAGATATTAGAGGATATGCTGAGAGCCTGTGCATTGGAGTTCCAAGGGAGTTGGGACAACCACTTATCACTTGTGGAGTTTGCCTATAACAACAGTTATCAGGCAAGTATAGGCATGCCTCCATATGAGGCATTGTATGGGAGGAGATGTCGTACACCGTTGTGTTGGGATGAGGTTGGCATGGCCAAACTCGAGAGCACGGAATTGGTGGAGATCACCAAGTCTAAGGTGAAGATGATTCGTGAGAGACTTAAGGCGGCCCAGGATAGACAGAAAAGTTATGCCGATAAGCGCCGAAGAGCCTTGGAGTTTAAGGTGGGAGATGAAGTATTTTTGAAAGTTTCACCTTGGAAGGGAATCATCCGATTTCAGAGCCGATGGAAACTTAACCCACGATACATAGGGCCATTCGTGGTTCTTGAGAGGATTGGGGCCGTGGCATACCGATTACAGTTGACTCCAGAATTGTAGAAGATACATAACGTATTCCACGTGTCCATGCTTAAGAAGTATATGCCGGATCCATCTCATGTATTAGAAAAACCACCCGTGGAAATACGAGAAGACTTGAATTATGCCGTGCAACCGGTGAAGATACTTGACAGGCAGGTCAAGAAATTGAGAAGCAAGAAAGTTCCAATGGTTAAAATCCTTTGGAAAAGTGACCGAGTCGAGGAGGAAACTTGGGAGACGGAAGCTTTGATGAAAGAGCAATACGCGTTTTTATTTGAATGAGCATTGTGAATTTCGGGGACGAAATTCCCGTTAAGGGGGGGTGAACTTGTAACACCGACCCCGAGCATATTTACTTTTAGTAAATTATGTAATGAACCTTGAAAGATGATTTGTGAATTTGCGTAATGGTAATTTTTTATTATTTCTTTTACGTGAATAGTAAATTGCATGTGGGGCCCACAGCGGGAACGAGGACCGCCCGATAATTCCCGAACCACATATTATATTCATCTTGGTCTAGATAATATGTATATGGTGGTGGATATTTTATTTGGGCCATAAGAAAGGCATGGAGTTGACCGGTTGGTCAAACGGGGCCCAATTACCGGTATTGGTAATTTAGCGAATAACAGCCCGAAATGAGTTTCGGGGACTCCTAAATTAATGTTGGGGAATGTGCATCTATTCTAAAGGCCCATAATTATTAGGAACACGTGATGTATTTTATTTGGCCCGATAAAATAAAATATGACTAAAATAGTCCGAAAAATACAACTTTCGGGGTCGATTGTACATACCGGGACATAATGGGATGACCTCCCACATAAGGGGGGTCACCCCACGTTGTTAGGTGCCCAGATTGACAAATTAAGGGGGAGGGGCGTGCATGAGGAAGCCTCATGGAGACAAAGCCTACACCCACCCATTAACTCCCTTGTCTTACTCCCTCAATTATCTCTCAAATTGATTGAGGAGAAGATATCCCCCCATTCCATTTCACACGCACAAGCCTACCACAAGAGAGAGAGGAAGCTCTGGAGTTGACTTCTACAAACCTCAGCCACAGTTGGAGGAAGCTAGGAGGAGGGAAACCCAAGAGAAACTAAGTTAAAAGAAAGGTAAGAATTCAAATAGTTCTTTTAACTAGTTTTTGGTGTATGATTTGTGAGGAATCATATGATGGATTAAACATGATGTTATACACGTTTAAAAGTGTAGAATATTGATATAAAGTGGTGATATTTAACTTAGAAGAGTTGGTGAATCGATAGGAGTCGAAATCGCCGGAAACCGCCACTTTGAGGGAGCTGCTCGTTTCTGCAGAACACGAAAGCCGCCCGGCTTTCGTGAAAGCCACCCGGCTTTTGCCCAGCAGTTCAGTTCTACACCTTCAATCGGCCTAGAACGGGGATTGATCGAGGGGCTTAGCAAAGGCAACTATCTCAGCACTTCATAAGGTGAAGATGGCTGACTATATTGCTTATAATTAGTGAGTTAGTTTCATGAGATTACCGAAGGTAATTAAATGTGTTTTTACGGATTATTAATGATTAATAATGCCTAAAAATGAAAAGACTAAATGTCTAGAGAAAAAGGAGCATGATATACAAATTTAGGGGTAAATTGTGTATGTTCATGTGTTATGAGTATGTTGACTTGAAAGTGGAATTTATTATGAAACATGTGTTGAAATATACTTTTTTCTTCATATTAGAATATATGAGTGATTAAAAGTGATATTTTGGATATTGAGATAAATGATATTTTCAAAGGAAAATCAGTTGGAATTGTCTATATGACTATGAGTTGAGAACTTGGTTTGTTGATATTAATTTGACTAGTATTAAGATACTAGTTGGACATTAAGATGAAATGTTGTTAAGATTGATCCTAAGGTTGGATTGTGAAATGTCATGCCTTAAGTAGTCTTAAGAGATGCTTTAAGGTAGGAAAGTATGAACTCTAAGTTATACTAGGGGTAGGCCTTAAGGGATACCCAAGATAAAGTAAATAATAAATTGATCCTAAGTATAGGATTGGCCTACGGGTGTGTTCGGTAGTCCTTGTGGATAGCCGGTTGAATTATGGAAATAGTAAGGACCATGGCCCTTCCCGACTCTAGAGAGCGGGGTTGAATAGCATGGACTTACATCGTGATCACGGGTTAGGGTGGAATCCGAATCGGAGACCTAACCAGGTTCCGGTAGCGGTAACACATAAGATAGGACCCCGAAGGGCCTTACCTTCCTACGGGAAGATGGGTACGAGTCCAGGGGTGGGATGTTGGAGTCCGAACCGGGAGCCTCATGAGGTCTCGGACAGCGGTAGCAAGTCCCGTAGAAATAATAAGACCCAAGGGTTGGGTTGTGCAAATGATAAATGAAAAGAAACATATAAGAAGGGCCGTGTGCCGACAGATAAATAAATTCACTTATTATAAAGATAATAAGTGGGAAATATAAATTGTTATTTATATTATGATATCACCCTATTTTGAGGGTCTTGGAAATTAAACGTTGATTATACTTAGTATAGTTGCTATTGTACTTGTCAAATATTTCCAAGTACTGACCTCCCCTTCACGGGGGAGGCCACCTCACAGTTTCAGGTAGGACTTGAAGGTTGCTACCGGTGCCCGTTGCTCGGGATATTCAGAGGAGAAGACGTGGTTCGTGCTTCTTCTGTTTCCTGTTTTCAAAACAATTATAACAATGCTCATGGATATTATTTTTGAATAATTATTTGGGGGCTTGTATGCCCATGTTTGCCAAAGTGTGGCTAAGACATTGTTATTAAATGCTTCCGCTGTTTTAAATGCATGTTTTACATTATGTTTGTTTATGGATGTACTATGTGTGAATGATATTCATGACGCCTTGTATAATGTGGATGAGTTGGACTGCGGTCGACTATTCGTACTGTACGGCGGGTTGTTGACGTGTCCGGCTAGGTCCGGGGCGTGACAATTTAATTGGTATCAGAGACTTAGTCCGTAAACATCATAATGAAGCTTCAAAATGCTTTTTGAAAAAAAAATTGAAAACCATGAGCATAAAGTTTTGTACTTATAGAACTTTTGGTACTTGAGTTGCAATGCCTCTAATTGTTAAGATGGTACCTTTAACAATTGGCATGGCGGTGATTTGAGCCAAAGGATGTCTTTAAGTGCCTATCCGTCAATTGACATTTGATACGAGTCTAATGACTCATTCTAAATTTCTTTCAGAAATGGAACGTACCGGGAAGGTTACTCGACGGAACCTGACTGGCCAAGCACCGGGAGGATCCCAACGTGGCAGTCGGGGAGGATCGAGGGTGTCTAGGAGACAAGGCCGTGCAGGCCACTCGCTGACCGTGAGTGACGGTCATGTGGAAACTATAGACGAGCACTATGAGTCCGAGGAGGATTCAACTTACCAGCCGGGAACCGAGCCGGCTGAGACCCCATATGATGGGGAATACGATGATGCTAGCGACGAGAGCGATGATAATGAAGCTCTCGAATGGCGGTTGGATTCCAAAACTTAATAAACAAAACAATCTTGCTTCACCCTGAAAATAAACATCATCAATTAGAACTGAACGCCGGTTGCACAAGAACTGAACGCCGTGGGGGTCGATTTAGCTGCGAAATAACGCCGGTTGCAGAACAACTGGACGACGGTCTGGGGAAGAACACCTATTGCAGCGCCTATTCTTCGAGCGCCGGGTTGGGGGTGGAACGCCGCCGGGTTGGGGGGCGGTTGGCGGGGACGAGTCGTCTGTGGTGAGGGGTTGGGACAAACTCAACGGTTGCAAAGATGAAGGGAAAGGGAGCGGAACTGCGGAAGAATCGTCTATGGCGCGGGATGAAGGGAAGGGTTGCGCGAAGTGGAGGAGAGGGAGTTTTTTTTAGATTGGGTGTGGTTTTTTTTAGAAGTACGCGCGTGTGGTTTAGATGGGGAAAGTGGGTATTTTTTTGGGAAGTATTTATAGTGTGTATGTGTGTGTATAAAAGTGTGTAACAATAGACTTTTTGTTGGTTCTTGTTATTCATTACTCCGTATACAAAACCACTTTTTATATTGAAAAAAACGAGACCATCAATTCGCTGATACAATCATATATCTTCCCGTTCCTTAAAATTCTTCTCGCTTACCTTTTTGGGATGTTCCTATTTTTTTTTCTCATTTTCATTTTTAGAAAGTATTGAGTGGCTAACACTCATTTACATTTTCCATTTATTCTAACTAATTTATAGAGACATAGGGAGTAAGGATCAATTGCTGATTGTCAAACTAATCAGTACTTTATTTGCGTACTAGAGTGTTTAAAAATGAAAACAAAAACCATGGGTTTATAGCATGACTCGAGTATTGAAAACAGAATTATCAAAAAATGTGGCTGCTGGGATTCGAGCCCAGGTCTCCACGGCCACAACGTGGAATTCTTACCACTAAACTACAGCCACTTGTTGACTTAACGTTCTTGCTAAAAGTATTTGTACATTACTTGCGTTCCCTTTTAACAGGTTAGCGGATTAGTTTTCACTTTTCAATTTTCAAGCGTTCGTAACCGCGCCAAATGACCCCATTCACGACAAAGCACAATCCGCGACTACGATGTTTCCAACCAACTCTATCCGTCGATGTATCTCTGATAGACGCTCCATATTTACCTACTGTCTCTCAGGCGGATCGAAATTGCTACCCGTGGATTATGTAATTCCAATGGACGGTTTAGATTCAACTCACCATCCACTTATCTGGCAATAAAAGGCGCACCCACCTTCCCTTCAACCCACCGCGAATTTTCTGAGTTCCCTCTCTCAAGTTTGAAGTTTTCATATTACCGATCTGCAAAAATGTCAGGCCGTGGTAAGGGCGGTAAAGGATTGGGGAAGGGCGGAGCCAAGCGTCACAGGAAGGTCCTTCGCGACAACATCCAGGGCATCACTAAGCCCGCCATTCGCCGTTTGGCTCGCAGAGGCGGCGTGAAGCGTATCTCCGGCCTCATCTATGAAGAAACCAGAGGAGTTCTCAAAATCTTCCTCGAGAATGTTATCAGAGACGCCGTCACCTACACTGAGCACGCTCGTAGGAAAACTGTGACAGCGATGGATGTCGTCTATGCCCTCAAGAGGCAGGGAAGGACCTTGTACGGATTCGGAGGGTAGAGATTTGCGGAAATTCAATGTTCATCTGATCTTAATGGAAATGAATTTAGCTGCTTGATTTCGATTTAGCTGCTTGATTTCGAAGCTGTAGTTAGTTATCTTACCTCTGTATTGTGTTTGATGAATCAGAACTTCTGTATCTGTTTCAACAGTTATATGAAGCGATACTTTTTCTTATATCTCCGTCTTCTTCTCGTTTCTATCAGATTTGATATGTTTGGGTGATTCAATCAGGTTTTAATTTCAATTGATGATATTTTTGCGCATTTTGCGTAACTGTTACTTTCTAGATTCCAGTTTCTGAAACTATGAGCGTTCGACTTCTTTTGCGTAATTCGAAGAGATGTAGATATAACCAGTCCAATCTCCATCTACTGGATCATTCAACTGCCCTGTGCGTGGGGCGATATATTACAGTGACGAAATTTGAAATGCTATTGTTATCCGCAGTTCTTAAATCTCTCGAGAACTGTATTCTGATTTGTAACGTGTATGAACAAATTAATTGATACTGCAAGTTTGATTTTTAAGTTTATAAAAAGACTCTGAGTTAATGAATTTAGCTGTAATAAAATCATGTTTTCATATCTTAATCTGTAACTAAGTAATGATTAAGCCATTTGCATTGGTTGTCTACACTATGTAGCTCCCTCGACTCTAGAAATTAAAAAAAACTGTAATATTCGAGAAAGTTTTTCAGATTATTTAACTGCTTAAGAAATGTTGGAAGAACATAATCGAGAGTTGAGACCTGGAAATTGAGTTGGCTCAACTTGAAACTTGAAAGGTATTTTTCGTCTAGTTTTTCTTTTTCTAGAGTTTAGTTAAAATATTGGGTACAAGTTACAAACTTCTTAGGTCCTCAAAACACGAAATCATTATCTTAAAGTTTCAAGGGAGATTTTCCCAAATTGGACTAAATAAAAGAATAATTGCAATATTAAGAGTTTAAAGTTTTAAATTCTCAAAATTCCCAATTTTATTTTTTACTCCATTGAGTTTCGAATCTGAAACCTCCTGTAAGGGAGAGTGAGTCGGTGACCAGCTGAGTTGACCCGCTTCGTTCCTATTCTATCGTTTCTCTTGTCCTTCTTAATAGGTTTTTTAAATAATCCATATAACATATAAGAATATTAAAATAAAAAAATAAATAAAAAATATAGACACCTCAACCACCAGCTCAGCCACCTTCAAGCACCGTCGCCTTGGGTTGTCGGAAAAGATTGTCAAGTTACTGAAAAAAATGTCATAATGATGCCAATTTTGAAAAGAAAGCTCATATTTTTAAAGAGTAAAAATGTCATATTCATGACATTTCAGAGAAATATGACATCTTTTACATAAGATGACATTTTTTTCCGGCGATCGAAGATGGTGATGCTAGGAGGTGGAGGATGTGGAGGTAGTGCACTACATATTTTTCTAGATGCGGGTACCCCTTATCGCCTTACCTATTTATCCTAGTGGCTGAGGGGCTAAGTGCTATGATTAGAAGATAGGAGAATATGGGCAATATGTTAGGCATTGTTGTGGCTAAAGGGGCACCAAGAGTGTCTCATCTTTTCTTTGCTGATGATAGTTATTTATTCTTTAGAGTCAGAAATGGGGAGTGTGATGCGTTGAAGAATATTCCCCAAATCTATGAGGCTAGCTCGGGACACAAGGTAAATTTTCGAAAATCCTCTATTATGTTTAGCCCGAATGTGCAAGAAGAATTGCAAAATGATATATGTAATGAGTTGGGGGTTAGTGAAGGTGAAGCGGGTAGAAATTATGTGAGGCTACCGGCTCTTATTGGAAGAAATAAAAAAGTTATATCGGGATATTTAAAAGAGTGTATTCGTAGCTGGAGTAACCGTTTTTGTCTAGAGCAGGTTGAGAAATAATGTTGAAAACGGTTATTAAGGCTCTGCCTTCATACACCATGAATGTTTTCTTACTACCCAAGGAATTATGTTCAAAAATTGAAATCATAATGAATGACTACTGATGGAGGGGATCTGGCCAGTCGAGCATAGGCATTCAATGGAAGGGTTAGCAGGCTTAGTGTATTCCTAAACATCAAGGAGGGATGTGATTTCGTTCTATTAGAGGGTTTAATATAGCCATGTTGGGCAAACAAGCTTGGCGGTTAGTTAAAAACCCAAAGTCCCTAGTTGGTCAGATATTTAAAGCTAAATATTTTCCTTAGTCTTCTTTCTTATGGGCTAAACTAGGGAACAATCCATCTTTTATTTGGAGTAGCATTTTCCGGGCCCAGGAAATGTTAGAAAAGGGTATCAGGCGGAAGGTGGGAATGGCCAAACTATATCTGTTTGGAGGGAGTAGTGACTGCCAGGGAGAGGGATCGGGTCGAGTTCTGCCCCCCCCTCCCCCACCAGAGGGTGTTGCAGACATGAATGTGGCAGCCTTATTAAATGAGGAGGGGGTGATTGGAATGTCTAGAGGGTGGAAAATATTATTTCTGTTGAGGAGAGAAAGGCTATTTTATCGATTCCCATTAGTAAAAGACGTCCTCAAGATGGAGTTTGGTGGAGTGGGGATTCTAGAGGTGTCTACACGGTTCGCAGTGGGTACAGAATGCTGTGGGAAGATATCACTAGTCAAAGTTGGGTGGAATGGGTGAAGGTGTGGAATCTATGAATACCGTCTGAAATAAAATGTTTTATTTGGCAACTAATGTGTGGAGTACTACCAACGACGGTTAACCTTCAGAAAAGGAGAGTAGAGGTGGACAACAAATGTGTCTTTTGCAAATAAGAGGATGAAACCAAGCTACATCTGATCAAGCAGTGTCAAGTTCTATCTAGCTGCTTGAGCAAGCTAGGAGCACAGTCTTGTGCAGTTTTGTGGCAACACTCTAGAGTATATGGAAGGTAAGCAATGACAAAGTCTAGAAGAGTGTGACAATCAGTTGGAGGTAGATTCTGGAGATTGGATCTTCAATGATACGAGGATGGAATGCAGCAAGGAGGGGAAGATGTTAATACTCGTCCAAGGGAGGACAAGTCTAATTGGAAAAGACCGGATCCGGGCGTAATAAAAATCAATATAGACGCGCCGTTACATCAGGACCGAGGTAAGAGAGCATGGGCCTTGCTAGCAAGGGATGCAGATGGGAATTTTCTCCGAGGTGGATGCCAGACAGTGACATCAGATTGGTCGACTGGAGTAACGGAAGCGGTAGCGGTAAGGGTGACACTATCAAGAGCGGCTCCACTAGGTTTTGGAAGGCTTAAGGTGGAAACAGATTCACTTATGGTTGCAGCTGGTATTGTGGATCGGGAGGACGATTCATTCTTTGATAGTATCATTAAAGATATTAGACTTATTCTTTGTGATGAAGCAAAGATAGAAGCCATTCACTGCAGTAGATCCGCGAATGGAGCAGCTCACAAACTAGTTAGGGCTGCAGTTTCTATGTCAGATGGTTATGTTGATTTGTATTCTACTCATGTTTGCATTGCCAGTCAATCAGAAATCGATAAAATAAATTAATATAATTGCTAGTTTTCCTTCAAAAAAATCTGTGAGTTAATGAATTTAGCTGCAATAAAATAATGTGCTTATATCTTAATTTGTAACCAATTAATGATTAATTCATTTGCATGATTGTCTACACAATAATGTAGCTCCCTTGACTCTAGAAGTAAAAAATTATGTAATATTCGAGAGTGTTTTTCAGATTATTCAACTGCTTAAGAGATGTTGGAAGAACTGAATTGAGAATTGAGATCTGGAAATTAAGTTTGGCTCAACCTCAAAGGTATTTTTAGTCAAGTTTTTATTTTTCAAGACTCGAAATAAAATATAAAAAAGTCTTGGTGTGCACCCTAAGTTACACCCTGGGGTACACCATATATAAGGCTTGATTTTTTTACCCCATCCTCCTACACCTTTCACACACACGCACGTGTGTCTTGAGCTCCAAAAAAAAACCACCTCTCTCCAACTCGAAAATTGTACCCTCTTTCCCGCATCCCCAAGCGTTCCGGCTCCACCTTCCTCACTTCGCACAGCAACCGCTCCGGCCAACATCCCACTCGTTCTTTGTCTTTCCCTCATTTGTCGAACCCATGACCGACCTCCATCTCTGTCATTGGTTCTTTTTCCAAGCACAAGGAACAATGACCAGCTTCCATCTCTGTCGTCGGTCTGTCTTCCAACACCGCGGGAGCTTGCCACTGTTGAAGACGGTGAGACGAAACCCAGAGTTGCAAACATGGTGCGAACCAGCCTCTCCGAAATGGCCGAACGGTATGTATGAAGTCATATATCCATTTTTTTGTTTTACATTTTATATTTGACTTTAATATAGTGATACACATGTTTACCATTTCTTCAATGTCAGTTTCTTGTGTTTTGAAAAAGAAAAGAAATGGAAGTTACAAAAAAAAATTGGTTGTATGTGTCTTCCAATTGCGGTGTTTGTGTGACCTTAGGGTTTGAGTAGTAGGTGTTTGTGAGGTGTTGTTTAAGATTACAGAAGTGCCTGTGAGTTTTATTTGTGATGTTTATGCGATTGTGGTAAATCATTGAATGAATTCATTATGCAACGACTGTGGTTAATCATTAATCTGGTTAATCTTTGAAAATTAAATACAAAATGGGAAGTTAGAACCAATACAACCTTGTTTGTTGTTTCAAAATGCAGTGTTTGTGTGCCTTTACAATTTGACAAGGAGTTGTTTGTGCGTTGATATGTAAGATTAACGAAATTTATGTTAATGGTATTTGGATGAATATACAAGAATTTGGGTATATATTTGAATCTCTATACTTCCATGTTGGACTAAATGTATGGTTTGAATATGTATGCTTCGAATTTGAGAGTTTCAAGAAGTACCCTTGGGCGTTGGAATCATACAATTTGACCGTGACTCACATGAAGTCGCTGATGGTAGACCAACCGAAGGAGTTTCAAGGAAAACAAGGCCGACAATCCAGTGTACCGCAACACGACATTTACGGTGTATGGATTCCCACATATGTTACAGGTATGTTCAAAATTAAACACACCTACTTAGTATATTTAATAACAAAACAATTAATCACTACTTTTGCCATTTGTATAGGTTTGGGCGTACGAGAATGTACCAAACTTGGGAAATGTGTTTGCTGAAAAAGTTGCCGAAGAGCCTGGTTCCATGCATAACCGGAAAGCAGAAGGATATTTTCACGCTTCAAAGATTCAGGAAAAAGTCTTCTTTGAGGTGATTTTACTAACCCACGTGACTGTGTGGAGACAAAATCTGTCTACTCCCGTGTTTGAGTGGTTATTTTTTGTTGTAGGAGCGTGATTCGTCTTCCCATGATGCTGGGGAAGAATCTTCAAACAGACCGTGAAACAAATTTTATGTGCACAGGGACATTTGATCGTGGTTGAAGAAATGAAAAAACTAAGGTCGTGTATTGAAGGTTTGGAGACTCGACTGCAGCTTGTTGAAGGCAGCCTTGCTGAAATGAAGGCGTTGGTCGTTGCAGGATTCGGAAAATTTTATCAAAACGCTGATGTGCGTCCCCTTTTTGGAGATGATGAGGTAAACATGTATCCCGTTAGTACTTATTACTAATGTCGGTGTGAACCGATGCTTCAGTTGATTTTGTCTGTGTGTACTGGCAAAACTTGTGTGTTTTTTCAGCCTGTTGGAGAAGGAAGCCCCCCACTTGATCAAGGAGGTTCTCATTCTAGTGTGAACCCCCTTTCTGGAGAGGATGAAGTAAGCATGTATATGTTAGTACTTATTACTAATGTCAGTGCGAATCGATGTTTTAGTTGATTTTGTCTGTGTGTACTGACAGTAATACTTGTGTGTTTTTTCAGCCTGTTGGAGAAGGAAGCCCCCCACTTGATCAAGGAAGATCTCATACTGGTGTGAACTCCTCTTTCTGGAGAGTTTGAGGTAAACATTGTTGACTATAAAATTTCCATATTTATACCCAAATACTTAATAATGATCAACAAACCAATTGTAAGAAGAATATATGTTACAAATAAGTGTTGTAAAATTCATGTGTCAAACCTCATATCATTAGTCATTACATCTTTTGTCAAGTCTATTATGTCATTAACTTTAGTTATACAATTATAATATTTAATTTGAATGAGAAATTATATTAATTTGTTTTGTTTAGTTTTTTATAATTTCTTCACCACTTTAGAACTATGGTAAAATCCCAAATTAAAAGTAAAAAAAAAGTGAACAATTTGTTAAATATGCTTGCTTCTAAGAATCCATTCATTGTGTTTAACTAATCATATGCATTACTAATATTTTTTCTCACACAAACTGCAACTTTATAAATGTCAGTGGAACTGATGGTTCACTTGATTTTGTCTGTGTGTACCTACAGTAATATCCATGTACTTTTCAGGCTGTTGGAGATGGAAACCCTATGCATTGTAGTCCCAAGAGTGACTCTGTTGAGCACATGGATGAAGACCATATGATTGAGGAAGATGGAACAGAAGAAGGGTCGATTGAAGACGTTGGAGATGTGACTAATATTGAGATTGAGCAAAGCAATGAGGTTGGGGCCGTTGGTGACTTTATGGTTGTGAATGATGAACCAAATATATGAAGCTAGTTGATTTATGACTCGGTTTTTGTACCCTTTTAACCATTTCTGTCCCTAGTTATAAGTAAACAATCACATGTTTGTAGGACAATGATGACAAAACTGGTAGTGCAGACCACATTATCAATAATGTGGTAACTAAGGTATCATACTTTAAAAGTTTTGCATTTTTCTTTGTGATTTAGCAATGTGTGTTTCTTGAAGTTGTCTACCATTTTATAATTGAGGATGAACAGTGAAGACAAAATAGGACATCACCTCTTTGAAGAGTGTCATACACCAACCAATCTCATGCTCTGCAGATCTGAGGTGAACCTTATGTGTGTACTCAAATATTTGTACATATAAACACTATGAAGGAGCTTGTCTGTAAGCACAAACAGTTTGTCAAACATTGTGTATTTACACACACACTTTGACAAATTTAATCACTATCAAATTCAAGGTCTATGAAAAGAAAAATCTTACATTTCACAAATAAAAATCAGCTTCTCAAGTGCACAGACCGATAGTATGTAATCATTTTGCTGTTTTAATGGTGGTGGTTTCAGTAGTTGTCTATGTCCACAGACTCTACAATTAGTATTGTTGCTTTAGACAAGCAATACAAAATTCAAAATACTTGCTTACAGTATGTGTGTTATTGTGTTAATGTGTTGTTTGTTGTTGATAAATTTCCTGAAATAAGTACAAAGGCTCCATTTGAAAATTTCGACTGGGATGAGGTCGTTGATGAAGGTGGGTCGACTATAATACACGTTCTGGCACTTGAGGAGCAAAGCCGCCAAGAAAATCTAAAAAGAAAAAGAAAGTGTTCTAAGTACAAGTGTAGCCCATTCAACGATCCAACAAGAAAGCGGGCCAAAGGACAAAACCTGAACCCAAACCCAACATTTGTAGACATACATGACGACAAGTGGGTAGGGTTGAAGAAGTGGATTGAAGAGGATGACAGCCTAGAACCAACCATTGTTGTCCTTGATATTCCAGGCTTTAATGAAGTGAACCACAAGTTTTTCCGAGAGCTCATTGAACCGGATGAGTGGTTGTGGACTCAAGTAAGTAACTACACCACGAATATTGTGTGAGTACGTTTAATACATAATCCATGTAAGTAGAATTCATTGAAGAGTCACTTCTTTACTTAATTATTTCAGCACATAGACACCATTGGGTCACTTTTAAAGAAGTTCATGGCGAACAAGAAAATTGAAATCACTAGTCCCTACTTTACGGTATTTTACTTAATCAATTTCCTGAACTAGTGTAACGTGTTAATACCAATGCAACATTTCATTTCATCGACTAATGTAATGTGTTAATATAGCATAAAATCCCGAAGAAGGACATTAATATTGTTGAGCACTGGGCTGGAGACAGGTTACTTCCGCTAGTTAATTGGTCATCTTTTTAAAAGGTAATTCTGTGAAATGTCAGTGAAACTTTTGTTTCTGTCTGTGTGCACCAACAGTTTATGTGTCCAAACATTTGTTCACTCTCTGTGTGCACCAACATTTTCTTCGTAAATGCATGTATTAGGTTTTAATGCCATTGAATCTGGATGGCTAACATTGGGTGTTGACAGAAGTTGACTTTAAGGCAAAAGCGGTTAGAGTCTATGACTCTTTGAAGAGTGCTAGATCTAAATCAAGTGCCCACCATATAGGAATCACACTACCTTATTTACTTCAAGTCATACAATGCCCCAACGACGATGCGGTTTTAGATGATTTCCAACCATGGCCCACAAAGGTAGTTCCCGGTGTACCGCAACAACGAGGGTATAAAAATTTGCACCCATCTTATTGTCTGTGCACAGCATAATATTGTTTGTGGACACCGTTTAGTACATATTATTGTCTGGTTTTCAGGACTGGGGACTGCGGGGTGATGGCGATGGCGTTTGCGGAGCATTTGGCATTGCAATATCCCTTGACACCCGGATGTGACAATGACAACATGTGGAACATGAGATGGCAGTTTGCGGTGCGCCTATGGCGTGTAAAGAAGACTGATGTTTGACATTGTTTAGTTTACGTTACTAGTGTAATTGACGTTATGTTTTGGGTTGTTGTACAATAGTGATGTAGTTTTTGTACAAGGTTGTACACTTGAATGCCTAACTTTAATGCTTCTCTTTTTTGTCAACATTTAATGTGTTTTGGATAAAGCAATTGTAAAGTTTTTGGAATGGAAATGTGTTGTGGTAACATGTTGTATAACTGTGTGTTGTTGTTGTTGTTACTATTGGTTATTAATATTTGTATGCACGTAAACTATAGTCATATTGTCTGTGTTCACCAACACAAAAACTTACGTCCCAAAATAATAGTTAAATAAGCTTGTCTATTAAAAGAAGTTGATTGATTCGTGGAATACACTTTTTTGTGTCATAACATAGTCGGGTCAACAAAAAGGTTAACAAAATACACGCACACACTCCGTGCAATTACAACACACCCAATGTCATATTCAAATCTAAATCTAAATATTGAACATTTGAACTTTCCACCTTAGGTCCAATTTCAGCAACATTCGCTTGGCCGTTTTGTTTCGTAGCCCTTATCTAATCAATTGCGAAAACACGTGTTAGTGCATATGAAAAAGCAACCCATATTCATATACAAGTAAAAAAAACTTACAGTTTTGATTTTCTCTCTTTTCAAGTGGTCCCTTAAGGCGGTTTTAAAATGTAAGGTTGTGATATTACCCATGAGCCATGAGCCCACATAATCTGTCTTTGCTCTTATTCTCGCTAAGCACCCATTTTGCATGGAAGGTTGGGGTTTCAAACAGTTTTTCGACCTACTACATCTTGTGCCTGCACGTGAGCACTCAACTACAAACGCGATCAAGTTCCCTACTTTATCCTTCCTTGAAGTGCGATGTCTAACAGGAAAGCCAACACTTTTGACATACTTTTTGTAGAAATCATAAACTGCATCTTTTGTAGAAAACTCCATGCCTATCTTTGGAATTTGTTCACATTTATCACCATTGTTATCTCCATCTGTTCACATAATTAAATAATTATTCTACCCTTGTAGGTGGACATTACTAACATTCAATACATATATACAATACATTTTTATAGCTACGTACCAATAACATTCATACATACAATACATCTTAGTACTAGGGTATATATTAACAATACTCATAGATAAAATACAATCTTGATAGGTATAAATTAACAACATTCATACATAAAATACATCTTTAATTTGTAGGTATACATTAACAACACTCATAGATACAAATCATCTTTGTAGGTGTACATTAACTCAATGAGGATTTCTTCAGTTGTCAATACATACCCACATTACTTGTCGGTAGGTACGTATTCGTAGCAACTTTCATACATGAAGTCGTCAGTAAACTGAATGAGGAAAAATTATGTACTCTGTACACACCGACATTAGTTGTCGGTACAAGCAAACGACGAAGACCAAGTAACATGTGTGTGTGTGTGCGCGCGCTTGCATGTCCACATACACTGAGTATGTAAGATGTATGTGTGTGTCAAAGAAAAAACCTCCAACATATTTGTTCGTCTTCTCCCTGCTATTCCCTTCCCCGTCAAATATGTCATCATCCTGGCCGTCAAATATCAGAACTTCATTGCGACCTTGTGTCGCAGGTCCGCCACCCGTCCCACCAGCGTTGTTCGGAGTCCCATCTTCATCGTTCACAACTCCACCATTCCCGTCCTTCGTCGCAGCTCCATCTTCTTCGTTCACAGCTCACCATTTTCGACGTTCAGAGCTTCTTCGTTTCTTCCATTTCCGTCGTCTGTCGCTGGTAGGTATCGTCCAAAGCTCCGTCGTTTCTGGACACTTCTCTATCAACCATCAAATATGCTAGAAAATCATCCATGATATTTGGGAAAAATTAAAAAACAGAGAGAAAGGCAGGAAAAAGAGAAAGAACAGGGGTGAGGGATGTGAGAGAGAAAGAAATGTGTGTGAGGATGGGGGGGGGGGGGGGGGGGGGGATGTGCGACAAGAGGGGTAAAGAAAGCAGTAAAAAATAAGGCTTATGCATGGTGTACCCAAAGTGTACACCAAGACTTTTTGTAAAAATATTGGGTACAAAGTTACAAACTAGATAATTCAGCTCAGGTCCTTATAACACAAAATGATTATCTTTGATTAAAATTTAGAGGGAGATTTCCCTAAATAAGACTAAATAAAAGGATAATTTCAAGGGAAAATTACCGAAATAGGAGTAAAAAAGATTCAAAATTTCAAAATAGGTCTGTCATTTTTTATTCCCAAAATAGGTGATGGATAGTGTACCCGGGGGTAGCTTATCCGAGGGTTATTGCGGGGAGTAACAAGAGAGAAGTCAGAGCAAGTGAATATAGAGAGAGAAAGTAGATTATAAGTGTGGAGCGTTTTCAGCGTGGTTACAAATGGGGAAATGGGGTGCTATTTATAGTAGCAATAAATGCCGGACAGGGACACGTGTCAAGCGCCCATTGGCCGAGAGGTCACCTCAACTGGTTGGCGCTGGCAGCCGCATGTGGCCGCATTTAATGCGGCTGTTGGATGGGATGTTGTACAGGGTACAGTGATCTGTACGTATGTGGCGCGGATATTATGTCGGGAGAGGTGCCCTCGGCTGCAGAGGACTAGCCGAGGGCTCTTAGTGCCGAGGACCCCTGAGTGCCGAGGGCTCCAGGTGCTGAGGGCTACTATTTTCCCCGTTTTCTCCCAGTTCCCCTGTTTGTTCGAAATATCCATGCTGTGATAGTTTGGAGCCCTCGGTCAGGGGGCCGAGGGCACCCCAGTGTGCCTTGAGGGTTGATTTGTGCTTGGGGCGTTATAATTTTGGGCCTGCAATGCTTCTTGGGCTTGTTGGGCCTTTGTTGGAGTAGTGGGAGTCTGTGGGATGGGGGTTCCCGGGCCATATACTCCATCACGAGTCCCTCACTCCTTTTGCCGAAAGGTACTTGAGGGAAAAGGAGTAAACTGTGTCTGCCATTTGATGTTGCTCCGTTGTAGTTTGGTGAGGAGTTGTTGTTTGCGTGTCCCTGCCGAAGGCAGTCCCTCAGTTACCCACATGTCGGGACTTGAGGGATTGCTTTGCCATCTGTAAGGGTTTTTGATATTTTTGTATTTTTGTGATTTTCCCGGAGGGGTTCTCCAGTCCCCCACTCCTTGAGGCACTTGTAAAGTGGTGAAAAGGAGTAAAGTATTATCCGTTGCTGTATGTGGCCGAAGGTTAACGCTTTTCGTTTCATTTTGGGGGGATGCCTCGTTAAAAACCTAACTAGGAAAAACCCTGTGGGAAAAAATCCTAATGAGGGAAAAAGAGTGCACCGAATTCCCCCAATGATGAATCGAAAACGTGAAACCTTGGTTCGAAATGGAGAATAACGGTAATGCCGAAGGCTCTCCTTGTTCTGAGGGCTCATGTGTTGTTTAGCCGAAGGCTTGCTGTTGATGTCCTGGGGGTGCCGAAGGGGAGCCCCTCAATCTTGGGATCGAGGGCATGATGGATGAGGGCAGTAGTTGAATTGTCGCCGGGGGGTCCCCTGCTTGGTGGTTAGTTGGTGATGAGGATATCCGAGGGCTCCCATTACCTGTGTGCTGTAGGCTATCCGTCAATGAGGCATACTCCCCGGGGGCTACCCGGCCCTTACAGTGCTGAGGGGGAATCCCCGAGGGGTGGCCTGTCATGAAGCCTTGGGCTTCTGAAGGAGTGATGCCGAAGGCGCCTGTTATGTGCTGTGTGGGCACAACCCGGGGGCGCCTCTGGGTAAGTGTACCCGGAGGCTCTCCTTGATGAAGTGGAGTGAAGTAGAAAACCCAAAGGCTTCCAGAATATAGCCGTTGGAAATATAGCCATTGGAATATGTATCGTCGGGATATAGCCGTTGGGGGAGGTGGACACGTGGAGTGTAGCCGTTGGCTGCTCGTGGGCGGGCGTCACCGGTTGGGTGAAACGACGGTATGTAATGATGGCTTTGGCCGCTGGGGGCCCGGATCTCGGCCCAAGCCCGGATCTGGGAGCCTATAAATACCCCAAGCCAATGCCATTCCTCCTTTACACATCCAACATCCTTAGCGAAGCTCTGCCAAAATTTCTAGAGAGAGAAACAGCAGCCCTCGGTTGAATCCTCTGTTCTTAAGGTCAGTTCCCCCCTGCCCTTCTCCTTCTAATTAGCCGTGCCTTGTGCCCTTAGGTTAGGAGATAGAATTTTCTAGGAAAACCTTAGTTCTCCCGAGCCCTCGAGCTAGAGCCATAATGTCGTCCCAGAGTGATTCTCAAAACATCTCGGGGGCGCCCTCGATGGAGGATGAAGTCCTCTCGGATGTGGAGTCCTCCAGTGCACAGTCCTCGACCCAGGAGGACGTTGCGATGGCTGTAGAGGTGCAGAAGGAGCTGCTAGCTGAAGTTGAAGCCGAGGGCTTCGAGCAAGAGGTGGAAGACGAAGAGCTGGCCCTCGCCATGCAAGTTGCAGAGGAGGAGGAAGCAAAGGAGAGTACGAAGGTTACAATTGCTGTTTTCCCCCCCGGGGTTCTGGGGAAGCAAGTAGCTCGAGGCTGCTAGATCCGACAGCTTTGAGGGCGGTCTCCGGGTTGAAGAAGAAGAAGGCGAAGGCCGCTACCAAAAAGAAGGAGAGGGCTGTTGATCAAGGAAAGCCAGTGGACATGCCCGAGGGGTACAGTTGGTTGAACACCGAGGCCCTCGGGATTAAGTCGAAAGCCGATAGGGCAGATTTGTATGTTACTCAGCTGCACGTGGGGCCCTCGGCCGAAGTGGTGGAGCCGGGTCCTGACGACGTGTTGTCCAGGGCGCCCGAGGGGTGTATCGCCGTCCACATCCTCTCGGTTTCTATGGGACTTAGGTTCCCTCTGCACCCGTTCCTTCGGGAGTACCTGAGGTTTGTTGGTTTGGTCCCCTGCCAGCTTACGCCCAACAACCACTCCTACATCACGGGGTTCCTCCAGCTCTGCAAGTCCCGAGGGGTGAAGCCCAGCCTGGATCTATTATTCCAGAGTTTTAACCTGTGCCGAGGGGGGCACGAAAACGGCGAGGGATACGCGAATTTGCAGCAGATCGCCCGTTTCAAACTATTCTCTGACGCCCCTTCTTCAAACAAAGGGTGGAGGGAACGTTGGTGTTATGTGAAGCTGGACGAGAACCCATTCCCGAGGGAACTGCGCGATCGATTCCGAAGGCAAGAAAAGATCATGAGTGCTGCCCTCGAGAAAGACGGCTTAAAGCTCGCCAAGTTCCCGGAAGGGAAGAATAAGAATGTGGCGATCAAAGATTGCACCTTTGAGGAAGACTTATACACCCTCGGGTTCCGAAGGTACCGCTTCATAGGGGAGACCGACGAAAAGTATCCTCTCTTTAACAAGGCCTTCGGAGGAGCCGGAGGTAGGAGCCGAGGGCTTTAGATTTTTGTACTTAGTCCTTTTTTTTGTTTTGCTTGGATGTCATTGTCCCTTTGGTGTAGACCCGTCGGCCTAATCGTTTATCGTATTTTTGCAGGTATCCCCGTGTCAATGGTGAACGTGAAGGGCCTTGCTCGGCTGAAGAACAAGGACCCGAAGGGGTCGGGACAGGGCAACCAGCAGCCCGTCGCTGCCCTCTTCAAGAAATCCGAGGGCGATGCCGCTGCCAACAAAAGGAAGGCGGCGGCCAAGGGGTCCCCCCCCCGGCTACCAAAAAGCCGAAGAAGGGGGATATCACCGATAAGGGCCCCCTGGTCGTGATTGTTGATGAGCGCCCCGCCTCCGGGGTGCATGTGGAGAAGCCATCGGATGGAAAGCCGGTGGGGGCAGAGGAGTTGCTGCCTGAGGTCCTCCATGTTTCTCTTCCGAGGGGTACATCTCTGGCCAGCGGCGCTGTTGACCCGGGGGCCATCTTGAGGGGCATAACCCCTGAGACGGATAGGGCTGCCCTCGGGGCTTATAATGATGCGGCCCTCGAGGACCACATTCTCCGCTCCTCCCTCTCTGTAAGTGTTCACTCGGCTTCTTCCTCTTTTCCTTTGATCATTTTGCGTGATTGCCTTTAACCGTTTTTGTTGTTGATCTGCAGGCTTGTCTAGCCCTCGGCGAACAGGCCCGGAGGCTTCAAGAATGGCGCCTTCATAAAGCGGAGCAGGACGCCAAAATGAAGGAGTGTATCCTCAAAAACAAAGAGGCGGTGAAGCTGGGGGCCAGGCTAGAAGAGGAGCTTCGGAAAATGAAGCTAAAATTGGAGGCTCCAGAAAAGAGCAAGACTGATGCCGAGGCCGCTGCTGAGGAGGCCAGGAGAGCTGCCAAAGAGGCCGAGGATTCCAAGGCGCTAGCCGTCGCCAAGGCTCAGGAGGAGGCCGTTGATGCCTTCGTCGCTGAGGGTTGGAGAGCCGAGGGACGCAAGGTGTGGGTGTCCTCGGTTGTGGAGGCACGCGTTGATGAATGGGCCGAGGGCCCTGGGTGGGAATGGATGGCCCGGAAGGGCAGAGAATATTATGAGGCCGACGAATTCTTCACCCAGGCCCTCATCTATCGGAGGATGGCCCGACACCTGAGCATTGAGCCAAAGGATTTCGCCCCCTCGGCATATGGCCTTCCTCCCCTGCAGCCTGATGTCCGTGAATCCCTTCCCGAAGGTGTACAACGGCCCGATCTTGAGGACACGGAGCTGAAGAAGCAGGCCGAGGACGACGTTGTTGAGGCCGGAGCGGAGGTATCGTCGAGGCCGGCTGCAGAGGACGCCCCGGGGAATGATGCTGTTGAGGTTGTTGAATGATTTTGTACTTAGAAATTTCTGAACAAACTTTTGTAATGAACACCATTGATCCTTCGGCTTCGGCCTGTTTGTAATTTTGCACTTACTTCTGTTCTTGATGAATGCATGCTGCCTCCGGGCTTTTCACATTTGAATGCGCCTTATGTTTGAATGTATGCCTTCTCCTTTATGCTTTCCTCACGTATGAATGTATGGTGGTTTAGTGATGGCCGAAGGCCATGTTACTGGGACTTAGAAATTTTTTGTAAATGTAGTGTGTCATGTAGCCTTCGGCTACTGTGGAGCCCCAACTAAAATGTTGATTAGGCTGGGGGGCCAATCTTTAGGACTTAGAAAATTTTCCTCAGTGTTGATTCCTTGTGTACTGTAGCCTTTGATTGATAGGTAGCCTTCGGCTATTAGGTCCCTTCATAGGTTGAGATGAGGGTGAAATATGTAGGACTCAGAAAGGTTTCTAAGTGTAGCTTTTCCCTTGGGAGCCTTCGGGCGATGGCATCCCTTCTTGATGTATGAGTAGTTGACTGAGGGAAAAATATGTAGGACTTAGAAAATTTTCTAAGTGATGTTGTATCGCATAGCCTTCGGCTATCATATTCCCTTAGCTGTAATATTGATTGGGCCGGGGGCCCAATCTTTAGGACTTAGATTTTTTTTTAAGTGCTGCTTCCTCGTGTCGCCTTCGGGTGATAGGTGCCCTCTGACTCTGCGTCACTTTTGCGAGATGCCCGGGGGCTACTCATTTAGGACTTAGAATACTTTCTAAGCGTAAATTGATGTTGAGCTTCCGGATGTAGATCCCTCCGGGTATATGAATAGGACCCTTCGGGTGATCGTGAGGCCCTTGTGTAGTATGAGTATTTGACCGAGGGCCAAATATGTGGGACTTAGAAAAATTTCAAAGTGTGTCGTAGATGTTGAACCTTCGGTCAGTGAGGAGTCTGTCTGAGGGGCAAATATTTTGGAATAAGCCCCCTCGGTTGGCCCTTGATGATTTGTAATAGATGCCTTCGGTTGTCGGGTGATATATTAGCCTCCGGTTGTTGTCATTTTCCAAAAGTGTGGACTTAGGAAAAGTGTGGAATCCTGTTGTTGTAAAGAAAGCCGATGAGGAGTATGTGCCCTCGGTATTCACTTGAAAAGTTGTAGAGTTTGACTTAGCCAGTTGTGTCCCTTGTCATGGGGTAAGGGCCCTCGGTATTAGTGCATAACAGATGCCCTCGGTATTTGTTTGAAGTACCGTTTAGTGGACTTTGGATAGTCCAGTCCCTTCATATTGTTGAAGCCTTCGGTATTTGTGTGACTGGAGGTGACCAAGCAGTGGACTTAGCCGTTTCTTGATGATATTTGTTTGAGTAGTATCCTTCGGGAAATAGGAGCCTTCAACTACCGGAGGTGTTCCCGTGGGGAGCCCTCGGCATTTTGTGATCTGTTGGAGTGTACTCTTTGATTTCTCGCTGAGTCTACTCCCCTTCACCCTTTTTTTTTGGTTGGTGGTGAAGGGAAGGCATCAAGAAACTTGGTTTCTTGGTAAGGCTGGGCCTATCAGGAGACCATCAGAATACACCAATGGCTCTCCTCCCTCGGGTTAACCTTCCGAGTTCCGAGGGGATCGAGGGTCGTTTCCTGGGTACAAGATATGATGGTCTGTAACCTGCCTCCCCTTGGGGGATGGCGCGGAAAGCGCCTAATTTTTGAAAGTTGTCCCCTCGGCGCTAGACATAGTCCGTGGCCTGCCACACCCTTGGGGTGGTGGCGCGGGGAGCGTTTCGGTTTGGAAGTCGAATCCTGGGCATTTCTCGTGCCTGTCATACCCTTGGGGTGATGACGCGGAAAGCGTTCCGTTTTTGAAAGTCGAATCCTGGGCATTTCTCATGCCTGTCATACCCTGGGGGTAGTGACGCGGAAAGCGTTTCAAGGAAGGGTTTTCATTTGCACGCTAGTTGCAAATGGCCGGGGGCACTACGTGCCACCGGCACCGATGGTGGCGCCTTCGGTATATGCGTCCTCGTGGGGTACGACTTTAGAAACAACACTTGGTGTTAGTTTCGATATGTAGCTCCCCGGTACTTGGTACCGAGGGATCTCCTGTAGGGACACTTGGTGTTCTTCTCCTATTTGACGTTGATGGGTGAGTTGTGTACCCCCGGTACTTGGTACCGAGGGGTCTTCCGTGGGAACACTTGGTGTTCTTCTCTTTGATGTTGATGGTGGAGATGTGTACCCCCGGCACTGGGTGCCGAAGGGTCTCCTGTAGGAACACTTGGTGTTTTGATTGGAGTGTTCACCCTTGGCGTTTGGTGCCAGAGGGCCTTCGAAGGAAACGCTTGGCGCTCCCCAACAGGTGTTTGAAAGTTGACAGGAGGGCGTATCCCTGGCACTGGGTGCCGAGGGGTCATCTTTGAAACATTTGGTGTTTTTCTTCGTTTTGATGCTGATGGTGGAGGTGTACCCTCGGCACTGGGTACCGAGGGGTCTTGATTGAAAACACATGGTGTTTTCACTGTTGTCGTAGGTGTTGGTGGTGTCCGCCCTCGGCACTTGACGCCGGAGGGGGTTCTTCTCGAGGTGAGGCCTGGGGTCTGTAGTTGGTATGAGGGCTTGGCCGCTCATAAGTGTTTTGTTCTTGGTGTCTTGAATGTGTCTTCATTCTTCAAAATTGGAGGCCTTGGGCCATAGGATAGTACATTCACTAGTTATGAGGGCTTGGCCGCTCTTACATTATTGATAAAATTTAACTAAGTGGTGTACATTCCAGTGCCTAGGGACCTCTTTCCCGTTGGGGCGTTTGAGCTTGTAAGTCCCAGGTTTGATGATGGCTGCTATGATGTAGGGGCCTTCGAATTTTGGTGCCATTTTTCCTCCCTCGGTTGGTTGGCTGGCTTCCCTCCTCCGGAGGACATAGTCCCCCACTTGGAATTCTCGGGTGCGAACCTTGGCGTCGATGTAGCCTTTGACTTTCCTTCGGTAGTTTTCTGCCCGGATGAAGGCTTGCTCCCGGCGTTCTGAAAGGAGGTGGAGGTCGAGGGCCATGTTGCTGTCGTTGACCTCGGGGTCATATTGGATCACCCTCCGGGTGGGAAGGGTGACTTCCGTAGGAGCTTTGGCTTCAAAACCGTAGCAGAGGGAGAAGGGTGTTTCACCTGTTGCTCGTCGAGGGGTGGTGCGGTAGGCCCAAAGGATGTTGTGGAGTTCTTCCACCCAGCCACCGCCCTCGGCCTCCAGCTTCTTTTTGAGGCCCTCGAGCAAGGTCCGGTTGGCATTCTCTACTTGCCCGTTGCCTTGAGGGTAGGCAACGGAGGAGAAGGTGTGTTTGATGCCCCATGCCTCCAGAAGGGCACAGAAGGGGGCTGCCTCAAATTGTGTTCCGTTGTCGGAGATGATCTGCTGGGGGACGCCAAACCTTGTGAGGATGTTCTTGAGAACGAAGTGACGGCACTTTGCTTCTGTGATACTGGCGAGGGGCTCAGCCTCCACCCACTTGGTAAAGTAGTCGACGACCACAATGATGTACCTGTTGTTGGAGGTACCCCTTGGCAGGGCCCCCACAAGGTCTATCCCCCATCGAGAAAAGGGGACAAATGTGCTGATGGGGGCATAGTTGACCGATGGCCTGCCGGGGGCTTTCTGGAAATGTTGGCATGTGGTGCATCTTCGGGCAAGGTCAGCACAATCTCTGGCCATGGTTGGCCATAAGTAGCCCTGGAGAATGAGCCTTCGGGACATGGAGAAAGGTCCCTGGTGAGCTGAGCAAGTGCCACTGTGCACTTCCTCCATTGCGACCTCGACTTCATCTTGATGAAGGCACCGAAGTAGCGTGCCGTTGTAGGACCGTTTGTAGAGCCTTCCGTCTTCGAAGGTGTAGCTAGGAGCCCTCAGCTTTGCCAGTTTGGCGCGGGTCTCGTTCTCGGGTAGCTGCCCTGTGGAGATAAAGGTGATGATATCCGAGATCCAGTCCTCTTGGCGTTGTTGTATATTCATAACGGGGCTTGCATGGATACTTGAGAGACTGAGTTCCTCAATTTTAGCAATCTTGGAGATGTGCTCGGGGGAGTCGGCCGAGAGCTTAGATAGTATGTCGGCCTCGGAGTTCTGAGCCCTCGGTATTTGAGTGAGAGAGTGTGCCTCAAATACCTTAAGCAACTCCTTGGCCGCCTCTTTGTACTGTTTCATTCTTCCCTCCTTGGCCTCATATTCCTCGGTGATTTGGCCAACGACCAACTTGGAGTCGCATTTGATGTGGATCTGCCGAGCCTTCATGTTGGCAGCCAGCCGAAGGCCACATAGGAGGGCCTCATATTCGACCTCGTTGTTGGAGACTTTGAAGGAGAAGCGGATTGCATAGTAGGCTCTGAAGCCCTCGGGAGTAATGAGGAATACCCCTCCCCCGCATGCTTTGGTCGCGGAGGAGCCGTCGGTGTAGAGGGTCCACCAGTCGTCCGAGGTAGCCGAGGGCTCCCCGTCCGTGGCTGCCCTTGCGGTACACTCCGTCACAAAGTCCGCCAGGGCTTGGCCCTTGATGGCAGGCCTCGGACGGATGTCAATGTTGTACTGACTCAAGAAGATAGCCCATTTCACCATGCGGGAGGAGCTGGTGGGGCTCCTCATGAGGGCGCCGAGGGGTTGATGAGTGAGGACCTGAACCGGGTGAGCCTGAAAGTAGTGGCCCAACTTCTTGACGGTCCAAACGATGGCTAACACCGTTTTTTCCACAGGGGAGTACCTGAGCTCGGCCTCCCTTAGGGTCTTGCTTACATAGAAGATGGCATGTTGGATGCCGTCTTCCTCCCGGATGAGCACGGAGCTGATGGCTGCCGGGCTGACCCCACGGTAGAGATAGAGGGTCTCCCCTACCTTCGGTTTGGATAGCACAGGGGGTGAAGATAGATATCGTTTGAGCTCGTCGAAAGCCCCCTGGCATTCTGGAGTCCATAGAAAGCCAACCGTCTTCCTCATGATCTGGAAAAAGGGTAGAGACTTCTCCGCCGATTTAGATAGAAAGCGGTTGAGAGCTGCCAGGCGGCCCGTCAACCGTTGAACTTCCTTCACGTTGCGTGGGGGCTCCATGTTGATGATGGCCTGGATCTTCTCGGGGTTGGCCTCAATACCCCTTCGGCTCACCATGTAGCCTAAGAATTTGCCCCCTTGGACGCCGAAGGTGCACTTCTTTGGGTTTAGCCGAAGGTTGAACTTCTGCATGATGGCGAAGATTTCCCGGAGGTCGTCGGCATGGCTGGAAGATTGCTTTCTTTTGACGATCATGTCGTCAACATAGGCCTCCATGGTGCGCCCTAGGACGGCTTGAAAGACTCGGGCCACCATCCGGGTGTAAGTGGCCCCTGAGTTCTTTAGGCCGAAGGCCATCACTAGGTAGCAGAAGATGCCCTCGGGAGTCATGAAGGCTGTCTTTTCGGCGTCTTCCTCATGCATGAAGATCTGATGATACCCGCAGAATGCGTCGAGGAATGACTTGATTTCACACCCCGCGGTTTCATCTACAAGTTGATCGATATTGGGCAAAGGAAAACGGTCCATAGGGCACACCTTGTTGAGATCTGTGTAGTCCACGCACATGCGGAAGGTAGGAGGCTTCTGTGCGAGGACTACATTTGCCAGCCATGAGGGATATTTCACCTCCTTGATGTGCTTAATAGAGAGGAGCATGGCGACCTCCTTCTTCACAAATTCCCTCCTTTCGGCGGAGAGGGGTCTTCTTCGTTGTTGTACTGCTTTTGCCGAAGGGTCCACCGAGAGGCGGTGGGTGATGACCCTTCGGCTGATTCCCGGCATGTCCTCCGGCCCCCATGCAAAGACAGTGGAGTAGGCGCGGAGGGCGTCAGTGATACCGGTCTTCAGATCTTCAGGGAGCTGGGCTCCAATCTTCACGACTCTCTCCGGCTTGGCCGGATCGAGTGTAAAGTCTTCTACGTCCTCGGCTGGTTCAGCCCTCGGCTTTTTTTCTTCCTGGTCGATGGTTCCGGTGATGGTGTCAACACGAAATTCCGTCTTACTTACCTTCTTAGTGACTTGAAGATAGCAGGCACGGGCGATTTTCTGATTCCCCCGGGAGTAGCCAATGCCCCCCTCGGTGGGAAACTTGAGGCAGAGGTGCCTCATGGAGATGATGGCCTCGAGGTCCCGAGGGCTGGCCGGCCGAGGATAATGTTGTGGGCACAGTCGATGTTGACGACGACGAACTCCACTTCGAGCTGGGCTCTATGGAGCCCGTCGCCGAAGATTACCGGGAGGGTTATTACCCCCTCGGAATCAATAGTATCGCCGGTGAAGCCGACAAGAGGGGTCTTGATGGGCCGAAGGGACCCCCTCTCCAGATGCGACTCTCTAAAGGTGCTGAGGTACATTACATTGACGGAGCTTCCCGTGTCAATGTAAGTTCGGTGAATGATGGTGTCGTTTATTTCAGTCCGAATCACCAAGGCATCCCTGTGAGGAGAAGAAGTAGGAGGGAGATCTGCGTTGGTGAAGGTGATGGGTTCCTCCCTCAGTCGCTTTACCGGAGGGGTTCTCCAGTCCCCCACTCCTTGAGGCACTTGTAAAGTGGTGAAAAGGAGTAGAGTATTATCCGTTGCTGTATGTGGCCGAAGGTTATCGCGTTGGTGGAATCGCCCCCTGTATTGTCACCGGTGATCATGAGGATGTGGCGTTTTTTCTCCTGGTAGTGGGGGTACTCCTGCTCTTCTTCCTCCAAGTTTCCGATCTCCCTCTTCTTGCCGAGGGGAATGGTGTTCGGGTTCACCTAAGCGTTCACCTTCGTGTGGTGCCCTCGGGGAGGTCCCTGATGAGAAGGTCCCTCCTGCCGAGGGCTCTGAACAAATTGGGATAGGTGCCCCGCTTGTATCAATCTCTCGATGGCCGTCTTTAGCTGATGGCAGTCATCGGTTCTGTGCCCCTGGTGCCGATGGAAGCGACAGTATGGGAACTGAGGGTTGATAGCATGTACCTCCGGGGGTGCGCGAGAATCGCGTTCAACGAGGCCCCTCTCCTCGGCAAAATCAAGGATGATGCTGACGGGGTGCGTCAATGGTGCCTGGGGGCGGTCCAGGAGAATGGGATGTGCCCAATTCTTAGGGCTGCTCTTATAACCTCCCCCGGGCTTGGCTTGGCCTTGCCGAGGGCGGTCACCAGAGGGTTCTGAAGCCTTGGGGTGATTTGGAGGAGCCCCCGGCCCCCGGTTATTCTTGTTGTCAGCCCTCGGGGGTTGCTGATCTGGATGCTGGTGGTATTTCTCCACCTCCTTGGCCTCAGCGTATCGGTCCCCCCCGCTGCAGGGCCCTTATGTAGTCGCGGGGGGGGGGGGGGGTCAATGATGAGGCTCCTTGAAAAGTTGCCGGTGCGGAGGACGGTTTGTAAGTGGGCCAGGAGGGTCCCGTCGTCAGCACCGTCGACTTTGTCGGCTTCCGTTCTCCAACGCTCCAGGAAATCCCGAAGGGTCTCATCCCTCCTTTGGCGTATGGTTAGGAGGTGGGAGAAATGCTTCCTTGTGTGACGTCTCCCGGCAAATTGCGTCAAGAATCGCTGGGCGAGTTCTTGCCACGAATCAATGCAGCCTTCGGGTAACCGGTTGAAGCATTCGTATGCCGATCCCTCTAAGGTGGAGAGGAACCAACGACACAAATATTCGTCCGACGCCCCTACCATCATCATGCTGTTCTGATATTTGATGTAGTGCTCCTGGGGGTCCGTCTTCCCGTTGTACGGCTGTATGTGTTGCCCTCGGTATTTTTCCGGGATCCGGGCCACCAGTACCCTTGGGGTAAATGGCGTCCGGGTCCGGAGCTGGATGACGGGTTCCCCGGAGCCCTCGGCTACCTTCTTCTGTAATTCCTCCATTTTGGCCATCATGGCCTCGTATTTGAGGTCTGAATGAGGGGTGGAGGTGGTGGCGTGAGCTTTGTTGGCATCCATTTCATCAAGCCGGCGTTGGAGGGCCGCAATAATTTCGTCCCGGGGATCCTTCGGGAGGGTCTCCGCCCCCTGCGAACGAACCCGGGCCGAGTGGGCCTGGTTGATTTGGTGGCGAGCATCGTCGGCATGAAGGGGTGCCTTGCCTTTGTCCCGAGGGGGACGCTCCTCGTCTGCCCTCGAGACAGACCCTCCGCTTTCCTGGGGCCTTTGGAGTGCTTTCCCTCCGAGGCGGTCTTGGACCCCTCGTCGGTCTTGCCCTCCTCCGAGCCGGTTGAGGGCGGAAGTGCGGGGCCTTTCTCTGTTGTCATTGTGGCGGTCCCGGGACTGAACTTCCTGGGAGGCCGTATCTTGGGCCACTACCCCTTCGTCATTCCTAACCCGACGGATGGGGTTTCCGAATGGGTGTGGCAGAGGGGGAAGTATGATGTTCTCCCCAACCTGGGGTTGAGCCGGAGCCAGGGTGCCGAAGGCACCTGGGTTCTGAGTGAGCGTCTGGATGAAGGCGGAGAGCGCCGAATGAACGTCGATGGTGAGAACCGGAGGGCTGACTTGGTCATCGCTCCGGTTTTTCTTCTTGGCCTCGATGCCGAGGCGGGCATCGGGGGCATTCTGTTGGATCTGAAGGCGTAGGTCGACAGCCGCCTGTTCCAGCCCAGCGATGACACCGCCCTCGGGAGCCCTGTGAGAGGCTTCGGGGGCGTTGACGTCGCCGAGGGCCAGGTTCTTGTCTTCCACGTTTTTGGAGTTGGCACGTGTTGTTCTCACCATTTTGGTAGAGGGCTAGTGTTTGGCGAAGGGGGAGGGTTTCTTACTCGATTGTTCGACCTCTCAACGAGAGCACCAAATGATGGATAGTGTACCCGGGAGGTAGCTTATCCGAGGGTTATTGCGGGGAGTAACAAGAGAGAAGTCAGAGCAAGTGAATATAGAGAGAGAAAGTAGATTATAAGTGTGGAGCGTTTTCAGCGTGGTTACAAATGGGGAAATGGGGTGCTATTTATAGTAGCAATAAATGCCGGACAGGGACACGTGTCAAGCGCCCATTGGCCGAGAGGTCACCTCAACTGGTTGGCGCTGGCAGCCGCATGTGGCCGCATTTAATGCGGCTGTTGGATGGGACGTTGTACAGGGTACGGTGATCTGTACGTATGTGGCACGGATATTATGTCGGGAGAGGTGCCCTCGGCTGCAGAGGACTAGCCGAGGGCTCTTAGTGCCGAGGACCCCTGAGTGCCGAGGGCTACTATTTTCGCCGTTTTCTCCCAGTTCCTCTGTTTGTTCGAAATATCCATGTTGTGATAGTTTGGAGCCCTCGGTCAGGGGGCTGAGGGCACCCCAGTGTGCCTTGAGGGTTGATTTGTGCTTGGGGCGTTATAATTTTGGGCCTGCAATGCTTCTTGGGCTTGTTGGGCCTTTGTTGGAGTAGTGGGAGTCTGTGGGCCGGGGGTTCTCGGGCCATATACTCCATCAATAGGAGTAAGGATTGCCAAGTTTGGAAAATACTGCAATGTTTACGGTCTGGTACTGCCAAAACATGGCAGTAATTAGTTCTATTTTGGGAATAAAAACATGTAGTCCTATTTTGGAATACAAATACGTTTTTAGTCCTATTTAGGGTAATTACCCTAATTCCAACAGTAGGAGTTTAAAGTTTAAATTCCCAAAATAAGACTAACTCTTCCTATTCTACCCTTTCCTTTGTCTTTCTTAATAAGATTTTTAAATAATCATTATAAAACATAAAAGAATTAAAATAAAAAAATAAAAATCGTAAAAAATAAATAAAAAATATACAGACCTCAACCACCACCTCAGCCACCTTCTAGCACTGCCACCTTCGACCTCCAGAAAAGATTGCCAAGTTAGGGGGGAAAAGTAAGCGTGGTGGCAATTTTGAAAAGAAAGCTGAATATTTTCATAGAGTAAAAATGTCATCATCATGACATTTTAAGAGAAATGTAGCATTTTTTTTACACAAGATGACATGTATCCGGCGATCGGAGGTGGTGGTGCTGGGACGTGGAGGATGCGAAGGTAGTGGACTACATATTTTTTAGGTATTTTATTTTATTTTCTTAGATTTTTTAAGATCTTTTAAATATTTTTATGGTTTTTTTATTTTATTTTTATTCCCCCCCCCCCCCCCCCCCCCCCCCGATTTTTTAAATTAATTTATAAATATTTTTTCAATTTTATGTTTTTATTATAAATAAAACTATGATTTTTATATTAATTAATAAATCTATTAGAAATTATATGTTGGGGGTAGAATAGGAAGAAGAGACATGTATTACACTATTACTCCTATTTTGAGAATAAATGGAGTATACTCCTAAATCCTAATGTTGAATTTTGGATTACTTTTAATCCTATTTAGGGCTACTTTTAATACCATTTAGGGCTAATAACCGAAATTTATATAATACGCATATACAATGTTATTAATTTATATACTCCGTATATCTTAAACACATTACTAAGTTAAATTATTTTCGAATAAGAATTGTTGATAGTTTTGGAGACTAATTATTTATGGTTTATTTGTAATTTATATTGTGAATAATATTCTTTCAAAATAGGCTTTAAAATATAAAATGTAAGGCGACTTCTTCGGGCCATTAAAATATTCAACTTGTTATATGAGGATTTTCATTTTCACCCGGTTTGTGTACTAAGGAGTTTTTTTTTCCCGAATTAATGTTAATTAATTAATTACGAAAAATAATGTTGGAAAAAAGTATTTACCGATCTACTGTTGGGTTTAACCATGGTCAGGGAAAGTCGCCCAACGGTTGGGCAACTTTCCCTTCCATATGAACGCAGCTCAGCAGCTATTGCCAGCCACGCACGATCGTGCCTGCAAGGGTAGGCACGATCGTGCCTAATTCCGAAAACAGAATTTCAACATTTTTTTACCCCAGTTCAACCCAAACTCATCTGTTTGCTATAAATAAGGTCTCCCTTCTCCTGTTTAAGTGTTACGAGTCAGATACAACACATTATAAAACATACAACACACCTTTTCACAAACACATACATAACACCTACTCTCAAGAACATACAAAACACCTTGTAAAGACCCTTTACAAATCGAATACAAAACCTTAGATTCACAACCGGTAAAACACAGTACAATCATCCAATATTCATAACAAGTAATCATCTAATATTCATACTCGAACACATCAAGACAACATACAAGAGTTTAGAAGAGAAAATACATAAAATGTTGTAAATTGTTCCTACAACATCTACTGTACAAGAAAAACTGCAATACAAAAGGCAAACTACAAGTTCTCATGGTCATCTTGATCATCGTGGTCACAAAGATGTTGCTGCTGATGTCTACGCCTACGCCGTAGCCGTGGTTGAAGAACCACTGTCTCATGTTGTGTCTGGGATGATGAAGCTGCCGCCGCACTAGACGTTGATGGCATCTCCTGAGATGGGGGCATGTGTATAAGATGGCCGTAGTCGACTCGCCCCAACACATCTGAACACAAGGAGGCAATGCCTGTCAGAGTCTGTCCATACATGTCCACATCATGAGTATCACTCACTGTGGCAGTAGCCCGCTGATGTATACGCTGCAAAGCTCGTGTCCGAAATATGAAACACAATTACAATTACATTGAAATCCATACAAGTATTAAATAAATAAAATGACTTACTTTACTAATTAGTAATATAATCACCGTAAGATGCAAAGCCAAGGAGCTAGACTGATAATGATGAGTAGGGAGTTTGAACGAAGGAGACACAAACAAACGAGTGATGCTGTAATACCATCCCATGTAGTCTCCTGAAACAGATGGGACAAATGTCGGTGTCCCAGTCACAACTAGCTCAGCTCGCCTGTCCCACAGAGCGACGTATTGGACATGTCCGAGTGCCCAATCCTCCGTATGCTTCCCACGCTTATCCAGCCTATGAAGCTCTACATAAGTGTCAATAGGCCGTGGAATGACCTGCTCAAACCCAAACTATCGCAAGACTCGATCAGGAAAATGAAGCTCAACAATGTCAAAACATATCAACGGCACACGTGCTCGCCATATGTGACTATGCTCTCGTCCAGCTGGGGGCAACTCTGCAAACATCTCAGCTGTATACGACATCCATGTAATCTGTTTTATAAAGATACAAAATTAGTATTTATGCTATACATATTATAGCATATGTTATATTACCCACACGATACCTGATCCTCAGACATCCGATCAAATGCATCCCTGTAGACACCGAGCCCAGTAGCGGATGACATGCGACTTAGACCGGCAAATAGCCATCTAACGATTCATGTAACTGTTTCATTAATATGGATATTATTAATATACTTACATTCAACATACAATAACATAAATACTAACGATTGAAAACATACCGACGGCCTAGAGGGTCCTCGCCCCATACATGATGTGGACCGAGAAGACGTGGAGGCTCATCAGGGAGTGGGTGTCCATCAATGCCATGATATACGACTACAAGGGGGCACCCAATGTGGATATACTCCCATGACCAAATCTGGAGGAGTAGCAAAAATCCTCCAAGCTCTGTGCTCCCTCTATGGCTGCTGCGATACAGCTGTCTGTAGAGATAAGCCATCGTGGCACTACCCCAACTGAACTGTGATGCTACATCAAACCTCTCTAGCATAGGCAAGTGCAGCACCTGAATCTCATTTCCGCTCTTGTCAGCGAAAATGGAGGCTCCCATCATCATCAAGATATATACCCGCGCATGCTGATGGATCATCACCTCATCAGCGTCCGGATGAAGCACCTGGAAGTGCTCCCTCAACCATGACATCCTCAGGGATGACCCCTGAAGGTCAGTCCAAAGAAGGGGTCGGACACCTAACAACCGCTCACACTCATCTACCCACTGTCGACAAGCAGTGCCTGTAACAGCTCTCCCATCAACCTGTAGCCCAGTAAGTGCAGCAACATCTCCCAAGGTCACTGTCACCTCACCAACAGGGAGGTGAAATGTGTGTGTCTCCTGCCTCCAACGCTTCCCCATCAATGTTCTCCAGTATGATACCGTATACCCATACTTTCCTTCAGCATCTCAATGATAGTATGCACTTTAAGGTAAGGATTAGTGCGAACAATGTCAATCACATCTGTAGAGATGAAATCTGAAGTCAAAGCCACGTGATCGGTAGTGTCGGTGTTCCCAACACACGTAGCAGAATGAGGTCCAGGATAACACACAATTGTGAAGGTGTCAAGGTTGCCTTTGTTCTTTGTGGCGCGTATTCTCCAGGGGCAATTACATTCTTTCTTCCTTTTGCATTGTGCCACCCATTTGTGTTTATCGGACTCTATCACCCGATAAAATTGGTTCCGTTTGATAGAATACAAGCTCACCATATTGATGACTTGTTCTTTGTTGTCAAACTGTTGACCGACCTCAAACTCACCTTCGGGGGCAAACCTTTTCTCATCTGATCCACTCATCCACGCATCAGTAAAGCCTTCAGGGAGATCATACATTCTAGTAGAGTGGCTAGACGGGGCAGTTGCCGTGACCGTATCACCATCATCTTCATCAGATTCTGTCATGTCATCACCATTGATGTTGTCGTCAACATCATCATCACTTCCCTGCCCATCCACAAATGATGCACCGTTGTGCAAATACCTACCATCTTCCTGTATAACCATGTCCAGTAGAGGAGCATTTGAGGAGTTCCCTGCATTCACACCTGCATTGACATAATGCCTAGATACAACAGCATTTGATGTTGATGGAGTACCATAAGCGTCACATATGGATTCCTCAATGTATATCTCCAGCGTCGACATGTCCTCCATCTGAACTATGCCCCACATATTTGTTATAGCTAGCTCATCAATGAGGGGCATAAGCATGTACTTTCCCCAGTTCATGGGAAATTTCATTTTCAAACCCAAAGAACGGCTAGGATGAATCATTGTGCCTGCATGTATTTTTTGAAGGATCTCGAGCATGCAAGCACCACGAGAAACCATGACAAATGTGGTTCTACCACCTTCATGGCATATTTGCCCAGCATTCTCATAATAGTTCCCTCCTCAATGACACACCATTGGGAAGTTTGAGAAATCCATATTTTAATAACAATTCATTGTCCAACTATCATGAGTAGACATCAATATACACAATTTATACACATTCAATTTTTCAATAGAAAAAACTACCAAAATTCTAATATATCCAAAAGTCAAAATTCACAAACAACTCACATTTCAATATGAAAATACCCAAATTTTGATATCTACATTCAAGTCTACATTTCAATACCCAAATTTACAATCAAATTTCAACATTTCATACATATCCACATTTCACAACAACTCAATTCACAATCAATTCATAATCTAAAAATTCGAAATTTTTAACATTCAAAACCCTAAGTTCAAAATGAGATGAAATGGAGTTTTGCCGGAGTGGGATCGCCGGTTCGGGCCGGTTCGGGCCTGGTTCTGTGACCTCCACACGGCCGCTGCGGGTTTCGAACCTTGGTCACTTGGTCCAAATTTCCCACCACTGAACCAACTGAGCTACCCGTGTGGGTAAAAAAAAATTGATTATTAACATCACTACCCATTGCCACCAACATCGTACCTTTATAAGTCCCATCTAAGTGTGTGTCATCAATAGTAAGTATGAGAAGACAATGTTTAAAACCCTTTATGAATGAATCAAAAACCCAAAATACTCTCTGGAACTACACACTCTTTTAAGTATGAGGAGACAAATTTCAAATAGAATGTAATAGTAAGTTAGAGATACTCTTTTAGACTTAAACAAAACAAAACTATCATAAGGATAATAAAAAATAGACGAGTTTTTGTTATTTTTAGTCACCCAATCACAGGGCCGGCTCAGACATATAAAAGGCCCTGTGCAAAATTGAATATGAGGCCCTAAAGTATAAAACACTATATTAATACTCTCACCGTTTTTAAATAATAGTCTCCTTAGATCTTTTGTGGATTTTATGAAGAAAATGGTAGGAGTAGTATAGAGGTGTAAGATAAATGAAAACGTAGAAAAGAGAATATATTAAGAAACGTAAATAATGACAAAGTATGAAAAAGAAAGTAGTTACAAGCTCGTTCCATTCTGTACGAGGGCTTTTGTGCTAATTAATGTAACTAGGTCTTGTGAAATAGATAAATTACACAATTGTAATTAACAATTGTATTTTAATTACATATAAATATTACAATTTAATGCTTGTTTTTTAAAAAATACGAGATAGGAATTTTTAATCAAATAAATAAAGATTTATTATTCAAAACCCAAACCTCCATCTTCATCTTCATCTTCATCTTCATCTACAAAGGTAATACTAGGAGTGGACTCGGGCCGGTTCGGGCCTGGGCCCGGCCGGGCCTCGGTTCAAGAAGGGGAGGCCGGAACCGGCCCGGGTAACCCCCGGATCCGGGCCAGGCCGGGCCGGGCCTCGGGTATATTTTTTTTTTTTTGGCTTTTCCTAGTTAACCCCCACCCCTCCCCCTCACCCCCAAACCAACCCTAACCACCTCAAATGGCCCAAAATAACCAGCCCAACCCAAAAACTAAAAAAAAAAACAAAAAAACAAAATAAAATTGGCCCGGCCCGAGCCCGAACCGGCCAGGCCGGTTCACCTTTTGAAGGGCCCGAGCCCGAACCGAGAATCCACCGGGCCGGGTGGCCCGAACCGCCCAACGAACCGGTTCCCGGGCCGGTCCGGGCCCGCCATGGCGGGCCGGTCCGGTTCCGGGCCGATTGGCCCGGCCCGAGTCCACCCCTAGGTAATACGGTTCATCATTCATGAATGTATTAACAACAAAAACATTACCCAAGTGCCGCAAAGACTCTCACAGTCTCACCGTAGGTGGAGTTAGAGGATGTCAAATGTACGCAGTACGCAACCTTATTCCTATATTAAAATACAAAGCCACTGTTTCCAGATTACTAATGATGAAAGTCGCATCGAAAATTGCATAGACCAATTGTTGCTTCATACTCCCTCCGTCCCAGAAAATTCTTCCCACTTTGACTTGACACGGAGAATAAGAAAGTGGAAAAAGTGAAAATGTGTGGTTGTAGTTGTATAAGAAAAATGTGAAATGAATATGAACCACACAAATTGTCTAAAAATGGTAAGTGAGAAGATTTTTTTGGAACAACCCAAAAAGGGAAGTGAGAAGAATTTTATGGGACAGAGAGTATTAAAGAAGCCGGACAATTTAGCAAGTCATTTTGTTTTATTTCTTTCATGAACATAGTAAGATTAGATATAAGTTCAATGGGTGAGTGACCACTGCAAATGTATTACCCAGCTGACCAGCTAGCATTTTTAGAACTAGTTTCATTTCACGCTGCATTAATATTGCATGATCTGCAACTGCAAGCCGCAAGTAACGAGAAAGAGCAGCAATCTTTCCTCTCCAAAGAAAGAAAGAAAGACATAAAAGGCTAGCGAAGTGATTACACACCCAAATATAATTTTATAAGTTAGTTCTTTTTTTTGCTTTACAACCACTCACATGTATTTCAGAATGTTACATTTAGTTTCAGTGCCAGTAATTTTGCATTTCCATTTGTTTCTCTCAGATGAAAAATGCTAATAACAGAGTTGTAACGATTCAAAATGGTCACAACTAAATTTCCTCTTCTTCAAATGGATCTAGCTCTGGATAATCCCCAACCTGAACGAACAAACAAACACCCAAGTATTACACAACCAGAACCAACACCATCACTATATAACGTTATAAACGACCAAGGACATCAGTTTTTTTTTCAGATTTAGATAAAATGTCCTACCATAACTTTTTCCCTGTGTAATTTCGCACTGGTATGTTCAAATAATAATACAACTCCATTCTAGGAAAACAATCTCGATCAATCTAGATATAAGTTTTTAGTTTTGGTAAAGTTCAACATCTGTAAAATATCAATACTACTTAAATTCTTAAACTGAGTTCAGCACCTTTAACTTCATAAGAACCTCTTCTGGAAATTTACATTATATTCAATGGAATTTAGTTTCTTTTGTTGAAAAGAACCTTAGTTTTAACAAAAATAAGCTTTGAAACATGATTTTTTTTTTTGCGCGGAGAGATTAAATTTTGAAAAATAAGCTTGTCCAATAACTCACCAATGGTTGTAACCAAGATATAATTGGTAGAGGTTTGACAAATGATAGGGATATTGTTTACTATAATTTTCTAAAGTAAAATAAAATGACCCTAGGAAGCACAAAATGCAGTACTATTTCATGTGCACAAAGTGACAACAAAATAAGTAACTAACCAACCAACCATATATCAGAACTCTCCTCACTCCCTCATATTACTGGAAATCTGGAATATTTTAAAAAAGCTGCACAAACCTTTACTTTATCAGGGCGAACAATTGAGCCATGAAGAGGAGGACAGTCGAAGTAGCGTTTGCCTTTCACCCTAACAGAAGAGCAACGGTCAAAGTTGAGCTATTGATGCAAAAAAGAAACACCATACTAATTTCTTGAGGCAACACCTTAAATCCAATGTAAAATTGCATATTTGGAAGGCATAAAAACTTGTATATTATATTTCATTAATACATTTTTCCTCCGTAACAGAAGAAGAATTTGCAACATTTTGACTTTACAGGAGAAAGTCCAAATGTAGGGTTGGGAAGGCTCCATTGTTTTTTAATTGCAACATTTTGACTTTCAGATTATTCCATTACCATACTTTGACCATATTTATACTAGTAATGTATGAAAAGAAATAACTACGTATCATTTATGAGGAAGCGGTCCAGCTCAATTGGTCGTCGACTCACTCCCCTATACGGGAGGTCTCGGGTTCGAAACTCCATTGAGGGAGCTTCAGCCCTATTTACCCCAAGCCTCCTCCTCCCAACCCCTTGGAGTGAAAAAAACTATGTACCATTTATATAAACTGCGTTTAAACATCATCTATATTAAATTTTAAAAATATCAACTTTTTATTACTTCTACTAATGTTAATTATATATATGAGCAGTTGAAGTTGTGTATAGGCAAACATGAAAGTCAAACTATTGTAATTAAAAAGGAATAAAAGTAAGTATCAGTTTGAGTACATGGTCACCAAACATCTGGGACATCTGACACTGTATTATGTAAAGAAGGCATCTTGATTCTACCGTTGATTCCAGTTCCAAGGTTGTTGCAGAATCAAAAGACAAATCATTTTTCCGTAGAGCCAACGTAAAGAAATTGGGAATGATGTGAACAAGAAGATGCCTTGTTAGAATTATTTTCAAGTCAAAGTGGTTTGTGAGTTCAACAAATAACCAATGCAAGTTTACAACACCTGAGGGCAACGATGTGCTTGAAACACATATTTAAGGATCATCGATCAAAACAAGGACCTAAACTTACACCTGCATATGAATTGTTTCTCCCACAAACGGTGTTTGGGTCTTGTGAGATTGCATAACCTATTTCATTAACAGTGTTATTTACTCGGAGGATATTGTATTATTGAGTGGTTTTAACATGTTCATAAGTTTCTTAATCTAACTCCTGTATCTGCATGTATACGATGTGAGTTGCTAGATATCATCAAACTGAACTTCATTTTACCTTCTTTTAGTTGCAAAACAAAATCCCATACTAAATTGGAATCAGTGACATACTGTTCAAAGTATTAATTAGTTGTTAAAAGATTTTAGGGAAAAGTAATTAAAATACCCCAAACTTTGAAAGGGTGTGAGATAAGCACCCCAAACTCGCATCATCATCATCATCATTACCCCAGTGCCACAAAGGGGTAAGGGGGGATCAGATGTACGCAGTCTTACCCCTGTACTAAAGCACATAGAGACCTTTACATAGGCTGACCGTTACTTCAGAACAAAGAAGCGCAGACAGTTTAGTGAGCCATTTTGCTTTATTCCATCATATTCCCAAGCCAAAAAATAGTGAGTCTTTGGCTCCATTGAAAATGATGGAAACACCCCAAACTCGCATATGTAATTTAAATACCCCAAACTTTATATAAAAAGTTATTTTAGCACCATGATCATGTATTATTTCTTTCAAAAATGTTAATTTTTGGTGTTGATTTTATAATTTAAAATATTTTAGCATTCATGAATTCAATTAACATTCTAAACTTTCATCGTAAAATAAATAGCATTAGCCCCCACTCTATATAATTGCAATGTTTTCAATTTGCTATTTTAAATTATGAAAAAACATCATAAATTTACATTTTTGAAAGAAATAATACATGCCCATGGTGTTAAAATAACTTTTTATTTAATGTTTGGGGTATTTAAATTACATATGGAAGTTTGGAGTGTTTATCTCACACCCCTTCAAAGTTTGGGGTATTTTAATTATTACATAATGCTACAAATACATGCAAAAAAATAATTAATGCTACAGATTCGTGCAAAAAATATACAATGACAAAGCTTTATGTTGAATATCCTTTGTCGCAACCTTCTACACGAATAATGTGATGAATTTCCAAAATCATCACCACCATGCATGCAATGACAATGACTGGGCATAGTTGTTATATTGACATCCTATTGCAGAATTGATATTGTACGGTGAACATAAGTACTGTGGAACTGAAAATTTTGCAAAAATACAATCTTTAAGCTACATGCCATCATATTTTCCTCCTGGTTAATCAATATGTGCATCACATATTCTTTAATCATCATAGGACAACAAAGAGCTGAGATACTTGGTATAGAGATATCTCGTAGGCTCATAGCAAAGTCATACATGGTAGTAACATAAAATCAACAATAGCACTATGGAACATTAAAAAAAGTACTACCTCCAGCCAAGAATAGGGTTCTAACACACCATTCAAGTAGTCAACTTAATTTGCATATACCAGTAAGTTTTTTTAATATTGCAGGTCAACGATTGCAGATCGAACCAAGAACCTTAATATGGGACAAAGAGAGTGGTAACTTAAAATTACGTAGTATTATTTAACTTACATGCCATCGTGTTTTCCTACGGGTTCGTCGAATTGCACTCCAACCCAAAAGCCAGGAGCAAGCGTTTCTACCTGACCCACAAATTTGACAACGCCCCTCCTTTCTCTAGGTTCAACCAAGCATCTATCTCCTACCTTCTTCAGCAAGAAGAAGTTGTCAGTTCAGAATCAAAATAATTTATATATCAAGGACATGTGTTCATAAAAGAAACACAGAAACAAAAACCTCTTGACACACATTTGTACCTTTTCTTGTATTTATCTATGTAGCACGGAAACTGCATTTTCAAAAAAAGTAGGACACGAAACGTGAGGAAATACGTAAGTAAAAAAAAAATAGGGATGTTCTAATAAATAATCATATATACATAAACTTCTCTAATATCAGTGCCAAACAAAACTGAATAATAATGTATCATATCTTGAAAAACACAAACTTCTCATAAACTAAATTGAAATTGCAACATCCATAAACTAAGTTAAACTTCATTAGACTCATTCTCTGTTTCATGAACATCATCATAAAAGAAAACATGTTCTAGATCTGGCTCATCCAAAGAGAAACTGGCAAACTCAAGCACACCAACATCTTCTAAGCTTGAAAATCGTTCTCCGCCAACATCCCACATTTTCATTTTCTCTTCACTGTATTGAGCATAATTTCTTGATAGTAGCCGAAATTAATATGGATGAACACTAAATCTTCTGCGCGCTTTGGATTTAATTTGTTCCGTCTAAGCGAATGGATAAAAGAATATGTGCTCCAATTCCGTTCACAATAAGATGAAGAACTAGGTTGCCCGAACACTCTAAAAGATAACTTCTAAAGTAATGGTGCACTCGCACCATCCACTGCCCACCATTTTCTAGGATCAGTATCAAACATATCAGAAATAGAATTCAGATCACCGAAGGGACCAATCTTTAGAAAGAAAATAGCATATTCATTGTTTGCTTTGACTCGCTCTTCCTTGGAAAAGATTCTTCTAAAACATTTATTTCTCCCTAAACACAGTTCAGTGTCCATATGTGGAGAGACTCTATCAACTCCTCCTTCTTGAAGCCATTTTTCGCTATAATACCTTTTAAAATGTATTTATTAATTCAAAGTTAATATTAAAAATAAAAAATTATAGAACAACTAGTTAAATGGAAATATACTGTGGTTTAAAGAATGAGCTAGGCAGTGAAGTATTATTCTTGGTCCAACAATCAATAAGAATCTTGTGAACAACATAATAAAAAGGGAGAATATTCAGAAAATGGCTTTCCTTCATGCGCAAAAAAAGTCATCCTCACCTTTTCGATCATTGAATCCCACATTTCATACACCAAGAGCAGACACGGCTTGTTTGTATCACAAGTCATAATCATATCGTAAATAGGAGCAGTGAAGTTCAATATGTAATCCACCTTTTCCCACCAAGTTTCATCTAAAATCTTTTCACAAACAGATTTTGTTTTTCCTTGATCATCATCGCGGTATTTTGCCCACTTAATACCATTGCCTCTAAAACATGTCTAAGAAGTCTAATCCTCTTAAGAATAACAACAATTAAAGCAAAACAAGTATCAACAACTGAAAGCAATTTCAAAGTGCTGAACCGAATGAACATAGAGAGTCTCATAGAATGATTCATTATGAAATTTCTAATGTGCACAACATCTCCATGAATCTCTGTTATCCAATGACACTCATTTTCCAAATTAGTTTCCACATTTTTTGAAGCACATATGTTCTGCAAAGCAAGATCAAAAGTATGAACAACACATGGAGTCCAATAAATATGTGAAAACATACCTTCGATGATTTCTCCAACGGCTTTACAATTTTTAGCATTATTTATGATTATTTGTACTTTGTGATGGCCAATCTCATCAATGACTTTTGTCAAAATATTAGTAATAAAATGCTTGTCTTTCACTTCATCTCAACAATTCACAGTGTTAATAAACATAGTCCCTAATTCACAAACAACTATTACATTAATTAAAGGCGTCCTCTGTGGATCACTTCATTTGTCACTAACAATGCTCACACATTTCTCACTCCAAGTGTTATTTATTGGTTCAAACACATCTCTACATGTGTTTTCTCCCGCTGAAGTAGTGTCGTCCTCAATTTATTATAAACGGGAGGTACATATCCACCCAAATTATGATTAGCATCAAAAGTGTATGAGCTAATATAAAATGGATTTCTTGCAAAATTAAAAGGAATACCTCCAGTAAAAAAAAATCTTGCAATCTCTTCATCTAACCGAGTTCGTGCTTGCATATCAAAGGGCTTTAGCTATAGGGGAGTCATCAAGTCTTTTTCGCTTTAAAATCTCTAAATGACTTGGTTCATTAGAGGACAACGTACTTGAACCAATGTTTATGACTCCAGAAATTGCCAAGGTTCATCAAGTCTTCTTACATATACCAATTGCTTTTCCAGAAATTTTTAATAAGTGAGCTCTCACTCTGGTGTAAGTACCCTAATTTTCTGGACCACAAATATTGCAAACCCATTTGACGTTCCCACCCCCATCACCTGTTCGCTTCATTTTCGTAACATACTGCCACAAAGGACTACTTACATCTTCTTTAGATTGTGTGAAACTATTACCGCTAGTCTCCATTGAAATTATTTCAAAAACTCTGTACTTAGAAAACTTGTATAACTTCAGAGATGTTGTCCAAAAAAACTCTATAACTTTAGAGTCGTAAACATTAGTTCAAGTACGTTGTCTTCAAATGTACCAAGTCATTTAGAGACGTTAAAGCGAAGAAGAGTTGATGACTCCGCTATAGCTAAGGCTTTTGATATGCAAGCCCGGACTCAAATAGATGAAGAGATTGCCAGAATGTTTTTTACCTGAGGTATTTTTTTAAATTTTGCAAGAAACCCATATTATATTAGCTCATACACTTTTGCTGCTAATCATGATTTGGGTGGATATGTTACCTCCCGGTTATAATAAATTGAGGACAACACTACTTCAGCGGGGGAAAACACATGTAGAGATGTGTTTGGAACCAATAAAAAGCACTGGGAGTGAGAAATGTGTGAGCATTGTTAGTGACATTAGAGTGATCCACAAAGGAGGCTTTTAATTAATGTAATGGTTGGTTGTCTATGAATCAGGGCCTATGTTTATTAAAGCTGTGGATGGTTCAAGTGAAGTGAAAGACAAACATTTTTTTGCTAATATTTGACAAAGTTATTGACGAGATTGTCTATCACAAAGTGATACAAATAATCACTAGAAATTGTAAAGTCGCTCGTGAAATCATCAAAGGTATGTTCCCACATATTTATTGGACTCCATGTGTTGTTCATATTCTTAATCTAGCTGAAGAACATATGTGCTGCAAAAAATGTGGAAACTAATCTATAAACATATGATGAGTGTCACTGGATAACAGAGATTCATGGAGATGCAGTGCAAATTAAGAATTTCATAATGAATCATTCTATGAGGCTCTCTATATTCATCCGATTCAACAATTTGAAATTGCTTTCGGTTGTTGATACTCGTTTTGCTTCAATTGTTGTTATGTTTAAGAGGATAATATTTCTTAAACGTGTTATAGAGGCAAAGGTATTGAGTGACCTATGGGCAGAACACCGTGATGATGATCAAGGAAAAGCAAGATTTGTTCGTGAAAAGATTTTAGATGAAACTTGTTAGGAAAAGATGGATTACATATTGAACTTCACTCTCCTATTTACGATATCATTAGGACTTATGATACAAACAAGTCGTCTCTGCACTTGGTGTATGAAATGTCGGTTTCAATGATCGAAAAGGTGAAGATGACTATTTTTGTGCATGAAAAAAAGTCGTTTGGTGAATATTTTCCCTTTTATTATGGTGTTCACAAGATTCTTATTGATCGTTGGACCAAGAATAATACCCCTCTTCACTCCTTAGCTCATTCATTAAACTCACGGTATATTTCTATTTAATTAGTTGTCCTATAACTTATTACTACGTCCGTCCCAAAATACTTAGCCAAATCTTAAATTTTGGACCATGATTTTGATTAGTATAATATTATGAATATTATAAATTTTATACTTTTATGAATGTACTTTTAACAAAGAACAATTTCATATAATTTTTACATTATAAATAAATAATTTCCAATGAATATATATATATATATATACACATATATTTGGTCAAAGTTTTAAAATTGGCCAAGAATTTTGGGACAGTGGTAGTATTTTTTTTATTTTTAATATTTAACTTTGAATTAATTAATACTTTTTAAAGAGAGAAATAAAGTTTTAGAAGAATCTTTTCCAAGGAAGAGCGAGTCAAAGCAAACAATGAATATGCTAATTTCTCTCTAAATATTGGTCCCTTCAGTGATCCAGATTCTATTTCTGATATGTTTGATACTGATCCTAAAAAATGGTGGACAGTGTATGGTGCGAGTGCACCATTACTTCAGAAGTAGTCCTTTAGAGTGCTCGGGCAACCTAGTTCTTCATCTTGGTGCGAACGAAATTGGAGCACATATTCTTTTATCCATTCGCTTAGACGGAACAAGTTAAATCCAAAGCACGCAAAAGATTTAGTGTTCATCCATAATAATCTCCGGCCACTAGCAAGAAATTCTGCTCAATACAATGACGAGAAATCAAAAATATGGGATGTTGGTGGAGATCAATTTTCCAGCTTAGAAGATGTTTGTGTGCTTGAGTTTGTGTGCTTGAGTTTGTCAGTCTCTCTATGGATGAGCCAGATCTGGAGCATGTTTTCTTGGATGATGATGTTTATGAAGTAGAGAACGGGTTTAATGAAGTTTAATTTAGTTTATGGATGTTCAATCTCAATTTAGTTTATGAGAAGTTTGTGTTTTTAATATATGATACATTATTATACAATTTTGTTTGGCACTGATATTAGAGAAGTTTATGTTTTTACATATATGATGATTATTTATTAATTTTCCATCATTTGCAATGGAGCCAAAGATTCATTATTTTTTGGCTTGAGATTATGATGTAATAAAGCAAAACGGCTCACTAAACTGTCTGCGCTTCTTTGTTATGAAGCAGCAGTCGGTCCATGCAATTTTGGACGCGATTTTCACTATGAGTCATCTGGAAACAGTCTCTCTGTGCTTTAGTATAGGGGTAAGACTGCGTACATCCGACCCCCCCTTACCCCACCATAGGTGGGAGCCTTTGCGGCACTGGGGTAAATGAAAATGATGAAATGATTATTTATTAGAACATTCATATATTTTTTATATTCACGCGTTTCCCCCACGTTTCGTGTCCTACTTGGTTTGAAAATGTCATTTCCTGCGTTTTGCGTTTCCCCGTTTCCGTGCTATATAGCTAGGGGTTTACTTTCTTTATTTTTCTATTACATATACTTTAGTCATAACTAATAAGAAGCACAAGAACCATAATGGCTTACTGAGATGAACCAATAACAAAAAGAAAAGAAGAATGCAGTATAACTGTATAAGCAGTAAACACGGAGCTGCCAAACTGTGAAAGGAAAGTAAACAGTGACTGACTGTTTCATCTTCTTCGCTATACAGACTGGGAGATGTTTAGTCTAATAGTTTACTCTTTGTTATTGTAGTTAATCTGGATTATGAATATTCTCTTATCATCTATTGAGGCATGAGTTACAAATTTTATGGAAAAGCATAAAATTCATTATAAAAGCAATGGGAGTTTCGGATCACAAGAAATCCCAACATTATGGAGGTTGGGATCTCAACAAAATCACAACCCAACCACAACTTCATATATATATATATATATATATATATATATATATATAAATATATATATATATATATATATTCATTTAATCTTTATTAGTTGAAAAGCCCTTGACGTCTCTATATCAAAATTCAAAACATCAATCCTTTCCTTCCTCATATTCATTTGCCTATATATATAAATACAAAAATCCTGGACAACTTGTACTTTCAGCAACGTGAAGCTAGTTTGGTTATTAAAAGAATGTTTACTAGTGCAAATCAGTGAGGACCATACGGCACTCCCCCCCCCCCCCCCCCAAAAAAAAGAAAAAACAAAAAGGAAAAAGTGACAGGTAAATTGAAACTCAACAAGACCAACCTTGATTGATGCGCAAAGATCTTCCATGTAATTGTCACAAATCTGTTTGAATAATCAATACAGAGAACAAAATTATCAAATACACCAAATAAAAGGAAAAGCCAACAACTTTTAAGTTTAGTTATTTGATGGTAATTTTAGAAATGTTTAATATACTATATATCTTACTAGGAGAAAAGGCAGGGACAATATTGTTAAGAGTACTGCGTAATTGAGATATTACATTGGTGAACAAAAAAGGGGCAGCCCGGTGCATATTGGCATCCTTGCAAGGCGAGGATCCGGGAAAGGGTCCCACCACAATGGAGTACAGGGGGCTAGCCTTCCCTTGTCATCTTGAGAAGAGACCGCTCCCAACTCCCACGACTTAAACGTGTGACTTCTCGGTCACACAACACCTTAACCGGTGCGCCAAAGCTCCCCTTCATATACTTATCGCTGAATACTTGTGATAAATACACTACACGGGGTCACATGTGATTATTCTTACTACTTTGAGTACTTTCCATGTGCTAGGTATATCTTAACATAAAACGGTAAATGTGAAAGTCGTACTTTAGCTTCAGAAGTAGTAGTATCTTTTTGTGGCAAATGCTCCTTGAACTTTCTGAAAGTACCTGTATGGAAAACAAAAGGCCTATCATTTCAAACAAAATTTACAGATCATCAGTAGCATGTTGAAAATTGAAATGTGTCTGCAAAAGGATCATACTTCTAAATTTTAAGTGTTTTTGTCATTGGAAGATGTAGATTCCCTGTTCCTATCCTCCCAAATTAAATTTAAAGATTGGGTCTCCGTCTTTCAAAGATGCAATAAGGCAACAATAAATGAATTACTAATAGCTTTATTTTATTTAAAAAACTACTAAAGACATCAGTAAGCATCCCATTTCTTATCTTGGTTTGTCCGCTTGAAAAACCTTGGCAAATTAAAACAAGAAGTCTACTCTCAAATAATCAAAAGCGTCTAAGCACAAGACTAAACAGAAATAAACAACAGAACATTTTAGCATGACAAGTATCTCTACCCGCCTGAACAAAATCTAAAAAAAGACAATGCATAACATTTTAACATTGACTGCAGTAACTTATTGGTTCCAAGACTCATAGTAATAAATGTGACACCATCACACTACATAGGAAATTGAGCATAATGCATTGAAAGAATTTGTGATTACCATCAAGTTTATCATAAGCCTCATTCGAGATTGTGTATTTCTCCACAAGAGAGGTGTCATCTATCCAACCGCCAGCTGATATTGAGGATGGATCAATGTCAATAACATGTAGCCTATACCTACATGAAAGAACAAAGAGCTCAGACAAAATTAAAGAACATTGAAATATGGAAATAGGGTTTGGGGCGGATGATATAGGCTAAAGTGCCAAACTATCAAACACAGTAATCTAAATTTGTATAAATTGTGGTCTTTTATCAAAAATGTACACCAAAAGGATACTACTAAAGAGAAACATAAATGAATAGGTAAGACGTGACCAAACCTTACATTACAAATGTAAAAAATAAAGGTGCGGGCAAGGTTGTATACTGAGAAGCACATAAAATGTTGCAAAGCAATAAGACAAATATCTAGAGTTTATTATTAGAAAATAACTAAAACAGATCCATAGTTCCATACAGGGGGAATGCCCAAGATTAAAGGTAATATTCTTGTACCACATATGAACCAGTTGTATTTCACATAATAACGCTTTTAAAAAGTGAAAGCTTTTATGGAAACATCAATGTAGTCGAGGAGACAAACTAACCCATCTTGTGGAGAATAAAAGCCAAATGGCCTCATGTCATCGCTTAATTCTGAAATTTTAGAACCGCTATCATCATAAAGTTCAAGACGCATTGAAGTGACAGAAGTGCCACACTTTTTCCAGAGCTTTTCTTTCACAGCTTCTACCGTCATCTGGCCATAGAAACAAAGTTGGCTCATCATGTATTTAAAAACTAAAACTTATACAAATGGGTGTATGGTTCAATTCTCAAATGGGAAGATCACAGCATTATATTCTGCTTGATTAAAGAATAACAGGAGTAAAATACTTTATTTTTACATTCTTACAGTAAAAGACTGGTCAGTTCACATGATACTCTATAACCTTAGACCTTAGTCATGCGAGTAGTGTTATACTGTACTTGATTAAACCTATTACACAACCTTGGCAATATATTATTACCTAATGTGTAGGTGATGTTAAATAGGCAGTAATCTGATTGGAAAATCTAACACTTTGTTTCTGGCGCTACTTTCACACAGTCCAGCTTTTTTTTTTACCGGGGGGGGGGGGGGGGGGGGAGGGGGCTGCGGGGTCGGGGGCCTGCGGGTTCGGGGGCCTGCGGGTTCGGGGGCCTGCGGGGTAAACTGGGATCAAACTCACTCCATTGAGTATTGAGCCCGGGACCTCCCATAAGTGAGAGTGAATTGGCGACCAGCTGAGTTGGACCGCTTCCTCACTTTCACACAGTCTAGCTATGTCATCCCGGTGTTAAAACATTCCAACATTACACTTGACTCTGCATTTTAATGTGTAATTTTTCATCCTTGCTAGTTAGCTCTCTCTCTTTTTATATAAACATGGTAACTTATGATCAATTGATCATAAAGTGAAAATTGAAAATGTATTGCACCCCATCCATCCCAAATTATAGGTCAAATATAATTTAAGAATGGTATTCATTAAGAGAGAGAGAAAAGTTGAAAGGAAAACCTTTAAATGTAATGCTTTCTCACTAATTATCTACGAAGTGAGTCCAACATTAACATACTATTTCAAAAAATTAAGAAGCATGAACAAAGAAACCAAAAGGTTAATCGAAATAGTAAACTTCCACTGTCCGGGAGATCTGGGATTCAGAACACAACTACACAAGTATTGTTATCTAGTTTACCTTTTATCAATATCATATGATGTGAAATTCAAGGTTTACCAGCAGCCAACTATCCAGGAGATCTAGGATTCAGAACATGAGCATTGTTATGTAGTTTAGCTTTTATCAAATATCAAATGATGTGAAATTAAAGGTTTACCAGAACACGGGCATCTGGTCATTACCAATTTCTAACAGGCCACTGTTAACTGTGTTGATTACATTCATGTTCTAATGTTAAGAACTAATATTGTGTCCAATGAGTGTTTAATTAGAAATCTTTCAGAAAAAAATCTCTTTTCAATTATCTTTGTATGTGACAAAGGGAGTATAATAATATATAAAGTATGAGCTACAAACTATAAGCAAGTCTAAAAAAAATTGTATTGGCATGTAATAAAACCAATGATTCAACTTCCCATTTCCATTCTTGATTAAAATCAAACCAGCTCTGTTTCAATTCAGTGTAATATTTAATGTTAAAAAAATTGAGAACAACAGCACTAATGACTAATACCAACAAAATGAAAAAAAGGAATTGATAAGATGCATAAATACCTGACGGTATAAACGGATATCAGCCAAGAAACTCTTGATATTAGAATGGGTGACCCTGAGCAGAACCGAATCATCTGCAGGTACTTGTTGAATTACAGAAGCCATAAGGAACAATGTGGATTTTTCAATGCAAATGCTCGCTTTAACCTTTTAGCCAACCAGTACAAAGAAAATCACCCTCCAACCGGAAACTAGTAGAGCCTATGCAAGAACACAGCTTTATAAGTAAAAGAATTAAGGAGTAAGTTCAATTTCGCTACCACTTTGAAAATGCAGTAGGCACAACCGCACAAGGGGAATCCTACAATCCCATACGCCCATAGGAGGGATTAAGGGCTGTTTACTTAAAAGGATTATTACTATATAAACGCAGTAGATAAATATTTTCATAGCTAGAAAAGTATCGCGATTCCTAATTTCCTATTCCACATCCACACTATCAAACACAGAGTACAGGGTTATAATCAATTAAGCACGGAGACGTCAAACCTGGGGAGGAATCAAGTTGGCCAGCACGAGTACTACTACACTTCAAGTGGCGCGTGGGTGAAGGCCGGAGCCAGAAGGAAAGTAGTTCAATCGCCTTACGGGCAAAAGAAACTGAGATTACAATTTTGGGAACGCGTAGTTGGGCCGCCGCATACATGGGTTGCAGGCCCCCCATATTAGTTTTTGTTTGGACTGTGCTATCGGGTTAGCAAATTCCTGGAGCTCCCGGCCTCTACTTTTGCTTATCAATACCAGGACCTTTTACATTTTTCTTTATAAGTCGAGTCTAAATTTATACGGAGTACTATGTCCAAAAAGGTTGAATCCTCAACCTCAAGGGCCCCCCACCCCGACCCGACAGGATTGTGGAGAAGTAAATCACGGTGACTCAGTCGGCAAAGCGGCAGTAGGCCTTTACCCGTGCGCACCAGAGGGTCAGCCTTATTTCAGGTTCTGAAAACCCCCTTTTGGCCGCTGCGGGATTCGAACCTTGGTCTACGTCCAATTTTTCCCACCACTCGACCAACTGAGCTACCCGTGCGGGTTATACGGAGTACTATGGTATGTCCTTGTGTATCCAAAATTTTCAAGGAATTTTATCAGTCTGGGATCCGAAAGATAGACGAACTATAAATTCGGAATCTGAAAGGTGAAATGTATCGATGATGGAATATATGGGCTCAGGACAATGCTGATCCTGATTAAACTCGGGCCTGAGTCGATCATCATAAATGAACCCTATACATAGTATTTGTTTGTCATATAATTCACTAAAATTTAATGATTAAATATAAAAAACCACAATTCATAAATAAAAGTCTTACATGATAACAAAATGTCACTGAATGTACTAAAAACTAATTAAGTACAACTCGTCGAACAGTTTTAGATGCAAAAATATTTATCACATCCGCATAATCTATGTCATCAATAAATTTCCTCTCAATTGATAACATAGCTAATTCATTCAACCTTTCTTGAGACATGGTTGACCGTAAAAATGTTTGGGTGGCATGGTTCTAAAAAATAAAAAATACATAATTTAGTGGTATCCTTAATAATATATATTAGTAATTTTTCTCTAAAAATACAAAGCATATAATATTATAATTTAACTCATTGTAAATTGAGAATTCCATAATTGCAATATTGATAAATGATAACCCTAAATAATAAAACAAGCAAAGAATGAACTAATTACTAATATATACAAATAAGCAAGAATCGATAACTATAATCAGTAGAAGCTTAAAGAGTTAAGGTAGAGCTGTTGAAGGAATTCAAGATAACAAAATGTTACCTGCGCTACTGTGATTGCGCATTTGTGCGCAGCCAGAAATGCCCAGAATCACTTCTCTCGCCCAGAGTGTAGTCAAGTAGTCAAGTAGAGAACAGCTGAACAAAGAAGGCCGGTAAGTATTTTCTCCAATCTTCCTTCAGTCCTTCGCTCCTGAGTCCATGACCGCTTCGCTTCTTCGCTAGTTCGCTTCAATCCCTAATGTCTCTACTGGTGGTATCTTTCGCAAACGTCAAATCGCAGGGGCTGGTTGTTTTAATTGGGAGGGATCGACTAATTAGATATAAAATACATATATGTATAATACTAATTTTTGAAAAACATGGGCCCTTAATTTTTCCAATTTTTTGGGGCCCTGAGACTTGGGCCTCTCCAGCCTTACATAAGGCACGGGCTTGGCCCAGGACCCATGGCCCACATACTCAGAAGACTGAGAGGAAGCAAAGCTGCCACCAAGTGGGTCCTCCGTCGACCAGATGGCCCTCCATCGGCCAGACAGACATCAACTCTGAATGTGATCAGGAAACCAGGAGAATACTTTGTCGGGTCTCCACCGGCCAGGGCTCCTTCGGCCAGACCTCCGTCGGCCACAAAGACCTAGAGTAGTCAGATTTCATACTTAGCCAATTTACATACTTTATATTCGGCCCAATAGAGGCATCATTGTAAACGGGCCTCCCAAGCCCAAGACTTGGGAGCCCAGTCCATATTTTCTCTATAAATACTCCATTTGGGGGCAGTTGTAGAGGGTTCACAAATACATTTATTGCAAAATTTATTGCACTTCTCTCTATAGTTATCCCTTCTCTCTAAGAGTTAATACTCTATCATTTGGTGCTTTCATTGAGAGCTCTCCATCCCTTCCAGGATGGGGACCGTCGCCTTTACGACGAACGGCCTCTCAGTTCCGTCGTCCTCAGATCACGCATGGCTCCTCAGCCTCAGCATGATCCTTTATCTCAAGACTGGCTTCCCCAGCGTCGAGCGTCTTGAGCTAGCAATAGGGCTCTCCATCCCTTCCAAGATGGGGACCATCGCCCTTACGACGAATGGCCTCTCAGTTGCGTCGTCCTCAGATCACGAACGGCTCCTCAGCCTCAGCGTGATCCTTTATCTTAAGAACGGCTTCCCCAGCGCCGAGCGTCTTGAGCTAGCGATAGGGCTCTCCATCCCTTCCGGGATGGGGACCATTGCCATTACGACAAATGGCCTCTCAGTTCCGTCGTCCTGAGATCACGAACGGCTCCTTAGCCTCAGTGTGATCCTTTATCTCAAGACCGGCTTCCTCAGCGTCGGACGTATTGAGCTAGCCATAGGGCTCTCCATCCCTTCCATGGGGTCTGTCGCCTTTACGACGAACGGCCTCTCACTTCCGTCATCCTCAGATCACGAACGGCTCCTCAGCCTCGGCGTGATCCTTTATCTCAAGACCGGCTTACTCAGAGCCAAACGCCTTGAGCTAGTGATATGGCTCTCCATCTCTTCCAAGATGGGGACCGTCGCCTTTACGATGAACGGCCTCTCAGTTCTGTCGTCCTCAGATCATGAACGGCTCCTCAGCCTCAACGTGATCCTTTATCTCAAGATCGACTTCCTCAGCGCCGAACGTCCTGAGCTAGCGATTGGGCTCACCATTCCCTTTCTAGATGATGACCATCGCCTTTATATGACGATCATCTTCATCATCGCCTCATCATCATTTATAGGACCGGCTCCTCATCGTCGTTCGTCCCCACATCACGACCGGCTGCTCGGCCTTAACGTGGTTATCTATTTCAAGACCGGCTTCCTCAGCGCCGAGAGTCTTGAGCTAGCGATCGGGCTCGCCATCCCTTCCTGGATGGTGAACATCACCTTTATAGGACCATCGGCTCATCATCACCATCGCCCTCATATTCAGACAAGCGTTCACCGCCTCGTCCTCATGATCAGACAGGCGTCCATCGTCTCGTCCTCATATTCGGACCGGCTCATCAGCGCCGTCGTCCTCATCATCAGACGGGCGTCCCCTCAGCAGACGGACACCGTTGCAGCTCCACACCCAGGCCGAAGGGTTCACCCATTGGAGTTCATTTTGAGGGCACGCGGTGCGCTCTTTTTCCCTCATTAGGAATTTTTCCCACAGGGTTTTTCCTAATGAGGTTTTTAACGAGGCATCTCCCCATTGTGGATCAAAAGGTGTCGACCCTTGGCCCTCTGTTGGAGACGTGCATTGCTCTATTCCTTTTCACATCATTACATGTGCCTCAAGGAGTGGGGGACTGGGGGACTGTATCGACCTTCACAGACTCCAAAGAGACCCCAAGATAAACAAGTTCAAAAACGAAAAAGGACCACAAGCCAAAGACAGGTATCACAGCGTCCTCAACCATGTGATCCACCGTCGGCCAGAAGGACAAAGACACCATGAATGTCCACCTTCAGCTAAAGTCAAAAGCAATAAGACAGGACATTCATCATCCTCAAAAAACCATGGACGTTCGTGGTTCACTGGATAAGGACCTCCATTGTCCACGCTACGAATCAAACTACCAAACCATATATTGTCCCTCTTCGGCCTGGAGCACCAAAAACAATTACGGTGCCTCCTCGGCTGCGCAAGGTAACCAAAAACTACGAAGGACAACATCGTCCTCAGCCTATATGTCCCATCTCTGGACAAGATAGGAGAACAATACAACGGCCAAAGCACACGTGACGTCCTCAGGGGTCACACTCATCGTCCTCAAAGCATAAGGACACACATCGTCCGCGGCATAAAAACAAAGGCTCCACAACGGCTGAGTGAGAGAAATGTCTGAGTCCAAGGAAGGATAATCAATTTGGCCACATAATAACCAAACACAGAGAATAGCCACAGCGGCTCCGCATCGGCCAAAACAAGCAAGACAACAAGAATCTACTCCCTTTCACTTCGTCTACACCTCAGCTCAGAGAGTGGGGGACTCTTGATGGAGTATATGGGCCCAAGACCCATGACCCACGTACTCAGAAGACTAAGAGGAAGCAAATCTGCCACCAAGTGGGTCCTCCATCGGCCAGACAGACATCAACTCAGAATGTGATCCAGAAGCCAGGAGAACCGGGTACTCCCGTCGGCCAGGTCTCCGTCGGCCAGGGCTCCTTCGGCCAGACCTCTGTCGACCACAGAGACCTCGAATAGTTAGATTTCATACTTAGTCAATTTAGATACTCCCTCCGTCCCAGTCATTTCTTCCTAAATTGACTTGGCTCGCAAATTTAGATAGTGGGAATAAAGTGGAAATATATGGTTGTAGTTGTGTAAGAAAAATGTGAATGAATGTGAACCACATATTTTTTCCAAAAGTGGAAGTTGGAAGAATTAATTGGGACGATCCGAAAAGGAAAGTTGGAAGAAATCATCGGGACGGAGGGAATACTTTGTATTCGGCCAATAGAGGCCTCATTATAAACGGGCCTCCCAAGGCCAAGACTTGGGAGCCCAACCCATATTTTCTCTATAAATACTCCCTTGGGGGTAGTTGTAGAGGGTTCACAAATACATTTATTGCAGAACTTATTGCACTTCTCTCTCAAGCTCTCCCTTCTCTCTAATAGTTAATACTCTATCAATCGGTATAGGACCGACCCGAATGATGGAGTTACCGTGAATTCCAGCCTAGTTGGTTGTGAGGTTACCGTGCTTAGTGAAAAATCTCGAGTTCGAAACTCGCTAGGCATATAAGGGTTTGAAACTCAATGAAGTGAGTTTCAGCCCTAATTACTCCAGGTCCCCCATCTCCTCTCTCCCAGACGCCCCCTTGGAGTAAAAAAAATAGGACCCGAATTATGAAAAACTATCAATCTAGGACCCGAATGATCGAAAACTATCAATTTACGGCCTAACTTTTCATAAATTTTATTTTTATTTTAAAAAATTAAAATAATATTTAATTTTATTAAACTAATAAACTTTTGTGAAGAAAATTTCACCAAATATTAGCCATGAAATTAATAAAAAATTAAATAAATCAAAACCTGTGAAATGTTAGGTCCTAGATTGATAGTTTTTCATCTTTGGAGTCCTATATTGATACATTTCATCTTTCAGGTCCTGCATTGATAATTCGTGTATTTCCAAATTTCAAATACTCCGTATGAGATTCTGACAAAAATAATACTCTCGTCCTCTATCTGTCTAACACGTCGTTCTCCAGCCACTCCCACTGCATGCGGCAATCCCATCCAAAATCAAACAGAAATCAGCAGATTGATGGAGGAGAAGAAAAGATAAATAAAAAGGAAGAAGGAGAGTAAGAACCTGGAGGTGATAGCCACGATCAGTGGAGGAGCTGGGGGGGGGGGGGGCAAGGGGGGGCAAGCGCCCCCGCTCCGACTAATTTTTCTTATAATATGTTTCTTGCCCCGGCTTCTTTTTTAATTTTAAAAACAATAAGTACAACTTAAGGTTATTTTAAGATGAAGTGTTAAAATAAATAAAAAAGTATTTTCAGAAAAAGTAAAAAAAATGAAATATAGAATAAAAGGGGATTAATGAGTCAATTAGACAAATGAGCATCAAGTCTAAGGCTAAGTAAAAAAAATGGGCATAAGTAGAAAAATGAAAAAAAAAACAATTCTAAAGCCCAAGCCACCTAGACAATCCTAAAGCCTAAGCCCAAAAATGAAAAAAATAACAATTCAAAACGTAATCACTAAAGTCTAAAGCCATTAAGTGGGTTAAAATTTCAAAGCTTCATTAACAAAAGACCTAGGCAGTCGACAGTCCCTTCCCACTCCGCCAAAAAAAATGAATCGAGCAGTTGAGAACGCAGGTAGGCAGCGAACGTGAGAACTGAGAAGCAACATCGCCCGCTCCCTCTCCGGCTTTACTCCCCAACAGAAATCTACCTTCCTTCTCCAGTTAGTTCTCACTTCTCCCCATTTGTTCTCAGATTCTGCAATTTTCAAGTAAGTTTCTCATCTGCCAATTTATGCCCATATTAATTATTTGCTCTCATCCCTAACGAAAAGTCAGAAATTATTTGTGTGAATCCTCAAATCTCAGTTCACAAATCTTTTCACTTGGTCTATCGTCTTATTGAGTTGGCTCTAGTGTTACCAGTTGCAACAGCCACAGTTGAAAGAACTTTCTCAGCGATGAATATTATCAAGACAGATCTTCGCAATAAGATGGGAGATGACTATCTTACGGATTGCTTAGTATGCTACATCGAAAGAGACATTTTTCAAGCAATTGATAATGAAGCTATTATGCAGCATTTTCAAAATATGAAAACTCGTAGGATTGATTTGCCTAGGTTGCAGAAGTAAATCAAGTAGTATGTAATGAACTATAATTTTTTGTTAAATTATTACGCTATTGTTGTTCTTATTATATTTTGGACACGAACATTAAAATTTTTAGTCTTTGGTTTGCCCCTCCTTGGACAAACCTCTGGCTCCACCACTGGCCACGATGGCGTGGTTGGTTGTGACGGTGGTGGTGGAAATAGAATCGGTGGTTACCGTGGTGGCTACTTGATGGTGCACCGTAAAAAAAGGATGGATGCACAGGCTTAGGGAGCTCGTCTTCTATTTTTGTGTAAAAGTTAAACAGTGTTTTCAATAAATTAAGAAAAGCATTTTTCAGCTTTTGAATTAAGAAAAACTGAAATTAGTGTTCAAACACATGTTTACTTTCTGCGTTAAAAAATCATTTCAAAGCCAAAAATTAGAAGCTGATCCAGGGGGCTTCTAAGTGCTTCTAGATTTTGTTGTAAATAGTTTGAACTTTAAGGATAGTTATAATGATAAGTATATTTAACCAAACCCACAATACCCTTGTCCGGCAGCTCTCTCTCTCCCTCCCTCCCTCTCCCTCCCCACAATACCCTTGTCTGGCAGCTCTCGCGTGTACTGTTTCTCTCGTTCCCAAGAAGGGTTTTACACACACACATTTCATACTCCTATTATTTGTATGTTTGTGTATTACTTAGATGCATATTAAAATAATGCCCCAAAGAAAAGGCAACAGAGATGAGAGAAATATGATTCTTCGTCGTTCCTTCTTCACTTCTCATAATTTTGGCCAGAGATATCAACCCCACCCACATACATCGTCATTTGGCCATCTCCTCCAATCCTTCGTGCAAATTATATGTGTTGGGATATAAGGTCCGGCCCAATAGCCCGGCTCAAAATATCCCTAAGGTCCAAAGGAAAGCAACGGAACCCAAAGGATACCAGACTGGATGTTAGGGTACCGAATAGGCTCTCGTCTGTTGGGCAGTAGCCATTCGGTGGATCCCCAACGGGTGGAACATCATACTTGGGAGGAAGGAAACATCATCCTTGGCTGCTAGTCATGCTAGTCTGAAGCACCAATCGAGAATGTCCTACAAGTGGCAGGGACGCATTTAATGCAGGAGCATGGGCACCTCAAGTTGATGCATGGGTGCTGCAAGTGGCAAGGAGATTAGCCATTGAGGGTTCGCCACATCATCAACCCCACCTACTCACCATGAGTAAATAGTAGCATTTACTACATTGTAAGGGGTTAGCATTTGAATACTCACAAGTACTATACTTCATTCTAGCTTTTGTATTAGACAGTGGACCGTAACTACCGTTCGATCATTTCTTTGTAAGACAATGGCAGTCATTGAGTGATCTTATTAGTTAGCAACTTTCCTTAATTACTTTTATATTTTAAACACATCTGATATTCAAAGGCTGGTGTTGGACCTTTGGATCTACCGGAATTAAACTCAATAATGTGTTTAATGGACAAAGGGTTTTTTGTCCTACAATAAAATATTCCATCAAAAATAAATTTTTATCAAACACACCAATTTTAACTTTTCCACCATAGTCATTTTTTAAAGGAAGTGGCTTAAATTAATCTCAAAAAAACAAACATCCCCATCTTCACAATAAACCAAGCCTCCCTGCGAGATTTCAATTCGTATAGACAAAAGGCCCTCTCACTCCCTGATCAGACACAAAATAGACCATCCTAGACTGAGCGAGACTAATAACTGAACATGTGAAAGCTACGAAGCTTTATCGACCAAACAAGCCTTATCGCTTCCACCCAAAAGACCAAATAAAGAAATAAAAATGGGAATTAAAAACCTACCTCCATTGTCCAAGATAACAACCAAACCATAGTAATTAATAGAACTGAAAAGAAAAAAAATACATATTGTCTTGTGGGATCCCACCCCTCTGCTCTCCTCTTGGATTTGTAACGATCTCAGTTTTGAAGCAGGCGAGCCACAAAATTGCAACTCGCTTCTTTCCCTTTTTTGTACGAATCAGCTCCACATCCAGCATGTCCGAACAAGAAGAGAGATTTCCTGACTCCTCAATGCGTCTACGCTTTTGCTCAATTTCCCCCTAAGCGTCTGACTCTCTTTTCTCAGACATGACTTCTTACTTATTATTGATTGTAGCCCCTATCCGTGTCTCCTTACTTTGGTTGGGCCCTTTGCTCACTAGTACTAGCCAATCGTTCTCACTCACTTGGCCTCTTCCCTTTGTTGCCTTGATCCACGGGTAGAAACTAGACAATTTTTCATAGCGAAAAGTGGCAAAGATATGTATATCTTCTTTCTTTTGCAAAAACAGTTTTCTTTGAGAGGTTTGACTAAATCAAGGCTAACCCTAATTCTCATAAACACGTTCCATTTAACAGAGAAGTTATGTTCGTCAACTTTGTTAAATTTCCCCATAAAATCTCCAATTCTTTCTGCATTATTCAGGGTAAAATAACCAACAGGTGTGTCGTGAACCTGATTCTAGAAGTCTGCTCTATTTAGAGGAACAATCATAGGCAGATCTCCTTCCTTTAATTTGCTCATGATAATTAATAAGATTCTGATCATAGATCCACGATACTTCCTCAACAATCCTCATCATGTCATTCTCATTATTGTAAAAGTGAAAGACATATCTTATAGACTCTAATTCCTTTGTTATGGTGACACCTTTGATAGGTTTCCACACAAATGCCATAATGTCACGGAATTTAGTGAAACATACTGATTTTTCTTAAGTAATAGTCCCCACCAAACACAAGTTTGTGTTCGTTGTGCCTGAATCCATAGTTTCCACCACCAGAAATTCATCTTCCTACTCCATCTCCATTTGTCCGTATGCTTGAGCCAACACTTCTATTTCTTCCCGGTTGTATCCTTCCTCCATCAAAACTCCTTTAATTTGTGATCGATCGGCCGTTCGATGATGCGTTGTGGTCGTCCGCCCTTTTGTTCCTCCTGTCGCCCTGTCTCTACGAAAAACTATCGGGCTAAGCTAGCGGATAATTCCATCGCCGGAAGAAGCTACGCAAAAAAAAAACTAGGGTACCCGAGGGGTCGTCCGCCTTTTTTTAATATCCATCACAATCACTTCTATGCTAAAAAACTACCAACTTTTACTAAAAAGTACTTTCTTTAATATCACTTTAAAAAAATAGGTTGAAGCAATGATAAACACTCCCTTAATACGCCGTGAAACGGCGAAATAATTGTCTAGTTTGCTTTATTGCAAATTTTAAGAAAGTGGTTGAAAAGGTAAAAAGTCGTAGTTGAGACTTGAGTAGAGAATAGATGAATTAATGTGTCACATATTATTGTCAAAAGAGGAAAGAAGATAATTATTTTGGGACATCTCAAAAAGGGAAATAAGACGATTAATTCGGGACAGAGGGAATAGTATTTTTTGTCTTTCTTAAAATATCTTTTTGGATACCGAATTTTAAATTCAAGTACATCCGGGTGCGGTGTCACACATGTTTTCTCTATAAATACTCCTTTTGGGGGTAGTTGTAGAGGGTTCACAAATACAATTATTGCCAAACTCATTGCACTTCTCTCTCTAGTTATCCCTTCTCTCTAAGAGTTAACACTCTATCATTTGGTGCTTTCATTGAGAGCTCTCCATCCCTTCCAGAATGGGGACCGTCGCCTTTACGACGAACGGCCTCTCAGTTCCGTCATCCTCAGATCACGCATGGCTCCTCAGCCTCAGCATGATCCTTTATCTCAATATTGGCTTCCCCAGAGTCGAGCGTCTTGAACTAGCAATAGGGCTCTTCATCCCTTCCAGGATGGGGACCATCGCGTTTATGACGAACAGCCTCTCAGTTGCGTCATCCTCAGATCACGAACGACTCCTCAGCCTCAGCGTGATCCTTTATCTTAAGTCCGGTTTCCCCAGCGCCGAGCGTCTTGAGCTAGCGATAGGGCTGTCCATCCCTTCCAGGATGGGGACCATCGCCATTACGACAAACAGCCTCTCAGTTCCGTCGTCCTGAGATCACGAACGGCTCCTTAGCCTCAGCGTGATTCTTTATCTCAAGATCGGCTTCCTCAGCGCCGGACGTATTGAGCTAGCCATAGTGCTCTCCATCCCTTCCATGGGGACTGTCGCCTTTACGACGAACGACCTCTCACTTCTGTCATCCTCAGATCACGAACGGCTCCTCAACCTCGGCGTGATCCTTTATCTCAAGACCGGCTTCCTCAGAGCCGAGCGCCTTGAGCTAGTGATAGGGCTCTCCATCCCTTCCAAGATGGGGACCGTCGCCTTTACGATGAACGGCCTCTCAGTTCTGTCGTCCTCAGATCACGAACGGCTCCTCAGCCTCAGCGTGATCCTTTATCTCAAGACCGGCTTCCTCAGCGCCGAACGTCCTGAGCTAGTGATTGGGCTCGTCATTCCCTTTCTGGATGGTGACCATCACCTTTATATGATGATCAACTTCATCATCACCTCGTTATCATTTATAGGACCGACTCCTCATCGCCGTTCGTCCCCACATCACCTCGTTTTGCTAGCTTTTTACAAATAAATGGGTGGTGCCCATATTGTTTACAATGAAAGCAATAGTTAGGAAAAGTTTCATAGAACACACTTTGTTTTGAATATTTTTCGAGAAGGTAGTCGTATAGGAAAGGATAGTGGTGGTGGCTTTGAAACATCGACCTCTATTAACACTCTAGCATAGTCATTACTAGTCCTCTCTTGGGTGATCTTGTCCGTAGTTATTGGGACCCCAAACATAGATGCCACCTCGCTCATAGCCTCGTCATTCTATAGCTTCATTGGTAGTTTAGGGAACTTGATCCAAATTGATACCTTCAGAAATTCCGCATCCTCAAACGAGAAATCTTCTGAAAGCTCCTTGAGCATTAGAAGTTTCCCAAAAACAATGTAAGGTCCTTCATGTACCACCTTAGATCTGTCCCCTTCACTTTGGAATTTAAAGATAATCCAACCCTTTTCATGGGATCTCACAAGGCATTTCACGCCCCATGTTGCCTTCAAATCATGAATCGCTTTGAGTCCGGGAAATCTTCCCGTGAAGTGTCCAACAAGACAATAGCTCCACATTTCAATCATAGAACGTAATTTTCGATTAACAAAATCCAATGTTTCAGCTTTAGGCTGGACATATGTCAATTTAATGCCATGTGTTGGATCCGGATTATCCTTGAACAATGAGTTCCATGGTTTAGTTCCAGGAATCTCTACCACAGAAATGGCCTTCTCAGTAACGTGCCCAGCACCAGTTTCACCATCATTCTGTTTTGCAGTTACTGGTTTCATAGCCTTCCCAGGATTCTGGCCTGGGAGATCAATGGGGTGATGATACTCCCACATTTATGTGTCAGTCCTGCATTAGAGGAGGTTTCTACCTGAGTAGCAGTCCTCTTCACGCTGAAAGCACCTGAACCTGCAGGAGATGTGACAGCACCTGGCCCGGAGGTCTCTGCCTCATGTGAAGTCGTTTTCTTCACGCTATTCCCATAAATTAGGAGTAGTAGAGCAAACCTGGACCTGGTATTCCGTACTGTAGTTGGCTCAACCTGCTTCTTTCTCGCCATAGACAGTTTCAACGACAAAGGTGATGAACACCACCGCTCAACCTCACCCCGCTCAAGCACAGGGTGTAGAGGAGCGGCTGAGAATGACGAACACCAAGCACACCCTGAGTAAAACGCTAATCTTGCTAGAACTAAAATCGATTATTCTGTGAACAGTAAAATCGCGATTCAGCTCGTCGTTTTCTTAGTTTTTGGCCATCCTTCATCATTCAAAAACCAAATCGATATTAGGCTAGAATCTGACCAAGAACAAACCAAAAACAACACCGATTATAAGTTTATAACTTTCAAATCCAAAACAACGGACAATCCATAGTCGCAAAAGAGTTGGGGCGCAATCGGCAGGAGAAGCTCTCAACTTTTGCTGTGTGTTCTTCCTACTTTTTTTAGACTTTCTTAGACTTTTAAAATCTACATTTAGTACACCTAAATTTTAAAATTATGCCACTAATTTCATAATCTTAGCATCATAGTCATGTATTATTTCTTTCAAAATATTAATTTTTGGTGTTTATTTCTTGATAATTTTAGCATTCATAAAGATAGAATTAAAGTTCTAAGCTTCCATTGTAAAATAAATTGTATTACTTACTACTATATATAATTCTAATGTTTTCAGTTTGTCATTTTAAATTATGCATTTAACACCATAAATTTTCATTTTTGAAAGAAATCATAAATAACAATGGTGTTAAAATAACTTTTTATGTAATATTTGGGGTATTTAAATTACATATGAAAGTTCGAGGTGTTTATCTCACACCCCTTCAAAGTTTGGGTATTTTAATTATTTTCCCCTTAAAAATCTACATTGTTTGTTGGCATGAAATATTTTTGTCCGGCCGGGCTATTTCCAATTTAAAAAAGGTGCCTATTTTTATGATCAAGGTGTTGGTGTTTGTATAATCAAAATGTTTTTACTTAGATTGATTTCAATCCCTAAATTAGACCAGAACAGACTTAAACATATCACATCAAACAATCTAACGAACCATACTACACTAGAAAATTTCATTCAAAATAAAAATATCCTCATAAATTAGAATCCTACAATCAATCAAATGTCATGTGAAGTCCATAGACAATTGACAAGTAACCCACATTGTACTCCAATTTGTACATCAGCCTTTATTTGTGGCTCAAAAAAACTCACTTCAATAAATGAATTGCTCTACTTCAACTGCAAGACTCTACCTTTTGTAAATTCATACTCGATCACATGAATTTCATTGGTAGTGGCAGTACTTACCCCACCCGTAATAACGACACCTTCTAAGTTCTAAGTTTCTAACTACAAAATAACAAAAATGTTATAGGTATCCCAACCTCTACCCCAATTTGTATTGAGATGAGAAGTTGATGTATATTATTAATGATTAAGGAGTATATATAGTACAAGAGTCATAATCTAAGTAAGCTATACAAACCCTATACAAACAGGCCAGGCCCAGTACATTAATGAAACATAATTAATTAAGTCGTAATACGCCCCCGCAAGATGGAGGTTCCGTCGGAAACTCCAAGCTTGGACCGAAATCGTTCAAATAAAGACTGTCCCAAGGGTTTGGTAAGAGCATCTGCAATCTGTAATTTGGTGGAGATATGTGAAACATGTAGTTGACCACGCTGAATGAGTTCGCGAACAAAGAAAAAATCCAAGGCAAGATGCTTCATTCGCGAGTGAAATACTGGATTAACACAAACATAGGTGGCGCCTTGATTGTCACAGTAAAGCATAGGAACAGAAGATAAGGTGATACCCAACTCATGCAACACGTTTTTGACCCATAGGATCTCGGCACTGGCATTTGCGACCGCACGGTATTCGGCCTCAGTCGAGGAGCGAGAAACACTCTTTTGCTTGGTAGACTTCCAAGAAATAATATTAGGACCAAGATAGAGAACATAAGCAGTGGTAGATCTCCCATCATCAGTTGTACCACCCCAATCAGAATCAGAAAATGCAGTAAGCTGAAGACCCTGAGATTTATGTAAAAACAATCCAAAATCCAAAGTACCTTTAAGGTAGCGAAAAATGCGTTTGACAGATGTCCAATGATCAACCGAAGGGCAATGCATGTATTGAGAGAGCCGATTAACTGCAAAAGAAATGTCAGGCCGAGTGAAAGACAAGTACTGCAACATGCCCAGTGCTCGCCGATAGCCTGTGATATCAGAAAATGCGGCTGCCGAAGTGCTCGACCCAGGGTTACCAGCCCTCATAGGTGTGACAGCCGGTTTAATTCCCAGCATGCCGTGATTCTCGAGAATTGTAAGAATATACTGCCGTTGAGATAAAAGTAGGCCAGTGGGGTGAGGTACAACCTCAATCCCAAGGAAGTGATGAAGCGGTCCCAAATCTTTGGCAGAAAATTCCTTGGTGAGCTGAGAGATGAACCTAGCAAGAATAGTGTCTGAGCTACCTGTTAACACAATATCATCCACATAGACGAGGAAATAAATAAGTACACCCGCATGATTATAAACAAATAGGGAATGATCCGTCTGGGACCGCCGAAACCCCATGCTAAGTAAAAATCTGGAAAGTGCCAGATACCAAGCCCGTGGCGCTTGCTTAAGACCATATAAGGCCTTCTTAAGGCGGCACAAATGCGTAGGATGAGCTGGGTCTTCAAATCCAGGTGGCTGAACCATATATACCTCCTCCTCCAAGGTGCCATGCAAGAAAGCATTATTAACATCCAGCTGTCGGATTGGCCATGCGCGAGACAAAGCAATAGTAAGGACGATGCGTAAGGTGGCTGGCTTAAAAACAGGACTAAAGGTCTCAGAATAATCACGTCCGGGCTGCTGGAGAAAGCCACGAGCCACCAAACGTGCCTTGAACCGAGCAACACTGCCATCGGAATGGCGCTTGACACGAAAAATCCATCGACAAGTAATAGGAGAGTGATGAGCAGGAGGAACAAGGTCCCATGTATGATTGCGTAATAAGGCTTGATATTCTTCATCCATTGCTTTCTTCCACCTGGAATCCTGCAAAGCCACTTTTAAAGAAGATGGTTCAAGTGTAGGGGAAACAGGATGCACGTTAGTATTATTCACAAAAGCACCACTATAATATCTAGGGTTAGGTTTGTGGTGTCGGGCAGGGCGAGATGAGATGTTCGGCTCGGTGGTAGGCTGTGACGATGGGTAAGAAGGAAGATATGGAGGCACATGGACTAAGGGACCTGGAGGTGGGGTGGGTTGGGTGTTGGTGTCGAGCAGAGTTTGCGGACTGGAAGCAGGAGAAAGGTTGGTTGTTGTGTTCCAGTTGGGTGGGGCCTGGGCGGTAGGGAAGAAAACACGGGGAGCCACCGAGCTTGTGAAGGACCGCGAGAGAGATTTGCTAGTTACGGAGGAGGACTGATTAGAAGATAGAAAAGGGAAAGTGTGAGGAACAAATACAACATGACGCGAGACGTAGACACGACCAGAGTGATGATCAAGACAGTAAAAGGCAGATTGAGTAAGAGAATAACCAAGAAAGACACACGGAATGGATCGGGGTTGGAGTTTGGTGGAGGTGTACGGCCGAAGCCAGGGATAACACAAACAGCCAAACGGTTGAAGTTTGGAGTAATTAGGAGTGAGATTATGTAATTTAGAGTAGGGGGAGGCACCATGAAGAGTAGGAGTAGGTAGTCTATTGATGAGATAAACGGCAGTAAGAAAAGCATAAGACCAATACTGAGGAGGCATGCCAGCATAGTGTAGTAAGGCCAAGCCAGTTTCAACAATATGACGATGCCTACGCTCAGCTAAGCCATTATGCTCAGGGGTATGAGGTGGTGTGGTGAAGTGAGAAATACCATGAACATTGAGATAGGGGCGCAATTTAATAAATTCACCGCCATTGTCAGAAAAAAATTTAATTATTCGAGAATTAAAATATTTTTCAACAAGGCGATGAAACTGAGGAAAAATTATGGCAACATCATATTTTCTTTTTAAAGGGTAGAGCCAGGTATAACGAGTAAAATAATCAACAAAGATGACATAATAGTAATAACCATCAATTGAGGAAACACTAGAACTCCATACATCAGAATAAATTAATTCCAATGGTTTGGAAGCAGACATCGTATTATTAAAGAAAGGGAGTTTATGACTTTTATTGATTGAACAGGACATACAATGAGGAATGTGAGAAAACTTTATGTTTGAACCAAAAGATAAAAACTGCATGACACGACGCGAAGGGTGACCCAAAGTGTGGTGCCAGGTATATTGAGTGGCATTGACAGTGGCAGGTGTGAACACTGGGGCATAGTACACATCATGTTGATTCACCCCGCGCAGCAGTGGCGCCCCCGTGATGCGATCCTTCACAATAAAAAAATCAGGAAAAAATTCAACAGAGACATGATTAGTTTTGCAGAGCTTGGCCACAGAAATAAGATTCTTCTGTAATTTAGGAACACATAAAACATTGGACAGGGAGAGAGGACGGGTAGGGGTAGATAAAACAGTGGTACCTTTATGAGTAATATTAAGTGACTTACCATCCCCTAACTTAACCTCTTCAGGACCCCCGTATTCAGCGTAAGTGGGTAAATGAGACACATCGGACGTAACATGATGAGATGCTCCGCTATCAAAAAGCCAGGGCTGATTTTGCATGGGAGAAGGAGCAGACACATAATTGGCATGTGGACCCGGCTGCGGGAGAACAATATGGTTCCGAAGGAACCGCTGAAGCTTGCGGCAGTGCTTGACCTCATGTCCAATATTTTCACAAAATGGCACTGAAGCTGCCTGGAGGTTCCGCGACCACCCCCAGAACCGTACGAACCGCGACCACGACCACGGTGGCCAGAGAATCCACCGTGACGGTCGCTGTTGTTGTCACCATCTCGCTGGGCAGTCTGTTCACGAAAACCGCGCTGTCCAGCGGTATAGTTGGCCGTCGGTAGCAGCTGCGAGGATTGCGAATGAATGGCGACCTGCTTGGCTTCATGCTCCAGCAAAATATCCTGAAGAGCTGTTAACGGTATCGCTGTATCACGGACCCGAACAGCAGCAATAATTTCGGAATAATCAGGGGGGAGGCCGTTGAGGATGCCAATGACAATATCCTCTTCGGGCATAGGGTTTTGAGACAGGGCCAATGCTTCAGCAAGTCCTTGCATCTCCGCAAGATATTCCGTGATAGATTTTGTACCTTTAACTGTTTTAGCAAAGGTAGACTTGAGCGACATGATACGTCCACGCGATAAACCAGCATACGTTTGAGAGAGGCGATCCCACGCCTCCTTGGCCGTACTAGCCGAAGAAAGAAGAGGCTGAATAGTGTCCGAGCAACTGCCCAACAGAGCACTGAGAATACTTTTATCCTGGCGGTACCAGGTTTGATAGAGCGGATTCGGAGTAGATTTATCAATATCAAGATGAAGATGGGGGGTGGTAAGGGTACCATCCACATAATCTTCCAGGCCAAGTCCAATGAGAGCGGCATAAACCTGGGTTTTCCAAACTGGGTAATTGGAGGAAGTGAGTTTAATTGGAAAGTGCGTAGAGGCCGTGATAGTGATCACAGTGGATTCCGCCGTGAGAACCATGGCTGGGTGATAGGAGCTGTCGACGGCGGCTGCGCGGAACCCTAGGCTGCGGCCCTTGGGAAACGAACACGGCTGATAGCCGGAAAAAAAATAAAATTATTGTTTTGGCTTTTTAAAGTGTGGCTCTAGATACCATATTGAGATGAGAAGTTGATGTATATTATTAATGATTAAGGAGTATATATAGTACAAGAGTCATAATCTAAGTAAGCTATACAAACCCTATACAAACAGGCCAGGCCCAGTACATTAATGAAACATAATTAATTAAGTCGTAATAATTTGTACCCCATATAAAACCCATCATTTTTATCATCTTTTTTACCCCCTCTCAAAAATATCTAAACCTCACCCTCTCTCTCCTCTACCCACTCTATTCTTTTCTGCCAACAACAGAGCATCCTTCAAAGCTGCTACAGTGCACAAAGGGTTCCTTCGCTAATTAGGCAGAGTTTGAGTTTCAAATTTCTCTCCCCTCAGCCAACGATCTCATGCAATGTTCCTCCCTTCAATATCTGTCGTTTATTCTTTCATCCTGGTTTTATTCTGCATCCTACAGCTATGAAAGAGGATTGGAAGTGAGCAAAGACAACTATTTCAATGTATTTTTGAATCGGGGCAAAGCGTGCATCCTTGTTCTCGTATCACTAAAGTGCATACCAAGAAGCTTTGAATGATTTGAGCGGATCTACTTTTGTAGATTGTTTTTTTTGACGTGTTTTCGAAAAAAATGTTGTAACTCGTAAGTGGTATTTGTTAGTAACTCGTAAAATTGTCTGTCATTTGATTGTTAGTTGTCTGTATTTATTTTGAGTTGTCTATATTTGTTTCGAGTTATCTGTCATGTTATTGTGAGAAGTCTGTAAGAGTCGTGAAGTTGTCTATCACTTTAAAAATATATGTATGTAAGTCATATTTAGTTGTTTCTCATTTGATTGTGAGTTGTATGTAATTTGTGGTGTGTAGTTTTTGAGATGTAATCAGTTGTCTTCAAAGTTGTCTTTGGAAGTGATTGATTAAAATTTATAAGTCTATAAAAATAATGTTTGTCTAGTTATCTCTATTGTCTGTCTGGATATATGTATTGTTTGTCTTTTTTATGAAACACACCAAAAAATCAAGAAAATAAAATCAAGAAAAGAAGAACTACTCAAGTCATCAAAAATACTATAAAATACATTTGTAAAATAAGAAAATGTGCATACAAACAATTGTTCTATGTACTCAAACAAATAAATTTGTCTGTCCAGATAGACATCTTATGTAAGACTCTACCAACTATGAAATCATGTTCAGCTAGATAGACGCTGCACTTCAAATTTGTCTGTCAAACAGACAATCCCTTTTCATGCGGAGTTGGATAAAAAAATATCAACAAATGAGGAAAAAAGACCATCTCAAGTCTTTCAAGACTTCAATGATCATACCATCATCCTATTCTTCCCCGGATGGCATATTACCTCTATCACCACCGTATGGGTTGCCAGAAAACTTTAAGAAATTTTGACTGAAAACTACAACCCAATTTTAAAGAATTCCAAATGACGTGCAAGACAATTCAAATGGGTTGCCAGACAACTAATTTTACCTGACAGACAACTACAAAACTATTTCAACAATTTAAAATAAACTGACAGACAACTCAAATGTCTTGCCACACAACTACTTTCACATGACAGACAACTACAAACCAATTTTAAACAATTGGATTTAACGTGGCAGACAACTAAAATGCCCTGCCAGACAACTACTTTCACATGACAGACAACTATAAACAAATTTTAAACAATTCAAAATAAATTGACAGACAACTCCAGGTCACTGAAGTCTTTCAAGACTTCAATGATCAGACCATCGTCCTCTTCTTCCCCGGATGATATATTACCTATGTCACCACCGTATGGGTTGCCAGAAAACTTTAAGAAATTTTGATTGAAAACTACAACCCAATTTTAAAGAATTCCAAATGACGTGCAAGACAATTCAAATGGGTTGCTAGACAACTAATTTTACCTGACAGACAACTACAAAACTATTTTCAACAATTTAAAATAAATTGACAGACAACTCAAATGTCTTGCCAGGCAACTACTTTCACATGACAGACAACTACAAACCAATTTTAAACAATTGGATTTAACGTGGCAGACAACTTAAATGTCTTGCCAGACAACTACTTTCACATGACAGACAACTAAACTAAATTGACAGACAACTCCAAAGCAATTACATAATATTCAAAAAACCATGACAAACATCTCAGTATCATCACAGAGTAGTCTAAATATACACAAGTACTTCATAATTTCACCAGGACAACTATTTTCAAATTACAGGCAACTCAAATGGAATGCCAGACAATGCTTTTCACATACTGACAACTACTCCCTCCGTCCCGCTAGAAGGTTCCCGTTGGCGGTTTACGATGCTTGACTGACGATTAAGCAACTTAATCCCTGTTCACACTATGATTATTTTCAGTAAATAAAATTTACATATTCAGAAACTACATTAAAACCACTACAAAGCCTGATAAAAAGATGTAAATTTGATAAAAATTTGATTTATGAAGTAAAAGATTAAAAATGATTTAAGTTGACCATGTGAATAGTGGACGGGAACCTTCTAATGGGACGGAGGTTGTACAAATCAATTTTAAGGAATTCATTTCACATTACAACAAATCAAATGCAATGCCAGACAACTCTTTTCTTTTCAGGTTTGCTGGCGCAGAGAGCACCTGGCCCAGCGCACGCCGGGCTCGAGCCTCGAAGGCACCCGTAAGTTTTGACCCCACAATCACCGCCATGGCAAAGAGCAACAGATCTGGTCTTCGCTGACGGCGAGTTTGGTGATGGCGTCGGAAACTACCACCCTGTCGTTGCGAAGCAGAGTGGGCTCTTCATCCGTCTGAGCAGCAGATCTATCCCATATATTCTGGAGAGACGAGATGCGGCCGGCGAGGCGGCAGAGCGACTTCTAACAGTGTCTGGCGACGCTGCGACTATGGAGGAGAAAACTGCCAGAGCCTTGGCCCGTCGGGGTCTGCTTTTCTCCTGCCGACGCTCCTGCTGGCGACGATCTTCAACAGATGACACACCATGGGAGTGACGGTTGCTCCGTGTGAAATCAACTTTTCTGATTTTTTTTTTGAATGTTCCAGAACGAGTGGGAAGGGGAAAGTGAGATGAGGGTGAAAGGGAGATGAGGGGAAGGGGAGATGAGGGAGGGGGTAAATTTTTGGGAAGAGTTTTATATGGGGTACAAATTGGGGTAAAGGTTGGGGTACGTATAGCACTTTTGTTCTAACTATACCACGACCACTTTTCTTCTTACCGTGTAAGGATGTTTTTACTTGGACTGTAATTTGCTGGTCTGGTCTGATCTGGTCTGATCTGGTCTGATCTGGTCTGGTCTGGTCTGGTCTGAACTGGTCTGATCTGGTTTCTTTGTATTTTTATAACTATCCAAGTCTGGTCTGGTCTGATCTGGTGTGGGACGAATTACAGTCCAAGTAAAAACATCCTAAATGTGCAATGCATAGATCAGAAACTCGATATATTTATGATATTAGCATATTACCATTCCTAAAGATCATATAGTAGTCTAATTAATTAATTAATTAATTAGAATTAATTAATCGAACATGTATCTATTATATTGCGCATATAAAGGGCTATAACTAAATAACTATTCCTTTCAAAAAAACTAATTAATTATAGTCGATCTTTAAGGGAAGGATTAAAATGTACTTCAATTGCATGCGTGATGATAAGATCTAAAAAGAATGTAAGAATTAAGATATACTGTACTACGTATAAGGGCATCCTCATTGGGAGGATTATTACGAGATTAAATTAGTGACATGACAGTTTTTTTAGAGAATTATCAATGAGTGACATAGATTATTTAATAGGATTATTTGCTACAATAATCTGGGATCAAAATATGAATCCGGATTATTTTAAGATTATTTGAAAAGTATATGTAATAGAGATAAATGCAGGACAAAGAAAAAACAGATTATTTGAAGATTATGATTGAGAGACATAAACGAATTTTGAGATTATTTTATAATTAATTACATAACAATATTTAAATGGTAAGAATCATATAAAAAATTGATTATTAAAGATCATGAATGAAAATGCTCTAATACTAAAACTAGTGTCATTTTAAGCTTCATAAATGGGACGCATCACTTCCATATACGGAGTATAATAAATAATCCAAAGATAGAGAACATAGACATACTCAGTTCAAAGTTGGACATAGTCAATAGTTGTCTAGAACCATTAATAGAAAAAAAAGATGAAACTCCATCCCTGAGGGCCCCCAACCCCTATCAGACGGTACGTTGGGAGGTTGTAAATTGGACTATAATCCCAATCTGACAGGTAGAGAGTGAGGCTCTGTCCCCGGTACTTGCAGAGACCCTATGCATTTTTAGCATAGTAATCCCTCATCACACTTGCCGGGATTCGAACCCGGGACCTAACCCTTGTGGCACTCCCTTACTACCAGTTGAGCTACGTCCACCGGTAATAGAGAGAGAACTTGTAGACTCAATCTTACTAACGATCAAAAGGACCGGTAGGATCAAGCTGCTTACACAAACTCAAATAGGTCAGGTAAAGGATCCTATCCTTGGCTCCTGTCCTATGATTTTGGGTGTGTTTGCAAAAATATCTGAGCTGCTCGAGTGTGCAACACCCGAGCAGCTGCCCTAGTAACAGGAAGAGCCAGTTTATGGCTTTCTTGCTACTTGCAATAACCGGTTTGATACTCTTCTCTTGCTCACAAAACCTACAAGTAGGAAGAACCGGGTTCCTCCACACATCTGGTGCCCGATCATGCATGTTTTCTTTATTTTCCATTATAAATTTGCCGATCTCGTAAAACTTTTCTCGCAAATCAAATCCCATCTCATAGGTTCGCTCGCATCGCTTGCACTGCACATCTCCGGTGATGGTAAATATCTTATTTGACATCAAATAACTTAGGTTTTGTATAGTTGCGCGCTTATTTGTTGACCACGGGAATAGAGAAGGAACATTCTCACTTTTGCCTTCGTGCGGTGTCTCTGTTAGGTTTCGGCGCCGTCGTACTTGTCTCGGGGGAATTAGTTGACTGTGAGACGACGGGACCGGTGGCTGTGCGAGGACGAACTGTGGTACATGAGTAGATTCCTGGCAAGCCAATGAAAGTTGAAGAACATCTCCATCATCTCCACCACCATCTTTTTGATGATTTTCTTTTTCATGGTTCTTTCTCTTGTTGTTCATGTCACTTCCACGCTAGAAAGCTGTACTAAAAATTATCATATATAATAAGATGTAATGTATATACAAAAATATCTAGAATAAGTAGATTATTTAATTATTTATCATGATAAAGAATCCTAACCCTAACAAAGTCTTTGAGGGACGGGACTAATTCTTACAAGTTACAAGTGATATACGTTCTTTAATCAATAAAACAATATATGGACTAATAAATCTAGAAAAGTCCACTCGGGTTTATTTTTTTATATAGAAATTGATCTAAATAGGAGCAAAAACGTTTTGAAATTTCAAAATAGGAGTATCATGTTTTTTATTTCCTGAATAGGAGTAATCTGCCAAATTTGGAAAAACAATGTCATGTTTTAAAGCCTAGTAATGCCAAACTTGGCATAAATTTACTCCTATTCAAGGAATAAAAAACATGATAATCCTATTTTGGAATTTCAAAACTTTTTTACTCCTATTTAGGGAATTCTCCACTTTTTTTTACTTAATTAGTATCCGTGCATTCATGTTTTATCCAAATCAGTATCAATACTTCAATTTCTATGTGTTTAGTACATACATTCTTCATGCTTAGTAGTGACTGTATCAATGCCTTAATTAATTTGCATCTAATAACTAATGATAAGCACTGATTATTGGTGGTGTGATTCTTCAAAGTGGCTTCATCACGGATCAATGATTTTTGGCACTAGATACAATTGTAGATTTTGTGGATTCCTTGATGAACTACGGATTTTAGAATGATTTTCCGATTTTAGAATTTAGATGGAATATGAGTCAAGTATAATTTACTCATTTTGATCTACTCCATAAAATCTACAGTTGTATAACAAATAAATATTTGGTATTAAAAGCTCTTAGAAGGTACTCCATATAACATATACTCCATACAAAATTACTAATAATCGCGAGTGAAGCAGGTTAGATTTTCATTTTCAAAACCGTGGATGAATCAATACAACTATATATTCGGTACATACAAAAAAAATATGGGATTGACAAAGATTTTTGGTAGATATTCAACAAAATTCATAGAAGATTTGGTGGGATATATCAAATCCGTCAAAATCATGCCAAAAACTTTTGGTACCAGCTATTTGACATAAAATCATCGGTCAATTCGTGTCAAATATGTATCAATCATGTAATTTTTTAGTGTAAAAATTAAAGGAACTTACATTTATGTGAGCTTCTTGTACGAATGATTAACGGAGAGGCAAATAGAGGCAAACACTTTCATTGCTGAGGTAAAGAATGAAAATTTGTTGTGGTCTTGTGGAAAGGTGTTTGGACTTTAATTTGGATGACTAAACAAGATATATGGTAATTAATTAAGGTCGCGATCGGGTGGTTTTATTTATAATAATATAATAATATACATTCCCCGATAAATTGCGTTTGATATGAATGATAAACTAGCCACGCATTAATTAGCATGGATTAGGCCAAGTAGGACTATAGCACTTGAGGGGTGCCGTAATGTATATGGTCTCTACTCTAGCTAAAACTCGATCTAAAAAAGCTGAGCAAACAAATGAGGGTCTTAATTTCAACACTACAAAAAATTATGAGATTGAAAAAGATTGGGCATAATTTGATCGATGATTTCGTGCAAATAGATAGTGACATAATGTTTTTGACACGAATTTAACGTCTCTATGTCAAATCTTCTATGAATTTCGGCGAATATCTGTTGATGGGATATTAAGGTCCGGCCTAACATACCGGCTCAAAATATCCCTAGGGCCCAGACGACAGGAAAAGTCCAGAGGAAGTCATAGGCCCCGAACGGCAGTTCAGTACATCTCTAAGGCCCAAAACACAAAGGGTAGTCCAGAAGAAGTAATCGGCCCCGAACAGGAACTAACCGGGTTCAAAAGAAGTCAATGGGCCCAAACAGAGGTTGAGTGACCAAAGGGAAGGCCCGTTCGGCACCTCCCGAACGGGGTGTAATTGGCACTTGGGTAATTAGTATATTCCCTGATTGATAGCTTAGCAGGGCTTAACCCCGAACGAGAGTTCGCTCAAGTAACCGACTGCAGTTAATGCTGGATCATGGAGGCCTCAAGTGACATGGGAGGCAACCAATCATATTAGAGCACCCATACCCCCACATACTTCCATCTAGTATAAATAGAAGCATTTAATTCATTATAAGGGTTAGCATTTGTTGACTCACAAGCTTATATTGCATTTTAGCTCTTGTATCAGCCTTTGGACCGTAACTACCGTTCGGCCATTTCTGTGTAATCGCTATTACTGTGTTAATACAAGTAAGACTATTTACGTGAATCTATCAGTTTTTATATTTCTTTTATACATGTCACTGTAGCAATCCAACCCTAGATCCAAGGTTAGTGTTGGGCCTTTGGGTCATTCGGGACTTAACCTCAACATTGGCGTCGTCTGTGGGAAACTTGGACAAAAAATTTCAAAGCAACCACTTAACTAAGCAAAAACCTACCTAGAAAATGGTCAAAATCACCTCTCATCACACGTGTGGAAGTTCGGAGAGACGCGAGGACAACAGGACACTAGGGAGCTGGACTGCCCAGGGATGATCCAGTGAGGCATCCTACCAACAGTTTGATGGGGACTTCTTTATCCTCGAAGCACTCAGGAGAAACCCCCATGCCATGCGACATGGCGGATGAGCAGGATGGGGGGCAATCCAGCTACACAGCGGAAACCACGTACATGCCCCCGTCTCCACTCCGATGGATGCAATCATTTGATGAGGAAACCACTAATACAGAAACAACCAAGGCTTCGGTCCATTCACGGGCCCATCGGGGAGATCACCGAAGGGCTCACGAAAATAGGGACAGACAACACACTCATAGTGACCACACCCCGATCGAGTCCCAAGCCAGAGGAGCTACGCTAGTTGGCCCCCGATTCCGGTATGAAGAATGTGATGGCACCAGGGTCTTACGAAGATGTCAGAATCGGAATGTACCCCCACCAGAGAGAACCCCAGAATTGGTGGGTCTGAGAACTACAACACCACCTCCCCGAATGGCTCATGAGGAGGAAATGACCGAGATGAGGAGGCCGATGACTGAATTAAGAGAGTAGATGAACAGAACACCCCAACAACCCACCCCGGAATAGGTGAGGATTACTTCTCTCTTCACTAGAGAAATAATGAATGCTGAAATCCAGAGGGATGCCAGACCGCCGATTGGTCAGACATATGATGGGGTGGGAGATCCCCATGTACATTTGAGAAGTTATCAAGGATGGCTCATGTTGTGGGGAGCGGCAAATGCGGCCATTTGCATGCTATTTTTCAGCACGCTCAGGGGGGCGCCCAGGAGTGGTTCGGAACCCTGCAGCCTGGATCGATCGGCAGTTTCACCGAATTGTCATCTTTGTTCTTGGAACAGTTTGCTTCCAGTTCCACCCCCAAACGACACTTCAGTTACCTGACCAGTCTCAAGCAGGGGCCAAGAGAGTCCATCAATCAATTTTTGAAAAGATGGAGAGACGAAACTCTGTAGGTCGGAAGCATGACGGAGGATACATCAATTACCCTCTTCACTGATGCCCTACAGACCGGGGAACTTTACAGGGACCTGAAGAAGAACCCAAGGACGGCATATACCGAAGTGCTAGATAGGGCCCAGAAGCATGTCACCCTTGAGGAAGAGATTATGATTAGGGATAAGGTGGCTACACCTTCTGCACCAGCAAAATTGGCCGATCGGCTGGGTCCTATCCCAACGGTCGCACCCCGTACGAAAATGAAACGCTTCACCCCGCTCGTCCTTTCCATTGCAACCATCTTTCATAATGAGAAGAACGGCATCCCTCCCCCAACAGATACAAGGGACCATATGGGGAACGAGGACGCTTATTGTCAATACCACAAGAGGAAGGGGCATACTACCCACACTTGTCAGGCGCTTCAGATAGCCATCGAGGAACTAATCAAGCAAGGTCACTTGGGAAAGTATGTGAACAGGACCCGAATGCCACATGTCTCCTCCAAACGCCGTTCAAAAAATCCAAAAGCTGGAGGAGGGACGATCAGCGAGATGCTCTACCGTGGAATGATGTATATATACCACCCAGAGAGGAAGCTGAAGGATCGAAGAATCCAGGGAAGAAGCCCAAGATGGAGGTGAAGGTTATCTTCGGAGGTGGAGAGACCGGGGACACGGCTGCCGAAAGGAAGAGGTTCGAACGGAGCCTACTTGTGGATTCCATCTCCAACCCGCCTCAGAAGAAGGGAAGGATCGAACCAATCACGTTTGGTCCTGCAGATCAGTCAACATCACCAAGTCTGCACAGAGATGAGTTGGTGGTGAGTATGTATATTTGTAACACCGCCCCCGAGTATTTGTACTATACCAAATTATGTATTGAACCCTGAGAAGTGAATAAAAGCATTTTTACGAAATTGTAAATTTTTATCATTTCTTTTACGTGAATAGTAAAATTCACGTAGGGCCCACACCGGAAGTGGGGACGCCCGATATTATTGGGACCACATATTATATTAATCTTAGACTAGATAATATGTATATGGTGGTGGATATCCTAATTAGACCATAGCAATGGCATAGGGTTGACCGGTTGGTCAAACGGGGCCAAATTATCGGTATCGGCAATTTATCAGATAACAGCCCAAAAAGGAATTTCGGAGACTTCTAAATTAAAGTTGGGGAATGAAGATTCATTCTAAGGTACAATAAGGTTTGGGAACAAGTGTAATATTTTATTTGACCCGATAAAATAAAAATAGAATTAAAACAGTCCGGAAAATACAACTTTCGGGACCGATTGTACACTCGGGTACACAAAGGGTTGACCTCCCACATAAGTGGGGGCCAACCCACGTTTTTAGTCCTTCAAATGGCCAGAGGAGCCGCACAAGATCAGGGGGAAGCAAGAATGAAATTGATTGGGAGACTAATCAACATGAGGGTGGGTCCTTGGCCAAGATATTATTATGAGAAATGCCAAAAAGGCATTCTCAATCACCCCAACTCCTATAGCTCGGCCAACCCACTCAAAGAAGAGAGATAAGGTCTGCAAAACTCCATTGTTACCATCCATACACTCACCAAGAACAAGGGAGGAAGAAGGAAGGAAAAAGGGAAGAAAAAAGGGGAAGTTAGGAAGGAAAACTTGAGATTTACAAGGTAATGACTCCACTAATCCCATTTCTTGTTCTTCAATCATCTTATATGATTATTCAATCATATTTCACACCCTAGTATTGTTCTACATGTTTGGAAGTGTAGACTGAGGGGTTGAAAGATAGTTCTAAGCCCAAGAATGGACTTAGAAGCCAAAGTGACCGGTTCGCCGGAAAATAACCTTTTTGAGGTTATTTGTATTACTATGGGTTTTATGATGATAAAACCTTGTTAGTAACTTGTCTAAGGTATTCAAGAAACTTTCACTGAGTTGAAAGGGTCGCCGTAGTTGTCGCCGGAGTTCGTTGAAGTTCGCCGGAGTTTCACCGGAGCTAAATCGGGAAGGCTAGAACTTCATAAGCTTCATTAAGGTGAGAAGACGGCTTTATGCTTTATAACTTTTGCGTGAGGCATGAGATTAACTAAAGTAATCAAGGATTTGTTTTGTGGAATGATTAAAGATAACCAAGTGTTTGCTTATGCCATGATTATACATAAAACATAGTTGAAAAGCATGTTATGTAGGTTTGGTGATTAAAAATGTGATAACTTATTACGTGTGATGTTCCAGGGATCCAAAATGGTATTTTTGGATCAAGGATGTCAAGAAGTATATGTGTATAAAATTTCACGTTAATCGGACTCCATTTAGGTGGTCAAACGGGCGTTGACCGCCAAGTCAACTGCCATACCCGACCGGGTATTTGTTGAAAAATTGCCCCAGGGGGCTACTGCGTCCTATACCCGATCAAGTATGGGTAGATACTCGATCGAGTATTGGGTTGTGCTCAAAACGGGCAGTTTTGAGCGGGTTAATGTGGGTCGTTCAGGTGGGACCCGCCCACGTTGGTTCCTAAGGATGGTTATATGACTATAGGGCTAGGTATTGTCCATAGTTAAAGGAACGAAAGGTTAGCCATATCCAGGTTAGGATTTGGTAAGGATTAAGTTTGGGGTTTAGTATCCCCGAGACATTAAATGATCCTGAAACTCGGTTGGGGTTGAGCATCCCCGGGACTATAAATGACCCTGAAACTCGGTTGGGGTTGAGCATCCCCGGGACTATAAATGACCTTGAAACTCGGTTGGGGTTGAGCATCCCCGTGACTATAAATGATCCTGAAACTCGATTGGGGTTGAGCATCCCCGGGACTATAAATGATCCTGAAACTCGGTTGGGGTTGAGCATCCTCGGGACTATAAACGATCCTGAAACTCGGTTGGGGTTGAGTATCCCCGAGACTGCAAATGATCCTGAAACTCGGTTGCGGTTGAGTATCCCCGGGACGGTAAATGATCCTGAAACTCGGTTGGGGTTGAGTATCCCCGGGATGCTAAATGCTCCCAAAACTCGGTAGGAAATTATGAATGTAGAATGTAGCTCGTGAGCTAGGCATTCGGGAAAGGAGTGAGAAAGGTCAGGTAAGAACTTTATCTCTAAAGGACTCTTTGAATGAAATGACCCACGGGTCGAGTATTTTACAAATATATATACAATATGTATCATCGGATGGATGAGTCACACATATATATATGTATCACCCTATTTTTGGGTCTTGTGTCTGAAACATTAGTTATTTTTCATATAGTCTGCTTGTCACTAGTACTTCTATGGAGTACTGACCCCTCCGGGGGCCCTCACATTTTTCAGGTTGAGGGTAGAGTCCTACTACCTGCACCTTTGCCTAGGGTGATTGATCAAGAAGGAAGACGTGGTTCGTGCTTCCATTCTTATTTCAAATTTATAAACTGCTCATGGATTTTCGAATAATGTTTTCTTTAAAACATTCGGGGGCCTGCGTGCCCGTGTTTGCCACGTGTGGCTAAGTATTAAACATATTATTTGTAACACCCCGGCCTCGCAGGACCCGAGGTAGCTACTCTAGACCAATAGTACTGTCCTCACAAACCACCACGAGCCTTTACCGCGCACTTTGTTCTCACTCATGCGCGCCCTGAGAAACTTCCCAGGGGGTCACCCATCCCAAGACTACTCTCGTGCAAGCATGCTTAACTTTGGAGTTCTTGGGTGATGAGCTCCCTTAAAAGGAGATGCACCTCTGTTGGTATGAGTAGTACTATTAATCCATTTAAATTAAATCTCAAGTGTTACAATCATCCCCACTTAGGAACGCAACGTCCTCGTTGCGTCCATAAACCAATCTCAATCAAATCCCAGAATCTTTTGCCCCGCTAAGTGCCTGCCCGATATCCAACGAATCAGCACATTGTCGCAGGGTTGCTCTGATACCATTTGTAACACCCCGGCCTCGCAGGACCCGAGGTAGCTACTCTAGACCAATAGTACTGTCCTCACAAACCACCACGAGCCTTTACCGCGCACTTTGTCCTCACTCATGCGCGTCCTGAGAAACATCCCAGGGGGTCACCCATCCCAAGACTACTCTCGTGCAAGCACGCTTAACTTTGGAGTTCTTGGGTGATGAGCTCCCTTAAAAGGAGATGCACCTCTGTTAGTATGAGTAGTACTATTAATCCATTTAAATTAAATCTCAAGTGTTATATTATTATTTTCGATTTTGTTGATTATGATATTGATGTTGATTGTATGTGTTTACTAATCGGTTTGGCAATAGAATCAATCAGATGCCTTGTACAATTCAATAGGGATGAACTGTTGTTGTTCTTATCGGGTTGTACGGCGCTTGTCTACGTGGCCCGGATGCGGTCCGGGGCGTGACAATTAAGTGGTATTTGAGCCATCGATTTCTAAACTATATAATTAACCTCTCAATATCTTACCATCGAAAAGTTTTGAACAAAACCATGAGCAGAAAGTTTTTGTACCTAAGGAACCGTTGGAAACCAAGTTATTGACCTTTTATTGTTAAGACGGTACCCTTAAGAGTTTGTTGGCCATAATGTTGGACCAAGGGGTGTCTTTTATACCATTCCGTCACTTGACATTTAACCGAGTCTAATGGCTCATTCCTTACTTCTTTCAGAAATGGAGGTGGACGCAGAATAACTAGGAGGAACCCGACAGGGAATGTGCCGGGGGCCACCGGGCATGCCACTCGGGCGGAATCACGGACCTCTAGGGGTAGAGGCCGGGGCCAAAGCCGAGGAGGAGGCCGAGGCAGGGGTCGTGAGCGTTCTTCCACGCCGACGACAAGTAGCACGCGCATCGGTTCTGTGCACCCGTCATGGGCCACCGAACCGGACGACTTCACCTATGCTCCAAGCACGGAGCAATAGGAGACCCCGTACAACGGGAGGACTATGATGAGGAAGATGAGGATGATGATCCTCATTACGGCCGTATGAGCGAGGTACTAAAATGGTACCTGGAGAACAAAGCCAAGAGAGAACAGCGGCGCCAAGCCAGATAGGCTAGGCAAGCAATGGGACAGGGGAGCCGGGGGGCTTCTAGTGCTCCATCTGGGGCATTCGGTTGAGACACGATGGTACGTATCTCCAACTATCTCAAGGAGGCGAGGGCCTTGGGGTGCAAGTCATTTGATGGTAAGGGCGACATATCTGAGGCCGCTGACTGGATTAAGAAGCTGAATGATGCTTCTAGGGACATGCAAATTGGACTCGACGTGAAGTTGAGGGTTGCCACCAGGCTACTAGAAGGGGTAGCTGCTGTATGGTGGGAAGGCGTGGAAGGAAAGTTCCACGGTGAGTCCATTTGGGAGAAATTCGAAGTCTAGTTCTATAATCAATACTACTCAACTTTTGAAGTCAATCTCAAGAGGAGAGAGTACACAAATCTGAAACAGGAGGATGGTTGCTCGGTGAGGCAATTGGAACAAAGGTTCCCTGACTTGGCACGGTTCATCCCAGAATACTCTTTGGATGAAAATCGTATGGCCAATCACTTTTGGGATGCTCTACAGTTGGACATCCGTGACCGGGCTACTTATCACCATAACATGACATTTAGCCAGATCGTTGATCAAGGGCTCCTTGGGGAAGCCCAATGGAACGAGAGGAAGTTGAGGGACGTCGAGGAGGCGAAGAAGAGGAGATGGGGAAACTCTGGACCCCAAGACCGCTCTCGGAAGCATCATGCCGGGGGTGGCAATACATTCAGGGCGCCGGCACCACCAACGAAAAGGTATAAGGGCTCAGGAGGCCAAGGGCCCAAACCAGTGGGTGTAGGACCACCAAGGTGCGCAAACTGCGGTAAGAACCATGGGGGGAGGTGCAATGAACCACCCTGGTGCTTCAAATGCGGTAGCACGAGCCACCTCAAACCCTCTTGTCCAATGCTGAACGGAGGAGGACCATCAGGAGCTATGGGAGGACCTACGACTAGTAGGGGACGTGCGGGGCCGTCTCAGGGTGGCACAGGAAGGGGCGGACCCACGGCTAGCAACGCCGCATCCGTTAACCAAGGGAGGACCCAGACACGGGTATATGCTATGACCGAGGCTGATGCTCGGGCCAACCCGGACTCCATTGCAGGTAATCTCGTGATTACACACGCATTTCGTTCATGTATTTGGATTAAAAATCTTCAAAAAATATGAAGGACCCGATCGGGTATCCCTATAGACCCGACTGAGTATAGGTCATGCTTCGATTTTGAAGTGTGTACTCGTTCGGGCAAGCGTGGCAGAATCCTTCATTTTTGACACTTCGAGTAATACCCGATCGGGTATGGCTATATACTCGATCGGGTATGTGTAAAAATTGAGCTTCGAGGTGTGTACTCGATCGAGCGTTGATGACAGGAAGCTATTAATTGGAAATTTTGAGTGATACCCGAACGGGTATAGGCATATACCCGACCGGGTATCAACATTTTTCTCGTGTTTGAAGCATGTGCCCGATCGAACATTCAGAGCAGAACGTTATGATGTTTTTAGCCATGCCCGACCGGGTATGGGAATATACCCGACCGGGTATAGATGAATTGTTCGGGTTCAAGGCCGGTACTCGACCGAGCAAGGAAAATAGAAAGTTTTTCTGTAAGGACTCGAGTGATACCCGACCGGGTAGAGGACCCTACCCGACCGGGTATAGGGTATCCCTAGGCTGAAAATCTTTCATTCGGTCCTTTTCAGTCGGGATGTTGAGTAGTGTGTGTTGCATGACTTATGTATGTAGGGACACTAAAGATCAACGATAGGGATGCGAGAATTCTCATCGATACCGGAGCACAACGTTCATTTGTGAGCGAAGCGTTTGCCAAGGGTTTGGGCATGCCTTTGGTAGCAATGATGCAACCTTTGTTGGTCTCCACGCCATTGGGAGATGATGTAGAGCGGAAACACTACTATCCCTCGTGTAATGTAGGGATAGGGGAGCACTGTCTAACGGGGGACTTTGTGCTGTTAGATATGCTCGAGTTCGATGCTATAATGGGCATGGATTGGCTCGAAAAACACCATACGAAAGTAGATTGCTACACCAAGGTGTTAGAACTAAGAGATGGAGAAGGAAATACTCTATGCTTCGAGGGAGATAGAGGGAAATTCAATCCTTGTATCATATCGGCCATAAGAGCAAGGCGTATGATGAGGAAAGGGTGTCAAGCATACTTGGCCTATGTCATAGGCAAGGAAGGCAAGGGAAAGAGTCTCACTGAGGTGAGAGTGGTGAGTGAGTACCCAGAAGTTTTCCCTGAAGAACTCCCGGGACTCCCACCAGATCGAGAAATTGAGTTCACCATTGAAGTAGAACCCGATACAAAACCCATCTCGATTCCTCCATATCGGATGGCACCGGCTGAACTTCAAGAGTTGAATGTTCAATTAGAAGAATTACTAGACAGCGGATTCATTAGAACGAGTCATTCACCGTGGGGAGCACCGGTACTCTTTGTAAAGAAGAAAGATGGTACACTCAGAATGTGTATCGATTACCGTCAGTTGAACAAGGTCACAGTAAAGAACAAATACCCTTTACCAAGGATCGATGACTTGTTTGATCAACTACGGTGGGCAACCGTGTTCTCTAAGATCGACTTGAGGTCAGACTACCATCAACTGAAGATCAAGGAGAGTGACATACCCAAAAGTGCATTTCGTACAAGGTATGGTCACTATGAGTTCCTAGTAATGTCGTTTGGGCTTACGAACACACCCGCGGCATTCATGGACCTCATGAACCGAGTATTCCATCGATACTTGGACCAATTCGTCATAGTGTTCATTGATGACATTTTGATATACTCCATGAATGAAGAGGAGCACGAAAAACATCTAAGGCTTGTGCTTGAAACACTGCGGGAGAAGCAACTCTTTGCCAAATTCTCTAAATGTGAATTTTGGCTTGGGGAGATCGGTTTCCTCGGGCATGTGGTATCGGGCTCGGGCATTTCAGTTGATAACTCAAATATTGAAGCGGTCACTAATTGGGAGAGGCCCAAGAATGTGAAGGAGATAAGGAGGTTCCTCGGTTTAGCGGGGTATTACCGCAAATTTGTGGAGTTCTCGGTGATAGCATCTCCACTCACGAAGCTCACTAAAAAGGGGGTTAAGTTTGTGTGGGATGACAAGTGTGAGAAGGGGTTTCTTGAGTTAAAGAAACATTTGACCGAAGCACCAGTGCTTGCCTTACCCGTGCAAGGGATTGGGGTATGACATCTACAGTGATGCCAACATTCAGGGACTGGGATGTGTACTGATGCAATCGGGGAAGGTAATTGCTTATGCTTCTCGGCAGTTGAGAAAGCATGAAGTAAACTACCCCACACATGATCTGGAGCTAGGTGCTGTGGTGTTTGCATTTAAAATTTGGAGGCACTACCTCTACGGAGAGTCGTGTCACATCTATACTGACCACAAGAGCTTGAAGTATGTGTTCACTCAGAAAGAGTTGAACATGAGACAGAGAAGATGGATGGAGTTGATCAAGGATTATAACTTGATCATTTACTATCATCCAGGCAAGGCTAATGTAGTAGCTGATGCGCTGCAGCAGGAAGAGCTCATCATCGGGGGTTTTACTCACATGCTTACGGGCATTGAGGGCACGCGTGGAGGTATCCACAGATGGGGCGCTATTGGCCAGATTTGAGGGGAGACCCACCTTATTAGATGAAATCAGAACATGTCAAGGCAATGACGAGGAATTTCAGAAAATCCGGGAACGGATGCTTGTGGGGCCCGTCGAGGGTTTCCGTGAGAGAGAAGATGAACTTCTACTATTTAAGGAACGAGTGTGTGTGCCATCGGATGAGGAGCTCCGAAAATCTATCCTTGCGGAGGCTCACTCATCTGCGTATGCCATGCACCCGGGCGGTACAAAGATGTACCGGGACTTGAAAGAAAGTTACTGGTGGTCGGGGATGAAGAGAGAGAGATTGCAGAATACGTGAGCCGTTGCCTTACCTGTCAACAGGTTAAGGCAGAGCACCAACACCCAGCAGGGTTACTACAACCACTTACCATTCCAGAATGGAAGTGGGAGCATGTTACCATGGACTTCATGGTGGGTCTGCCACGGACGGTAAGGAACTACGATGCAGTATGGGTGGTGGTTGATAGGCTGACCAAGAGTGCTCATTTTCTACCTATCAACACTATCTATACGCTCGAGCGATTGGCCAAATTATACACAGATGAGATTGTGAGGCTGCATGGGGTTCTGGTTACTATAGTATCGGATAGAGACCCGCAGTTCACATCACGGTTTTGGCCTAAGTTCCAGGAATCCATGGGTACGAAATTGAAGTTTAGCACCGCATTTCATCCTCAAACGGATGGGCAATCTGACGGATGATTCAGATTTTGGAGGACATGTTGAGGGCAGGTGCCTTAGAATTCCAAGGAAGCTGGGACAATCAGTTGGCCTTAGTGGAATTCGCCTATAACAACAGTTATCAGGCGAGTATAGGCATGCCTCCATATGAAGCATTGTATGGGAGGAAATGCCGGACACCATTGTGTTGGGACGAGGTCGGCGAGGCCAAGTTCGAGGGCACCGAGCTAGTCGAGATCATTAAAGAGAAGATAAAAGTCATACAGGATAGGCTCAAGGCTGTCCAAGACCGGTAGAAGAGCTATGCTGATAAACGTCGGAGGATGTTGGAGTTTGAGGTCGGTGATGAGGTATTTCTAAGGGTATCACCTTGGAAAGGGATCATCAGGTTCCTCAGTCGGGGTAAGCTTAACCCACGTTACATAGGTCCGTTCAAAATCCTTGAAAGGATCGGGGTCGTAGCCTACCGACTTCAGTTGACTCCAAAATTAGAGAAGATTCATAATGTGTTTCATGTTTCTATGATCAAGAAATATGTGTGGGACCCGTCACATATTCTTGAGAAACCACCGGTGGAGATCCGAGAAGACCTACACTATACAGTGCAGTCGGTAAAGATCATAGATCGACAGGTGAAGAAGCTAAGGAGCAAAGAGTTGCCGATGGCAAAAGTACTTTGGAAGAGTGATCGTGTCGAGGACCAAACTTGGGAAGTGGAGACCCTAATGAGGGAACAATATCCGTTTCTGTTTGACTAGACGCGTGGATTTCAGGGACGAAATCCCAAATAAGGGGGGTAGAACTTATAACACCGCCCCCGAGTATTTGTACTGTACCAAATTATGTATTGAACCCTGAGAAGTGAATAAAAGCATTTTTACGTAATTGTAAATTTTTATCATTTCTTTTAAGTGAATAGTAAAATTCACGTGGGGCCCACACCGGAAGTGGGGCCGCCCGATATTATCGGGACCACATATTATATTAATCTTGGACTATATAATACGTATATGGTGGTGGATATCCTAATTGTTCCATAGCAATGGCATAGGGTTGACCGGTTGGTCAAACGAGGCCAAATTATCAGTATCGGCAATTTATCACATAACAGCCCAAAAAGGGATTTCGGAGACTTCTAAATTAAATTTGGGGAACGCAGATTCATTCTAAGGTACAATAAGGATTGGGAACAAGTGTTATATTTTATTTGATCCGATAAAATAAAAATAGAATTAAAACAGTCCGGAAAATACAACTTTCGAGACCAATTGTACACTCGGGTACACAAAGGGTTGACCTCCCACATAAGTGGAGGCCAACCCACGTTTTTAGTCCTGCAAATGGCCAGAGGATCCGCACAAGATCAGGGGGAAGCAAGAAGGAAATTGATTGGGAGACCAATCAACATGAGGGTGGGTCCTTGGCCAAGATATTATTATGAGAAATGCCAAAAAGTCATTCTCAATCATCACAACTACTATATCTCGGCCAACCCACTTAAAGAAGAGAGATAAGGTCTGAAAAACTCCATTGTTACCATCCATACACGCACCAAGAACAAGGGAGGAAGAAGAAAGGAAAAAGGGAAGAAAAAGGGGAAGTTAGGAAGGAAAACTTGAGATTTACAAGGTAATGACTCCACTAATCCCATTTCTTGTTCTTCAATCATCTTATATGATTATTCAATCATATTTCACACCCTATTATTTTTATACATGTTTGGAAGTGTAGAATGAGGGTTTGGAAGGTAGTTCTAAGCCCAAGAACGGACTTAGAAGCCAAAGTGACCGGTTCGCCGGAAAATAACCTGTTTGAGGTTATTTGTATTACTATGGGTTTTATGATGATAAAACCTTGTTAGTAACTTGTCTAAGGTATTCAAGAAACTTTCACGGAGTTGAAGGGGTCGCCGGAGTTGTCGCCGGAGTTCGTTGAAGTTCGCCGGAGTTTCGCCAGAGCTAAATCGGGAAGGCTAGAACTTCATATGCTTCATTAAGGTGAGAAGACGGCTTTATGCTTTATAACTTTTGCGTGAGGCATGATATTACCTAAAGTAATCAAGGATATGTTTTGTGGAATGATTAAAGATAACCAAGTATTTGCTTATGCCATGATTATACATAAAACATAGTTAAAAAAGCATGTTATGTAGGTTTGGTGATTAAAAATGTGATAACTTATTACGTGTGATGTTCCAGGGATCCAAAATGGTATTTTTGGATCAAGGATGTCAAGAAGTATATGTGTATAAAAATTCACGTTAATCGGACTCCGTTTGGGTGGCAAACGGGCGTTGACCGCCAAATCAACTGCCATACCCGACCGGGTATTGACACATACCTGACCGGGTATTTGTTGAAAAATTGCCCCAGGGGGCTACTGCGTCCTATACCTGATCGAGTATGGGTAGATACTCGATCGAGTATACATTGAAAATTAGCTTTTTGGGCTACTGTCTCCTGTACTCGACCGAGTATGGGTAGATACTCGATCGAGTATTGGGTTATGCTCAAAACGGGCAGTTTTGAGCGGGTTAATGTGGGCCGTTCAGGTGGGACCCGCCCACGTTGATTCCTAAGGATGGTTATATGACTATAGGGCTAGGTATTGTCCATAGTTAAAGGAACGAAAGGTTAGCCATATCCAAGTTAGGGTTTAGTAAGGATTAAGTTTGGGGTTGAGTATCCCCGGGACATTAAATGATCCTGAAACTCGGTTGGGGTTGAGCATCCCCGGGACTATAAATGACCCTGAAAATCGGTTGGGGTTGAGCATCCCCGGGACTATAAATGACCCTGAAACTCGGTTGGGGTTGAGCATCCCCGGGACCTATAAATGATCCTGAAACTCGGTTGGGGTTGAGCATCCCCGAGACTATAAATGATCCTGAAACTCGGTTGGGGTTGAGCATCCTCAGGACTATAAACGGTCTTGAAACTCGGTTTGGGTTGAGTATCCCCGGGACTGCAAATGATCCTGAAACTCGGTTGGGGTTGAGTATCCCCGGGACGGTAAATGATCCTCAAACTCGGTTGGGGTTGAGTATCCCCGGGATGCTAAATGCTCCCAAAACTCGGTAGGATATTATGAATGTAGAATGTAGCTTGTGAGCTAGGCATTCGGGATAAGAGTGAGAAAGGTCAGGTAAGAACTTTATCTCTAAAGGACTCTTTGAATGAAATGACCTACAGGTCGAGTATTTTACAAATATATATACAGTATGTATCATCGGATGGATGAGTCATATATATATATCACCCTATTTTTGGGTCTCGTGTTTGAAACATTAGTTATTCTTCATATAGCCTGCTTGTCACTAGTACTTCTATGGAGTACTGACCCCTCTGGGGGGCCCTCACATTTTTCAGGTTGAGGCTAGAGTCCTACTACCTGCACCTTTGCCTAGGGTGATTGATCAAGAAGGAAGACGTGGTTCGTGCTTCCATTCTTATTTCAAATTTATAAACTGCTCATGGATTTTCGAATAATGTTTTCTTTAAAACAGTCGGGGGCCTGCGTGCCCGTGTTTGCCACGTGTGGCTAAGTATTAAACATATTATTATTTTCACATTTGTTGATTATGATATTGATGTTGATTGTATGTGTTTACTAATCGGTTTGGCAATAGAATCAATCGGTCGCCTTGTACAATTCAATAGGGATGAACTGTTGTTGTTCTTATCGGGTTGTACGGCGGTTGTCTACGTGGCCCGGATGCGGTCCGGGGCGTGACAATATTGATAATGCCCTTATCCACCGATTGCTGGTGGATACAGGGAGCAGTGTGAACGTCCCGTACTTGCGGACGTTTGAGAGAATGAAGCTGAAGAGAGACCAGTTGACACCCCTGAAAACTCCACTGGCGAGTTTTACAAGGAATTGTATCGAAACAGAAGGGACTATCTCGCTTCTTGTCGAGATTGGAGATGAGGGACACCGGGCAGCTGTCCAGATGACATTTGTGGTGGTGAGCATTGAATGCGCCCACAATGCCATATTAGGTCGACCCGGGTTAGAAGATTTGGAGGCAATTGCTTCAGTCCGGCACTCCTGCATCAAATTCCCAACTCACACTAGAGTTGGAGTAGCCCGAACAAACCCAGCTACAACCCAAAGCTGTTACAGGGAGCGATGAAGAGGATAAATGACTGGGCATGCAGGTGAATAGCATCGTAGAGGAGTCCCGCCAGACGGAATTTATCGCATGCCCTAAGCCAGCCACCTTGCTAGAATATGTTGAGCTTGACTCACCCTCCGATCGACAAGGTGCAATTGTAGTGGATTTGAGGCCTAAGATTCGGGAAGGGGTGATTGCAGTACTGAAGGAGTTCCAGGTCCTGTTCGCCAGAGGGCCAGAAGATATGTCGGGCATTGACCCGGAGATTATTTGTCATGAGTTAGCCGTTCGGCCGGATGTTAAACCGGTCCAACAAAAGAAACGATATCGGGCGGCCGAACAACGAGATTTCACCAAGCGGGAGGTGGCCACGCTGCTGAAAATCAAGCACATCAGGCCACTGATCCATGTGGAGTGGTTGTCTAATGTAGTCGTCGCCCCGAAGGGGCCAACTTGGAGGATGTGCGTTGATTACTCTGATCTGAACAATGCCTACTCCATGGATCCTTATCCGGTGCCCCAGATTGATTTACTGGTGGATGAAACTGTTGGGTGTGAATTGCTGAGCTTCATGGATGCCTTTCGAGGGTATCACCAGATCTTTATGCAACCGGTTTATGCAGAGAAAACCGCATTCATCACCTCGGATGGAGTATTTTGCTACATTGTCATGTCGTTCGGGTTGAAGAATGTTATGGCCACATTCCAGAGAATGATCGGGATGCTGTTTAAAGAAGTGTTGGGGGTCACCATGGAAGCTTATGTGGATGACATCCTGATCAAAAGCAGAAGGAAGGAGGATCACGTTCTGGACATGGAGGAAGTCTTCAGAATCATGAGGAAGGCCAACATGAGGCTAAATCCCAAGAAGTGTGCTTTCGCAGTTAAGGGGGGCAAATTCTTGGGATACATAATGAGCAAATGGGAGATTGAACCTAATCCTGAAAAAATCAAGGCAATAATGGACATGGAAGCACCCAGGAACCTAAATGGGGGTTAGAGGTTAACCGGTCGACTAGCTGCATTGAGCAGGTTCCTCTCCAAACTGGCTGATCGAGCAATCCCATTTTTCCAGATCTTGAAAAAATCCAACCCGTTCGAGTGGACAACAGAGTGTCAAACGGCCTTTGAAGATTTCAAAACCTACCTGTCTTCCCCCTGGTCCTAACCAAGGCTGATCCAGGGGAGATGTATCTTGCAGTGGCCGATCTTGCTATCAGCTCGGTACCGTTGAAGGACATCGATGGGGTTCAACGGCGGATCTATTTTGTCAGCAAGGCCCTGAACGGCCCCAAAACACGGTACACCGTACTTTCAGGCCCATCCGGTAACTATTTTTACAACTCAACCGTTCGCCACCATCCTAAAGAACCCGATGGCCAGTGGACACATTACCAAGTGGTCACTCCTGATCGGGCAGTATGAGTTAGACTTCAAGCCGCGAGCTACCATTCAAGGTCAGGCCTTGGCAGATTTCATACAGAATGTACCGCCCGGCCATCGGAGAGTGAATTGAACAAAGACATCCTGGATAATTGGTGGGAGATGTACGTGGATGGTGCCTCAAGTGCGAAGGGTTGTGGTGGCGGAGCTGTGATCACATCACCTCAGGGGTTCAAGGCATACTACTCCATTCATTTTGATTTTAAAGTAACTAACGATGAGACCGAGTATGAGGCCCTTATTGCAGGTTTAAAATATGCCAAAGTCCTAGGTGTCGATCGGCTGAAAGTTCGTTCGGATAGCCAGCAGGTAGTTGGCCAGGTGAATGGAACGGCCGAAGCAAAAGAGGAAAGAGTGAAAGCCTACAAGGAACTGGTCGAGGAACAAATCGGAAAATTTGAACAAGTGGTCCTCGATCAGGTTTCCCGAATAGAAAATGTTGAGGCAGATGTTCTATCAAAGCTTGAGAATGCCGACTGGACGATCGGGCTCAGCTCATCCCTGCACACATCGAGCGGTATGCCCACTGGGAGACGTTGGCTACACCATCTACGATGGTCCTTCGGGTGGAGGCTATATCATACGCCATTCCTAGTTGGGTCATAGACATGGCCAACTACCTGAAAGATGGATCTCTCTCAACAGACAAGAACTCGACATACAATGCCAAATGCATCCAGAGGAAAGTCCCCATGTTCGAGCTTGTAGATGGACAATTGTACAAAAAGACGTTCGGGGGACCGTGCCTAAAGTGTCTCCCGCCCAGTCTTGCGGCAGCGGTAATGGAGGAAATTCATCAAGGAATCTGTTCGAGCCTTTAAGTTCCAAAAACTCTTGCAAGAAAAATCATCTTGCAAGGTTATTACTCACCAACTATTCAGCAGGACTGTTTTGAGCATACAAGGAAGTGTAAAATCTGCCAGCAATACGCCCCAGTGCCCGGACGACCGCCAAGTTTTTATACACCAATGGCTACAACATTGCCGTTTGCTAGGTGGGGGATCGACTTGCTAGGGCCCCTACCTACAGCACCTGCGGGGAAGAAGTACATCATTATGGGGATTGACTACTTCACCAAATTGGTGGAGGCTGAACCTTTGGCCAGCATCACAGACTTCCAATGCCAGAAGTTTGTCTGGCAGAACATCAGTTGCCGATTTGGCCTCCCGGAGCAGATCATCACTGACAATGGCAGGCAGTTCGTGAGCAAGAGCTTTGAATAGTACCTGACCAAATGGGGCATCAAGCATTCTAGGGCATCAGTGGCCTACCCCCAGGCGAACGGCCAGGTGGAAAATATGAGTAGAACAATCATGGACGGGATGAAAAAGAAACTCGAAGAATGCTCCTCTTCATGGCCGGATCAACTAAACTACATATTATGGACTTACCGAACGACCCCCAGGACAGCTACTGGGGAAACGCCGTTCGCTCTATCATACGGGTTCCAGGCCAAAGTCCCAACGGAAGCTCTGGTACCCATGTACCAAATGATCCATTTTGATCTCGAACGTAACGAAGATACCTTGCGGGCAGAACTACGCTTTATTGAGAAAGAAGGGACTTGGCCACAAGAAGAATGAAGGAGTATCAACGAGCAACCCGGAGATACTTTGACAAGCAGGTCTAGATCTGATCGATAGAAGTGGGAGATCTTGTTCTCATGAAAAGGGAGAAAAGCAAGCCACTCGAGAGCGGGAAGCTAGCGAAGAATTGGGAAGGCCCCTATAAAGTTTGGAAAAAGTACACAACAAGGAAGTTCGGCCTCAGGAAAACTGAGGGCCGTTCGGTAAGCACCTGGAACGTTGAGCATCTACGTAAATTCTATCAATAAAAACGACTTTTGCCACCTCTTGAAAAAAAGAGAAAGAAAGAGGGAGACATAACTTCCTATGGCCACAAGTATGGACGAATCGTCGAACAGACTAGTCAAAACCAGATGGATGGAACGGGGGAATCAAAACTATGGCTAAAAATCTCATCTCGACTGCAAGTATTGTCGAATCGTTCTGGACGACCAAACGAAGAAACCTCACTATGGTCTAGAGAAGACCCATCATTTCAACTCAGTTTTGGCCTTACGTTCCGCATGACCGAAGAGGGTTTTTTAGGCTAGTTTGGGAGATGGTGTGAAACCAGCAGAATGGACGTACCGTCGAACAGACTGGTCAAAACCAGATGGATCGAAACTATGGTTTAAAATCATGTCTCAATGACTAGTTCAGAGGGCCAACGTGCCACGATGACTAGATCGAAGGGTGGAATCCCAGCTCTGATTTTGGAGACGAGTCACCATTTCGACTCCACTAATGAATGAACTATTCCGGAAGACCGAACGAGGAAGTTTACGTGTTAGCTTGGAAATGAGGACATCTCACCCAGTAGTATGGATGAACCGTCGAACAGACTGGTCAAAACCAGATGGATCGAACGGGGGAATCGAAACTATGGTTTGGAAGATGACATGTATCGACCGATCGACATATAATCGCAATGACGGGCGCAGCTAAACAAAGGTCATGATCAGAAGAACATAAGACAAGTAATGTGAACTTGCACAAACAGAAAAATGAAATCTTTGTATTCTTCAGAGCTACTGTCCGGAATGTACAGAAGGTTAAAAAGTCCCAAGTACAAGATACCGAGGAGACCTATGTTTAATCGGCCGTGGAAGAATCTGGTTTGGAGCTAGACTCTCCACCACCTGCTGCCTCATTGGCTCATTCAGTGAGCTCTTCCATTACTCGTTCGAAACTGTTAGTAAAACACTCGGAGAAGCCCAGGACCTCAGGATAAACGGCTTTGGGAAATGCTTCATGATCAGATCGATATTATGATCGACGATGATGTCCATGCTCTGAATAAGCGTATCATTAGCAAGGGCCTCCACAAACGCTTTCCCCTCGGGAGTCTTGTCGAGGATCTCTATCCCAGCCTTTAGGGGATCTTCAATGGACCCAAGGAACTGACCGAGATGTGGAGCGAGAAACTCCCGAGCGGTGTTTTCCAGCGCGATGTTCAGACCCTTACCTCGCTGGAAATCAATAACCGCCCGCTGCGTAAGCTTGGAAGCATCAACAGAAAAGGTGGTAGGGCCATTCTTCTCCTTGGTCGTTTGGACTTTGATCCCGACATCTTCAACAACCTTAAGTTTGGCTTTGAGGAAGCTGATCTCCCGATCGCGTCGTTGGACCCTCTGCTCACTCTCAGCAAGCTCGGCTGCAGCCTTGTTCCCTTTTGTTGCCTGATCTTGCAGATCGGCAGCCATCTTGTGAGCAGCCTCAAGAAGGGTCTGGGCTTCATGCGGTTCTCGAGCCATGTGTGCCATATCCCGATCGGCAGCAAGAAAGGCCTTGTGATAGTAAACCCTGACCTAGGGGAGGAGTCACAATATGAGAAATGGGAACAAAAATGTATAAGGAAAATTAGAACCAAGAGAAGGGAAATACCTTGATATTTTCTAGATGGCCTGCCTTGATCAGGTCCTGCCAGTGAGTCAAATGGGTGAAACTTGGGGCAACCTTCAGAGCCAAGATGCACCAAAGGGAAGTGGCCGATTGCCCGAATAGGGTCTTACCCTCGGAAAGGGGGCTCATACTAAAGAATTACAGCCAATCGGAAGTCTCCGCATATGTGGTAGCAGGCACGATCTTGCTGGAAGAGGAAGGGGGAGCATCCATTCTTGGCTGAACCAGATCAGAACCGGTCAACTCCACCACATCATCTGGACAGGATCTCTTCCGGGTCATTTCTGTGGTACCTCGTGACAGAGATTGTTGGGTGTGCTTACCACTGTTTGGGGTAAGCTTGCCTTTTCCCTTCCCGACCGGGGGAGGCAAACCAGATGAAGGACCCTGGCATTTCATCTCGGACGAGATCACACCTGCAAGAGAGACACATGGTCAGTTTGGCACAGACAAAAGTGCCGAACGACAAAAGATAACGGGAAGTACCAATGCCAGCAGCAAACATTTTGGCGGGCGTGACATAAGCCCGAATATTTTGGGAGCCCACCAAACGCAGTGACTCGCCCTGGTTTTGTAGAACGGCGTCCAGAAATGGTTCCTTATCCTGAATGGGATACGAATTCCACACATCTGGAAATGGAGGCGGTTCACCCACATGTACGAACAGAAACCGCTCCTGCCATTTCTCAGGAGGCGTGGGGTTCTCTGTAAAGAGTTGACGGTAGGGCCGGGTGACCAAACGCAGGTACCTAGTGGTCCGATATGGCTCATACCTGTAATGGAATAAAAACAAGTCTACGTTTGGAGGGATCCCCAAATCATGGCACTGGATGATAAATCCTGTGAGGATGTGATAAGCGCTGGGAACGAACTGAGCCAGAAGCATCGAGAGACGACCTAGGAAGTGTATAACGAACGGGTGCAAAGGAAAGCGAAGACTGGCAACCAAAGCGTCCAGATGCACTAGCACATGCCCCGGTCGGTGCCTCATCGGGTGTTGAATGAAGCCACTGTAAAATTGCCTAGGTGGCGGTAAAAGTTGGGCCAATTGTCGGTCGGCATCTCCTGGAAGACGCTGGCGTTGCTTCCGGATGCAATAGAAGTTTAAAGGAATGCGTGGAGGCCGCTTGGGCATTCCGCTCTCGTATTTTTGAAGGTCCTCTCCCGCGAGACATCCATCATCGGGGAGGGACTATCCGGCCTCCGATGGAACAGGGGAATTAGAGAGAGATCACATTATAGATGGATCACCGTCCTGGAACCAAACCCAGGAGGGACACGTTGCGGGAGCTAAATGGACTACCTCGGAGGTCACATAAACATGCCGAACGGCCGAACGGATGATTGCTCTGGGTAATTCAACTGCTAAGAGAATGTCCCGAACAACGTAAGAGCCAGAAAGGGATATGAAGGGTGACTACATAAATCCTAATGTACCGAACGGTTGCATAATGCTAGGAAAAATACCAAGTCCAAAGGGCTCAGTAGCTCATCAGCAGATTTTAATACGGGATTTCTGTTAAATGATATAGTCAGGAACCCTGAACGGGTTAAGCCTGACGTGAAGGGCGGCCAGTCAAACATCTTCCCAAACGGGAGGAAGTGCAGGGATCCTGCCCGAATCATATGCGATTCGGGAACCCTGAACGGGACGAAGTTAGTATGAAAAATTGCTAAGTCCAAAATGCTACGTTGGGGAGTTCGAACGACCAAATGAAAGGTAAAGTGCAAGAACGGAAATGAATCATGCAAGAAAATAAAGAAGAACATATAGACAAAAAAGTATTTTACTCCTCAGCACTGCTGACCCGAATTTACATTAAGGACAAAAGAGCAAAAGAGACAGGTGAATACACAAAAGTATCAAAATAAAACTACTGGCCGGCATCCTGTCCTTTGGATTCATCATCATCGTCTTCTTCATCGACTTCATCATCAGTCGGGGGATCGGTCTCCTTGCCTGCAGCCCGGTCGGCCTCCCTCTGCATGTTGCGACGAAATTTGTCAAACTGGGCCAGGAGGACCTTATCCTCAGAAAATTCCTTAATCTCGATCGGCCGACAAACAAGTTTCTAAACGATGGGCACCATGCCCTCCATAACCCGTTGACTATCGGAGATATAAGTATCCTTGGCTAGAGCATTGACCCATTTCTTGCCAACCGCAGTTTCGTCGGTCAGCTTTACCCCTTCTTCAAGGCGAGTCGCGCCCGGGGGGGAGCTGTTCCAGGCGCTTCCTGAACAGGGCACCCGCCTGTGCTAGTCCATGCTCTTCGGCAGCTTTCATAAACTCCTCAGAGGATCGGAATTCATCCTGTGCTGATGCCCGCACGGGAGATTAATCAACAAATATTTACTGAGGAGCGTCTGGGATATGAGGTTCATTTTCCTTAAAAATGACCTGAGCGGCCTCAACGGCATGAACCTTAAACTGAGCGGTGGCAAGGCCCACCCGGAATTGGCCAAGCTCAACTTCAAACTTCTTCTTCTCTGCTCTGCAGCCTGAAGCACTTCAGCAGTAGCCTGCTCTGCAAACAACCGAGCCCTAATCAACTCCTCCTCTCTTTCCAGCCGAGCAAGTTGGAGCTGAACACTATAGTAGCCGGCCTGCAGGACAAAACTGTTATTTATCAAACGACATGAAAAGATGAACGGGAAACGAACCGTGGGAATTTACCTTAAGAGTGACAAGGACAACCCCTGAATCAGCCTGCTCGACTATCAGCTTTGGAAGGTGGTAATCATTCATCATGGCGAAGGTACTCCAAACCCGGCCAGGATGGCATCCACATTGTTCTATAATCGCATGGAGCGGGTCCTCCGGCGAGATTGGATCCACGGGCTTAGAAACAGAGGCTTGTCCGGCCTCAACGTTGACAGCATCGAACGAACCCGAGGCATCATTAAAAAGGGGGTTGGATTGCAGGGGCAGATGCATAGCCGTAGGAGGGGGGGCAGCTGCCCCCAATAAACAGCCACTAGCTTCTTATAATTCATTAGGAAAAATCACATCCCATATAAATGCCCCCAATTAAAAAAAGTAAATGCCCCCAAATAAAAAAAGTAAATGCCTCCAATTAAAAAATAAATGCCCCATATGCGTAGTCCACTAAGCCCAAATAACCCCATTCCCAAATTCCAAACTAAAATTAGATAAATTCAGCTGACCACAAGTTGGAGTAGTTCTCTTGCTTGAGCCCGGACTGATGTAAAGTGAAGAACTGAGTGTAGGTTTCTCTCTAAACCCATTAAGTAATAACTATTTCACTATTGTATAATTTGTGTTTATATAATTTGTATGTTTCTTAAACCTAATATGTAACATTTATCCGAATTTATAAAAATGTTAGGGGGTGTATTGTATTAAGTTGTATTAAGAATAAGTGGCAAAATTTTAAAAATTAAATTCTAGATTTTAAAAGTTTAGGTGTATTCAATGTGAACTTTAAAATTTTAAAAAAAATTAATATCACTTTTTTATCAAATTTGATGAGCATATTTTTTAATAAAACACCCTATTCAATACCCTCCTCAACACCAGAAAGTTCAAGTATAAATATGTGTAATCCTACTTTGGTATATAGTCTTTTAAAGTTGGCTTTGACTTTGCCGGTTGCCATGACCACTATTGAGAGATAATTTTCTACTATAAAGAGAGTAGACTAATTAATTTGCGTAATAGAATCGGTGATCAGTTTTTGAGTGACTGTCTAGATTGTTTTATTGAAAAAGAAATATTTGAAATAATTACAAATTAAAGTGTAATGGATCTATTTCAAAAACTAAAATCTCGAAGAGAGCGGCTATGATTTACTTTATTTAGGTTTTTTTGATGTTGTAATATACTACGTATTTTATTTAAGTTTAAAATTCCCGTGTACTTTATTACAAGATTTCCGATTTGAATATATTTTATTGTATTTTAGTTTTGTACTGCCTTTATGTGTGTCATCTTACTCTTCCCTAGGCATGGAGACGGGTTTGTCCCGGGTTCGGGTCCGGCTGGTCTTGGTTCTAAATAATTGAAGCCCGGTACCGACCCGGATTGGTTCCGGTTTGGGTCCAAACAGTACCGGTCCCGGGTCGGTACCCACGTTATAATTTAAAAAAATAAAAATATATCCATTGGGATCGGAACCGGGCCTCGGACTGACCGGTTCAGTCACCCAAAAATCAAGCCCAATCTCGTCCCGTTTCTACGATGGTCCGTGTAGCGGGCTGGTACCGGTACCGGAAAACCAGTCCCAGGCCCATCCTGGATCAAACCGGCCGGACCCGATTCATCCCTACTCTGCCCCCAATAGTTTTGAATCCTGGATCCGCCACTGTTAGATTGCAGATCCCCGAACTGCTGGTCCACAGCCATATCATCAAAATTAACCTACTCGAGGGGTATTTGCCGAAGTGGTTGAGGCTGCTGAACCGCAGGTTGGGTGGCTTCAGGGGCTGAGGTCCTGGCCTTCTTCTTGATCGGCTTCTTCTTCTTAGCCACACCCATTTCTTCAAGGCGATTCATGTTCATGATTGCTTCGGTATTGGGAGCTGAAAAAAGAAAGGAAAATGTTAGTACTAAGCGGTCTTAGCGTGTGTGAAACAATCATGGTATGTAAGTTTCTCGCACGGTAGGACCGCCCGGGCCATGGCACTTGGTTTTCAGTCAGGAAGTCCAGGAATTCGGGCGGTAGCTATCCAGGCTTCCACAAGCCGAGCGAGGGTTAAGTAGTCCATAATGTCCAGCGTCCTGTCCCTCTCCACAGCGATAATCTTCTCTTCTAGATCCCCAAAAAGGAAGGACTCGGTGGATTTGGGCGGAGACATGTTCCGCCTCTGTGGGATAAGGCCGTCCGGGACAGAAACAAAAAAGAATCGGTCTTTCCACCCCTTGATGGAGGTAAGGGTCCCCTTGAAGAGGATACACCTTGTTCGGGCAGTCACTGCCAGGAACCCGTCAGTTTGTTGGGGAGCAACCTTGAAGAAATGATGGAAGACGTCCAGGTCGGGCACCACATCAACATCCACGCAACGGCAAATAAACCCAGCCATGACCCGATAAGAATTTGGCATTATTTGGGCCGGGACTACACCATAGTGGTTGAATACGGCGACAAAGAAGGGGTGTAACGGGAACCTAAGTCCGGCCTTGATTGAGTCAAGGTGCACCACCGTCATCCCAGGACGGCGGCGCAACGGGTGTAGACCGACATGGAGACGGAAGTCAATCGGGTCGGGAATCAGGGCTCAGATTTGGGCCCTAAGTTTGTTGGACAGTCTTTGTCTCTGCTTTCGAATGGGCCTCAAGTCCAAATGATGACGGGGGGTATCGTCAGGAGGGCCACGCTTCATCACCGCCATATCATTGCCAGACTCGACATCGTCGGAATCACTGCTGGATGCATCATCGGAGGAACTTCCGGGTTTGGCATCCTCAGAACCACTACCAGAAGGGGGATCTTTGGCCACATTCTCCATGGCGGCACCAGTGCCCGCCGTATTGCCAACATTGGTGTTAATCTCAGAATCCTGACCCGACTCGATAATTGAGGGTTCAGAAGAACTAGAACTTATTGACATTTGTGCCGAACTAGAAGAAAAAACAGAAAGCAAAGGATGATTACCTGAGCAAGCCTGAGAAAATAGGGATTTGGGAAGAAGGCAGAGCACTTGAGCGAAGGGGAGAAAATCCGAAAACCCGGAACCAGAGCCCAACATCCCTACTTATGGACTAGAGGCGTCGTTACACCAACCAGTCACAAAGTGACACATAGCAATAGACGCTCCAAGGGACACGTGTCGCATGGAAGCGAAACGTCAAGTAATCATGACAGCTACATGGAGAATACAAGCGACAGCCGCCAAAGAACTTCGAAGCGTCATGTTAGGAGTAGGCAAACACAGGCAAAGAGCACTGTATGGGATTACACCGAACGGTGGGAAGCTTATTTTCTACTTCCTCATGTCCCGAGCATGCTCGGAACATTGGAAGTCGGGGACTTATGATGGGATATTAAGGTCCGTCCCAACATACCGGCCCAGAATATCCCTAGGGCCCAGACGCAAGGAAAAGCCCAGAGGAAGTCATAGGCCCCAAATGGGAGTTCAGTACATCTCTAAGGCCCAAAACACAAAGGGTAGTCCAGAAGAAGTCATCAGCCCCGAACAGGAACTAATCGGGTTTAGAAGAAGACAATGGGCCCAAACGGAGGTTGAGTGACTAAAGGGAAGGCCCGTTCGGCACCTTTTGAACGGGGTGTAATTGGCACTTGGGTTATTAGTTTATTCCCTGATTGATAGCTTAGCTGGGCTTAACCCCGAACGAGAGTTCGCTCAAGTAACCGACTGCAGTTAATACTGGATCATGGAGGTCTCAAGTGGTATGGGAGGAAACCAATCATATTAGAGCACCCCATACCCCACATACTTCCATCTAGTATAAATAGCAGCATTTAATTCATTGTAAGGGTTATCATTTATTGACTCACAAGTTTATATTGCATTCTAGCTTTTGTATTAGCCTTTTGACCGTAACTATCGTTCGGCCATTTCCGTGTAATCGCTATTACTGTGTTAATACAAGCAAGACTATTTGCGTGAATCTATCAGTTTTTATATTTCTTTTATACACGTTATTGTAGCAATCCAACCCTATATCCAAGATTAGTGTTGGATCTTCGGATCATTCGGGACTTAACCTCAACATTTGTCAAAAGAATATGTCAATCCCGTCATTTTTTGTACTGAAATAGAATAGTATTATTATTGTACTGAAATAGAATAATATTATTATTGTAGGATTTGTTTATGGTTCAATTCAGCTAGTCTATTATGGGTTTCTGAATATTCACAATAGATTTTTTATTTTTAATTTCGTTAACAATTCAGTTTTCGTTTAATTCAATTTTAATCTTTTGAGCCAGGTTTGTACCAAATATGATTTTTTTTTTCGAATTTCATGAATTATGTAGTAAACTAGTAATCATGATAACTCAATTAAAATATTTTGTATAATCTTGTAATTAGTATTTAATTAAATATTTTACATTTTTTAATATAGAAATAATCTTGTTATTTATTATAAATACATTTATTTTATAATTTGGTAGCTGGATTATTAGGGCAGTTTGAGATATTTTTTTAAATATTAGTTGGAGTCACAAATGCTAAACCGGACTGTATCTTGACCAAAAACCTGATGTAAAAGTTGTTAAATTATTTATTTTCTGAGAACTAGACCTATATATTTCATGAAGTCCGTAGTAGTAATTATTAACATTATTTATTATTCTTATTATTGTTATCGTTACTTAATGGAGTATTCCTTAACTATACATGAGAAGCGAAGAAATGAAAAGTATTCCGAACGGGACTTTAATGCCGTAGTTGGTAAAGATAAGTCTACGCATTCCAAACTAGAGAGAATATTACATGAATATAAGCCGGTATGAAACATCGCTACCAAACGCGACTTTAATACATTTATTAAAGTCAAAACTTTCGTATAAAAAAGGTACTTTGTTGGGTCCACAAAAACTAACACACATGTGGTGCAACATTTGAATGCTACCAAAAATGGAGTGTGCCGTTTTGCAATTTGCCCAATGCATATACGTAATACTATTGTACCAATGGACCACGCATTACCTACTTCGTGTTTTGGTATTTCTCTCAACTCATAACCTTCTCATTTGTTTATTTATTTATTTATTTAATTTATTTTTATTTATTTATTACTTACTTACTTACTCTTACTCTACTTTCATTGCGTTTAGTAAAATTGAAATTGTTTGTGTAGGAGAATTTATAAAAATTAGAAATTTTGATTGAAGTAAATGAATTGACTAACCTTTTGAATTGTGAAAGAATGATAATTAAAATTTACTTTATTAATAGAAATAAAGACAATTTACATAAAACAATTATAATAGTCATATTTAACAATTCCAACTATTTCAGTTAGAAAAGTACTCAAATAATATTCTGATTATAATACGATTCATGAGCGAAATTAAAAGCTAATATTATGATAAAAGAGATGACTCATAAGATTGATAAATAGAATAGGGCTACCAAACAAGCTTTTAATGTTGTAAGTCCTCGGAAAAAATTAATATCTCACCATGGGATATAACATTGAGGGTCTTGTTCTTAAAATCTCCCGCTATTTACTATCAATGGTGAGGATGTTTTACTTGGAACGTGTTTAGTCTCAGACTCCCAGACTAGAACAAGTTAGACCAGACCAAAACAGACGAGATCATACTAGACTTGATTAGTTATAAAATACGCAGAGACTAGACATTTATCAGACCAGACCAGTTCAGACTAAACTAAATCGATCAGATCAGACAATCAAATTTCGATCCAAGTAAAAACATCATGAGGGTCCATAAAACGATTGTTTCATGCTACAAGATCCCATTTATCTTGTTTTAGGATCAGACACATTAATCAGACCGAATATAAGTCATTGGTGGAGGACTGCAAATACTCTCAGCAGCAATTAGTAACTTTAGAGTTATTTTTACTTAATGGTTAGTGAATAGTAGCGCTTAGTTATGGCAAAACACAATTTTATTGTGAGACTATAGCAGATAAATACTCCGTAACATATTCGTTGATGTTTTTATTACTACTCCTTCTGTCTCACAAAATTCTTCCCGCTTTCCTTTTTGGGTTGTCCCAAGAAATTCTTCCAACTTACCATTTTTGGATAATTTGTGTCGTTCACATTCATTTTACTTTTTTCTTACACAACTACAATCATACATTTTCACTTTATTCCAATTTCTTAATATCCATGTCAAGTCAAACAGGGAAGAATTTTCTTGGACGAAGGGAGTAATATTTAATACTCCCTCCGGTCCGTATTAAAGTTTTCTCACTTTTCTTTTTGGGATTTTCCTTATTTAAGTTCACACTTCCATTGTAGGAAACAAAACAGTGCAAAACAGTGCCAAACAATGTCCAAACAGTGCCAAACAGTGCACTTCACAGTAAAGTCAAATTTATTTTCTTAATCTGTGTGAAGTCAAACTGAAAACTTTAATAGAGACGGGAGGAAGTACGATTTGTGTCAAAGTATAGATAATTGTCAGCCCAAAAACCAAACGGCAAAACTAGTGCATGGTAAATTAAGTACCCTCTCAAGTCTCAATAAGAGATCCAACCGGCCAAGTCACGGTGACATGCAGGGACGGATCCAGGATTTCGAGTCAAGGGGGGCGAATTTTTTCCCGTTAGTATAGGGGGTGAAAAAAAATCGCTAGTGTATCGGGGCATTTTTTTCGCTTGTGTAGCAGGGCGAATGTTTTTCGCTAGCATAGGGCTCTGCAGCTAATTTTCATTCAAAAAAAAAAATCCATCGGTACATACACGATGATATTTAAATGTACTACATTCTAAGTTTTTTTTGGAAGAATATTACATCCTAAGTTTAAACAATGGATAAATAATTTTAATTTTATAATTGTAAATGCTCTAAAAAAAGTATTGATACATTAAAGAATAAAAAATGACAAATCAAATGAAAATTATTTGAAGGTAAAGAGTTTAAAAGGTACACATCAACCAAGATTTTTTAAATAGCTTATGTCTTGTTTATCCATATGAATCTTATTAGAATAAAGAGTTGGTTTTTGAATTGCAATTTTTGTCTACTAAGGATTGTGTTCGTGTGTCACGACCAGTTTTCTTTATATTACAATGGTACGTGTGATATTATTATTTTCGAATAATATTATACATAGTATTATTGTTAATTCACATACATGGTGCATATTGTATTTGTATTAATGCTACTGTAAGTTCAAGTTTATTATGCAACGAATTGTTTTTAGAAACTAATAAGTAAATGAATTGGGTAATTTAATGTCAATAAACATTTATATTTTAGATTCACTTCACATGATCTAAAAATTATTTAACTAGTGTGGATGGTATTTAATATTGTTCGATATTTTATAAAATCGAGTACTAATTATCTAATAAGACAAGGGAAAAGGGTCAAATAGGCCCTCAAAGTAACTTAAAAAGTGCAAATCAATTCTTATATAAGAGGCTCTGTCCGGCCATCGTGATTTGGGACGGTTCTCGATGGAATTCTTTGATCAAATTTTTTGAGCACCTTCTTCATTAAGTCTAGTTTACTCATACCAAATTTTTGCTAAAACTTCAATCGTGAAGGCAGTCAAATGAATTTTTGAAAATAGTTGCGCGGTACATTTCAGAAAATCATTTGACTGTTTTCCCGGTTGACTTTTTATCTGAAATTTGGTATGGGTAAACTAGACTTAATGAAGAAGATGTCCAAAAGATTTCATCAAAAAATTCCATTTGGAACCTCCCCAAATGGCGACGACCGGACAGAGCCTCTTATATAAGAGGTGATTTGCACTTTTTAAGTTAGTTCAAGTGCCTATTTGACTCTTTTCCCCAAAGACAATTAAATGTTACAAAGCTAGAAATTTTTATATAATAGATATCGTATGTCTTAAACAATGGGTTGTGCTATTGTTTATTCATTTAAGTTAACTAAATTATTTTAGATGTTACTTTTTTTAAATCTCCAATTATGTATTACATAATGTAATGCTATATATTAATTTTTAAAACCAAAAGTTAAGGGGGCGAAAATATATATATCTCTAATTAAAGTATGAAAATATTACATACATAATAGAAAAATTTGAAAATCCAAGGGGGGCGGTCGCCCCCCGCGCCCCCCTTAAATCCATCCCTGGTGACATGTCGTTTTTATTGAATATAAAAATTACGTAGTATATCCTTTTCTTAGAACTAAGAGTGAAAAAAAGGCAAATATATTTTTAAAATGCATATTGGTTGTGTTAATTAGATGATCCGTTTACTACCCGTTTTCTAGATTTGTTATGTTGATGGCTTCGAGGCCTAATTTTATGGGTTAATATAACAACTTATAAGGCAAATTTTGTTTTCAACACATGGAATTGCTTCATTATTATATGCATTTAAGTGTTTTCTTATAAAGAAGAAAGAAGATGGGGACATGTGCTTCCACTATTAAGAAGTTGCATCCTCTGCTAAGCTTGCTTGGAAGCAAGACTTTTGAACCATAACCTCCTCGTCACTTGTGAACGTAGTTGTCAAAGAAGTCATTAGTTGTTTTTATGTACACAACATAATTAACAACCCTTCTCCTACGACCAAAACTGTAGAAATTAAAACACTCCGAGATGATGTTTTTCGTTCGCAAGTTAGGGGTAATTTGTTTTTTAGTTATGCAACATTTTTTATGGACACGAACTGAATGTTATTTCCCTTAAAATTTTGTCAAAGTTGATCGCCACGGAGAATAATTAAGTAAAAACTGTGTGATTGAGATTTGTGCAGAGGAGAGAGAAATAATAGAAATCACAAAATAATTGATTAAAAGGGAAAGTGACAAAATTTTTTGGGACGTCCCATAAAAGAAAGATGACAAAGTTTTAAGGGACGGAGGAGTATTATTTTTAGAAATTACTCCAAATGAGACTAAAACTATGACAAAAGCTCAAAATAGGATGTGCTATGTTTTTTTCAAAATAGGACCATATTAGTCCTGTTGAAAACATACATATTTTTTCATTACATTCTTACCATTCCTTTAAATATGAGTTAAAAGTAGTCAAAAACCATAATTAAATTTTTAATTCATAATAAATTCGTAGGAAAATAATTAAAAATTTATTAAATATTTGTAAAATAAAAAATTCATTTTTTATTAATATTTTTTTTTTTGAAAAAAAATAGTAAACTCCATAAAAAAAATTAAAAAAATATGGATGCCTTTCCCACCGCCTGTACTACCTCCCCGCACCACCACCTCCGGCCGGTGAAAAAATGTCATTTTTCCTAAAAACTGCCATTTTTTTCTTCTGAAAATGCAAAAAAATGGCATATTTCTCTTTGAGAATGCCAACATTTTCATTGTTTTCTGCCATAAATATGGCATTCGTAATGAATTTGGCATTTTTTCCCCGGTGACTGGAGGTGGTGGTACTGAGGCGGCAGAGGTGGCGGTGATTTTTTTAGTTTTTAATTTTTATTTTTTAATTTTTTTTTGAAAAAAAATTAAATTATTATCAAAATATTTTTATTATTTTTTTAGTATTTTTTACGAATTTTATTATTTTTTATTATTTTATAATGAATTAAAACATTTCAATAGCTATAAGGGTATATTTGTCCAAGACACATATAATTAGTCCTATGAAAACATACTTTATTTTTTGGTCCTATTTGTGCAAAGTGAGTGATTTTTAGTGCTATTTTGATAATTAAATCTATTATTTTTTACCTTGTGAGTGATCATATATATCCTAAAAATTTAAACTTTGGAATTCGGATGGATTGTTTCATTCACATGCATTTAACTCCATTTTTTTCTTTGGCGTGATATTAAATAAAGGCACCAGATGAAGTGATGAGCAACAAAAACTCTACTCTAAAATCACTGAAGTTTAATTAAAAGTTAAATGGATGAAACCCGAAAGAAAGAAGGTTATTTTTTCGAAAAAGGGATTAACTTTATTTTGGTGTATCGACTTTTTTTATTAACACTTGTGTTTTAAAAGCAAACCCAACCACCTTTGAAGTATGGTACCTTTGACAACTAGAGCTACATACTAGCATATACTCCGTACGTTATGTAAATTACTAGGTGGCTTTGGCATCGTGCTCTCTCACTAATTACTCCGTATTACTACTATTACCTCGGTCCCAATTTATTTACCATTTTTCAAGTCAACGACTTCTAACTTTGACCAATTATTTAAACTAATATATTTATGCAAAATTTAATAATTTTATACTTTTATGATAGTGTTTTTAACAAAGAACATTTTCATATCATTTTCATATCATCAATACTTTCTTTATATAAACATATAATCGGTCAAAGTTAGACGTTGTTGACTTGAAAAGTAAGTTTGGCTAAGTAAATTGGGACGGAGGGAGTATTACATAGTACTCCCTCCGTCTCAATTTGTAAGATAATTTACGGTTTACGATATTTGACCGACGATAAAGCAAATTGACCCCTGTCAACACTCAAATTAGTTTTAGAAAAAAAAGTTTACATATTCAGAAACTACATTAAAACCGCTATAAAACCTGCAAAAAATAATTCAAACTTTATAAAGTTTTGATGTACTCCGTATTATTTTTATGTTTGTTGACACCATGGTTTTCTTGGTCCAAAAGGTGGAATCTCCCACCCGAGGAGCCCCCCATATCCCGATCCGACAGGATTTTTGGGAGGATGTTAATCACGGTGACTCAGTCGACCCAATGATGGTAGACCTTTTTCTCGTGCGCACCAGAGGCCCAGCTTTATTTCCGATTCTGTGACCTCCACACGGCCGCTGCAGACACCATGGTTTTCTATATCTACGGATTTATTCAAAAACTTTGTGTTTCGATGACATCGATGTGACATTCTTAAAAGTGAGGGCATATTTTCAGATTTATCTAATACTTGTATGAGAAAATACAGACAAAAAAATCACGATTACTCTCATATTAGCAGTAAAAACGTTAAGAAATTTTAAAATAAGACTATCATATTTTTATTTTCGAAATATAAGTAATTATTGTCATGGATAGTATCATACTTTAAAAATGACACTATTTTACAGACGTGACAATCCCATTTTAAAATTCAAATTTTATTTTACACCTATTTGAGAAATTTTCCTTTCCTTTCGATTTTTCTAACTTCCACCCGCCTTGTCGGACATCTTTTTTCACAAACTTTTGATTGCTTGTATATTCACATTATTATAACCTTAGATTAACTTTTGATAAAGTGAAAACCTACGAGCGTGAGTAAAAATTAATGGATGGATTAGATTGGTGTGTTAGATTTTTTATTAATACGAGTAATAAATAATGATTACACAATTAATTAATTAAAGAAAATCGGAAAGCAACAAAGGGACAGAAAAACAAGCCCTAAAGTCGCACCCTGCATTTCTTTTTCAAACTTACCTTTTCCTTTCCTCTCTCTCCATCTGACCTTACCCCTCTGTCTCTTTGTCAGCTACTGCACTTCTTTTTTTCATTAAATATTTTTGTTCCACATTATAGATATCTGGGCTCAGCTTGGCTTCTTCCCTACTCATCCTCTCATAACTCTCTCCCCCCTCCTCCATTAAAGCTTATCTCTTACTCTCTCTCTCTCTCTTTCTCCATCTTTAAAACCATCAATTGATTCCCTGCCCTTCCCATACCAACCACAAAGCAGAGCCCAAAAGCAAAGAAAGATAAATTAAAGCTACAAGAATCATTCCTTTCTGCTTTTCTTGATTCTATATACCCAAATGGATTCATATGTAAATGTTTCTTTATACCCTGCGTTTGAGATTTCCACTATTATTATTAGTACATTTTTTGTTGTTCTGTTTGGGACTGATTTGGAGAAATTATGGAAAATGCAGGATTGCGATTATTTCATGAAGAGAAGCCATGTGCCGCCGTTCGGCAGCTGGGATTGCGACGGCGACTTCCCGATTCCGTTCACTCAGTGCTTTGAGTCGGCAAGACAGGCCGGGCTTCTCCGATACAGCTACTCCGAGGACCGGGATTTGTACGTCACCGGCGACTTGTACGAGAACGACGTTGTCACTCCGACCATGATTGTCGTCCCCCGTCGCAGGGTAAGCTGCCTCACTCTTACAGTCTTACTATTTACTAATTCAATTTCAACCTTTTGATTATTTACATACGTTTTGAAATATATAGTTTAATTAATGTTATTTATTTAAAAAATTATAATCGAATTAGTTTATACTCCATATTCATATAATCAATTAAGAATCATATTCATATTGATATACGCTCCCAATTTCTCAATCCGTTTTATTTTATACTACTATTTTTTATTTTTTGAATATATTTGTTTGATACTTCGATGCAATATTTTCTTGTACAGTTTGTTATATATGGGCATTTTTTGTGGAATTCACATGTCTCAAATTTAATAATGTATGTAATGTGAAAGGGTCATTAAATATGATAATGATGTAGCCATTATTGGTGGTCGAGTTAATCTTGGTCTATTTATTTAGGAATAAGAGCAATAATTAAACCGCGATGTGACATTATTTAATCAAGAGCTGCGAACGTGTCCCGCGCTATGAAAATGGGGAGGAAATGTGGATGAATGAAAGATTCTCAAAATAAGGGCGTGTGAGTGTTAAAGAAAGTTAAGAGGTTCAACTACAATTAACGGAGGAAATCTTTTCTTTTAAAACCGGCCAATAATGACCGGTTCAACTTGTCAATTTACGGTAACTTTTTCATTTCAAAATAGATTAAGAGTCCGTTTCCGCATGAAAATCGGCTGTTCTGGTTGATTCTGCTGAAATTTATGAATATCTGGCTAAAATGACTGCATTGACTGATTCTGCTGATACAAAAAAAATATTTTTAAAATATATTTTATTAATAAAATAAAGAAAAAATTAAATGTAAAATAGCTAAAATGATCATCTACAGTAACTTCAGCCAATACAGCCAGAAAAGTAACTCCAACCTTACTTTTTCGTCTTATTACACAATTCAGCGCGTGAAAGCAAATTTACGTGTTTGGTAAAAAAATTGGCTGATAAGCTTGATAAGCCGAAAATGAGGGTTGCCAAACGGCCTCTAATTCATAATGACTCGTCAAAAATATTATAATTCATATTTTTGGTCGGGGAAACTCTATTATTAATGTACATATCATTTTTTCTTGAATATATTCCAATTATTGAAGTGGACTATTTTAATTACGGAGTATTCTTTTACAATAAGTTTTTCTTTATGACTTGTAAAAAATGCCACCAGAAAATACTATGTAAAAATGCATGTGACATACTCCTTTCGGTCCCAAATGAAATTCACACTTTGACTTCACACAAATTAAGGAAATAAATTTGACTTTACTGTAGAGTACACTGTTGTGGCATTGTTTGACACCGTTTTGCACTGTTTTGATGTAAATAATTTGTCAAATAAGAAAGAGAGAAGAAGTGTGAAGTTTATTTTAAACCTACCCTAAAAGGAAAATGTGAATTTCATTTGAGATCGGAGTGACTATAAGCAGATGGGTGTGTTCTTATTTTAGAGCGGTAGTATGGTTGGTGACCGGTGGTAGACCGGTGGGTTGTATGTGAGACCATGTCCAATGGGTTAGGTAGTCGGTCCGCTAGTTAGGCGGGGGTCAGTGGGCGATTTGATGGTTTTGTAGGTTAAAATTATAGGCTTAAAATCTAAGGTTTGTCTAAGGTTGTACAGGATGGATGTTACACCTTTTCTTAAATTATTCAATTCGGGTGCAAAATTAGTCAGCTTTTGTTATGTCACAAGATTTATCATGACATTCTTGGAATTATGAACAGGGAAAGGGAGGAAAAAGTGGAGGAAAAAAAGAAGCTTGGACGGTGGACGGCTGTGATTACGATTGTGGAGTGGTTGTGAAGACGCCGCCCAGCCCTGTTCCGCCGTCTCCGCCGTCTAAAGCCGTGGATGAAGATCTCTATCAGATTTCTCCTGACCTTCTCTACGCAAGCACCAAACGGGTTCGTCTTCTTATTTACCTGAAGAAAAATTAGTTTTAAGGTTTTAGAAACGTAAGAGATTTAAAAGAAGTCCAAAATGGTTTACAGGTAACAATTTTAAATTTACCATTTTACCTTCATTTTTTCTTTTGAGAGGGCTTTTCACTAAACAGAAAGTTAATGGTTTTAGTCTTCGGATAATGATGGGCAAGGGATGGTAGTGGCTTGCCCACTCCCAATTGTCACCTTTTGAAATTCACCCATCCAGGAAGGCAGGGTAAAGCCGAGGATCAAAGCGTGGTAGTTATTAGTGCAGTACAATAATTAATTACTGCCATCTTAAATACACTGTGGCCCACCCAATTCCAGCATGTTTGTCCCCTCATTTTAGATTTCCTTACTTTCCATTGCGGCCCACATAACTTAGTCTATTTAAGTCATTAAAGCCCATGATCCTTTTTGGGTTAAATGCAACAAACCCCCGTGAAATATAAATTCGGCGTATTAGGCCCGTGTGATTTTAAAAATGCGTCAAACCCCCTTATCTTTTAATTAATTATGCACAAAACCTCCTTCAAGAACAAATTTTATAATTTTGAAATCACTTTTTTTAATAATATAGTTGAATATGCAACTAACTTTGTCCAAATTTCTAAATTATACAAAAAACTAATCATTTTTCATTTTTTTGGAAATTAAATTTGTTCTTGAAGGGGGTTTGGCGCATGATTAATGATAACATAGGGGGATTTGACGCATTTTTTAAATCACAGGAGGTCAATGCGCCGAATTTATATTTCACGAGGGTACGGTGCATTAAACCCATCCTTTTTGTAATGAATTTTCATGTAGATAAACATGGAACGCAATTCTGAATAAGATTACTCATGTTTTGAATAAGGTTAATTTCATATTTGATTAAAAGGTGACAGAATATGGTACTCAATATCTTAATATAGTGCTTTATATTAACCTTTTCTCTGTCTTGATTACAGAAGAGATCGTGGGGATTCTTTTCAAGCTGCTTGAGGCCAGTTTGCTTGTAAGATTGAAAGAAGAAAAGCAAGCTATTAACATGCATTTAAATGATGCTGATTTGGGCCATTAACATTTGATTATTTTACAAACCAGCAAAAGAAGAGAACACATATATATTCTCCATGTATGATGATTAGATAATGATGATAATAATGCTGCTTCCTTCCATCCATTGGATCATTATAATCATCATCATAATCATCATCATATCTTAAGTAGGAGGTGAGAGTGAAGAATAAAACAGTTGTATGTTACGTCGTTGTAGCTTAGTTAAGGGGGGGTGGGGGTGGCTAGCTAGCCTGCCTTCCTGTCCCTCCCTGTCTCTGTTAAAGTTAATATGTTTTGCCTTGGTTCTGGTTTCTACTGCTTTGTAAAAAAAATTACTATTTCAGACAGTAACATTTGAAGGAGATGGATGGAGGTTACTATTTAATTACTGTAAACGCACACTGTAGTGTATGGATGTATCCTGACATCCTGCATGGAATACTTTATTAATTTCTGATGAATTTCTCTATGTACGTACGTAGCTGCTCTCTTTACAACTTATTTTAGGATACTAATCTTTGATCAATGATATGCCCTATCTATCGGTTGAGCTATGTCCACCGATCGTATACAACTTGTGCCGGTCCTGACATTTTATGGGCCCGAGGCGATACATATAGAGTAGGCCTTAAGGACAACGTGTGAATTTTTATATTTGTTTATAAAAACTATAATTACGTATATTTAAGCATTTTTTCATTCAAATACGAGTATAACATATCAAAGAAATTAATAAAGAACGGTTAGAGAGATTATATTTAAGTATTTGATAATTGACATTCGAGAATACCATGTACCAAAATGGCTCAATGGAAAAGTAGAACGATTGTTAGTACATAATTTTGAATTGGGGAAAGACACGAAAGTTATATCGCTTATGGAGTAAAGTTTTCATATTTTGATTCACATTTTCACTAGACTAAAACAAACTGCAAGTTTCTAAATCCTTGGTACCCTAATTTAATCTTTCACTTACACGAGAGAACAGAAAAATTAGCCAAATACTATCAATGAATCATGAGTTTACATGAGAGAGGTAGATGAAAATATTGACATTTATGCACTAACGTACACTTAATGAATCAAAAGAAAGTGTGAAATTTGTTCACAAACAATTATGGTATAGATGTTTCAAAATTTTAGAATTGTAGTTTGTAGATGTTTAATAAAAAAAATGAACGTAATGAAAGAATTATAAGTTTGATTTTATTTTTAAAGTTTTATATATTAAAATACAAACACATACACACATATATAATAAAATTGTGGTCAGTCTGGACTGACCAGAACCGCTTTGCGGCCAAGCCAGTTTGAGGGCTTTTTGAGTTACATTTTTGATGAAAATTTGTGAACATGTTCGTCATGAAATGTAGCACATTCGCTTAAAATTTCAGCTTAAAATTCTATTTGAAAATCAGTTAAATAAATTGTTGAAAAACATTGTGATTTTTATGCATATGTTGGTTTGTGCAATATATTTGAAGAATTTATTTAACTGACTCCCAATTGAACTTTTTGATGAAGTTTTATGTTAATGTTTTACGTTTAATAAAGAATGTGCTCACAAAATTTCATTAAAAAAGTCAACTCAAAAGGCTCTCAAACGAGATTGGCCTTACGGCGATTCTGGTCAGTTTGGATTGACTAAAATATTTCTCATATCTAAATGGAAATTTATGAGTCCTAGAGGAACAATGGGCCCTGGGCGCATGCCCCTTTGCCCATGCCCCAGGACCGGCCCTGTATACAACTTGTGCTTGTGGACAATTGTAAAATTCTTCACACGTACAAGAAACAAGAAATGTTTACAAATGTGGTGTCACAAATAAGGAATGTTTAAAATTTGTCACATATCACATACATTTGAGTTGCCATGGACATAATAATAACAAGTATGTGTCCAGTTACTGTCCAAAGCATATAATCATCACATAAGTTAATTGTGTGGGAGCACAAACATATTGTTGTCATAGTCATTAGTTTCATATGAGTAGAGCTTACATTTTTTAAGATGATTATTTCTTGACAAAAAACGTTTTATATATCTATGATCCAATTTGGCACAACAATGATCTGATGTAATTTGATCTACTGGATACAAAGTGTGTACTTATCGAATAATACTAGTACGTCACAATACTTTTCAGGTTATTCTAGAGAAACGTCTCATTTCTTTTTTGAAACTAGTCAAGACCAAATGTAGTTGAATTAGTTTAACAAATTCAAATTACACAATATTGCTATAGTCTTAAAAACACATATTTGTTCAAACCTTGTTACATGTTTTCTTAAATTGATCACACTCTCCTCCTACTTCTAGCATTCCTAGGGGTAAGTCCTCAATGTTCTTTTTCGGGGTGTTTTTAAAAGGTCCTTTAAGACTTTAAGTGTAAACCTATATAGCACCGATACGTGTACTGGAATATGATAAAACCAAAAAAGAAGGATACGAATACGTGGATATATTTATAAATGTTAAAAGTTATGATGATGTATTTGTAAAATATTAAAAATTATGGGGTGTATTAATAAGTAATCAAAATTACAAGATATTATTATAAACATAAATATATATATATATATATATATATATATATATATATATATATATATATATATATATTATCCTCGACATCACCCCATTCATGTCTTGAAGTATTTCACATTATCAAGATAATTAGAAATAAACTTATTCATTATCTCATTTTTTTCACATTATTTTTTATATATACACTAACGAATATATATATACTCGTTCCGGTCCTAAATAAAGTTTACACTTTTATTTTTGGGCCGGTCCAAATTAAAGTTCACACTTCTTCTCTCTTCCTTATTTGGCAAATTATCTACATCAAAACAGTGACAAACAGTACAAAACAATGCCAAACAGTGTCACAACAGTGTACTCTACTGTAATGTCAAATTTATTTCTTTAATTTGTGTGAAGTCAAACACTGAATTTTATTTAGGACCGGAGGGAGTACACTATAGAAAAGTTGACAAACTCAAGTACTCATATATCCTCCATGCTCCCAAAGTCATCTCCCCAACACCCCACATTTTACTTCTCATCCATATACTTAGTTGTGCGCGAGATTCGAATAAGGTAAGATTTATTTTTACCTTTTCATTTTTTAAGATTTTTATTATGTAAATTTTTGGTGTTTTTTTAGCGGTTGATATGTGTATGCTTCATGATACGGGTCTCCGAAATTTTAAAAGAATTATCAAAAAAGTTGGAAACTTTTAATAAATTACAGGTACTGCCCGAAAATGTACAATACATGTATCTCAAAGTATCTGAGACGAGAACGTTTCCGATACGCCTATACGGAGTATAATAGAGTTAAACATATAACTAGGGCCTAGGGGCAAACATTGATTTGGAATAATAGAGTTGGATGGATTGGCATGCGATAGATTCAGCTAGCCCATGCTTCACGTTTCCTCTGTTTTTATTCATTCCTCTCGTCTTTTTCATTGGACCTTCCCTGCTTCTCTCGTTCAACTATACGCCATCCCTATTTGCTTGACCATCAATTCACAAGCAATTTTGTTGACCTGCATATCATGTTCGTTATGCAAAAGGATAATCAATGGTTAACAGAGGCTTTTAAATGTTAAACACTTGTTCTAAATATAAAAATAGGGAGAACTACCAAATAAGCACTCGAATTTTAATAAAAAATGCAAATAAACCCTTTTATCAGAGGTTCTATCCGGCCGTCGCTATTTGGGCCGGTTTCCGGTGGAATTTTTTGATGAATTTTTTTGAGCATCTTCTTCATTAAGTCTAATTTACTCATACCAAATTTCAGCTAAAAATTCAATTGGAAAGGCAGTCAAATGAATTTTTGAAGATAACTGCGCAGTTAGCAGCGCAATATATTTCAGAAAATCATTTGACTACCTTTTCGATTGAAATTTTACCTGAAATTTGGTATGAGTAAACTAGACTTAATGAAGAAGATGCTTAAAAAATTTCAGCAAAAATTTCCACCGGAAACCGTCCCAAATGGCGACAGCCAGACAAAACCTTCTGTAAAAGGGCTTATTTACACTTTTTGTGAAAGTTCGAGGGCTTATTAGATAGTTCTTCCTATAAAAATAATACACTAACATATACAATTAGATGGACCGGCATATTTTATATTGTCAATGTAATGAAAACAGAACCCAAAATTTGAATACAATGAGAGAGGCCGTTTGGTAACACTATTTTCGCCTTATCAAACTTATCAGCCAACCTTTTCATCAAACACGTATTTTTTGTTTTTGCGTGCTGAATTGTGTAATAATAAGAAAAAGTAAGGTTGAAGTTACTTTTTTTTGTTGTATTGGCTGAAATTACTGTAGATGACCATTTTAGCTGTTTTTACATATAATTTTTTCTTTTTTTTATTAATAAAATATATTTTAAAAATAATTTTTTCTTAAATCAGCAGAATCAACCAATGTACCCACCTCATTCAGAACTTCACAAATTTCAGCAGAAATTTGTTAATGTTATTGTTGTTGGTGTTCTACAGTTAATTTCTCTAATATACTACGTAATAATCAAATGAAGTTTCTTTTCAATTCAAAAATCACGTCTTACAAATAAATGACCGTCCTAATACCACGCCTAATACTGTCGGCCGCTATGGTAATCCTTTAGTCTAAAGGCTATTAACCAAACAAAGGCTTTGAATATCTTGAGAATAAAAGGCACTCGAAAAAGCTAAAGACCGACTAAGGAATCTTAGATAAAGGTTAAAAGAAAAATTAGTTGGGAGTCCTTTGCGGCTTTTCAGTGTTTGGGATATTAATATCATGAGTCTCCTGAGATGTTATCATGTTAAAAATGGGTCTCTACAAATAACGGAGATAGAACCACACTCTCTATCTGTCAGATTGTGATTATAGTTCAACTTACATTCTCCCAACATACCATCCGGTCGGGGTTGGAGCGCCCTCAGGGATGAGGTGTCATCTTTTTGGGATATTAATATCATGATTCTATTACATACACGCAGGGTAACTTTTCTTTGGTGCTTTTTTAAACTTTATGAGTATCTCAAGAAAATGAAGTATGAACTGTTTCTGTATTTTTGCTAACCACAAATTTACCTTTTAGGCCCCATTTGGATTTTGGACAGCGACCTTAGTCGCGGTAATTTAATTATTTCCACATTTGAAATAAAGAACTGCGAGTTCCATATTTCTAAGACTTGTTTTTTATAGAATGCCTTCTCATACGGGTTGACCAATTCTAAGACATCTCCGATAATTTACATCATTTTGTACATTAAATTGGTGTAAACATCAAATCATACAGTATTTTATCTCCAATAGTTTACATCATTTTCATCACCAAAAATGAATATTCCCCTTTTATTTTGTATACTAACTTTTTATCATTCTTCTATTTAAGTATCTAATTATCATATATTAATATATTAGCCTCTCATTTAATATTTGGACATTTCACACATTATTTCACGCATAAAACTAAAACACAACATTTTAATAAGTATTTTCACGCATTTCATTAATTAAAATACAAGTGCTTACGAAAAAGATATTGTAAGTATAATATAATTTTAATTTTCATTAATATATTTACTTTTATGTATTACAAATTTATTTTTATGATTTGCAGTTGGATTGTGCTAAAGTTTTATTTATGAAAGATCCAAAATATTCTAAAGGTTTTAAATTTGACCATGTTTGGGATATGATTAAAAATTTTGAAAAATTTAAAGATAATGTGTCAAGATAATGGTGTTATTAATTGTAATTTTATTTATGTAATTTTCTTAAGTATCATTTGTATTATGTTATTATATTTTTTGGATTTGAATATTTATTTATAATATTGTGTGATTTAAATGTTATTATATTTTTTTATTTTTTATCAAATTAATAATTTTAATTACTTGTTCTATAAGGATGTTTTTACTTGGACTACAATTTGTCCCAGAACAGATCAGACCGGATTAGACCAAACTTGGGTAGTTATAAAAATACAAAGAAATCAAACCTGACCACATCAATTCAGACCAGACCAGACTAAATATTAGTTATCTAATATTAGGTATTAGATAACTAATACATAATATTCATTAGTATTTGAATTGATGGTAGACTCACTAACCATGACAACACAGAATTTTGAATTCGTACCAGGACGGAACGAGACATATTTTATTTGTCCTGGTCCCATTTTATTTTGAAATAGTTTAGGACCGGAACATGACAAAAAAAGTTTGTCTCGAATTTAACGAGACAATTTCGAAACAAAACTGGAATATTCTGGAACGGACCAACATGACCGAGTGTTTTTTTTGACACCGCAGCCAGATGACCTGGAAATCCAGTTTAAAATTTAGGCCTATGTGAAGAATTCTCCAATATAAACCAATTTGTGAAACGATGAATGCTTTACGTAATGTATGTTTTGATAATCTCCGTAATTAAGGAAAATACTTGGCCAATAAGCCTCAGCCGACTCAGACCTCGACACCTAAGATCGAGGACATAAGAAGAAACAAGTCAGCATTTCGTCTAAGGCCAGAATCCAACCGACCTCCGACCTTCGACCTCCCTACTCCGAGGTCGGAGCTCAGGAATCTCTTAGATTTGACAAGTTACGCGGCTGACCTCGGTCACGCCAACCTCGGTACCAAGTTTGACCTTGGGCACTACGAGCTAGGTGTCAACTTGACCTCTGACGCGAAATAAAAAAGGGGCAACAAAAGAACTGTCAGTCAAAACGAGCTAAGAACTGGGCTAACGTTAATGAGCTTAAAGCTTCGCCGAGCTCTGACCTCGAGGTGCTCGAGGTCATCTGATAAGTCCATTTTTGTACTTATTTTTCTTATCAAATTTAAGTGATTTTTGATTGAAAAATAGAAAAACAAGGCATGTTTTATATATTTTGGTTCAAGTTTCGTGAAATCAGGGAAAAAATCACGTCCATGATATGTTTGACGAAATTTCGGGTCAATTAAGCACACAATGAGTCAATTTTAGTGAAAAATGATATCATACCGAAAGAAGGAAGCAGAAATTCAAAGTGGTCCATAAGGGACTCGATACTCGGGGAGAAACCGAAAGGTTAGACTCCGTTTCACTACAACGCCGCGTAAACGGCTATCAAATGGCGCCGTTGCCGGGGAATGACACGGTGAAATCTTGATTTTGATTTTAGCATGGGCGAATTCAAGTCAGGGAGACTTTCTATTTCTTTTTTGTTTTGTTCTCACGTGTTTGCTTGAGATTTTGTCATGGACTACTCAAGCGAACACTTTCATTCTCATCCACCACATCACTATCCATATAATGAACAACAAGTTTTCCAAAATAATCAAAATGAAGGATATTATGAGCAAGGTTATGAGGATAACAACAATCAATGGTGCGAAAATCCACCTTTGGGGTATGGAGATTACCAATTTCAAGATAACTATTTCCACCAAGGGCAAAACTTTGAATGCCATGATGATTTTTCCTATCAAGATAATTATCATGATAATTTTAATTATTATGAAACTTACCACGAAGGGCTAGAAAATCATTACACCGGCACAAACGAGTACTCCTACGAGGTTGACTCTGAAATTTCACCTTATCCTGAACACGAGCTCGAAAAATTAAAATCATCCTTACTCGAGTTTGTGGAAGAATTAAAAAGGGCAAAGATTGAACTAGCATCTCGTGACGAGAGTATCAAGAAATTGTGTGAACAAATCATTTATGATAATGAACACAAATTTCAAAAGGAGACATACGAGGAAGGTGTTAATTCTGAGGAGGAGGCAGCGGTAACTATGGGCGAGACGGTTGAAACTCTTTGCACCCCTATTTCTTTTGAGCCTCTCATTGCTACTGAGCTAGAGCCTGTCCTCGTAGAAATTAGTCCTGAAGAACTCAATCTGGAAGTGCCCACTGAAGTTGATGAAGATATCATAGATGAGGAGATACTTTGTGACACCGGCCCTACCCTACCATCTATGGATGACCTATCACCTAAAGAGTCCTTGAAAGATAGCCTTGATGAAGATGTTGATCATACACAAGCCCAAGTGCCTGATCAAGTAGTTGATGAAACATGTGATGTTGAGAAAACATTGTCCGATGAAGCCTTCTTTGACTCTCTACTCAATGATGACAAACATAGTTGTGCTAGGCAAGGATCTGTTTGCCTAGATGATATTTGTGGGGTTAGTGAGTTAGGAAGTTGGGATGCATTCTTAGAGAGTGACACAGAGTCTAAACTTTGTGATTTGCATGTCGAGGGCATAGATGAAGAAGAGAAAACCCATCAAGAGGAGTATGAAATCTCTGGTCAGGCTACTTTTACCTTGATGGCTCCATTTGAGTTGTTGGAGAAACCAGAGGCACCTGATCCCGAAATACTTGTTGATTCTACTAATGAGAGTGACATAGGATATGTCATATGTGCTAATTCATTGTTTGAACGACGTGTTCTTTGAAGATTATGTCACATTTTGGTGGTCACGAGAGTTCAAAGGTCTACGCCATCTGACGGCATACCTGGAGGATAAGATGGAGGTAATAATGATGAGTGCTCCACGACTGACTTGCATTACATAAAGTTCACTCTCAAACGTCTAGCTAGTGACGTTAAAGAAGCGCTTCTTGGGAGACAACCCATGTTTTTCATAACTTTGTTTGTTTGTTTTGTGTGATTGGAGGTTGTGCTTCAATGAATAAATTGTGAGTTGAACGCTTTGACCCGATTTCAAAAAAACTGACGATGGATGATGTAAGGATATTTTTAAAACAATTTTCTTCCTGTTTTCATCATTCCTCTTCACAAAATCTTTTCAAAACTCAAGTGTGAGGAAGGAACCAAAAAAAATGTGCCTTTATTTCAAAACTTTGTGCAATAAAAAGAGACATTGAGGACGAGGTCCAGCTCAAGTGCGAAGAGGTTGCCTTTTACACTCAAAAGTTAAAACCTTGTTTTAGAACAATCTTTTTACTATTTTTGATATGAAACATTAATTTCTCAATTGTTATCAATCACATAATAGGTTAGAAAATCACCCTTATTATAAGAATTTACTTTTATTATTATTTTTAGAAAACTTGAAATTGTTATGAGTTTTTGGTTGCGAATGTAAAGGGCTAATTTTGTTTTAATAGGACATTCATTTTATTCATAAAAAAAATACTAGTATTAATAAATCTCTTCAAAACTCATTGTTATAGGACAATTCCATCTCCGAAAAGGGGCTCTGTTTCATTCGTTAATCATAGTCTGTGAGAATGAAATATGCATCTACCATGGGATAACATCGCCAACAAGAGTGGAAAAGAGGCAAAAAAAAATTGTGAATAAGATAAATGTCCAAATTAGAATAATGAAAACCTTGGGATAAGGTATTGATTGGTGGTTTAACATAATCAATAGTTTTTATAAAGTAATAATAATTTTAAATTCTTGTATTTTGGGAGATTTTTCTAAAATGTTTAAAAGTTGAGAATACAAAAGGGAGATTTTTGTTTCTATTTCTTTAATAGCAATTCGATTGAATTACAATAAGGTTTTACCTTTTTGAGTGTGGTTGCAACTAATTTGTCGCTTGAGGACAAGCAACGCTAAAGTGTGAGGAGATTGATAAGTCCATTTTTGTACTTATTTTTCTTATCAAATTGAAGTGATTTTTGATTGAAAAATAAGGTATGTTTTATATATTTTGGTTCAAGTTTCGTGAAATCAGGTAAAAAATCACGTCCATGATATGTTTGACGAAATTTCGGGTCAATTAAGCATACAATGAGTCAATTTGAGTGAAAAATGATATCATACCGAAAGAAGGAAACAGAAATTCAAAGTGGTCCAAAAGGGAAAGTTGAAGAGCACAAAATACAGAACAAGACAGAAAATAATCTCATAGGCGCCCAAATAGGCGCCCAGATTGGCCGCCTACCAGGCCGCCTACGCTATTTTTGGAAATTCAGCATTTTTGGAATTTTTGACCGGACCGGATCGAAGGCTGCCGACACTGGACGGAAGGCGGCCACCTCCGATGACCGCCTGCGGCACAAGGCGACAAACCAACCACCGGCCGGTGGGATTTGACGGCAGGCGGCCAGACAGGAACGGCAGGCGGCCGCCTGCGGCAGATGAAGAGACTGGCGCACGTTCGGCTGCCGGTGATGGGACGGAAGGCGGCCGGAGCAAGGTGGCAGGCGGCCGCCTGGTTAGCCGCCTACGGTATTTTTGCTGTTATAAATAGCCCGATTTTTCCTCATCTCAAACACACCATTCTTAGCCCGAAATCAGTTCAAAATGGCCTTCTTCTTCCTTCTCAAAGCTCGGATTTCCACCATTGTTGTACCTTCATGTTCAATCTTTCATATCCTTCTCATTTTAGCTCCAATTTATAAGATCTTTATATGTATTTTCATCCTCTCGTCGTGTAGATTCTGAATATATTGTTTCTATTTCCCAAATATTTGTAGAAAATTATCTGAATTAATTTTAAGAATTTCGTGTTTTCCATTTTAATTCAAGAAAATTAGTTCTTGTTGTTATATTAATCTCGTACTTAGATAACATTAATTCCTAGTATAAATAATGTTTATTTGTGAAAGAAAAGAAAGTTTAGATGTTGGGAGTATTCACTTTAATATTTTCTTTTGTTGTTATTATTTATGATCATGTCTTATTTTATGTGTAAAATGTTAAAATTAGTAATGAGTTGTTATAGTTAATTTACTCTTGGGCCTGAATTGAGTAAAGGAATATGAATTGACTTGTTAGCCGAAAATTAGGGGTTAAAATTAATTAATTGGGCTAGTTATTCAAATTGATGAGTTAGTAATTAATAATTGTTAGCCATTTTCATTAATTAAATTTTGGAAAATTATTTCTAACTTGTCTATTAGATTAGAAAATAATTTGAGCCAACTTTATTCAAGCACATTAATAAGGCCTAGAAATAGGATATTTTAATGAAAGGGATTTACATCTTGTCTATGAGAAATAATTTCAAATTGCTTAAATAATGAGTTTAATTAGTTAATGATTTCGGCTATTTTTATTAATTAAAATATTGGAGAATTATTTCTGTCTTGTCTATGAGATTAGAATTTAATTCAAGCCAACCATTTTTGAATGCATTAATGAAACCTAGAAATAGGATAAATTAATGAAAGTAATTTCTATTCTTGTCTATGAGAAAGAAATTATTAGTCCAAATTTAATTTTAATTCCCCTAATTACTAGGTCCAAGAATATATCCATTTCTAATTATTCAATTCATTGCCCTTCTTTGATCAATCCATTTAGAGTTTAATATTTTATTTTTCATTTAGTTTATTTTGAGCCATCATTAGTATTTGCATAATTTAATTTACTTTCTTTTTCAAAAACTAGTTTAGAAAATCAATCAAAAGTTTTAGTTTGGAAAGCTTCCAATAATTTGCGATATCCTGTGATTGGACTTAAAATCAAGAAACTCCTCCGCCATTCCTCAAGAGACACGATACTCGGGGAAAAACCGAAAGGTTAGACTCCGTTTTACTACAACGCCGCGTAAGAGGCTATCATCATTCTTTGTTAATAAACTTAAAGCTTCGCTGAGTGCCGACCTCCAGGAGCTCGAGGTCATGCAACAGTTATGGACTTGTCAAAGTCATAAATGTAGTGCGCGAGCTTGAGGTCATACTAGCATAGTATGAACTTGTTAAAGTCATAACTCTAGTGCACGAGCTCGAGGTCATGCGGCAGTTGTGGACTTAGTATTTTTGGATTCCCTACTCGGCAAGTTTTGAGGCAGCCGACCCCTTGACCCCGACCACCGACCTCCAAGGTCGATAAAACACCAAGCTCAGGAATCCCCGAGATAAGGCAAGCACCGACCCCGACCATCGAGCCCCGAGTTCTGGATGCACCAAGCTCGGGAATCACTCAGGTAAGGCAAGTGCCTACCCCCGACCCTTGACCCCCGAGGTCGGGAAATACCATGCTCAGGAATCACCAAGACAAGGCAAGTTCCGACCTAAACCTCAACCTTCGAGGTAGGTAGGACAACACGCTCAGGAAGACAGCTGCCCCTGGTCTAAGAACGCAACTGGGAATCAAGCCCAGAGTCTTCTGGGCTTACTGGAGAAGAATACAAACCCTCCATTTATTGAGGATCAATAATTCAAGAAGATAGTTTGGATGTACATATCTAAAGAAGAGAGTGGACCTTGTCTAAAAATAATTGAATAAGTATAAGAAGATATCACATATCTAGAGACAGAACCGTAAGGGATAGTTTGGATGTATTAGTAGACATTTATGGGGATGGGCTATACAAGACAAGAATGGCATCAGGATAGGTCCCCCAAGTCAACTTTGCAGGAAATTACGGGAGTGATTTGTCTCCTCTGATAATTGAAGCTATACTCATCCAAATGAAGTGATTGAGACGTCCCGGGATAGCTCTTCAAGTGTAGTTTCATTATTGCTTCACTTCTGGAGATGAAGATGCAGTTATAGATACAAAAGGGAGGTCGAATAGAAGGGAGAATATTAACTCAAATAGTTGGAGTGTTGGGATTGTTTACCCCATATCTCGAGCACCACTTATCCAAAATAAGAGTGTGAGGTGCCCACAGAAAGCTCTCGAGATAAGGAATCCGATACCGGGGCGCAACGTTCATTCATGAGTGAGACATTCGCCGAGGACTTAGAGATACAATCGATATCGATGACAAAAACCCTAGTGGTAACAACACCACTAGGAGATGACGTTGAGAGAACTTGTTACTATCCATCTTGTGAGGTGGAAGTCGATGGCCAAACCTTGACGTGTGATTTCGTACCACTGAGCATGATTGATTTTGATGCGATCCTAGGGATGGATTGGCTACACAAAGGTTCTAGAAATCGAAGGCAATAATGGGAATACCCTACGCTCCGAGGGTGATCGAGGCAAATCAAATAGTTGCATCATATCCGCCGTGAGAGCGAGGAGTATGATGAGAAAGGGATGCCACACATATCTTGTAACACTCCGGCCCCGTAGGCCCCGAGGTAGTTACTTCTGACCTCTAGTACTGTCCTCAAAAACCGCCACTAGCCTTTTCCACGCACTTTGTCCTCAATCGTGCGCGCCCTGAGAAACTTCCCAGGGGGTCACCCATCCCAAGACTACTCCAGTGCAAGCACGCTTAACTTTGGAGTTCTTGGCTAATGAGCTCCCTTAAAAGGAGATGCACCTTGTTGGTATGAGTAGTACTATTAATCCATTTAAATTAAATCTCAAGTGTTACAATCACCCCCACTTAGGAACGCAACGTCCTCGTTGCGCCCATCAAACAATCTCAAATCTCAATCAAATCCCAGAATCCTCCCCCGCTAAGTGCCCGCCCGATGTTCAACGAGTTAGCACACTGTCGCAGGTTTCTCTGATACCATTTGTAATACCCCGGCCCCGTAGGCCCCGAGGTAGTTACTTCTGACCTCTAGTACTATCCTCACAAACCGCCACTAGCCTTTTCCGCGCACTTTGTCCTCACTCGTGCGCGCCCTGAGAAACTTCCCAGGGGGTCACCTATCCCAAGACTACTCCCGTGCAAACACGCTTAACTTTGGAGTTCTTGGCTAATGAGCTCCCTTAAAAGGAGATGCACCTTGTTAGTATGAGTAGTACTATTAATCCGTTTAAATTAAATCTCAAGTGTTACATATCTAGTGTACGTGGTTGACAAAACTAAGGAGGAACCGAACATCGATGATGTAAGGGTGGTTTGTAAGTACCTGGATGTCTTCCCTAAAGACCTATCGGAGCTTCCACCCGATAGAGAGATTGAATTTGTGATCGAGGTTGAGCCCGACACCAAACAAATCTCTATACCGCCGTACCGAATGGCACCTGCGGAACTGAATGAGTTGAAAACTCAATTGCAAGAGCTATTGGATAATGGTTTCATCAGACCGAGCTATTCACCATGGGGAGCACCTGTTCTTTCTGTGAAAAAGAAAGATGGGACCCTATGCATGTGTATTGAATACCGACAATTGAACAAGGCCACCATCAAGAATATGTATCCTTTACCTAGGATTGATGACTTGTTTGACCAACTCCGAGGAGCAACAGTATTTTCAAAGATTGACTTGAGGTCAGGGTATCACCAACTGAAGATCAAAGAGAGCGACATACCAAAGAGTGTTTTTCGCACAAGGTATGATCCCTTTGAGTTCTAGGTTATGTCGTTTGGACTAACTAATGCCCCAACCGCATTCATGGACTTGATGAACCGATTATTCCATAAGTAGTTGGATCGATTTATAATTGTGTTCATAGATGACATCTTGATTTACTCAAGGAATGAAGAGGAGTACGAGAGACACTTGGTTCTGGTGCTTGAAACACTACGAGAGAAGCAGCTCTATGCCAAATTCTCTAAGTGCGAGTTTTGGCTTAAGGATATTGGTTTTCTTGGGCACGTGGTTTCTAAATCTGGCATTGCTGTGGACAACAAGAAGATTGAGGCTATCACAAAATGGGAAAGACCTAAGAACGTGAAGGAGATTCGTAGTTTCCTTGGACTAGCAGGATACTGTAGAAAATTCGTGAAGAAGTTCTCAGTTTTGGCATCACCGTGGACGAAGCTCATTCGAAAAGGGGATAAGTTCGTATGGGATGACCGATGTGAGAAGGGATTCTTAGAACTGAAGAAGAGGTTAACTGAGGCACTGATACTCACCTTACCAAAACAAGGTATGAGGTACGATGTTTATAGTAATGCGAGCATTCAAGGGCTCAGATGTGTGTTGATGCAGATGGGGAAGGTAATTGCCTATGCTTCACGACAATTGAAGAAACACGAGGTAAATTATCCTACTCATGACTTAGAATTGGGGGCCGTGGTGTTTGCACTAAAGATATGGAGGCATTATCTCTACGGAGAAACGTGTCACATATACACTGACCACAAGAGGTTGAAGTATGTGTTTACTCAGAAAGAGTTAAACATGAGACAACAACGGTGGATGGAGTTGATAAAGGACTACCAGTTAGTGATTGAGTACCATCCTGGTAAAGCAAATGTGGTGGCTGAAGCCCTTAGTCGGAAGAGCTCATCGGGGGCATTGATAACCAACTTGAGAGCATTGAGAGCTCAGTTGGAAGTATCTACCGATGGCGCCTTGTTGGCAAGGTTTTAAGTGAGACCTACATTACTTGATGAGATCAAGAAAGGTCAAGGAACTGACAAAGAACTTATGAAGGTCTGAGAACGCATGCTAACGGGACCGGTTGAGGATTTCAGGGAGAGAGACGATGGTCTCCTATTATTTCGTGACCGAGTGTGTGTACCATCGGATGATGAGCTCCAAAAGTCCATGCTGGAGGAGGCTCACTCATCAGTGTATGCTATGCACCCGGGAGGCATGAAGATATACAAGGAGTTGAAAGAAAGTTACTGGTGGTCTGGGATGAAAAGAGAAATAGCAGAGTACATCAATCGGTGCCTTACCTGTTAGCAAGTTGAGGCAGAACATCAACATCCAACAGGCTTATTGTAGTCACTTTCCATCCCTGACTGGAAGTGGGAACATGTGACTATGGATTTCGTGGTAGGCTTACCACGGACAATCAGGAACTATGACGCAGTTTGGGTTGTTGTTGACAGGCTCACGAAGAGTGCACACTTTTTACCTATCAACACCACCTACCGTACCCACTCGAGAGGTTAGCCAAATTGTATACGGACGAGATCGTGAGGTTACATGGTGTTCTAGTGACCATAGTATCCGATAGAGACCTATGATTCACGTCACGTTTTTGGCCAAAATTTTAAGAGTCTATGGGAACGAGGTTGAAGTTCGGTACTGCCTTCCATCCACAGACGGATGAGCAGTCTGAAAGAGTTATACATATCTTAGAAGATATGTTGAGGGCTTGTGCATTAGAGTTCCAAGGAAGTTGGGACAATCACTTGGCACTCGTGGAGTTTGCTTATAACAACAGTTATCAGGAAAGTATCGGCATGCCTCCATACGAGGCATTGTATGGGAGGAGGTGTCGTACACCGTTATGATGGGATGAGGTTGGCATGGCCAAACTCGAGGGCATTGAATTGGTTGAGATCACCAAGTCAAAGGTGAAGCTCATTCAAGAAAGACTCAAAACGGCTCAGGATAGACAAAAGAGTTTTGCCGAGAAGCGTCGAAGGACGTTAGAGTTTAAGGTTGATGACGAGGTATTCCTGAAAGTTTCGCTTTGGAAAGGAATCATTCGATTCCAAAGCCGGGGGAAGCTTAACCCACGCTACATCGGGCCATTCAGAATTCTAGAAATAATTGGGGCCGTAGCACACCGTCTACAGTTGACTCCTGAGTTAGAGAAGATACATAATGTATTCCACGTATCTATGTTTAAGAAGTATGTACATGATCCTTCTCATGTATTGGAAAAACCGCCCGTGGAGGTACGCGAAGACTTGAACTATGTCGTCCAACCGATCAAGGTCATCGATAGAAAGGTAAAGAAATTAAGGAGTAAAGAAGTTCCAATGGTTAAAATCCTTTGGAAAAGTGATCGGGTTGAAGAAGACACTTGGGAAACGGAGGAGTTGATGAGGAAGCAATATGCTTTCCTATTCGAATAAAATTGTGAATTTCGGGGACGAAATTCCCGTTAAGGGAGGGTGAACTTGTGACACCGCAACCGGATGACCTGGAAATCCAGTTTAAAATTTAGGCCTATGTAAAGAATTCTCTAATATAAACCAATTTGTGAAATGATGAATGCTTTACGTAATGTATGTTTTGATAATCTTCATAATTAAGGAAAATACTTGGCCAGTAAGCCTCAAATGACTCAGACCTCGACACCTATGATCATGGACATGAGAAGAATTAAGTTAGCATTTCGTCAAAGGCCAGAATCCAACCGACCTCCGATCTTCGACCTCCCTACTCCGAGGTCGGAGCTCAGGAATCTCTTGGATTTGGCAAGTTACATGGCCGACCTTGGTCACGCCGACCTCGGTACCAAGTCTGACCTTAGGCACTACGAGCTAGGTGTCAACTTGACCTCTGACGCGAAATAAAAAAGGGGCAACAAAAGAACTGTCAGTCAAAACGAGCTAAGAACTGAGCTAACGCTAATGAGCTTAAAGCTTCGCCGAGCTCTGACCTCGAGGTGCTCGAGGTCATCTGTAAGGAATAATTGTATTTAGATTTTGATGATGCTAGATTAATTAGGAGATTAGTGTACCCACTTTAGAATTTTGTATTTGAATTATTTTTCAAGTGTAAGCATTTTAGCATAGTTGACAGGACAGAAGACCTCCTGGTTTTCTGTTGGACTATACCTGGACAGAAGACCCCCAAGGCCGTCTGCTGGATTCTCCAGATAGAAGTCCCCAAGGTACTCTGTGCTTACCGTTCTGTAGAGCACACCAGAAGGCCTGACACTCAGAAGATTTTCATGAGTTTGCCTAAGCCGGTTAAACCAACAGAAGATTCTCTCAACGGCTAAGAGAATTCGATGGAATAGCTACAGTACAAGCATTTAATGAGCCCCATACGCTGTAGAGTTAAAGCTGATAATTGGCCGACATTCCAGGAAACTTTATCCCAACATAGCAACTCGCCCATTTTACTGGGCCCTACCGGTCAACTCAATAGTACGCACATTTAATGCAGTTGTCTCCTCCTCCAACGGGAAGACAACCCCAGTATATATGATACAACTCGAAGAACAACCGGATAACTTTTGCTCATTCTACAACATTCAAACAAGCTTTCTTGAGACTTCAACTTCATCTTCCTCAACAAGAAAAGCTTACGTTGGAAAGATATTATTTTCATATCCTTTCTTCCAACCAGAGCAAAGTTCCTACAATTCTTCAACATTACAAGCACTTCATATACACATCCTTTGTGACGAAGCAAGTTGGAGAAACCTCTGTTTTTAACAAGTATTCTTCTCTCACGAGAAGGGCGTCCAAGTAACTGGAGTAGTGAAGTGGGTATTCTTCTCTCAGTGAAAGGACCAGTCTTAAAGGAAGCAAGGAAGTGCATCCCAGGAGACACCTACACTTGAAAAAGACGTTGTAAGGAATATTTGTAATTAGATTTTGATGATGCTATATTAATTAGGACTTTAAAGTACCCCCTTTTAGTAATTATGTATTAGAATTTTCCTTTGTAAAGTTCTTAGCATAATCGACTACCAGAAGGCATCCCTACCAGAAGACCTCCTGACAGAAGATCTTTGGTTCTCTGCCTAGGAACAGAAAACCTCAGGGTCTCTGTTACCCTTTAGTTTGACAGAAACCCTCCTGGTTCTCTGTAAGCTATTATCAACAGAAGTGCTCAAGACCTTCTCTAATCAGTTCTCTGCTAAAGACACCAGAAGGCCTGACACTTGGAAGAATTCCACAAAGCCGGGAAATCAACTGAAAGATTCCTTCAACGGCTAGGAGTATTGAACGGAAAAGCTACAGTACGCGCATTAAATGCTCATTTAATGCTCCCCATGCTCCGTAGAGTAATTGCAGATGATTGGCCGCAATGTCAGGAATACTTTATCCAAAAATAGTAACCCGCCAACTTTACCAGGTCCTACTGGTCAAGTTAACTGCTTACGCATTAAATGAAGTTGTCCTCCTTCCCCTCCAACGGGAAGACAACCCTCAGTATAAAAGATACACTTCGAAGAACAACCGAATAACTTTTGCTCTACAAACTTTGCCAACTTCACCACACTCTTAGCAAGAAAAACACACTCAAATCATTCAAGGCAAAAAGGTCCTCTTGAGATTCAAACTCTTCATCCTCAACAAGAGTGACACAAGTTGGAAAGAATATACATTCCTATCATCTGATCCAACTAGAGCAAGGTTCCAATAGTTCTTCAACAACTCTTCAAGCTCATCACATACAAATCATTTGTAACGAAGCTAGTTGGAGGAACCCCTGTTTCATCAGAAACTCTTCTTACTACAAGAAGGACGTCCAAGTAACTGGAGTAGTGAAGTGGTGATACTTCAAGAAAGGTCAGTGAAAGGACCAGTCTTAAAGGAAGCCAGGTAGTGCATCCCAGGAGACATCTACACTTGAAGAAGACGTGGAGAGCTTCTTAAGTGCTAGGACTAAAGCGTTGTAAACGGTCGTTTTTACAAGCTTAGTGGAAGAGTGGATTAGAGGAACGAGTTGTTCCTTGAACCACTATAAAAATCCCTGGTGTCATTTACTTACTGCTTTAATATTTGCACTTAGATAGAACTGTCTAACTCCTCAGACTTGGTATCTGTGTTCAGCAGAACTTGTCCTACGAGTTAACAGAAGGCCTACTGCCTTTGCTTCTTTGAGGCTAAATCAACAGAACTCCCTACCAGAACCCCATCCGCTGCCAGTCTGTTCTGTCAACAGAACAGGCTATTCTGTAAAATCTGGTACTTAGTTTAAAAAGCTAAAAACCAATACAGTCTATTCACCCCCCCTCTAGACTGTATCCAGTATAACCGGGACCAACAAGTGGTATCAAAGCCTCCTTGTTCTAATAATCTCTTAGGTTATTTGCTAAACAAAGATCCACTTGTTTTTCTGTTTGACCTCATTTCTATCTGATATAATGGATCACTCCTTGTCCAAGACTCTTATGTTCTCAGATCTGAAGTTTGATGACTGGAGGATCCGGATGAAAGCACATCTCTGTGCCCTGCATGATGAGATGTGGGAAGTTCTTGATATTGGCCCTTTCACAAGCTTCCAGAAGGTCAATCCTGAGCATGCTATTGACAACATCAGACCCCAGATGATCAGTAAAGCCAAGTCAGAATGGACCACTGAAGAAAGAAGAAAATACAACCTGGACAATATTGCTAAGGACATTCTCTACAAGTCCATTGATGATAGGTACTTCAACAGAATAAAGAAGTGCAAAACTGCAAAGGAAATCTGGGATACTCTTGAGCTCATTGGAGCTGGTGATGAGCAAGAGAAGGACAACAAACTGACTATAGCCAACAAGAAGTTTGATGACTTCAAACTTCTCCCTGGTGAAAGCATCTCCAAGATGTATGACAGGCTCCTCACTCTCACTGGAGAGATCTCTGAGCTTGGCAAGGAACTCACCACCAAGGAGATCAACCTGAAGGTGTTGAGGGGACTGCCCTCAGCATGGAAAATGAAGGTAGTTGCTGTCCAAGCCAGCAAGGATGTAAAGACTTATCCCACTGATAAGCTCATTTCAGATCTCGAAGCTCATGAGTTTGAAATGACTGAAGAAAAGGAAGATGTACCAGAAGAGAGGACCACTACAGCCCACTGCCAGCACATCAAAGGTAAATGATTTTGACCCTTCAGTACTTTTATCTGACGAATATATGGCTGCCTTTGCCAGAAGATTCAAAAAGTTTATGAATAATCCCAAAGATGGAAGGAGTCCATCTTTCAACAGAAAGCCATACCAGAAGATCAAAACAACAGAAAGCAGTGGTGAGCTTCTCTGTTACAATTGCAGACAACCTGGTCACTTCAAGGCTGATTGTCCCCATCCAAGGGTGTCCAAGAAACAAGGACAGGATGGAGAAAAGAAGAAGTACGAAGACAACACAAGAAGGAGAAAGGCACTTGTGACATAACAGCTAAAGAAAGACCCTCTGTCAGAAACAGAATCCAGTTCTGACTCAGATTCTGATGAGGCCTTCTGTTGCCTTGATACTGAGACAGAAGACCTTTGCCTCATGGCTCATTCTGATGATGAGGTAACCTCTACTTCTGAATCTAGTTTTTCTTCGGTAGGCTTAGCTTTTGATTCTGATTCCATGTCAGAATTTTGGGAAGAGTTTAAGGCCATACAAGCCACTTATTATTCTGTAACAGAAGAAAACAGTAAGTTAAAAGCTGAAATTCTTGACTTAAAGAAGGAGGTTGAGATCAAAACCAATCTTCTAATTAAGGAAAGAGATCAACTGGAGACTGAAAATGTTTCTCTTCTCAAGAGAATAAGAGAAATAGAGCCTCTCGAGATTAAGTACAAAGCTTACCAGAAGGCCCAGTCTTCCATGGAAAAGATTGTACTTGATCAACAGATTGGCACTGGTTTTGGTCTTGGTTATGGCTCAACAGAATCAGGTGAGCCTTCCGTAATGCCTAGCACCAGTGTTGCTAAGGCAGATAAGGTCATAGTGCCACTGATTTCTAGCCCCATTTGTCAAGCTGGTGTATCTGGCACCAAGGTTGTTCATGAGGAAGTCAGACCAGAAAAGGGAAAGATAAAGGTTCAACAGAAACCCTTTTTGAAAAATAATGAACCTGGCAGAAAACCTAACAACAGAAAAGGTTTTCAAGATAACAAAAATAAAAGACCATTCATTGACAGACAACCTCATGTCAATCATGCCAGAAATGATCACCAGAAGGGCAAATATCAAGAGAAAGTTAACTTTAGGCAGAAGAGGTTGGCTGGTCAACTTCAGAAGCCCAAAGCTAACTGTCCCTCTGCTCTTGATAGTATATGGGACTTCTTTCCAACAAAGAAAGCTATGCAAAAGTATGTAAACAGGAAGCATGACCCCCACAAGCATCTGCCCAAAGTGAATCACACTTCAGTTTACTTTAACTACCAGGTGGACAATGGGTACCACCCACCAAGGTTTCACTTGATGAGACCAAAATGGTACCAACTACCCAGACTCCATGACCCCCAGGACCCAGCACTGCTTGGGTACCTAAATCTTTCTTTTAATCTTGCAGGAACTGTGTGCTGGAGCTATCTCTGAACAAGAATGGTTTATTGATAGTGGATGCTCCAGGCACATGACAGGTGACAGAAGTTGCCTAACAGAGTTCCAGAAATGCAAAGGACATAGAGTTACCTTTGGAGGTAATGACAAAGAAGGTCAAACAAAAGGAAGGGGAAAGCTGACCAGGAACCAGATAATCATTGATGATGTCTCATATGTCAAAGGACTGAAGTTCAACTTGCTAAGTGCTAGCCAATTCTGAGACAAAGGCTACACTGTTGAATTCACCAAGGACTTCTGCTATGTGAAGCATGAGACAACAAAGGAAGTGGTTCTGACAGCATCAAGGAAGAAGAACACTTATGTAGTTGATTGGAACACAGCAAAGGATGGAGTTTGCCTGATAGCCAAAGGAGATTCAAAACTGAGCTGGGACTGGCACAAGAAGCTCCACCATTTGAATTTCAAAACAATCAACAAACTGGCCAGAGAACACATTGTAGAAGGGCTACCAGACATTGTGTACAAGAAGGAGACCCTCTGTAGTGCATGTCAGAAGGGCAAACAAGTGAAGAATTCCTTCAAACCCATTGCTGGAGATCTTTCTACAAGTCCTCTAAATCTGATTCACATGGATTTATTTGGACCTGTTGAGACTCCAAGCGTTGGTGGAAAGAAATATACCCTAGTCATGGTTGATGACTACTCCAGATATACATGGACTATCTTTCTAACAAAGAAAAATGAAACTCTTCAGAAGTTGCCATCTCTGTTAAAGCAACTTCAGACTGAGAAGAACTTGAAGGTAAAGACAATCAGATCAGACAGAGGAACTGAATTTGTCAACCAAGTCATAAAGGACGTCTGTGATCGGAATGGGACTTTTCATCAACTCTCTGCCGCCAGAACCCCTCAACAGAATGGCGTAGCAGAAAGGAGGAACAGAACTTTAAAAGAAGCTGCAAGGACAATGATTGCTGAATCTGGATTGCCTATGAGATATTGGGCTGAAGTAATCAACACTGCATGCTACACTCAGAACAGAAGCATGATCAACAAGAATCACCAGAAGACCCCTTATGAACTCTGGAAGGGAAGAAAACCTAACATCAGCTACTTTCATGTATTTGGATGCAAGTGCTACATTCTTAACAATGGAAAGGAGTATCTGAAAGTCTTTCAAGAGAAGGCTGATGAAGGAGTCTATATAGGCTATTCAAACACCAGTAAAGCCTATAGAGTACTCAACAAAAGGACCCTACATGTTGAAGAATCTATACATGTGAAGTTTGATGAAAGCATCTCTGTTAAAGAGGTAACAGAGATCCTCAAGGAAGTGAGCATAGAAGACAGAACACCATAACCAACAGAAGAGGTAGCAGATAATCCTGCATTTCCAACACCTGCACCAAACCCCCTTCTGTTGAATGAAGATGAAGACTCTGAAGATGAGGAACCAGAGAGACCAAGACAGCAGCTGACAGAACCTGACCTAACATGGTTAAGAGATCATCCCCCTAACCAAGTGATTGGTCAAATCAGAAGTGGAGTTCAAACCCGATCCACATCAAGAAGAGAAGCAATGCTTGCCTGCTATATATCTCAAATGGAACCTATGACGGTTGAAGAAGCTCTTGCAGACTCAGATTGGATCAATGCTAGGCAAGAAGAGCTTACTCAGTTTGAAAGGAACAAAGTATGGGAACTTGTTCCTAGGCCTAAGCACCAGAATGTCATTGGAACCAAATGGGTATTCAAGAACAAAGCAGATGAAGATGGCAACATTGTAAGGAATAAAGCTAGGCTGGTAGCCAAGGGATACTGCCAAGAAGAAGGAATTGATTTTGATGAGACTTTTGCACCAGTTGCAAGACTTGAAGCCATCAGAATCTTTCTAGCCTATGTTGCTTACAACAACATCAAGGTCTACCAGATGGATGTCAAGAGTGCATTTCTAAATGGAGATCTTGAAGAAGAAGTTTATGTGGAACAACCACCAGGTTTTGTCATTCCAACTCACTCCTCTTGTGTCTACAAGCTTAAAAAGGCCCTCTATGGTCTTAAGCAAGCTCCCAGAGCCTGGTATGACACATTGTCCCTTTTCCTAGTGAACCATGGGTTTACTAAAGGAAAGGTTGACAAAACTCTATTTCAAATCTCTGTTACTAATCATATTCTGTTAGTACAAATATATGTTGATGATATTATATTTGGTAGTACTAATCCAGAACTGTGCAAGAAATTTTCTCAAGTGATGCAGAGTCAATTTGAAATGAGTATGATGGGAGAACTCAGTTACTTCCTAGGACTTCAAGTCAAACAAGTTCCAGAAGGGATCTTTATCAATCAAGGGAAGTATACCAGAGACCTGATCAAGAAGTTTGGAGTGGAAGGCAAATCCTCAGTGAAGATTCCCATGAACACCTCACAAGGAATTGGTCCAGATGATGAAGGAAAGGATGTAGATGCAACGACATACAGAGGAATCATAGGATCTCTGTTGTATCAAACTGCAAGCAGACCAGACATCTCATTCCCTGTTGGAATCTGTGCCAGATACCAATCAAAGCCCAAGGAAAGCCATCTAAGTGCTGCAAAGAGAATCATCAGATACATCAAAGGAAATCCAAATGCAGGCCTATGGTATCCCAAGGGAGGTAACTTTGAACTAATTGGTTACTCTGACTCAGATTTTGCAGGTTGCAGATTGGACAGGAAGAGCACCTCTGGTCATTGCCAATTGCTAGGAGGAAGGCTTGTTTCCTGGTTTAGCAAGAAGCAAAACTCTATCTCAACAAGTACAGCTGAGGCTGAGTACATTGCAGCTGGGAGTTGCTGTGCTCAGCTACTCTGGATGAAGCAACAACTGAAGGACTATGGAATTCAAGCAAAGGAGATCAAGTTGTTGTGTGACAACACCAGTGCCATTGCTATCACTCAAAATCCAGTTCTTCACTCCAGGACAAAGCACATTGAGATCAGACATCACTTCATCAGAGATCATGTTGAAAAAAAGCACATTTGCATGGAACATGTGCCAACAGAAGACCAGCTTGCAGATATCCTGACAAAGCCTCTTCCTGAGGCTAGGTTCAACAAACTGAGAGAGGATTTGGGAATGATGGATGAGATTCCAAGGGAAAGTTGAAAAGGAAGATCCTCTGTTGCTAAATTTCTGTTAACAGAATACCTATTGAAGAACCCCCTCTGTTAACCCCTTCTGTTCTCTACCCTGGCAGAACACCTCAGCAACAGAAACCCTTTATACAGAAAGCCCCCTCTTATGTTTATCAGAAGGTTGTGGACTTAGAAAAATCTGAAAACCGGCTGACCTAGTAAAATTTTAAAGGTCTTTTACCCTTTTACCCTTAAAACGGTATCCAGCCGCAAAATATTTACTGTGCCCCTTTTTACATTTATTGGTATCTTGGAACCGTAAATAATTCCAAGCGTCCACTAACCCAAACTCATAAATTCCCCTTTCGCAAACCTAAACCGTTACTGCTCTCATTACTCTCAAACTCTCAAACCTCCATAGCTTTCAAACTTTCTCTGCTCAAATGGCTTTCATCAACATTAATGACCTCACCAAGGAGGAAATCAACACCCTAGTTTCAAACATCTACACTGGGATGAACTGCGACCTCTCCGCACTCCCTGAACTCGCTGCAAACCATGAAACGATGATGAAAATCATCAAGGGAATGGAGGACTCACAACTGAACAAAGTAGTGGGATATCACTTTGATTCCTACAGCACAAGGGACGTAGCAGAATTTTATCTCAACGCTACATACGAAGGGGAGACCATTCGGTCAAATGTCAATGGTGAAGACATTACCCTCACTCCTGCAGACCTCAACACCCTCTTTGGCGTAGTGGAGGACCCTCAAGACGAAGACACTGAAGATTTCTTAACTCTGGACAGTGTCAAGGTCACTGTGGACAACTTTGTCCAACTCTACTGCCGACCTGAAGTGGGTAGAGTTCCTAAACTTTACATGAAGAAGAGCCTCCTTCTGAGCGACTATGAGAAGCTGGTGAACATTCTTCACAGGTGTGTCTGGAGCAAGAGCACCTCCACTGATGACATGAATGTACTCAATGCAAAGGCTGTCTTTGCAGTTCATCATGGGATGAACATAAACTGGGGACAGGTAATTGTCAAATCCCTTGTTGAATTCATCAAGAAGAAAGACAAGGAGACCGGACTGTTCAAAACCCCCATGGGTTATGGTCTCTTAATCTCTGAAACCTTGCTCAAGGCAAGGATAGGGCTGAGAAACCCTATTGAGGCAGACTACACCAAGTTGCTCTTCCTCAACACCTCCAATGACAGGAAGGTTGCTCTCAAGGCAGAGCAGAAAAGGCTCAGAACTCTTGAGTTCAACAGAGAAAGGCAACAACAGAAGGTTGTTCAGCCAAAGAAAGTCACCAAGAAGCAACAGAAACCCCCTACTCCTTCGGATTCTGAAGAAGAAATGCCCTTGGTCAAGAAGGTGGTCAAGAAGGTTCCCAAAAAGAAGACCACACCTGTCAAAGTCCACAAGCTGGTGGCAAAGAAATCTGTTCTGAAGAGAAAGGCACCTTCCCCTATCTCTACAGAAAGCACCCCCTCTGCCTCCCCCATTGCAAAGAAGGCAAAGGTTCTGACACCTGCAGCCCAGGAGAAGCTGGAGGATTCTGTCACCTCTGCCCCAGCCAACAGAAATGCTTGGCAAGGCAAGAGGATTGTCTTTGAGTCAAGTGACTCAGAAGAAGAAGTAGTGGTGCAGGATGCCACTACTCAGGGGGAACCACACTTCTCTCCTCCTGCCTCTACAAATGATCAACCTCTGGTGGTTTCTTCACCAGAACACCAAGAAGATAGCAGAATTTCAAGCTCTGCAGAACCCCTACTGAACCACTTCTCTGCCCTTGATAAGGAATTCGTCAGGGTTCTGGCATGGAGAAAGTGGAGAGTAGGACCTCTCACTGAGCTCCTTAAGAACTTGTCTTACTTCATCTCTGAGGAAGAAGAAGTACTCAGATGGACTGACACAGAAGATGTGGAACAATGCCTGAATAAAGACTTTCTCCTTTCTGTCCTCCAGAAAAAGAAGGAGAAAAACCAAGGAAAGGCTCCTCTGGTCAAGGATTCACCAGAAGACCATGTAAAGGCTCTTCAAGAGCATGAGTTGGATGTTTTTGATGCTTGGTTGATTGAGAAGAAGAGGAAAGAGTCAATGATCAAGTTTCGACACAGTGCACATGGAGAAGGTGAACCCTCCACTGCAAATGACCTGCCCTTGGTCATGGAGAAGCTTATCAAAGAATGGAGGGATTCTCTGTTCACAGAAACTGTACTAGAGGTAATTCCCACAATCATTCCTTCTCCCCCTCCCTCTCCTAAAAACACTTCTCCTCAACCCCAACAGAAATCCCCCTCACCCTCACAGAAAACCATATCCAGATAGAACACCTCCTCACCTCATCAGAAACCCTCCTCTGCACAGAAAACCCCTACACCCCAAAACCCTTCAAACTCCAAATCTCCATCTCTTTCACCCTGCAAACCGTTCTCTCCCCCAAAGAACAGATCCCCATCCCCTCCCCCATCCTCTCAAAGACAAATTGTCCAATACCAACCCCAACAGATCATCTCTTCAACAACACCACCTCAACAGAAATCCCCTTCACCTACCCAGTCTGAACATGCAGAAACTCCTCAAGACTCCCATCCACCACACCAACCTGCTGCTCAACAAAAACCTGAATGGTTTCTTAGGCATTCTGACCCTACAACCATATCCCCCATCTCTGCACCCCAAGGGTATTCTAGGCATTCTACTGCCCCCAATCCCTCCCTCAGAAAGAAGAAGAAGGTAGTCAGAAACAGAATACCTATCTATTCCTCTTATGAAGATTCATCTGACATGGATGGATTCATGATCAGCAAGTCCTACAAAGCCACATCAAAGAGACAGAAGACCCCTCCTCTGACTCAACTCGAACATGAACTGCTTGTTGAATCTCTCTCATCTGTCCAAGAACATCACCCCTTGCCTAAGGGAAGAGGTCTAGAGATGCCTCCATCTGATGGACAAGAGAACCAAATTCCTTTCAACAAGTTCGTTGAAGCAGCTGAAGACTTTGGTGGCCAACTCCTCCATGCATGAACAAGTTGATACAGATAAATGACAAGCATTATGGGTACCTTTCTCATGTGAATGATAATCTCAACTCTGGGATGCAGTTTATCTCAGATCGCTTTGAGAATCTGACAACATCTTTCAAAGACTTCATGGCCTCCTCAACTGCTAAAACAGATACACTGTCAAGGGAAGTGGAAGGTATCCATAAGACCCTCTTCACATTTCATCAGACTCTGATAGCTCAGGGAAAAGCTATTGAAACAATCTCCTCAAATATTGATGAACTTCAATGGGCTGATACAAAGACAAAAGAACAGCTACTGGACATAGAGGAACTGTGCAAAGTCCATCGTGATCAAGCCAGAACTCTATTTGCTCAAGACAAAGAGAGATACCAGAAGATGGTTCTCTTAGAAGCCAACAATAAAGATATCTTGTCTGCAATTCAGAAGCAACATGGGCTTATTGAAGGTCTTACATCTGTGACTCAGACCTTACCAGAAACCCTGGAACAGATTGCCTCTACTCAGGCCACAGAATTCCAGAAACTCTCCCTTCTGCTTGGTGATCTAGATGATGCCAAAAAGGGGGAAGAAGGCCCTCATCTATCAAAACCCAGGACCACCAGAACCTCAACATCTGCTGAACCAAGTGTGGATCCCACACCTTACTTTGAAGCTGCCCTTCAGAAGAAAAGGCTAGCTGGTATCCCTAGACCTCCATCCCCACTGAAGAAAGGATCTAAAAAGAAGAAAGCTCTAAGCTTTAAAAAATGGAGACTGGGAGGTTCTCAGGTGATGACTGCTACACAATTTGATGAAATGAAGCAAAAGATGACCTCTACACAGCAACATAATCTGTATTTGGACCATGATGGCCATGTGAAGGTCAGACATGGTGGATCTCTGGAGGAAGCAGAATTCTGGTTTCACAACAGTATAGTACCAGGAAAAGATATCCATGAAGGTGTTCTTAACTACTTAGACTGCAAACTCTCACCCGTCTGGGCCTCTTATCAAAGAACTGGAAATCTGGCTGGAATCAGAAAAGAGGTGAATGCAGAACTAAAGAGACTACAAGGACTGGATGAACAAGCAAGAGCTGAAGCTGCAAAGGCTATTATGTAATCAGACACTCTTGTAATCCACCTTAATAAAAGAACATCTCTGCCTCACACTTTGTAAGGCAATTCATCAATCTCTGTCTTTTCTTTACCTTCTGTTTGTGTTTATTTGTTTGCTTTCTGATTTATTATCTGCTATCTGAATGTACTGCACTCTTACTATTTTCCTATGCCAAGTTGCCCTCCAAGATTTTAATGAAAGTTTTCAACTTTAATTCCTTATGGTGAAGGCACTTCTCTGGAAATAGTTAAAGGGTTTTGGCATCATCAAAAAGGGGGAAATTGTAAGGAATATTTGTAATTAGATTTTGATGATGCTATATTAATTAGGACTTTAAAGTACCCCCTTTTAGTAATTATGTATTAGAATTTTCCTTTGTAAAGTTCTTAGCATAATCGACTATCAGAAGGCATCCCTACCAGAAGACCTCCTGACAGAAGATCTTTGGTTCTCTTCCTAGGAACAGAAAACCTCAGGGTCTCTGTTACCCTTTAGTTTGACAGAAACCCTCCTGGTTCTCTGTAAGCTATTATCAACAGAAGTGCTCAAGACCTTCTCTGATCAGTTCTCTGCTAAAGACACCAGAAGGCCTGACACTTGGAAGAATTCCACAAAGCCGGGAAATCAACTGAAAGATTCCTTCAACGGCTAGGAGTATTGAACGGAAAAGCTACAGTACGCGCATTAAATGCTCATTCAATGCTCCCCATGCTCCGTAAAGTAATTGCAGATGATTGGCCGCAATGTCAGGAATACTTTATCCCAAAATAGTAACCCGCCAACTTTACCGGGTCCTACTGGTCAAGTCAACTGCTTACGCATTAAATGAAGTTGTCCTCCTTCCCCTCCAACGGGAAGACAACCCTCAGTAGAAAAGATACACTTCGAAGAACAACCGAATAACTTTTGCTCTACAAACTTTGCCAACTTCACCACACTCTTAGCAAGAAAAACACACTCAAATCATTCAAGGCAAAAAGGTCCTCTTGAGATTCAAACTCTTCATCCTCAACAAGAGTGACACAAGTTGGAAAGAATATACATTCCTATCATCTGATCCAACTAGAGCAAGGTTCCAATAGTTCTTCAACAACTCTTCAAGCTCATCACATACAAATCATTTGTAACGAAGCTAGTTGGAGGAACCCCTGTTTCATCAGAAACTCTTCTTACTACAAGAAGGACGTCCAAGTAACTGGAGTAGTGAAGTGGTGATACTTCCAGAAAGCTCAGTGAAAGGACCAGTCTTAAAGGAAGCCAGGTAGTGCATCCCAGGAGACATCTACACTTGAAGAAGACGTGGAGAGCTTCTTAAGTGCTAGGACTAAGGCGTTGTAAACGGCCGTTTTTACAAGCTTAGTGGAACAGTGGATTAGAGGAACGAGTTGTTCCTTGAACCACTATAAAAATCCCTGGTGTCATTTACTTACTGCTTTAATATTTTCACTTAGATAGAACTGTCTAACTCCTCAGACTTGGTATCTGTGTTCAGCAGAACTTGTCCTACGAGTTAACAGAAGGCCTACTGCCTTTGCTTCTCTGAGGCTAAGAAGCTGTTCTCTTCACCTGATCTGAATGTTTCTGATCTGAATTTTTTAAGTTCTGATCTGATCTGATCTGAATTTTTCTGATCTGATATGATCTGATCTGAATCTTTCTGATCTGATATGATCTGATCTGAATCTTTCTGATCTGATCTGAATCTGTCTGATCTGATCTGAATGTTTCTGATCTGATCTGAATCTGTCTGGTCTGATCTGAATGTTTCTGATCTGATCTGAATGTTTCTGACCTGATCTGAATATTTCTGATCTGATCTGAATCCTTCTGATCTGATCTTAACTTTCTAAATTGGTATATAATAATAAGAATAATAACAATAACAATAACAACAATAATAATAACATCAATAATAATTATAATAGTAATAATAACTATTATTATTATTTAATAAGTATAATAAAAATAATACTCCGTAACAATAATAATAATTATAATAATAACAATAATAGTAGTAGTAGTATTAGTAGTAGTAGTAGTAGTAGTAGTAGTAGTAGTAATAATAATAATAATAATAATAATAATAATAATAATAATAATAATAATAATAATAAGTAGTGATATTAATAACCTTTTTAATAATAATAAAAATATTTGATTGCACTTGAAATTGGAATATCCAACTCGTAAAGACAGATAAAGTTGTGCAGTGCGAAAGTTGATACCATAATCGCAAGTTGATATTGAATAAATGTTTGTACTTCAATTCATTCTTCTCGATCAAATGGTGACAGTATTATATATTTAGATTAGATGGATTGATACAGAGTACTCAATTTTAGCATTTATTAAAAAATCAATACTAAAAATTACTCCATAAAACATAACAGTAATATATAATATTATATAATAGTAATAATAACAGTAATAATAATTTCTGAACTAATCTGAATGCTTCTGATCTGATCTGAATGCTTCTGATCTGATCTGAATGATTCTGATCTGATCTGAATGCTTCTGATCTGATCTGAATGCTTCTGATCTGATCTGAATGCTTCTGATCTGATCTGATCTGATCTGAATCTTTCTGATCTGATCTGATCTGAATCTTTCTGATCTGATCTGATCTGATCTGAATAAAATAAGAATAAGGAATAAGTAATAAGATTAAGACGAAGAGAACAACTTCTAAATCAACAGAACTCCCTACCAGAACCCCATCCGCTGCCAGTCTATTCTGTCAACAGAACAGGCTATTCTGTAAAATCTGGTACTTAGTTTAAAAAGCTAAAAACCAATACAGCCTATTCACCCCCCCTCTAGACTGTATCCAGTATAACCGGGACCAACAGACGTGGAGAGCTTCTTAAGTGCTAGGACTTGAACGTTGTAATTGTTACTTACAAGCTTAGTGGAACAGTGGATTAGAGGAACACGTTGTTCCTTGAACCACTATAAAAATCTATGGTGTCATTTACTTGCTACTTTTAATATTTGCATTTACTTTAAACTGATTGACTCCAAATGATTTGGTCTCTATTTTCAACAGAACTTGTCTTGTGAGTTAACAGAAGGCCTACTGCCTTTGCTTCTCCGTGAGGCTAACCGGACAGAATCCCTACCAGAATACCATCCGCTGCCAGTCTGTTCTGTCAAGTTTGGTACTTAGCGAGAAAGTTAAAATCCAATACAGTCTATTCACCCCCCCTCTAGACTGTACCTAGAATAACCAGGACCAACAAGTGGTATCAAAGCCTACTTGTTCTTGTAATCTTTTAGGTTACTTGTTGAACAAAGATCCACTTCTTTCTTAACCTCTGTTTTAATCTCTTATAATAATGGATCACTCTCTTTCCAAGAATCTTCTGTTTTCAGATCTTAAGTTTGATGACTGGAGGATTAGGATGAAGGCACATCTTTGTGCTCTTCATGATGAGATGTGGGAAGTTCTTGACCTAGGGCCATTCACCAACTTCTAGAAAGTGAATCCTGAGCATGCTATTGATAACACAAAGCCCCAAATGATTGACAAAGCAAAATCTGAGTGGACCACTGAAGAAAAAAGAAAGTACAATCTTGACAACATAGCAAAGGACATTCTCTACAAGTCCATTGATGATAGATACTTCAACAGGATCAAAAAGTGCAAAATTGCTAAGGAAATATGGTGATGAGCAAGAGAAGGACAACAAACTGACGATAGCCAACAAGAAGTTTGATGACTTCAAACTTCTCCTTGGTGAAAGCATCTCCAAGATGTATGACAGACTCCTTACTCTCACTGGAGAGATTTCTGAACTTGGCAAAGAACTCACCACCAAGGAGATCAACCTCAAAGTGTTGAGAGGTCTGCCCTCAACATGGAAGATGAAGGTGGTTGCTGTTCAAGCAAGCAAGGATGTGAAGACTTATCCAACAGACAAGCTCATCTCAGATCTCAAAGCTCATGAGTTCGAGATGATTGAAGAGAAGGAAGATGTACCAGAAGAGAGGACCACCACAACTCTCACAACCAATACATCTAAGGTAAAAGATTTTGACCCCTCTGTATTATTATCTGACGAATATATGGCTGCTTTTTCCAGAAGATTCAAAAAGTTCATGAAGAAACCCAAAGGTGGAAGGAGTCCACCTACCAGCAGAAAGCCATTTCAGAAGACCAAGTCCTCTGACAGTAAAGGATAGCTTCTCTGCTACAACTGCAGACAATGAGGACATTTTAAAGTCGACTGCCCACATCCAAAAGTATCCAAGAAGCAAGGATAGGACGGAGAGAAGAAACATGATGATCGTACCAGAAGAAGGAAGGCATTCATCACAGAACAGTGTGAGAAAGACCCCCTCTCTGAGACAGAATCCAGCTCAGACTCTGACTCAGATAAAGCCTTTTGTTGCCTTGATACTGAAACAGAAGACCTATGCCTCATGTCTCAATCTGATGATGAGGTAACTTCCTCTTCCAATTCTTGTTTTTCTTCAGTAGGCACAACCTTAAATGATGATGCAATGTCATCATTATGGGAAGAGTTTAGAAATATCCAAACCACTAATTCTTTAGTCAAAGAAGAAAACAGTAAGCTAAAAGTTGAAATCTCTGACTTAAGAAAAGAGACTGAGGTAAAACTTAATCTTTTAATTAAGGAAAGGGACGAACTAGAAGCTAAAAATTTTTCTCTTCTTGATAGAATAAGAGAAATTCAAAATTTTGAAGTCAGACTCAATGGCCTTATGAAAATGCAAACTTCTCTAAAGGTTGTTGATGTTGATCAAATGCTTTTCCCTGTTTTTGGTCTTGGATATGTTACAATAGAATCCGGTGAGCCTTCTGTAAGGCCTAGCATTCAAGTTGCTAAGGCTGATAAGGTCATAGAGCCATGGATCTCTAGCCCCATTTTCCATGATGGTGTATCTTGCACCAAGGTTTTTCATGAGGAAGTTAGACCAGAAAATAAAAAGATAAAGGTTCAACAAAAACCAATTTTGAAAATGAATGAACCTGGCAGAAACCCTAACAACAGAAAGAGTTTTCAGAAAAATAATCAAAGGCAAATCTTTAACAGACAACCTCATGATAACCATGCTAGAAATGATCAACAGAAGGGCATGCATCAAGAGAAAGTTAACTTTAGGCATAAGAGGATGGTTGGTCAACTTCAGAAGCCCAAAGCTAACCTCCCTTCTGCTCTTAATAATATATGGGACTTCTTCCCAACCAAGAAGGCTATGCAAAAATATGTAAACAGGAAGCATGACCCTCAAAAGCATCTGCCCAAAGTGAATCACACTTCGGTTACTATGACTACCAGGTGGACAATGGGTACCACCCATCAAGGTTTCACTTTAATGCAGTTGTCTCCTCTCCAAAGGCAAGACAACCCCAGTATATATGATACAACTCAAAAAATAACCAGATAACTTTTGCTCACTCTACAACATTCAAACAAGCTTTCTTGAGACTTCATCTTCCTGAACAAGAAAAGCTTACGTTGGAAAGATATTATTTTTACATCCTTTCTTCCAACCAGAGCAAAGTTCCTATAGTTGTTCAACACTACAAGCACTTCATATACACATCCTTTGTGACGAAGCAAGTTGGAGAAACCTCTGTTTTTAACAAGTATTCTTCTCTCAAGAGAAGTGTGTCTAAGTAACTGGAGTAGTGAAGTGGGTATACTTCAAGGAAACTCAGTGAAAGAACTAGTCTTAAAGGAAGCAAGGAAATGCATCCCAGGAGACACCTACATTTGAAGAAGATGTGGAGAGCTTCTTAAGTTCTAGGACTTGAGCGTTGTAATTGTTACTTACAAGCTTAGTGGAACAGTGGATTAAAGGAACACGTTATTCCTTGAACCACTATAAAAATCTCTAGTGTCATTTACTTACTGCTTTTAATACTTGCATTTACTTTAAACTGATCAACTCCAAAAGATTTGGTCTCTGTGTTCAGCAGAACTTGTCTTGTGAGTTAACAGAAGGCCTACTGCCTATGCTTCTCTGTGAGGCTAACCGGACAGAACCCCTACCAGAAGACCATCCGCTGCCAGTTTGTTCTGTCAACAGAACAGGCTATTCTGTTAAGTTTGGTACTTAGCGAGAAAGTTAAAATCCAATACAGTCTATTCACCCCCCTCAAGACTGTACCTAGAATAACCGGGACCAACACCATCCTTTGTTAATATACTTAAAGCTTCGATGAGTGCCGACCTCCAGGAGCTCGAGGTCATGCAGCAGTTATGGACTTGTCAAAGTCATAGCTGCAATGCGCGAGCTCGAGGTCATACTAGCATAGTATGGACTTTTTAAAGTCATAACTGTAGTGCACGAGCTCGAGGTCATGCCGCAGTTGTGGACTTAGTATTTTTGGATTCCCTACTTGGCAAGTTGTGAGGAAGCCGACCCCCGACCCCGAACACCGACCTCCAAGGTCGGTAAAACATCAAGCTCAGGAATCCCTGAGATAAGGCAAGCACCGACCCCGACCCTCGACCCCCGAGGCCGGGATGCACCAAGCTCGGGAATTACTCAGGTAAGGCAAGTGCCGACCCCCGACCCTTGACCCCCGAGGTCGGGAAATACTAGGCTCAGGAATCACCAAGACAAGGCAAGTTCTGACCTCGACCTCAACCTCCGTGGTAGGTAGGATAACACGCTCAGGAAGACAAATGCCTCTGGTCTAGGAACGCAACCGGGAATCAAGCCCTAAATCTTATGGGCTTACTGGAGAAGAATACAAACCCTCCATTTATTGAGGATCAATAATACATCAGAGAGAGAGTGGACCTTGTATAAAAATATCTGAATAAGTACAAGAAGACATCACATATCTAGAGACAGAACCGTAAAGGATAGTTTGTATGTATTAGTAGACATTTATGTGTAGGGGGCTATACAAGAATAGAATGGCATCAGGATAGGGCCCCCAAGTCAACTTCGCAGGAAATCACTGGAGTGATTTGTCTCCTCTGATAATTGAAGCAATACTCATCCAAATGAAGTGGTTGAGACTAGGGGTGGGCATTTCGGTTTTCGGTTCGGTTTTCTTCGGTTTCGGTTCGGTTTCGGTTTAATCGGTTTGATAGAAAATGTACCAAATACAAACCGATTAAGTTTCGGTTTGGTTTCGGTTTGGTATGGTTCGGTTCGGTTTGGAGTTCGGTTTACCAAAGAATTAAGGTTTGGATTGAAATAAAAAAATTAACTCAAAATAATGAACCAAGAATCGATAGTAATGAACCAAATATAATGGTAGACATAAATTTGCAAACAATAACAAAACACATATGAACCAAAAATATATAAGCATGACACATATGTAAGCAACAACAACAACGAGAATGAATCAAATTATATATAAAACCGAAACAAAAACAAAATTGGTGCTTGTAAGTAATGAACCAAATATATAGTAGTAGTAGATAATAATTTGTACTTGTAGTTAAATACTATCTACTAAAACCACTATAATTGTTATAGTTGTGAATGTAACTCTTGTAGTAAACTCTAGTCCTTGACACTAAAATTAACGAATTAAACCTTCAAAAAGATTAACATCAATCAAATTAATGAGAGAAATCTTATATTTTGGTTTGGTTTAGTTTGATGTAAGTTGGTTTTGATTTGTTATTTTTTTAAAAAAAACAAGAAATTATTTCATTTTTAGATTAGTTTGGTTTTATTCGGTTTTATTCGGTTTTATGATTTCGGTTCGGTTTGGTTCGGTTTAATACGGGTTGGGAGGAATACTACCAAACTCAAACCAAATTACAAATAATTCGATTTCGATTTGGTTTAATTCGGTTTGGTACGGTTCGGTTCGGTAAAACCGAACCGTTATGCCCACCCCTAGTTGAGACGTCTCGGGATAGCTCTTGAAGTGTAGTTTCATTATTACTTCACTTCTGGAGAGGAAAAGACAGTTATAGATACAAAAAGGGAGGTCAAATAGACGTTAGAATATTTACTCAAACTGTTGGAGTGTTGGGATTGTTTACCCCATATCTCGAGCACCGCTTATCCAAAATAAGAGTATCAGGTGTCCACAGTAAGCTCTCGAGATAAGGAATCTGTTAAGGTTCAGTTTGAATCCAACGATGTGGTGGAAGGCCTACAGATGATCGAAGGAAAAGTTCGAAACTCATTTGAGATGAGGATCGATATCTAGTTCCTTACAACTTGTAAGTTAAGCATAAGATTACCTAAATGTCTAAATCATGTTTTCATGGATTATGTTGATTGTTTATTTATGAAATATTGATATATTGGTTAAGGAACGAGATTGGAAATGATTTGAAATCATAGTGATAAAAATGGAGTTAAGTGAACTATTAATGAACCATGATGGAAAATAGGCATTTTTACTGATGTGTGAATTGTGTAGATACATGAACGAATATTTACGTATTACATTGGATGCTTAAGTTGCTGCTACATATCTCTAAATATATAAGGATTTACAAATGGAATATTTGATTGATAGGAATAATCTTAATAGTATTGAAATACTAGTTAATGATTATTTGAAATTGTTACGGAATTGAATCTAAGGATTTGATTGTAAGTGATGCACTTGAATGTGATTCAAGTGACTAAATTGATTTAGTATGAAGCTAAGATCATGTTATGGGCAGTCCTTAGGAATGCCCCAAAGTAGATTATTGATATATCAATTCTAGGCATAGGTTTGCTTATGAATTGGGTCTATTCCATGTCACGGTGATGTACTTGAGTAGAAGTCTAGAAGTGCATGGGTAGACAAGGGGTCGTGAATGATGACATGCATGTACTTATAGCCCTATAGAGTACTGACCCCTTCGGGGGCGTCCCACCACCATTTCAGGTTGAGGCTAGAGCTTGCTTCCTGTGCTCGTTGCTCGAGTAATTATCTTGGAGAGAAGAGTTGGTTCGTGCTTCCTCCATTCTGTTTTTGAACACTTATAAACATGCTCATGGATATTTTACTATTGAGATCGCGTGCTCATGATTGCCACGTGTGGCATTTGCTTTTAAAACTATATATGTTTCCGCTGCTTATTAAATTGCTTATTATGTTTGTTTATGGAGGACTTATGTGTGAATGATATTTGAAACGCCTTGTATAATATGATGTGTTTGACTATGGTTGACTATTCGTATTGTACGGCGGGTTGTTGACGTGTCCAGGTAGGTCCGGACGTGACAGTTTTGCCCAGCCATATATGTAGTACTAATGAACCGGGGACAATACATGTAAGTAGGGATGAACATGTGACTATACGGGACGGTTATTTCGAAAAACATGTTCCGTCCCAAACTACGGTTCTTTTAAAAATCAAATAAGTGGTACCGTCCTGAATATATATAGAACATGTCCCGTTCTATACCAATTTAGGTATGGTTCAGTACGGTTTGGTACGATTCTTCAACACTATTCGCTCTCTTAATAATTAACTCCCCACACAATCAAAGATATTTTAGGTTTTAGCATTTATTTATAAGTAAGTAACTGTACAAAAATTTAAGAAAAAAGTCTATTAAGTGTTTTCTATTATTATTATCCAAGTTTGGTTTTATTGATCTATTTTGATCACGTTTACTTAAGCTTGATTTGATATATTAAGGCTATGCTTGGCAAGCCACAAAAGCTCAAAATAGGCTGAAATATCTTAAATTCAGTAAATTATTTTGAAACTACAGTTGTTTGGCAAAAGAGTTGAAACCAGTTTGATGTGAAATAATAGAGCTGAAGAGCAACGTTCTCCACCTTAACGTTTCAGTTCAGCAAGTGATATAATTTTCTACCATTCCAAAAATATCCTCTGGAATCCGTCTTTTTTTTTCTCCGTCAAAAATCTCTTTCTCTGCAAAATTCATCATTCATCCGTTTTCTTGGTGTAAGGCATGTATTAACTTGCTTTTCTCTTATGTACGTAGTACTACGTATTTGTTACTAATGTGTTACCCTGCCTTTCTCTAATTCTCTATCGTCCGTCTTCCTCTTCAAGCATCTCATTATTTTTTCTAGTCTATTGAACTGACCAGAAGTAACCAATCTCATCCCCACCACAAAAATTAAAAAGAGGCAAACTTTTTTCTTCATCCTCGAGTTTCGTTTCTGTTATCCACTGCCAGGTGTCCCTAATATTATATTATATTATATTATATTATATTATATTATATTATATTATATTATATTATATTATATTATATTATATTATATTATATTATATTATATTATATTATATTATATTATATTATATTATATTATATTATATTATATTATATTATATTATATTATATTATATTATATTATATTATATTATATTATATTATATTATATTATATTATATTATATTATATTATATTATATTATATTATATTATTCTGTTAATAAATCATATGTCCTTTTATGTAATTTTATATTATCCCTGCACTTTTTCATCTCTTTTTGTCAAACGGGTATACTCCATTCAGCTACCAATTCTGATTCAACACTTTAAAGTTCAGTTCCAGACAATAGTCTTTGCTTCAGATGACAACCTTTATTTCAGACATTAGCCTCCAGTTCAAGCTCGTTGTGCACAACGAGTGATGCAAGGAATATTATGGCAGAGTCCTAAAATGTACTTCCTCTGTCTCATTAAGAGGTTCCAATTACGGTTTACGATGCTTGACTGATGATAAAACAAGCTAATCCCTGCTCACACTCTGATTATTTTTAGTAAATAAAATTTAAATATTCAGAAACTACATTAAAATCGCTACAAACCTGATAAGAAAATGTAAATTTGATAAAAAAAATTGATGTATAGAGCAAAAGATTAAGAATGTTGAGTGCGTATACCGTGTAACACGGGTGCATGGTGAGCACCATGCACGCATTGGATATTATTTTCTCTTTTTTTAAAAATGGTAATAACTTTTTTATTTTTGATCCGATTTTTATAAAATTTATATCAACATTTTTTATTTTTCATGATCTTTCAAACGAGACCAATATTGCCTATGTAATTTTAACATATTAACATTTGCATGTAAAATATGTAACTTTACGTGTTAAAATATGTAACTCACGTTCAGTCAGGTCAAATGCAACTCGTGTGTATAAATATGTATCTCTACGTGTAACAATATGTAACTTTACGTAAAAAAATATGTAACTCACGTTCAGACAGGTCAAATGCAACTCGTGTGTATAAATATGTAACTCGCGTGTATAAATATGTAACTTTACGTGTAAATATATGTAAGTCGCGTTCAGACATGTCAAATGCAACTCATGTGTATATATATGTAACTCGCTTATAAAAAGATGTAGCTTGCTTATAAAAAGATGTAACTTGCTTATAAAAAGATGTAACTCGCTCATAAAAAGATGTAACTCAATGTATTATCAAATGTAACTGAGGCCACTGATCCACTCCCAAACAGATTCGATCTTCTATTTCACAAACCTATCATCTCCCAAACAGATTCAATTTTCCTTATAATCCAATACTCATTAATATAATAGTTCGATAATTTCTTAAAATTACATGCACAATATTGGTCTCATTTGAAAGATCATGAAAAATAAAAAATGTTGATATAAATTTTATAAAAATCGGATCAAAAATAAAAAAAGTTATTATCATTTTTTAACAACAAAAGCAAAAAAAAGCACCGTGCTGCGTCATTTTTTAACAACAAAAGCAAAAAAAAGCACCGTATAATTTGCCAAGAATGTTGGGAAAATATACATGCGTATTTCAAATGAATAATGCTTTATTAATCAATTTTTTTCTAAATTAGATATTTTTGTATGTTCTATTAAAATTATTATATACTCACTCCGTTCCCAAAAATACTTCCCACTTTCCTTTTTGGGCTGTTTCCAAAAATACTTCTCACTTTCCCATTTTGGACAATTTGTGTGGCTCACATTCATTTTACCTTTTTCTTACACAACCACAACCATACATTTCCACTTTATTCCACTTTCTTAATAAGCGTGTCAAGTCAAACCGGAAAGAATTTTTAGGAACGGAGGGAGTATTGCTTAATAAATGTTCATTATGTTCTTCTAAATAATAACTGATACTAGTTGTGGCTTTTATTATTATTTAAAGTGTAATCCTCCGTAAGTGACGGTTTCTTGATCATAATAATAAGCTGCCACTAACGTTCATTTTATCCTCGGACATTAAGCTTTTAAAGTACTCCGTAATAATAATGGCTCAACTTTAGCCTAATGATATTAATATTATTTAATATAAAAACGTTAGCCTAAATCTTAATACGCATGGAACACGAAAGTCCTAGGGAGCGAGATTATGAGGCCGTTTGGAACCCCAAATATGGGCTGATAAGCCTGAAAATTTAGAAATAATAGCCAAACACATGGCAAATTGGCTGGTTGGGCTGAATTTTCTTATCAGCCAAAAAAGTAACAATATGGTTACTTTTTAAGCTGAAATATATTAATACACTATTGGACACCAGAAATACTCATTTACCCTTTTACGTGTAATACATCCCGTTGCTTCAATTCGCAATTGTTTTTCCTTCCAGATGGATGTCGAGAAGCACTTCCAGAGTTCCAGAAGGCTGCACTATATTTTCCTTCCATTGTTTTGTCCTTCATATTTTCTAATCTTTGCTAAATATTTTGAAGTGCAATAATGTTCTCACTCCATATTTTTAATGTTCGCAGACAAGTCTTCTCCATATTTGTAAGTGCAATAATGTTCCATGACTTCTCCATATTTTTATGTTGGCAGACTAAAGTCTTTGCCAAGTATTTTCTAAGGGCATCTTCATTGGGAGGATTATTACAAGATTAAATTGGTGATATGACAGTTTTTTTAGATAATTATCAATGAGTGACATAAATTATTTAATAGGATTATTTGCTACAATAATCTGGGATCAAAATATGAATCCGGATTATTTTAAGATTATTTGAAAAGTATATGTAATAGAGATAAATGCGGGACAGAGAAAAAACAGATTATTTGAAGATGATGATTGAGAGACATAAACGAATTTTGAGATTATTTTATAATTAATTACATAACAATATTTAAATGGTAAGAATCATATAAAAAATTGATTATTAGAGATCATGAATGAAGATGCTCTAATCCTTGATTATCTCTAAATCAACTGGTATGATGTTATTTATTGAATTGGAAAGGATGCGATGCTAGGATTGTAATTACTTCTCCATATATATAAAATTTCCAAAATCCCATTTACCCTTTAGAGTAATTTTACACTCAATCAGTCATTCCAGTCAAAATATTACCAAACACTTTCACTTCATCAAATTCAGTCTTTTTAGGCTTTTCAGCCATTCCAGCCATTCCAGCCAATGCAGTTGTTACCAAATAGGCCCTATATTTTAAAGATAGAGAACGCTTTCGAGATCGGGTGCATATCCATCGAAACATATATTCTAGATTCTTTACACACTGTATGAGGAAGTGAGTTGGGACTGAAGTAAACATCCTTCGATACGATCAATTCTCTACGAACTGTGTGGATTTTGGTTTTCCAAAAAAAGCCAAGCCACAAAGCAGATTCCCTTCCCTGGCCTTGATGAAACAACACGCCCTACTATCACTTCACAACTCCCTTTCTTGTATCAGACTTTTGTGCTGTAGTTTGCAGGGAGAGCTGAACTGTTTGTGGAACAAAGAATATACACAGTTCACACTGTTTTTCTTTTGACTGTTGATAGGCCATACTTTTTTTTTATCAAAGTATTTTCTGTAAAAAGTATTTTCTGTAAGACAAACGACTTATACTTAGAACCCGTTTGGTAACCCTTTTTCGGCTTATCAAGCTTATCAGCCAGATTTTTCACCAAACACGTAATTTTTTATTTTCCGCGCTGAAATTTGTAATAAGCAGAAAAAGTAAGGTTGAAGTCACTTTTCTGACTGTTTTGGCTGAAGTTACTGTAGAGGATCATTTTAGCTATTTTTTCATATACTAGTAATTATTTATTTAATTTATTGATAACAAATATTATAAATATAATTTTTTCATGAATCAGCGGAATCAGCCAATAAAACCACTGCAGCCATAACTTCATAAATTAAGCAGAAAAAGTAAGGTTGAAGTCACTTTTCTGGTTGTTTTGGCCGAAGTTACTGTAGATGATCATTTTAGCTATTTTTTCATATACTAGTAATTATTTATTTAATTTATTGATAACAAATATTATAAATATAATTTTTTCATGAATGAGCGGAATCAACCAATAAAGCCACTTCAGCCACAACTTCATAAATTTCAGCAGAATCAGTCAATTCAGCCAATTTTAGTGTTACCAAACGGGCTCTTAGAGTCTTCTTATACAATCAGAGCCCGTTTGGTAACACTACAATCGGTTGAATAATTGAATCGGCTGATTCTGTTGAAATTTATGAATTCTGCCTGAAATGACTGTATTGATTGATTCTGTTGATTTATGAAAAAATTATATTTAAAATATTTTATTAATAAAATAAAGAAAAAATTATATTAAGAATAGCTTAAATGGTCATCTACAATGGCTTCAACCAATAGCTTGAAAAGTAACTCAAGTCTTACTTTTTCTTATTATTATTACGATAGTATTACACAACTCAACGCGTGGAATCAAAAGTCACGTGTTTGATTAAAAAGTTTTCTGACCAGCATGATAAGCGGAAAAACAAACTAAACAAACGGTCTCTCAGTGTCTTTTAATTTCCTAGCTAGATTATATACTACGAAATACATGTCTACATCATCCCATTTTATATGTCCTACTTTAGTTTGACACAATTATTAATACAGTGGTTGAAAAGATAAAAGTTGTGGTTTTTGGGCTTTGCGTATACTAGATTCTCACCCGTGCGATGCACGGGACAAAATAAAATAATAGATATAAGTCCTTATTCGTTAATAAGGTTTAAATTATTAATTCACGTATAAAAGCGTGAAAATAGTAAAGACGTAATAAATGTAAAAAATTATAATCAAAGAAACGATAGTTAGGACTTAGGACTAATGCATCGGTAGTGAATGTGTTTTGGAATAAGCAGAAATAAACAAATGTTACAATAAGATTTCTACAATATACACATTTCAAAACACTTTCTTGTAAATAACATTGATAGTATGGACGGGTTGTTCTCCACTTTCACCGTAAATCAAAATGTTCAAACCCTTACGATTTGTTACTCTTGATACTGCAACATACAATTGGTCATGCGTAAACACTAACTTGTAGAATAAGAGGTCAACGTGTGATAAAGATTGATCTTGACTCTTATTTATAATCATCACATGAGAGATCATGATTGATTTAAGTAAATTTCGTTTAAATATCTAGTTTACCTATCTAATAAATATATTCAATTTTAAATTCTAGTGGTAATGAACTTACAGTTTAAGTAAATTTACTCAAATTTAAATACACGAGTTTAATTTGAAAAACATTGTCCGAACAATCTCTAAATATTTTCAATTTCTTATATACTAATAATCAACGTCAATAGTTATAAAATATAATAGCAATAATAACATATAAATAATACTCCCTCGGTTTCATTCAATCACCCCATTATAATATACTCCCTCCGTCCCATTTTACTTAGTCAATCTTGACTTTTCAAGTCAATGAAGTCTAACTTTGACCGATTATATGTTTATATAGAGAAGGTATTAATAATATGAAAATGATATGAAAATGTTCTTTGTTAAAAATACTATCATAAAAATATAAAATTATTAAATTTTGCATAAATATATTAGTTTAAATAATTGGTCAAAGTTTACCATCTTTGACTGGAAAAGTCAAAGATGGCTAAGTAAATTGGGACGGAGGGAGTATATAATAATCACCCCACTGATTTTGGTGATTTATCTACTGGATTTAAAAAACTATCAAAACTATATTTGAAAAAATGATCGAATAACCTAATTTAATGATTGTTTGAATAATCGTGACATTTTATTATGAAAACCTTCAAAAAGGATGGAGGTAGCAATAATTTTGATATTAATAATTATTAATTAATATAATTAATAATAACAAATTTAAACCTATTTTATCTTTTATATATTTTTCAAATCGTAGATATTCATAATATTAATATATAGAAAAAGAATATTATTAACTAACTTAATAAAAAAGGAATTTTATCAATCCGGGACCTGGAAGATAGATGTATCAATTCGGGACCTGAAAGATGAAATGTATCAGTATAGGACTCGAATAATAGAAAACTATCAATCTAGGACCCGAATGATTGAAAACTATCAATTTAGGACCTAAGTTTTCATAAATTTTATATACTACGAAGTACATGTCTACATCATCTCATTTTATATGTCCTACTTTAGTTTGACACCATTATTAATAAAGTGTTTGAAAAGATAAAAATTGTGATTTTTGGGTTTTGAGTATATAATAAAGTGAAATGTTGCGGACCGTGTATTTCTTCACATAAGAAATGTTACTTTAGTTTTTGAATAACCCAAAAAATAAAATAAGACGGATAAAGTGGGACTGAAGAAGTAATACTCCGTATATCGCCTTTTAAACCGCCCTCTCTGTTCTCTGTAATCTGAATAGCTTGGAAGATGGAAGTTCTAATGAGGCTTTTGAACACTTTTTCAAATACAAAATAATAACCGGTGAGCGTAGCTCAACTGGTAGCGAGAGAGTGTCACAACGGTTAGATCCCGTGTTCGAATCCCGACAACTGCGATAAGAGGTTACTATGCTAAAAATGCATAAAGTCTCTACTAGAAATGGGTGAATCAGAAATTAATTTTAGAAACGTATGTAATCATAAAGTCTTTAGGATTTAGGAAGTAAAAGTTGCACGTATAAATTTCTATGATAAACTGTTTTTATTATACCGGTTATTAGTCTTTGGCGTCCGCAGAGAAGAGTGCAAGTCAAATTCTAAAGCCGAGTTTCACATGCTTAGACTCTTGTATGTACATTCTCACGAGGTTTGTGGGCTCAAAGCTCAGACTTGAGAGGACGAACAATTTTAGAGTTTTCTTATTTCGAAAGTTCAAGTTTCAAGACTTGATAAGTTAATTGTTAAGACAACGCCACTTTTAGTAAGTTACGATACCCCTCATATATACATACTCCCTCCGTCCCAGAAAATTCTTCCCAGTTTGACTTGACACGCATATTTCGAAAGTGGAATAAAGTGAAAATGTATGGTTGTAGTTGTGCAGGAAAAAGGTGAAATGAATGTGCACCAAACAAATTGTCCAAAAATAGTAAGTGAGAAGAATTTTTGGGACGGCCCAAAAAGGAAAGTGAGAAGAATTTTATGGGACGGAAGGAGTATAAATATATGGCAGTCTTTTAGGAAGCATAATACATGTTCAGCACATTGCTCATTTTTATGTGGGACTTTCAAAAAATTAGTACTTATGTTCCATGTTATGTGTGATACTTTAGTTTGACACTTTGACATAATTACTAATAAAATATTACTAATAAAATAATTGAAAAAGTAAGAATTATGGTTGATATTTAGGTATAATAAAGTGAAATTTTGTCGATCACGTATTTCTTTTTCAAAAAAGAAATATAACTCTTATTTTGATACATTTCAGAAAGGAAGGTAAAACACGTAAAATGAGACGGTGAAGATGAAAGAATAAAGCAAGAAGTGCCATCAAGCCTCTGGTTACATCTTTTGTAATGTTATATTGTTCGGCTGTTTGCTTATGTACGGTTAAGATTCCAATTCAATTAACCTCGTTATAGGCGCAAGTATACATGATGATGTAAGAGTTGAATTGTGCAATTCAAGTTCAATACTTCAATTCACTAACTCAGGTAAGAGAGATTTATCTAAATAGAACTAAAACAAAGTAGAATTTCAAAAATAGGTCTCCTATGTTTTATTTGACAAAATTAGGACTAAAAAGAGGTAATGTGACGAAACTACCCTTACTTAAAAAAAAGTCTACTCTTCTATGGCGCTACTATTGCGATGCACATCAGGGACACACAACATCCTTCATTGCTATTGTTGCTTCTAATGGTGCTGCCACCGTCCAGCAATAGAACCACCGCCACCGTTCAATCAGACCACAACCTCCACCCGCCGCCCTCAGCGACACACCAACTATCGTCAATCGTTAATGCAGGACCTTCCTTTCCAGCAAAATCACAAATTTTGAAAATATATGTCATGTTAAAATTATAATGACATTTTTGTATAACAACATGTCATTTGCATATGGAAAAACGTGTCATTTTCAAGCTATCCTTAAATGTCATATAAAAAAACATGTCATTTTTAAAAAATGACATCTTGTGTACTGTCGTGTTAAAATAATGTTGGCATTTGGAATAGAAAGATGGCATCTACCGTTATTAAAACATGTAATTTTCGAGTAAAGATAACATTCAGATGCAAAGCATGGCAAACACGTCAAAACTGTCGTCGTAACAAATGCAATTCCATAAAAGTGGCATTATTTTTAAACGATGGCATTTTTGAATTAAAATATCTAAAATAATATGAAATTCAAAAGAAGCACAAAACAGAGGGGAGGAAGAAGAAGAAGGAGGAGAAGGAGAATGAGAAAGAGAAGGAAAAGGAGGAGGAGGAGAAGAAGAAAAAGAAGAAGAAGATGAGGAGGAATACTTGATTTTGGTGGAGAAATCGTTGAAGAGGTGGCGGTTGTTGGGATTAATTAATTAATCTTAATTAGTTTACTTCCTAGGGAATATAAATTATCTTTCCCTACTTTTATTGGAAAGATGAAAGGTCTTCTTGGAAAGGTAAATTGTATTTCCTAGGAATTATTTTACTCCTCTTGTAATGCCTATATAAGGCCACCAATTGTAATGTTTTATCAAGTGGAATATAATACATTCTCCTCCATTCCTTTGAGTTGTAAGTTAGCCAAATACTTAGAATATTTTCAGATATTTGGGGCCTTCAAATTGGTATCAGAGCCACTGTTGAAGAAGAAGATGGCAGCCACCATGTTCGGCCAACTACCTCAATTGAAGAAAGCAAACTTCGACCGATGGAATGCTCAAATGAGAGCACTGTTGAAGTCACAAGGAGTATGGGATGTTGTCGATAATGGCTACACAACACCGGAGGAAGGAACCGTCTTGACGGTTGCCCAACAAGTGGAACTCGAAGGAGCACAAAAGAAGGACCAAACGGCATTGTTTTGGTTGCTTCAAGCAGTGGATGACACCATCCACGAGAAGATAGCCGATGCCGAAACTTCAAAAGAAGCTTGGGACATCATCGAAAGAGTATTCAAAGGAGGGGAAAGAGTAAAGCAAGTGAGGTTGCAAACTCTACGAGGAGAGTTGGAGACTATGCAGATGAAAGAGAACGAGAAGGTCACCGAGTACATTAATCGGGTGATGACCATAGCAAACCATATGAAGAGAAATGGTGAAACCGTAAGTGAGAGTCGGATAGTAGAAAAAATTCTACGAACACTTACGGACAAATTCGAGAACGTGGTATGCGCAATCGAAGAAGCTAGAAATATTGAGACGCTTACCATTGACGACCTGTTGGGGTCGTTGGAGGCACATGAACAAAGAAAGATGAAGCGGCTAGAATCGCTTGAAGAGGCATTACAAACTATGGTGGTAGAGGAGAAGGCAATGTATGCCCATCAACCGAGAGGCCGAGGCCGAGGTCACTTCCGTGGTCGGGGCCAAGGAAGAGGAGACTACAACCGAGAGGAGAATACCCACCAGAACCGGGAGGACCAACATCGCCCGACCTGGAGAGGCCGAGGCAGAGGAGCTGCCCGAGGCGGTCGGGGAGGCAGACCCGATGGGGAATGCTACAATTGCGGGAAACGGGGACATTTCGCAAGAGACTGTTGGTCGAAACCAAAACCGGAGGAGAATCTAAATGTTGCTGAGCATGAGGATGATGATGGAGATGAGGAAGGAGTGCTCTTACTAGCACACAAAGAAGGAAGCTTAACAGACGACGCTACGTGGTACTTGGATACCGGGGCGAGCAACCACATGAGTGGTTATAAACATTTATTCACTGAGTTGAAGGAGGCTGAGGGAGGAAATGTATCTTTTGGAGATACATCAAAAGTAGTTATCAAAGGCCGAGGAAAGGTTAAATTTCTGCAAAAGAATGGACAAGAAGGGACGAGCCGGCAAAGGTACAGAAACATACAGGACATATATGAAGCAGCTCCAGAGGTTCACATGGTATGTCTTCTAGCCGATGGGGAGGATATTACTTTTGAAGAAGCCAAGCACGATGAAAAATGGAGAGATGCCATGAACGAAGAAATAAAAGTGATTGAGAAGAATCAGACCTGGGAACTTACCAATCTCCCGAGAGGTCATAAGCCGATCGGAGTCAAATGGGTGTATAAGAAGAAATGCAATGCTGAAGGTATGGTCGAGCGATACAAAGCTCGGCTTGTTGCAAAAGGTTACAAGCAAAAGGCTGGAATTGACTATGACGAGGTATTTGCTCCAGTAGCTCGGATGGATACAATTCGACTACTGATTGCATATGCTGCCCAGATGAAGTGGCCGATTGGTCAGATGGATGTAAAGTCAGCGTTACTTAATGGAACTTTGGAAGAAGAAGTTTATGTTGAGCAACCAGCTGGGTACGTTCGAGTCGGGAACGAGAACAAAGTATTGAAACTAAAGAAAGCTCTGTATGGGTTGAAGCAGGCACCAAGGGCATGGAACACTCGAATTGATACATATTTCAAGCAGAGTGGCTTTCTACAATGTCCATATGAGCACGCACTCTACGTGAAGAAGAATGAGAATGGAGTCTTGTTTGTCGCCCTGTATGTGGATGACCTAATCTTTGTGGGAGACAACGGAAAAATGGTTAAAGATTTCAAGGAAGCGATGAAGAATGAATTTGAAATGACAGACTTGGGATTATAAAAATACTTCCTAGGCCTTGAGGTGAAGCAAGCCGAAGACGGAATATTTATTTCCCAAGAAGCTTATGCTAAGGAGATTCTGAAAAGGTTCAAAATGGAGGAATGCAAGCCGGTCGGGACTCCAATGGAGACTGGAACCAAACTTTCTAAGTTTGGGGGAGGAAATCAAGTTGACGCAGGCTTATATAGAAGTCTGGTCGGGTGTCTTAGGTACTTAACCTGTACGAGACCGGACCTGGCTTTCAGCGTTGGGGTTATCAGTCGGTTCATGGAGGACCCGAGGGAATCTCACTGGAACGCGATAAAGAGGATCCTGAGATACATCCAAGGGACGAAGACGCACGGGCTATTGTACGGGAGGGCGGCCGAGCCCAAAATGATAGGGTATTCTGACAGCGATTGGTGTGGAGATGTAGACGATCGAAAGAGTACCACCGGTTATGTTTTCAATCTAGGAAACACAGCTTTCACTTGGTTATCAAAGAAGCAACCGATTGTAACTTTGTCAACATGTGAAGCAGAGTATGTCGCAGCATCATACTGTGTAAGACACGCAGTTTGGGTGAGAAAGATGATGACCGAGCTGGAGCTCGGGAAGACGGAGCCGACTACGATTTGTGTTGACAACAAATCAGCAATAGAGCTTGCAAGGAATCCAGTCCACCATGAGAGGAGCAAGCATATTGACGTTCGATACCACTTCATCCGAGAGCAAGTGAAGAACAAAGAGGCCAGTCTAATTCACGTAGCGAGCCGGGATCAAGCAGCAGACATCTTCACAAAGGCATTGCCAATCGCAACCTTTGAGCATTGCAAGTTGGGGCTCGGAATGAGAGACCGAAGAGGATTAAGATTAGGGGAGGAATTTGTTGGGATTAATTAATTAATCTTAATTAGTTTACTTCCTAGGGAATATAAATTATCTTTCCCTACTTTTATTGGAAAGATGAAAGGTCTTTTTGGAAAGGTAAATTGTATTTCCTAGGGATTATTTTACTCCTCTTGTAATGCCTATATAAGGCCACCAATTGTAATGTTTTATCAAGTGGAATATAATACATTCTCCTCCATTCCTTTGAGTTGTAAGTTAGCTGTTGGTCCTGTTTGTAATAGGAACAGTCTAGAGGGGGGGGGGGGGGTGAATAGACTGTTCAGGAATTTAAACTTTTCTCCAAGTCAAGTCTGAATTTAACAGAGATGGTCGAAATCTGGTGACAGAGATGGTCAAGTTCTGATGGCAGAACTAGACCAGGCAGCGGATAAGTTTCTGTCCGGGTAGCCTCTAGAAGAAAGCTAAGGCAAAATGCCTTTCTGATAACTCTGAAGGAAGATCTGCTGGACACAGATTCCAACCTAAAGAGTTAGTCAGTAGAATCTTAAGTGCAGAAAGTAAAAGCTGAAAGTAAGTGACACCGGGGTTTTTATAGTGGTTCAAGGAACAACTCGTTCCTCTAGTCCACTGTTCCACTAAGCTTGCAAAAACGACAGTTTACAACGCCTTAGTCCCTAGAACTTAAGAAGCACTCCTCGTCTTCTTCAAGTCTAGTTGCCACCCGGGATGCAGTCCTGCTTCCTGATGGCTGGTCTCGTTTCACTGAGTCTCTTGAAGTATCTCCACTTCACTTACTCCAGCTAATTTGAGACGTCCCTTCTTTTTCAAGAAGTGTTTGATATAAAATCAGTTTTCTCCAACGTTGCTTCTTCACAAAAGATGAGTATATTAAGCTCTCGAAGTGTTGAAGAACTGAGTAACTTTGCCTTTGCTAGTTGGATGAAGGATAGGAATGTTTATCTTCCAACTGTGGCCTTTTCTTGTTAGAAATGGAGTTTTTATCTCAAGAAAGTTGTTCACGCAAATCTATCTTGGCAAAGGTTATGGCAAAGTTATCTTCTTAGTTCTTCAGAGTGTATCTTATATACTGGGAGCGGTCTTCCCGTTGGAGTGTAGAAGACAGCTTCATTAAATGTATGTACTGTTGACTTGACCGTTTGGTCCTCCGACTTGCTATTTTGGGGGCGTAAAGATATTCGCATGGTCAATCATCAGCTTTAAATGTCTCTTCGTACGTACAGCATTAAATGTGCATTTAATGCGTGTACAGTGCCATGCTTCCGTTGAAAGGTTCGTAACCGTTAGAGGATTTCCCGTTAGTTTAACGACCGTTGGAAGGGCTTCCGGATTCTGATGATACTTAGCAGAGTCTCAAGAGGTTCTCTGGTCCAGTCTTTGAAGTCCGTCTCTGGTGCCAACTCTGGTCTATTTCTGATAACCAGTTTCTGATAGCTTCTCTGGTGAGCAACTCTGGGAGCAACTCTGGTAGAGGCAAGATGGAACTCTGGCAGGCGGACTAAGCTAAAACTTACAAAAGAAATTCTAATACATAATTTCTAATGGGGTACTTTCAAATTCTAAATGATCCTAGCATCATCAAAATCTAAATACATTTATTCCTTACAATTTCCCCCTTTTTGATGATGCCAAAACCCTTTAACTATTTCCAGAGAAGTGCCTTTCACCATAAAAATATAAAGTTAAAAACTTTTCATTAGAATCTTGGTGGGCAACTTAGCATAGGAAAATAGTAAGAGTACGATACATTCAGATAGCAATAATCAAGAATGATAACAGGAAGTACACAAGAAAGTAAATAAGAACAGATATTTGAAAAAGAGCCAATCAAACAGAGAGGCAGAGATGGTATCTTATTAAACTGATAGAGAAAGTAAAGCATTACAGAGTTAGATAAAGAGAGTTAGAGATCTTCTTCATCTACCTGTGGTCCTGCTCTGTCAATCCTTTCAAGTTCAGCATTTACCTTCGCTCTGATTGAGGCTAAATCCCTAGGATTCTGATAGTCAGCCCAATGAGGTGCAAGTTTGCAATCCAGATAGTTTCTGACAGCTTCAGCAGAATTCTTGCCATTCAGAAATTTCATTCCGTACCACATCTCAGCTTCTTCTATCGAACCACCATGGTTGATCTGGACAAGTCCATCACTGTCCATGAACAGATTCTCTCTTTGAAGAGGGGTCATCAATTTTCTCATTTGTTCAAACTGAACTCTGTCTGGCCTTGACAGACCACTCTTCATCCAATCAGTGAATGAAAAGGATGAAGACTTCTTCTTTGAGCTTCTGGGAGGAGGAGGAGGAGGTCTGGTGCCTGTAGCAGCTAGCTTTTTCTTTCTGGTAGCATCAAAATAAGGAGCAGGATCAACAGAGGAGGGTTCTCTGATACAAAGAGCTCTGGTGCTGGTGCCTTCTCCTTCTCTGGTATCTTCCCCCTTTTTGGCATCACAAAGATCACCAAGGAGGAGTTCAATTTTGGAAAACTCAGAGGCTTGAGCATCTCTGATTTCATCAAGGGTTTCTGGCAGTGTCTGAGTGACAGAGGCTAGACCTTCAATCAGGCTTTGTTGCTTGTCTACTGCAGATTGGAGATCTCTGGTGCTGACCTCTAGAAGCACCATCTTCTGGTACCTTTCTCTGTCAGATTTGAGAAGAGCTAGGCCTTGCTCTTGATGTTCCTTGCAGAGAGAATGTAAGATGTTGAGTTTCTGGGAGGAACTATCAGCAGATTTCTGAAGATTGTGAACAGATTCTGAGATCCTGTTGATTGTCTGATTCTGGGCAAGCAGAGCTTGAGAGTGAGAGTGGAGAACAGAGTTGAGTCCACTAACATCTCTGGAGACAGAATCAATCCTAGAGTTAGAGGAATGCATGAAGGTGTGCAGATTCTCTGTGAGAGCAGCAACTTTATCTGACAGGTGTTGAAAACCTATGGTGATTTGCAGATTGGTATGGGTGAGTTCCTCATGTTGTTTGTCATTTAGTTCAATAATCTTGCTCAGATCTTGAACCAGTATTCCACCAAAAGCTTCAGCAGACTTCACAAACTGGGTGAAGGGGATTTTGGATTCTTCAGGTGTAAAATCAGGCGTTTCCAATCCTCTGCCTTTTGGTAGTGGAGGAGCTCTGTTGGATGGTGGAGGGGAAGGAACTCTGGGGGGTGTCCTTCTCCTTTTGGAGGTTTCATCAGCAGCAATGGAGGAGGTGAGGAATCCATCATTGTCACTAGATGAGGAGGGAACCCTGAAGATAGGTTTCTTCTTTGGTGTAGATGCTGCAGAGTGATGTGAGGATCTCTGAGGTGAGGCAGACTTGGATGTTGGTGAAGGGTTCTGGTGCTGAGGTGGAGAGTGAATGGGTGAGGCATTCTGTTGAGGGGGGGGGGAAGGTGGAGGTGAGGGTGAACGGTTTCTGAAAGGGACAATTGCTCTGCAGGGAGATGCAATTTTTTGTTTGGGTGAAGAAGGTCTTGAGTTGGGTTTCTGGTGAGATGGTGTTCTGGTGGAAGGGGGGGGGGTTCTGTTCTGGTGAGGGGGTTTTCTGTTGGGGTGAAGGGGTTTTCTGGTGAAGTGGGGATGAAGGTTTAGATGGAGATTTGGAGGGTGAGGGCAGAGTAATAGGAGATTGGGGAGGGGAAGGAGGAGGTGTAGAAATTACCTCAAGTACAATTTCGGAGTATACAGATTCTCTCCACTCCTTGATTAGCTGCTCCATGGTAATAGCAATGTCATTCGCAGTGGATGGCTCTCCTTCCTCAAGAGCACTATGGCGAAATTTGATCATTGATTCTTTCCTTTTCTTCTCCATCAGCCAGGCATCAAAAGTTTCCATTTCTTCTTCTTCCAAGGCTTTGACATGCTTTTCTGGAGATAGGTCAGATGTGGGAGCTTTACCTTGATATCTGTCTTTCTTCTTTTGTAGCACAGAAATCAGAAAGGTAAGGTTGAAGCATTTTGACACATCATCTGTGCCTACCCAGTGAAGAACAGCAGCTTCTTCTTCTTCATAGGCATCAAAGAATTGGATGATTTGTTGAAGAGGACCCATTCTCCATCTTCTCCAAGCTAGAACTCTGTCAAACTGCTTTTGCAGAATGATGTTGAAGTCTGTTTCTTGGTCCATTTCTGGTGAGGCTTCACGCTCTGGTGAGAGAGGAGAGTTGGGCAACTCTGGTGCAGAATCTTGGTGAGTTTCTGGTAGAGTGCCAGATTCTGGTGCAAGTTCCCCCTGAATTGCTGAAACTTTGGCAGGTGAGACTACTTTAGTCTTCCTCTTTTTCTGCCTTGGTTTAGTGCTAGAGTTGTCAGAATCACCACTTAGCACAACCATCTTTCTTCTCCTCTTCTGCTTCAGTTTTCTGGTAGCAGATTTCTTGGATGCCTTTGGGGAGGGCATCTCTGGTGCAGCCTCCTCTGCTGTTTCCTTCTCTGGTAGTGACAGAGTGTCACTTTTCTTCTTCTGTCGAACCTCCCTTACAACCTGTGACTGCTCAGGTTGTTTGGGCTTTCTGGCAATTTTCTTAGCAGGTTTGGCCTTAGCAGCCTGTTCTTCCCTTTTCTTTTCCAGTCTTTCCTCTCTCCTAAGTTCAGAAGAGATGGCAATGTTGAATTTTGGAGAGGCTGTGAGGAAGATGGTCTTGGTGTGGTCAACTGGGATAGGATCCCTGAGTTGAACTCCTTTTGCAGCAAGGATGGCAGAGATAAGAAGGCCATGCCCCATCTTGGTTGAGTAAAGACCTGTTTCAGAGTCTTTCTTCTTGATGAATTCAGTTATAGAGCCAAAAGTTACCTCTCCCCAGTTGATATCCATGCCATGGTGCACTGCAAAGATTGCCTTGGCATTGTTTGTGTTCATCTCATCAGTTGAGGCTGTTTTGCACCACAAGCAACGGTGCAGAATGGTGACAAGCTTCTCATAGTCCTTCTTGAGTTGAAATTTCTTCATGTAGAGTTTATCCAGTCCGGCAGCCTCCGGACGGCAGTAAGTTTGGACAAAACCTTCAGTGGAGACTTCCACTGAGTCAAGAGCAATGAGATTGCTGGATTCTGGGTCTTGGGAGTCAAGTTGAACTCCAAAGAATTCATTCAGTGCATCTGCATTCAAGAATATGCGTTGACTCTGTACGGATGAGTGAACTCCGGTCCTGGAGATGGTGGCGTTGAGGTAGAACTCAGCCACATCTTTGATGCTGAAATGCTCATAGGGATGAGCAACAACCTTAGATAACTGTGAATCAGTCATCCCTTGGATGATCTTCGTCATCCTCTTTTGATTTTCTGCCAGGAGGGGTAGAGAAGACATGTCAACTTTCATGCCGGATACTACGTTGGCAATGAGAGTTTTTGCTTCCTCCTTAGAAAGGTCGTTGATGCTGAGGAAGTTCATTTTGAGTGACGGTTAAGAAAATTTCTGGGTATTGGAAAGTTTTTGGGATCTGAAAGCTTGAATGCTAGAGCAGTTTAATAGAGATGAAGTTGCAGTAGGGATTTGAGTCGAAGACGGTGGATATAAAGGAGTTAGGAATAGTGGACGTTTGGTATATTGGCAGTTTCGAGGTAGCATTTAAAGAAATGCGGGCGGAAACGTTTCCATTAGAAGAGTAACGATCAGGGGTATTTTGGTAAAAGACCGTTTCAATTAATTAGGTCTAGCCCGTACCTCGAAATATTGTTAAGTCCACTTCCGTATCTGTTGTCTTCGGATGAGGAACTCTGGTCAGAGAGGGGAGGTTCTCTGATGTGAGATTCTGATGATCTGAGATAGTGATTCTCTGATCCGAGTTTCTGGTGCAGAAAAAGGGAGTTCTGGTTCAGTGAATCTCTGGTTCATGCATCTCTAGGAAGATCATCCATCATTCCCAATTCTTCCCTAAGCTTGTTAAACCTTGCCTCAGGTAAAGGCTTGGTTAGAATGTCTGCAAGTTGATCTTCTGTAGGTACATGCTCCATACAGATATGCTTCTTTTCAACATGATCTCTGATGAAGTGATGTCTGATCTCAATGTGCTTTGTCCTGGAGTGAAGAACTGGATTCTGAGTGATAGCAATGGCACTAGTGTTGTCACACAACAGCTTGATCTCCTTTGCTTGAATTCCATAGTCCTTCAGTTGTTGCTTCATCCAGAGTAGCTGAGCACAGCAACTCCCAGCTGCAATGTATTCAGCCTCAGCTGTACTTGTTGAGATGGAGTTCTGCTTCTTGCTAAACCAGGAAACAAGCCTTCCTCCTAGCAATTGGCAGTGACCAGAGGTGCTCTTTCTGTCTAGTCTGCAACCTGCAAAATCTGAGTCAGAATAACCAATTAGTTCAAAGTTACCTCCTTTGGGATACCATAAGCCTGCATTTGGATTTCCTTTGATTGTATCTGATGATTCTCTTTGCAGCACTTAGGTGGCTTTCCTTGGGCTTTGATTGGTATCTGGCACAGATTCCAACAGAGAACGAGATATCTGGTCTGCTTGCAGTTAGATACAACAGAGATCCAATGATCCCTCTGTATGTTGTTGCATCCACATCTTTTCCTTCATCATCTGGACCAATCCCTTGTGAAGTGTTCATGGGAATCTTTACTGATGATTTGCCTTCCACTCCAAACTTCTTGATCAGATCTCTGGTGTACTTCCCTTGATTGATAAAGATCCCTTCTGGAACTTGTTTGACTTGAAGTCCTAGGAAGTAACTGAGTTCTCCCATCATACTCATTTCAAATTGACTCTGCATCACTTGAGAGAATTTCTTGCACAGTTCTGGATTAGTACTACCGAATATAATGTCATCAACATATATTTGTACTAACAGAATATGATTAGCAACAGAAATTTGAAATAGAGTTTTGTCAACCTTTCCTTTAGTAAACCCATGGTTCACTAGGAAAAGAGACAATGTGTCATACCAGGCTCTGGGAGCTTGCTTAAGACCATAGAGGGCCTTTTTAAGTTTGTAGACACAAGAAGATTGAGTAGGAATGACAAAACCTGGTGGTTGTTCCACATAAACCTCTTCTTCAAGATCTCCATTCAGAAATGCACTCTTGACATCCATCTGGTAGACCTTGATATTGTTGTAGGCAGCATAGGCTAGAAAGATTCTGATGGCTTCAAGTCTGGCAACTGGTGCAAAGGTCTCATCAAAATCTATTCCTTCTTCTTGGCAGTATCCTTTAGCTACTAGCCTTGCTTTGTTCCTTACAATGTTGCCGTCTTCATCTGCTTTGTTCTTGAATACCCATTTGGTTCCAATGACATTCTCGTGCTTTGGCCTAGGAACAAGTTCCCACACTTTGTTTCTCTCAAACTGAGTGAGCTCTTCTTGCATAGCATTGATCCAATCTGAGTCTGCAAGAGCTTCTTCAACTGTCATAGGTTCCATCTGAGATATGTAGCAGGCAAGCATTGCTTCTCTTCTTGATGTGGATCTGGTTTGGACTCCACTTCTGATTTGTCCAATTACTTGATTAGGAGGATGATCTCTTAACCAAGTAAGATCAGGTTCTGATAGGGGTTGCCTTCGATTCTCTTGTTCTTCTTCTGATTCTTCATCACAATCCTTGTTTTGCAGAATGGGATTCTGATGATTCATTGGTATGGCAGAGTTGGTCAGCAACTCTGGTGTATCTACCTCTGGTGGATCCAGTTCTGGAGATTCTTTGAGATTCGCTTTCTCCAGGTTTTCAGTTATGCTCTCAACAGAGTTGAGATCATCAAACTTGACATGAATCGATTCTTCAACAAATAAAGTTCTCTTGTTGAGTATTCTGTAGGCTTTGCTGGTGCCAGAGTAGCCTAAGAATGTTCCTTCATCAGCTTTTTCTTGAAACACCTTGAGGTGATCCTTCCCATTGTTGAGTATATAGCATTTGCATCCAAATGCATGAAAGTAGCTGATGTTGGGTTTTCGTCCTTTCCATAATTCATAAGGAGTTTTCTGATGAGTCTTGTGAATCATGCTCCTGTTCTGGGTGTAGCATGCAGTATTGATTGCTTCAGCCCAGTATCTGTAGGGTAGACTTGATTCAGCAATCATGGTCCTTGCAGCTTCCTTTAATGTTCTATTTCTTCTTTCTGCAACTCCATTCTGTTGAGGAGTTCTGGCTGCAGAGAGTTGATGCATTGTACCATTCTGGTCACAGAAATCCTGAATGACCTTGTTGACGAACTCTGTTCCTCTGTCTGATCTGATGGCTTTGACTTTCTGATTCTGCTCATTCTGTAATAGCTTTAGCAGAGATGGCAGTTTCTGCAGAGTTTCATTTTTCTTGGTCAGAAAAATAATCCATGTGAATCTGGAGTAGTCATCCACCATGACTAAGGTGTATCTCTTGCCACCAACACTTGGAGTTTCCACTGGTCCAAATAAATCCATGTGAATTAGATTCAAGGGACCAGTAGATAGGTTTCCAGCAATGGGTTTGAAGGAATTCTTCACTTGTTTTCCTTTCTGACATGCACTGCATAGATTCTCCTTTTTGTATACAAGGTTGGGTAGACCTTCAACAATGTGATCCCTTGCCAGTTTGTTGATTGTTTTGAAATTCAAGTGACTCAGTTTCTTGTGCCATTCCCAACTGAGTTTTGAATCTCCTTTGGCTATCAGGCAAATTCCATCTCTGACAGTTGACCAATCAACCACATAGATGTTTTTCTTTCTTGTTGCTGTTAGAACCACTTCTTTAGTTGTCTCATGCTTGACAGAACATCCTTCCTTGGAGAATTCAACTGTGTAGCCTTTGTCACAGAATTGGCTAGCACTCAGCAAGTTGAATTTCAATCCCTTGACATAAGAGACATCATCAATGATTATCTGGTTCTTTATCAGCTTCCCTCTTCCTTTTGTCTGGCCATCTTTATCATTACCTCCAAAGGTAACTCTGGGCCCTTTGACTTTCTGGAACTCTGTTAGGCAACTCTTGTAGCCTGTCATGTGCCTGGAGCATCCACTATCAATGTACCAATCTTGCTCAGAGATGGCTCCAGCACACAGTTCCTACAAAATTAAAAGGAAGATTTAGGTACCCAAGCAATGTTGGGTCCTATGGGGTTATGCAGTCTTGGCAGCCGGTACCACTTTGGTCTCATCAAGTGAAACCTTGGTGGGTGGTACCCATTGTCCACCTGGTAGTCATAGTAAACGGAAGTGTGATTCACTTTGGGCAGATGCTTGTGAGGATCATGCTTCCGGTTTACATACTTCTGCATAGCCTTTTTAGTTGGGTAGAAGTCCCATATACTATCAAGATCAGAGGAGCGATTAACTTTGGGCTTCTTAAGTTGACCAGCCAACCTTTTCTGCCTAAAGTTAATTTTCTCTTGATATCTGCCTTTCTGGTGATCATCTCTGACACGATTATCATGAGTTTGTCTGTTATGGTTCTGTCTTTGATTTTTGGTATTCTGAAAATCTTTCCTGTTGTTAGTTCTTCTGCCAGTTTCATTAACTTTTAAAATGGGTTTCTGTTGAACCTTTATCTTTTCCCTTTCTGGTCTGACATTATCATGAGTAACCTTGGTGCCAGATACACCAGCCTGACAAATGGGCCTAGAAATCAGTGGCACTATGACCTTGTCTGCCTTAGCAACTCTGGTGCTGGGCATTACAGAAGGCTCACCTGATTCTGTTGAGCCATAACCAAGACCAAAACCAGTGCCAATTTGTTGGTCAAGTACAATCTTTTCCATTGAAGACTGGGCCTTCTGGTAAGCTTTGTACTTAATCTCAAGAGGCTCTATCTCTCTTATTTTCTTTAGAAGAGAAACATTTTCAACTTCCAGCTGATCTCTTTCCTCAATCAGAAGATTGATTTTAATCTCAACCTCCTTTCTTAAGTCAAGGATCTCAGCCTTAAGCTTACTGTTTTCTTCTTTAACAGAAGAATAAGTGGTTTGTATGGCTTGAAACTCTTCCCAAAATTCTGACATTGAATCAGAATCAAAGGCTCTGCCTACCGAAGAAAAACTAGAGTTGGAAGTAGAAGATACCTCATCATCAGATTGACCCATAAGACATAGGTCTTCAGTTTCTGTGTCCAGGCAACAGAATGCTTCATCAGATTCTGATTCCGAGCTGGACTCTGTCTCAGAGAGGGGGTCCTTCTCTGGTTGTTCAGTGATGAGTGTTTTCCTTCTTCGGTGCTCGTACTTCTTTTCTCCTTCCTGGCCTTGCCTTTTGGAGACTATGGGATGTGGACAGTTGACTTTGAAGTGCCCTGGTTGTCTGCAGTTGTAGCAGAGAAGCTCTCCACTACTTTCTGATGGTTTGGACTTCTGGTGTGGCTTTCTGCTAGAGTGTGGACTTCTGCTATCCTTTGGCTTCAGAAATTTCCTGAACTTCCTAGCAAAAGCCGCCATATATTCGTCAGTTAAAAGAATAGAAGGGTCAAAATTATTTACCTGAGAGGTGCTGGCAGTGAGGGCAGTAGTTGTTCTGTCCTGAACTTCTTCTCTCTCTTCTTCATTCATCTCAAACTCATAAGACTTGAGATCAGAGATGAGTTTCTCAGTGCTGTAGGTTCTGAGGTCCTTGCTATCTCTCATGGCAGTGACCTTCATCTTCCATGGTGAAGGTAAACCTCTGAGAACCTTCAGATTAATTTCCTTGGGAGTAAGCTCCTTCCCAAGTTCTGATATCTCAGCAGTGAGGGTGAGCAAGCGTGCATACATCTCAGCTATGCATTCTTTGGGTAGAAGTTTGAAATCTTCAAACTTCTTCATGGCAATAGTAAGTTTGTTGTCCTTTTCTTGCTCATCTCCAGCTCCTATCAGGGTGAGAGTATCCCAGATTTCCTTGGCAGATTTGCACTTCTTGATTCTGGTGAAGTACTTGTCATCAATGGCCTTGTATAGGATATCCTTGGCAATGTTGTCAAGGTTGTACTTTCTCCTTTCTTCATTAGACCATTCATGGCGCAGTTTGGTGATCATCTGGGGTTGACCACTACCAGTGATGTATTCAGGGTTGACCTTGGTGAACTCTGTGAAAGGTCCTGCATCAAGTACTTCCCACATTTCGTCATGGAGTGCGCAGAGGTGAGCTTTCATGCGGATCCTCCAATCATCAAACTTTGTTACTGAGAACATAAGATTCTTTGAAAGAGTGTTATCCATAATATGAGATTAAAGAGGCTAAAACAAGTGGATCTCTTGTTTAGTGAGTAACCTAAAAGATTACAAGAACAAGGAGGCTCTGATACCACTTGTTGGTCCCGTTTGTAATAGGAACAGTCTAGAGGGGGGGGGGGGGTGAATAGACTGTTCAGGAATTTAAACTTTTCTCCAAGTCAAGTCTGAATTTAACAGAGATGGTCGAAATCTGGTGACAGAGATGGTCAAGTTCTGATGGCAGAACTAGACCAGGCAGCGGATAAGTTTCTGTCCGGGTAGCCTCTAGAAGAAAGCTAAGGCAAAATGCCTTTCTGATAACTCTGAAGGAAGATCTGCTGGACACAGATTCCAACCTAAAGAGTTAGTCAGTAGAATCTTAAGTGCAGAAAGTAAAAGCTGAAAGTAAGTGACACCGGGGTTTTTATAGTGGTTCAAGGAACAACTCGTTCCTCTAGTCCACTGTTCCACTAAGCTTGCAAAAACGACAGTTTACAACGCCTTAGTCCCTAGAACTTAAGAAGCACTCCTCGTCTTCTTCAAGTCTAGTTGCCACCCGGGATGCAGTCCTGCTTCCTGATGGCTGGTCTCGTTTCACTGAGTCTCTTGAAGTATCTCCACTTCACTTACTCCAGCTAATTTGAGACGTCCCTTCTTTTTCAAGAAGTGTTTGATATAAAATCAGTTTTCTCCAACGTTGCTTCTTCACAAAAGATGAGTATATTAAGCTCTCGAAGTGTTGAAGAACTGAGTAACTTTGCCTTTGCTAGTTGGATGAAGGATAGGAATGTTTATCTTCCAACTGTGGCCTTTTCTTGTTAGAAATGGAGTTTTGATCTCAAGAAAGTTGTTCACGCAAATCTATCTTGGCAAAGGTTATGGCAAAGTTATCTTCTTAGTTCTTCAGAGTGTATCTTATATACTGGGAGCGGTCTTCCCGTTGGAGTGTAGAAGACAGCTTCATTAAATGTATGTACTGTTGACTTGACCGTTTGGTCCTCCGACTTGCTATTTTGGGGGCGTAAAGATATTCGCATGGTCAATCATCAGCTTTAAATATCTCTTCGTACGTACAGCATTAAATGTGCATTTAATGCGTGTACAGTGCCATGCTTCCGTTGAAAGGTTCGTAACCGTTAGAGGATTTCCCGTTAGTTTAACGACCGTTGGAAGGGCTTCCGGATTCTGATGATACTTAGCAGAGTCTCAAGAGGTTCTCTGGTCCAGTCTTTGAAGTCCGTCTCTGGTGCCAACTCTGGTCTATTTCTGATAACCAGTTTCTGATAGCTTCTCTGGTGAGCAACTCTGGGAGCAACTCTGGTAGAGGCAAGATGGAACTCTGGCAGGCGGACTAAGCTAAAACTTACAAAAGAAATTCTAATACATAATTTCTAATGGGGTACTTTCAAATTCTAAATAATCCTAGCATCATCAAAATCTAAATACATTTATTCCTTACATTAGCCAAATACTTAGAATATTTTCGGATATTTGGGGCCTTCAGCGGTCAGCGTCGAGCAGGTAGCTGCGATGATAGCAGGTCGAGCTGCGATCGATGGCGGTTGAGTTGCGTCCATGGCAGCTGAGTCGCAAGGGGAGGGGCTGGTTGGGACAAGGAGCTGATTTTAGGTACACCCATGAGTAGAAGAAAAATATCGGACCGATTAATATGGTCACTAGAAGGAAAAGGGCAATATACCGTTAAAAGTGGGTACCCGTTTCTATCTATGTAACGCGACGAAGAGCAAAAGAACCCGTGGACTCATGTTAATTAAGGTATTTTTTGGCAGCTTTGCTCTGGGAGATTGCCATAGCGGATAATGTGATTTGAAGGACAGTGGAATGTTCTCATATTTGTGTAGTGTGTGGTCAGGAGAAAAGCCCTTTGCCTATCTTCCAGACTGTGTAGTATCGCAACAGCTTTAATTTAGAGCTTGATGGGCTGGAATTTTGTTCACAAGGGGAAGGTGTCATGTACGGACTGGGTGAATGAGATTTTCAATAATAACAATAACTATTTTTGCAGCAGATTTTTTATGTGTTTATGGAGCATATGGAGGTATAGGAATGCAAAACTCTGGAATAATAAACCCGTTTCAGCTACACGTTTAAAAATTGAATATGATTCTTTCCTTGATGGGTGGTTAAGGGCGCAGCAGCAGCCTGAAGTCAAGGAACAAGGACAACAAAGCTTGAAGTCATGGACGAAACCAAATGCTGGCAGATTGGGGTGGGCGGCATGCGATCACGATGGTATTTTTGGCAGGTGGTGCTATTCAAAATGGAGGTCAATACATTCCTTCCGAGGCTGAGGTTTTGGGATTACGTTGACGTTGAATCTGATGCTTTATTTTACAATTGATTCAGTGTTAGTCATACAGGACATAATCTTAGCATAAAAGATTACACTATTTCATGTAAAGCGGTCGGTGAATCGAGTCGCCTGTAATCTTGCACGGGCCGCCATTTCTAGGACTGACAGCTATATTTGGAATCTTTATCCCCCGTTTTGGATTATGATGTACTTAAACTTTGATTTTATTAATAATATAGTTAAATTTTGTTTTTATCAAAAAAATCTCTTGAATTGTATAAATTAATAATTATAAAATAATCATTAAAGGTCTTGATTATAAGTATTAATAATTGATTATAGAACTTCAACAATTAAGTAAGCAAATTACACATTCTTAAAGCCATGTCGTATTTGGTGCCAATGGAGTAATGTTCATGGATTTAACTTCTCTACCAGCGTTCTGCGTACAAGATTAGTATTTAAAACGATCATGGTGATTATTTTTTAATGAAACACAAGCTCAAGGTGTGAGAGACGGAAACTTGTAATAAATTTGAAAATTTCCCCCCGTGGTTACATATATAATGTACAAGGAATCGGAGAATATAAGGCTACAATGGTAAGTTCTCATATATCATGTGATACAAAAGGCATGTAAAACTATTCCCAGTTTCCAGAATCCGCTCAATATACCTGATGGAGTATATGGCCCAGGGACCCCCGGCCCATAGACTCCTGCCGCTCTAACCAAGGCCCGATAGGCCCAGGAAGCACAACAGGCCCAAATCACAGCGCCCCCAAGTACCAAGCAGCCAACAAAGCACACTAGGGGTGCCTTCGGCCCCTAGGCCGAAGGCTTTAGATGCTCACAAAAAAGCTATTTTTAGCATACGAGGACACAGGGAAAAGACAGTAAAAACAGCAGCCCTCAGCGCCTAGGGTGCCCCCGGAAGGAAGAGCCTTCGGCCAATCATCTACGGCCGAAGGCTTCTCCTCGACAGAATCTCCCACCCACATGCGCTGGATCAACGTACCAAGTTCAAACGTCACATCCAACCACCGCATTTAATGCGGCCACATGCGAGTGCCAGTGCCACCCCGTTGATTTGACCCCTCGGCCGTTGGATGCATGACACGTGTCCCCTTCTCGCATTTATTGCTACTATAAATAGCACCTCATTTCCCCTTTGTAAACCAGATTCGGAATACACTTTCTACTCATATATTCAATACACTTTCTCTCTCTTGCTTGCTCTGGCTTCTCTCTAGTTACTCCCCACAGTAACTCTTCGGATACATACCCCCGAGTAGACTATCCATCATTTGGTGCTCTCGTTGAGAGGTCGAATAATCAAGTAAGAAACCCCCCCCCCCCCCTCTCCAAACACAAAACACCTAGCGAAAATGGTGAGAACAACTCGTGCCAACTCCAAGAACGTTGCGGACAGGAACCTGGCCCTCGGCGAAGTCGACGTCCCCGAGGCCTCTAACAGGGCCCCCGGGGGCGGCGTCATCGCTGGGTTGGATCAGACGGTTGTCGACCTACGCCTTCAGATTCAACAAAATGCCCCCGATGCCCGCCTCGGCATCGAGGCAAAAAAGAAGGACCGAAGTGAAAACCAAGCTAGCCCCCCGGTCATCACTATCGACGTACAGTCGGCGTTTTCCGCCTTCATCCAAACACTCACCCAGAACCCGGATGCCTTCGGCACTTTGGTTCCCCTTCGACCTCAGGTTGGGGAAAACATCATGCCTCCCCCTCACCCTGTCCTTCGGATTGGGAACGTCGAGGGGGTCGTGGCCCAAGATATGGCCTCCCAGGAAGTCCAATCCCGGGACCGCCACAACATGAACAGGGAACAGCCCCGGACCTCCGCCCTCGAGAGACTCGGAGGGGCGCAAGACCGCCGAGGGGTCCAAGACCGCCTCGGGGGGAAGGTGCTCCAAAGACCTCAGGAAAGTGGCGGATCCGTTTCCCGGGCGGATGAAAGGCGTCCCCCTCAGGACAAAGGCAAGGCACCTCTCCAAGCCGACGACGCCCGTCACCACATCAACCAGGCCCACTCGGCCCATGTCCGTTCGCAGGGGGCGGAGGCCCTCCCGAAGGACCCCCGGGACAAAATCATTGCGGCCCTCCAACGCCGGCTTGACGAGATGGAGGCCACCAAAGCACAAGCCACCACTTCTGCCCCTCATACAGACTTGAAGTATGAGGCCATGTTAGCCAAGATGGAGGAGATAGCCGAGGGCTCCGGGGAACCCACCATACAACTTCGCAACCCGAACGCCATTTACCCCAAGGGTATTGGCGGCCCATATCCCGGAGAAATACCGAGGGCAACTCATCAAGCCTTACGACGGAAAAACTGACCGCCAGGAGCACTACAGCAGGTGCCAAAACAATATGATGATGGTGGGGGATCAGATGAGTATTTGTGTCGCTGATTCCTCTCCACCTTAGAGGGGCCGGCTTACGAATGGTTCAATCGATTGCCCGAAGGCTGCATCGACTCGTGGCAAGAACTCGCCCAGCGATTCTTGACACAATTTGCGGGAAGGCGCCGAACAAGAAAACACTTCTCCCACTTGCTGCAGTGAAGCAAAGGAAAGAGGAGACCCTTCGGGACTTCTTGGAGCGCTGGAGAACGGAGGCTGATAAAGTTGATGGCGCAGACGACGGGACCCTCCTTGCCCTCCTCCAAACAGTGCTCCGCCCCGGCAACTTCTCAAGGAGCCTCATCATCGAACCCCCCCGCGATTACATAAGGGCCCTACAGCGGGGGGACCGATACGCCGAGGCCGAAGAGGTGGAGAAATGCCATCACAACCCCGATCAGCAACGCCCTCGGCCAGATGATAAAGGCAACCGGGGGCCGGGGGCTCCTCATAATCAACCAAAGGGTTCAGCACCCCCAGTGATCGCCCCCGGCACGACCAAGCCAAGCCCGGGGGAGGTTACAAGGGTAACCCGAAGGCTTGGGCGCAACCTGTTCTCCTGGAGCATCCTCGGACACCTTTAACGCACCCCGTCAGCGTCATCCTCGACTTCGCTGAGGAGAGGGGTCTGGTGGAGCGAGATTCTCGCGCACCCCCGGAGGTATATGCCCTCAATCCAAACTACCCCTACTGTCGCTTTCACCGACATCAAGGGCACAAAACCGATGACTGTCATCAGCTGAAGACAGCCATCGAGAGGTTAATATAGACGGGTCATCTTTCCCAGTTTGTCCAAGGCCCTCAGCAATAGGGTCCTCCCTACCAAGGGCCACCCCGAGGGCGCCCAGCGAAAGCAAACGCTTGGGTTAACCCAAACACCATCCCCCTCGGCAGGAAGAGGGAGATCGGGAATTTGGAAGAGGAAGAAGAAGAGTGCCCCCATGGCCTCGAGAAGAAGCGCCACATCCTCATGATCACCGGTGGCAACACAGGGAGAGACTCCACCCGCCAACGGAAGAAGTGGGCTCAATCGCTATACGTGGGGGAAGTCACTCATATGCCCCCGGTAAAGAGGCTGAAGGAGGAACCCATCACCTTCACTAACGCCGATCTCCACCCGGTTTCCTCTCCGCACATGGATGCCCTCGTCATCCGTACGGAGATCAATGATACTATCATCCACAGAACTTACGATGACACAGGCAGCTCCGTCAATATAATGTATCTCAACACCTTCAGAGAGCTGCACCTGGAGAGGGGGTCCCTTCGGCCCATCAAGACCCCTCTTGTCGGCTTCACCGGTGACACCATTGATTCCGAGGGGGTCATAACCCTCCCGGTACTATTCGGCGACGGGCTCCATAGAGCCAAGCTCGAAGTGGACTTCGTCGTCGTCAACATCGATTGCGCCCACAACATCATCCTCGGCCGGCCAGCCCTCGAGGATCTCGAAGCCATCATCTCCATGAGGCACCTCTGCCTCAAGCTCCCAGCCGAAGGGGGCATCGGCTACTCGAGGGGAAATCAGAAACTTGCCCGCACTTGCTATCTCCAGGTGACAAAGAAGGTTAGCAAAACTGAGTTCCGTGTTGACACTATCACCGGGGCTATTGAAGAGGAGGAGAAGAGGCCGAGGGCTGAACCGGCCGAGGACGTAGAAGACTTTGCGCTCGATCCGGCCAAGCCGGAGAGAGTCGTGAAGATTGGTGTTGGTCCCGGTTGTACTGGATACAGTCTAGAGGGGGGGGGGTGAATAGACTGTATTGGTTTTTAGCTTTTTAAACTAAGTACCAGATTTTTCAGAATAGCCTGTTCTGTTGACAGAACAGACTGGCAGCGGATGGGGTTCTGGTAGGGGGTTCTGTTGAATTAGCCTCAGAGAAGCAAAGGCAGTAGGCCTTCTGTTAACTCGTAAGACAAGTTCTGCTGAACACAGATACCAAGTCTGAGGAGTTAGACAGTTTTATCTAAGTGCAAATATTAAAACAGTAAGTAAATGACACCAGGGATTTTTATAGTGGTTCAAGGAACAACTCGTTCCTCTAATCCACTGTTCCACTAAGCTTGTAAAAACGACCGTTTACAACGCCTTAGTCCTAGCACTTAAGAAGCTCTCCACGTCTTCTTCAAGCCTAGATGTCTCCTGGGATGCACTGCCTGGCTTCCTTTAAGACTGGTCCTTTCACTGAGCTTCCTGGAAGTATCACCACTTCACTACTCCAGTTACTTGGACGTCCTTCTTGTAACAAGAAGAGTTTATGTTGAAACAGGGGTTCCTCCAACTAGCTTCGTTACAAAGGATTTGTAGATGAAGTGCTTGAAGTTGTTGAAGAACTGTTGGAACCTTGCTCTTGTTGGATTTAATGATATGAAGTTATATTCTTTCCAACTTGTGTCTCTCTTGTTGAGGATGAAGAGTTTGAATCTCAAGAGGACCTTACTGCCTTGAATAATTTGAATGTGTTTTTCTCGCAAAGAATGTGATGAAGTTGTCAAAGTTAGCAGAGCAAAAAAAAGTTGTTCCTTTGTTCTTCGAAGAGTATCTTTTATACTTAGGGTTGTCTTCCCGTTGGAGGTGAAGGAGGACAACTGCATTTAATGCGCGTATTGTTGACTTGACCGGTTGGACCCACTGAATTCGGCGACTTGCTATTTTGAGAAGATTCTTTCCAGAAGATGGTCAATTATTTGCTTTAAATATCTTCTCGTACGTATCCGCATTAAATGAGCATTTAATGCGCGTACTGTAGCTTTTCCGTTGAAGTCTTCTAGCCGTTAGAGAATCTTCCGTTGATTTCGCCGGCTTGAAAGTAAACTTGAATTTCTCTAAGTGTCAAGCCTTCTGGTTTCTTTATCAGAGTATACACCAGAGAGGGTCATGAGCACTTCTGTTGCAATGGATGTCAGCAGAGGGTCTCCAGTCCTTCTGTTCTGTTAGAGGCCAACAGAGGACCTAAGTGCTTCTGCCTTAGTGAAGTCCAACAGAGAGTCAGGAGGACTTCTGTCAAGGCACTGGCACCAGAGGGCCAAAAGGGCTTCTGTCTGGAGGTCTTCTGTCAGTCGACTATACTAAAACAATTACAAGGAAAATTCTAATACAAAGTTTTCTAAGGGGTAAAAACAAAATCCTATAGCATCATCAAAATCTAATTACATTTATTCCTTACAATTTCCCCCTTTTTGATGATGCCAAAACCCTTTAACTATTTCCAGAGAAGTGCCTTCACCATAAGAGATTTAAAGTAAGAAACTTTTCATTAAAATTTTGGTGGGCAACTTAGCATAGGAAGATAGTAAGAGTACGGTACATTCAGATAGCAGTTCAAATAGAAACAAGTACTAGAATAAAATAAAGTACAGTAAGCAACAAGGAGTAGAAGTAAAGAGACCTTAGAAGGAGCAAAGATATGCTTTTATTAGATCAAGAGTTTAAGAGAAGTTTAAAAGGAATTACAGATTCTCCCTTTCAGCTTCAGCTCTGGTTCTTCGATCTTGTTATTTCAGGCTCTTAAGTTCAGCATTCACTTCTTCTCTTATGCCAGCCAAATTTCCTGGTGCTTGACAAGAGGCCCAAATGGGAGAGAGCTTGCAATTCAGATAGTGAAGTACTCCCTCATGTACATCCTTACCTGGGAGTACTCTTTTGTGAAACCAATATTCAGCTTCTTCCAAGGAACCTCCATGTCTGACCCTTATATGACCGTCTCTGTCAAGGTAGAGATTCTGTCTTTGAGTAGGGGTCATCTTCTGTTGTATTTCTTCAAACTGCGCTCTGTCAATCCTTTGAGAGCCTCCAAGCCTCCATTCAGTTAAGCTCAAGGGCTTCTTCTTCTTGGTAGAACCTCTGCGAGGAGAAGAAGGTCTTGGAGTGCCAGCTTCTTTCTTCTTCTGCAGGGAGGCCTGGAAGTAAGGGGTAGGATCAATGCCATAAGAGGGTCCAGTAGTTGGCCTAGGAGGCAATTTCTTCTGTTGAGGGTCCTTTTCCCCCTTTTTGGCATCATCCAGGTCAGAGACCATCATAGTAATCTTCTGAAACTCTGTTGCCTGGGAGATGGCAATCTGCTCAAGAGCCTCTGGTAAGGTTTGAGTGACAGAGGTCAGACCTTCTATCAGGTTCTGTTGACAATCAAGAGCAGACTTGATGTCCTGAGAGCTAGCTTCGAGGAGTATCAGCTTCTGATATCTCTCTTGATCCTTCTTCATCAGGTTGGCAACTTGATCTTTGTGGTCATTGTGTAAGAGTTGTAGTTCTATAAATTTCTCAGCCGATTGGTCTTCATACCATTGTACAACGTCAAGGGATTCTGTTATCTCCTTGAGTTGTTCATCCTGCTTGTTGAGAGTCTGAGATTGGGAGTAGAGAACAGAGCTGACACTATCAACTTTTCTGGCAACAGCATTAATCTTTGCAGAGGATGATTCCATGAAGGTGACCAGTGTCTGAGTCAGAGCTTCAACCTTCTCTGAGATGTGCTGAAGTCCAGCCTCAAGATGATTATGTACAAAGGTGAGATGTTCATGGTGCTTAGTGTTGATCTCACCCAGTTGATCCATTCCATCAAGCACTTTTCCACCAAAGTCCTCAGCAGCAGTGACAAACTGATTGAAAGAGATTTGGGGCTTAGCTTCTTTGGATTCTGTATACCCAGGCATACCTAGACCTCTTGACCTAGGCATAGGAGGCCTTCTGGGTTGATCTTCATTCTGGGGAGGAGTCTTCCTCCTCTTGGAAGTTAGGTCAGCAACAATGGAGGACGTGAGGAACCCATCATTATCACTAGTAGATGAGTGAACCTTGAAGATAGGTTTCTTGTTGGGAGAAGAAGCCACAGAGTGTTGAGGGGAGAGAGGAATGGCTGCATCTTGTGGTGCTGGCTGTGGAGAAGAGGGGGTTGGAGTTCTGGATTTCTTGGCAGAGGGGTTTTCCTGTTGGTGTGAAGATTGGCGTGAGGGTGTATTCTGTTGTTGTGGAGGAGAATGTGGAGGTGATGGTGTTCTGGATCTGTTTGAGGGTTGGGGTTTGTAGGGAGAAGGATTTTGAGTTTTGGATGAGGGGGTTTTCTGTTGGGAAATAGGAGGAGTGTTCTGTTTGGAGATGTTTTTTGTGAGGGTGAGGGGGATTTCCGTTGTGGTTGAGGTGAAGTGATTTTAGGAGAGGGAGGGGGAGAAGGAATGATTGTTGGGATTACCTCTAGGACGGTTTCTGTGAACAGAGATTCCCTCCATTCTTTGACAAGCTTCTCCATGACCAAGGGTAGGTCATTTGCAGTGGAGGGTTCCCCTTCTCAATGTGCACTATGTCGAAACTTGATCATGGATTCCTTCCTTTTCTTTTCAACCAGCCAAGCATCAAAATCATCCATCTCATGCTCTTGAAGAGCCTTCACATGGTCTTCTGGTGATTCTTTGAACAGAGGAGCTTTTCCTTGGTGTTTCTCCTTCTTTTTCTGTAGGACTGAGAAGAGGAAGTTTTTGTCCAGGCACTGTTCCACATCTTCTGTGTCAGCCCATCGGAGTACTTCTTCTTCCTCAGAGATGAAGTGGGACAAGTTTGTAAGCAGCTCAGTGAGAGGTCCCACTCTCCACTTTCTCCATGCAAGAACCCTGATGAATTGCCTATCTGCAGTGTTTGGGGTTCTGCTAGCATCTTGGTGTTGTGGTGAAGAAAACCACCAATGGTTGATCATTTGTAGAAGCAGGAGGAGAGAGGTGTGGTTCCCCCTGAGTAGTGGCATCCTGCACCACTACTTCCTGTTCTGAGTCACTTGACTCAAACACAATCCGCTTGCCCTGCCAAGTGTTTCTGTTGGGTTGTGCTGAGAGAATGGAGTCTTCAAGTTCCTCCTGAATGATGGGGGTCATCACCCTGATCTTCTTCGCAACTGGTGAAGCAGAAGGAGTAGACTCTGTTGGAGAGGGGGAAGGTTGCTTTCTCTTGATTACAGCCTTCTTTGCCACTAGCTTGTGGACTTTGATAGGGGTGGTCTTCTTCTTAAGGACCTTCTTGACCACCTTCTTGATCAAAAGCATTTCCTCTTCAGAATCCGAAGGAGTAGAGGGCTTCTGGTGCTTTTTGATAATTTTCTTTGGCTGAACAACCTTCTCTTGTAGCTTTTCTCTGTTGAACTCAAGAGTTCTCAGCCTTTTCTGCTCTGCCTTGAGAGCAACCTTCCTGTCACTGAAGGTGTTGAGGAAGAGCAGCTTGGTGTAGTCAGCATCAATTGGATTCCTCAGCCTAATTCTTGCTTTGAGCATTAGCTCAGACAACAGAAGTCCATAGCCCATGGGGGTTCTGAACAGTCCAGTCTCCCTATCCTTCTTTTTGATGAAGTCAATTAGGGATTTAGCAATTACCTGTCCCCAGTTGAGGTTCATCCCATGATGAACTGCAAAGACAGCCTTTGCATTCAGAAGAGTCATATCATCTGTAGAGGTGCTCTTGCTCCAGACACACCTGTGGAAAATGTTGACTAACTTCTCATAGTCACTCTGGAGAAGATTCTTCTTCATGTTCAGCTTGGGAATCTCAGCAACTTCTGGTCTGCAGTAGAGTCGGATGAACTCATCCACTGTGACCTTGACACTGTCTAGGGCAATGAACCCTTCAGTGTCCTCTTCTTGTGGGTTCTCCACTACGCCAAAGAGGGCGTTGATGATGCCTGGGGTGAGGACGATGTCATCCCCGTTGACCTTAGACCTAATGGTCTCGCCTTCATATGTAGCGTTGAGATAGAACTCTGCTACATCCCTTGTGCTGAAGGAGTTGAAGTGGAATCCCACCACTTTATCCAGTTGGGAATCCTTCATTCCCTGGATTATTTTCTCCATAGTTTCATGATTGGCGGCCATTTCTGGAAGTGCGGAGAGGTCGCAGTTCATCCCGGTGTAGATGTTCTTGACGAGAAGTTCAATTTCTGCTTGGGTGAGGTCGTTGATGTTGATGAAAGCCATTTCTGAAGGTTCTGAGAGTTTGAGAGCTAGAGATATATGAAATTTTGAAGGTTTGAGAGTAGAGGAAGCAGTAGCGGTTTAGTTTACAGAAAATGGTATATAAGGGTTTGGGTTAAAGAACGTTTGAGATTATTGGTAGTTTCGAGGCTTCAGTTTAATGCGAAAGGGGGCGCAGTAAATATAATGCGGCTATAAAGCCGTTTTAAGGGTAAAGGGGTAAAAGACCTTTAATAAGATACCAGGTCACCCGTTCCTCGAAATATTTCTAAGTCCACAACCTTCTGTTGGATAAGTAAGAAGGTCTGCTGTTGATGATGTTCTGATGTGCACTGAGGTTCTCTGTTCGAGATGTAGAACAGAAGGGGTTCTGTACAAGGGTTCTTTTGACAGAGAATCTGCAACAGAGAGTCTTCCTTTTAACTCTCTCTTGGAATATCATCCATCATTCCGAATTCCTCTCTTAGCTTGTTGAACCTAGCCTCAGGTAAGGGCTTGGTTAGAATGTCTGCTAACTGGTCTTCTGTTGACACATGCTCCATGCATATGTGCTTCTTCTCAACATGATCTCTGATGAAGTGATGTCTGATTTCAATGTGCTTTGTCCTGGAATGAAGAACTGGATTCTGAGTGATAGCAATGGCACTGGTGTTGTCACACAACAACTTGATCTCCTTTGCTTGAATTCCATAGTCCTTCAGTTGTTGCTTCATCCAGAGTAACTGAGCACAGCAACTCCCAGCTGCAATGTACTCAGCTTCAGCTGTACTTGTTGAGATAGAGTTCTGCTTCTTGCTAAACCAGGAAACAATCCTTCCTCCTAACAATTGGCAGTGACCAGAGGTGCTCTTTCTGTCTAGTCTGCAACCTGCAAAATCTGAGTCAGAGTAACCAATTAGTTCAAAGTTACCTCCCTTGGGATACCATAGGCCTGCATTTGGATTTCCTTTGATGTATCTGATGATTCTCTTTGCAGCACTTAGATGGCTTTCCTTGGGTTTGATTGGTATCTGGCACAGATTCCAACAGAAAATGAGATGTCTGGTCTGCTTGCAGTTAGATACAACAGAGATCCTATGATTCCTCTGTATGTTGTTGCATCTACATCCTTTCCTTCATCATCTGGACCAATTCCTTGTGAAGTGTTCATGGGAATCTTTACTGATGATTTGCCTTCCACTCCAAACTTCTTGATCAGGTCTCTGGTGTATTTCCCTTGATTGATAAAGATTCCTTCTAGAACTTGTTTGACTTGAAGTCCTAGAAAGTAACTGAGTTCTCCCATCATACTCATTTCAAATTGACTCTGCATCACTTGAGAAAATTTCTTGCATAGTTCTGGATTAGTACTACCAAATATAATATCATCAACATATATTTGTACTAACAGAATATGATTAGCTACAGAGATTTGAAATAGAGTTTTGTCAACCTTTCCTTTAGTAAACCCATGGTTCACTAGGAAAAGGGACAATGTGTCATACCAGGCTCTGGGAGCTTGCTTAAGACCATAGAGGGCCTTTTTAAGCTTGTAGACACAAGAGGGTTGAGTAGGAATGACAAAACCTGGTGGTTGTTCCACATAAACTTCTTCTTCAAGATCTCCATTTAGAAATGCACTCTTGACATCCATCTGGTAGACCTTGATGTTGTTGTAAGCAGCATAGGCTAGAAAGATTCTGATGGCCTCAAGTCTGGCAACTGGTGCAAAGGTCTCATCAAAATCTATTCCTTCTTCTTGGCAATAACCTTTTGCTACCAGCCTTGCTTTATTCCTTACAATGTTGCCATCTTCATCAGCTTTGTTCTTAAATACCCATTTGGTTCCAATGACATTCTGGTTCTTTGGTCTAGGAACTAGTTCCCATACTTTGTTCCTTTCAAACTGAGTAAGCTCTTCCTGCATTGCATTTATCCAATCTGAATCTGCAAGAGCTTCTTCCACAGTCATGGGTTCCATTTGAGATATACAGCAGGCAAACATTGCTTCTCTTCTTGATGTGGATCTGGTTTGAACTCCACTTCTGATTTGACCAATCACTTGGTCAGGGGGATGATCTCTTAACCATGTTAGATCAGGTTCTGTCAGTTGTTGTCTTGGTCTCTCCGGTTCCTCATCTTCAGAGTCTTCATCTTCATTTAACAGAAGGGGGTTTGGTGCAGGTGTTGGAAATGCAGGGTTGTCTGCTACCTCTTCTGTTGGTTCTGGTGTTCTGTCTTCTATGCTGACTTCCTTGAGGATCTCTGTTACCTCTTTAACAGAGATGCTTTCATCAAACTTCACATGTATAGATTCTTCAACATGTAGGGTCCTTCTGTTGAGTACTCTATAGGCTTTACTGGTGTTTGAATAACCTATAAAGACTCCTTCATCAGCCTTCTCTTGAAAGACTTTCAGATGCTCCTTTCCATTGTTAAGAATGTAGCACTTGCATCCAAATACATGAAAGTAGCTGATGTTGGGTTTTCTTCCTTTCCAGAGTTCATAAGGGGTCTTCTTGTGATTCTTGTTGATCATGCTTCTGTTCTGGGTGTAGCATACAGTGTTGATTGCTTCAGCCCAGTATCTCATTGGTAGTCCAGATTCTGCGATCATTGTTCTTGCCGCTTCTTTCAAGGTTCTGTTCCTTCTTTCTGCTACGCCATTCTGTTGAGGGGTTCTGGCGGCAGAGAGTTGATGAAAAGTCCCATTCTGATCACAGAAGTCTTTTATGACTTGGTTTACAAATTCAGTTCCTCTGTCAGACCTGATTGTCTTCACTTTCAAATTCTTCTCAGTCTGAAGTTGCTTTAACAGAGAGGGCAACTTCTGAAGAGTTTCATTCTTCTTTGTTAGGAAGATAGTCCATGTATTTCTGGAATAGTCATCCACCATGACAAGTGTATATCTTTTGCCACTTACACTCGGAGTTTCAACTGGTCCAAATAAATCCATGTGGATCAGATTTAAAGGACTAGTAGAAAGATCTCCAGCAACGGGTTTGAAGGAATTCTTCACTTGTTTGCCCTTCTGATATGCACTGCAGAGGGTCTCCTTCTTGTACACAATGTCTGGTAGCCCTTCTACAATGTGTTCTCTGGCCAGTTTGTTGATTGTTTTGAAGTTCAAATGGCTAAGCTTCTTGTGCCAGTCCCAGCTTAGTTTTGAATCTCCCTTAGCTATCAAGCAAACTCCATCCTTTGTTGTGTTCCAATCAACTACATAGATGTTCTTCTTCCTTGATGCTGTCAGAACCACTTCCTTTGTTGTCTCATGCTTCACATAGCAGAAGTCCTTTGTGAATTCAACAGTGTAGCCTTTGTCACAGAATTGGCTAGCACTTAGCAAGTTGAACTTCAGTCCTTTGACATATGAGACATCATCAATGACTATCTGGTTCTTGATCAGCTTCCCTCTTCCTTTTGTTTGACCTACTTTGTCATTACCTCCAAAGGTAACTCTAGGTCCTTTGCATTTCTGGAACTCAGTTAGGCAACTTTTGTCACCTGTCATGTGCCTGGAGCATCCACTATCAATAAACCATTCTTGTTCAGAGATAGCTCCAGCACACAGTTCCTGCAAAATTAGAAGAAAGGTTTAGGTACCCAAGCAATGCTGGGTCCTGGGGGGTCATGGAGTCTGGGTAGTTGGTACCATTTTGGTCTCATCAAGTGAAACCTTGGTGGGTGGTACCCATTGTCCACCTCGTAGTTATAGTAAACTGAAGTGTGATTCACTTTGGGCAGATGTTTGTGAGGGTCGTGCTTCCTGTTTACATACTTTTGCATAGCTTTCTTTGTTGGAAAGAAGTCCTATATACTATCAAGAGCAGAGGGACGGTTGGCCTTGGGCTTCTGAAGTTGACCAGCCAACCTCTTCTGCCTGAAGTTAACTTTCTCTTGATATTTGCCCTTCTGGTGATCATTTCTGGCACGACTGACATGAGGTTGTCTGTCAATAAATGGTCTCTTATTTTTGTTATCTTGAAAACCTTTTCTGTTGTTAGGTTTCTGCCAGGTTCATTATTTTTCAAAAAGGGTTTCTGTTGAACCTTTATCTTTCCCTTTTCTGGTCTGACTTCCTCTTGAACAACCTTGGTGCCAGATACACCGGCTTGACAAATGGGGCTAGAAATCAGTGGCACTATGACCTTATCTGCCTTAGCAACACTGGTGCTAGGCATTACAGAAGGCTCACCTGATTCTGTTGGGCCATAACCAAGACCAAAACCAGTGCCAATTTGTTGATCAAGTACAATCTTTTCCATGGAAGACTGGGCCTTCTGGTAAGCTTTGTACTTAATCTCGAGAGGCTCTATTTCTCTTATTCTCTTGAGAAGAGAAACATTTTCAGTCTCCAGTTGATCTATTTCTTTAATTAGAAGATTGATTTTGATCTCAACCTCCTTCTTTAAGTCAAGAATTTCAGCTTTTAACTTACTGTTTTCTTCTGTTACAGAGGAATAAGTGGCTTGTATGGCCGTAAACTCTTCCCAAAATTCTGACATTGAATCAGAATCAAAAGCTAAGCCTACCGAAGAAAAACTAGATTCAGAAGTAGAGGTTACCTCATCATCAGAATGAGCCATGAGGCATAGGTCTTCTGTCTCTGTATCTAGGCAACAGAATGCCTCATCAGAATCGGAGTCAGAACTGGATTCTGTCTCTGAAATAGGGTCTTTCTCGACGTGTTCTGTGACGAGTGCTTTTCTTCTTCTGGGATTGTCTTCGAACTTCTTCTTTTCTCCATCCTGTCCTTGTTTCTTGGACACCCTTGGATGGGGACAATCAGCCTTGAAGTGACCAGGTTGTCTGCAATTGTAACAGAGAAGCTCTCCACTGCTCTCTGTTGGTTTGACCTTCTGGTATGGTTTTCTGCTGGAAGATGGGCTTCTTCCATCTTTAGGATTCTTCATAAACTTTTTGAATCTCCTGGCAAAGGCAGCCATATATTCGTCAGATAAAAGTATTGAAGGGTCAAAGTCATTTACCTTAGATGTACTGGCTGTAAGAGCTGTAGTGGTTCTTTCTTCTGGTACATCTTCCTTCTCTTCAATCATCTCGAACTCATGAGCTTTGAGATCAGAGATGAGTTTGTCTGTTGGATAGGTCTTCACATCTTTGCTGGCTTGGACAGCAACCACCTTCATCTTCCATGCAGAAGGAAGACCTCTCAGTACTTTGAGGTTGATCTCCTTGGTGGTGAGTTCTTTGCCAAGCTCTGAGATTTCTCCAGTAAGGGTGAGGAGCCTATCATACATCTTGGAGATGGTTTCTCCAGGGAGCAGCTTGAAATCATCAAACTTTTTGTTGGCTATGGTCAGCTTGTTATCTTTCTCTTGCTCATCACCGGCTCCAATGAGCTCAAGAGTATCCCAGATTTGCTTTGCAGTTTTGCACTTCTTTATTCTGTTGAAATACCTATCATCAATGGACTTGTAGAGGATGTCCTTAGCAATATTGTCCAGGTTGTATTTTCTTCTCTCTTCAGTGGTCCATTCTGACTTGGCTTTACTGATCATCTGGGGTCTGGTGTTGTCAATAGCATGCTCAGGATTGACCTTCTGAAAGCTTGTGAACGGTCCAATATCAAGAACTTCCCACATCTCATCATGCAGGGCACAGAGATGTGCTTTCATCCGGATCCTCCAGTCATCAAACTTAAGATCTGAGAACATAAGATTCTTGGCAAGAGAGTGATCCATTATATCAGATAAAAATGAGGTCAAACAGAAAAACAAGTGGATCTTTGTTCAGCAAATAACCTAAGAGATTATTAGAACAAGGAGGCTCTGATACCACTTGTTGGTCCCGGTTGTACTGGATACAGTCTAGAGGGGAGGGTGAATAGACTGTATTGGTTTTTAGCTTTTTAAACTAAGTACCAGATTTTTCAGAATAGCCTGTTCTGTTGACAGAACAAACTGGCAGCGGATGGGGTTCTGGTAGGGGGTTCTGTTGAATTAGCCTTAGAAAAGCAAAGGCAGTAGGCCTTCTGTTAACTCGTAAGACAAGTTCTGCTGAACACAGATACCAAGTCTGAGGAGTTAGACAGTTCTATCAAAGTGCAAATATTAAAACAGTAAGTAAATGACACCAAGGATTTTTATAGTGGTTCAAGGAACAACTCGTTCCTCTAATCCACTGTTCCACTAAGCTTGTAAAAACGACCGTTTACAACGCCTTAGTCCTAGCACTTAAGAAGCTCTCCACGTCTTCTTCAAGCCTAGATGTCTCCTGGGATGCACTGCCTGGCTTCCTTTAAGACTGGTCCTTTCACTGAGCTTCCTGGAAGTATCACCACTTCACTACTCCAGTTACTTGGACGTCCTTCTTGTAACAAGAAGAGTTTCTGTTGAAACAGGGGTTCCTCCAACTAGCTTCGTTACAAAGGATTTGTAGATGAAGTGCTTGAAATTGTTGAAGAACTGTTGGAACCTTGCTCTTGTTGGATTTAATGATATGAAGTTATATTCTTTCCAACTTGTGTCTCTCTTGTTGAGGATGAAAAGTTTGAATCTCAAGAGGACCTTACTGCCTTGAATAATTTGAATGTGTTTTTCTCGCAAAGAATGTGATGAAGTTGTCAAAGTTAGCAGAGCAAAAAAAGTTGTTCCTTTGTTCTTCGAAGAGTATCTTTTATACTTAGGGTTGTCTTCCCGTTGGAGGTGAAGGAGCACAACTGCATTTAATGCGCGTATTGTTGACTTGACCGGTTGGACCCACTGAATTCGGCGACTTGCTATTTTGAGAAGATTCTTTCCAGAAGATGGTCAATTATTTGCTTTAAATATCTTCTCGTACGTATCCGCATTAAATGAGCATTTAATGCGCGTACTTTAGCTTTTCCGTTGAAGTCTTCTAGCCGTTAGAGAATCTTCCGTTGATTTCGCCGGCTTGAAAGTAAACTTGAATTTCTCTAAGTGTCAAGCCTTCTGGTTTCTTTATCAGAGTATACACCAGAGAGGGTCATGAGCACTTCTGTTGCAATGGATGTCAGCAGAGGGTCTCCAGTCCTTCTGTTCTGTTAGAGGCCAACAGAGGACCTAAGTGCTTATGCCTTAGTGAAGTCCAACAGAGAGTCAGGAGGACTTCTGTCAAGGCACTAGTACCAGAGGGCCAAAAGGGCTTCTGTCTGGAGGTCTTCTGTCAGTCGACTATACTAAAACAATTACAAGGAAAATTCTAATACAGAGTTTTCTAAGGGGTAAAAACAAAATCCTATAGCATCATCAAAATCTAATTACATTTATTCCTTACAATTGGAACCCAGCTCCCCGAAGACTTGAAGACCGGCATCATCAACGCCCTCCGCGCCTACATCATTGTTTTTGCATGGAGGCCGGAGGACATGCTGGGGATCAGCCGAAGGGTCATCACCCACCGCCTCTCGGTGGACCCTTCGTCTAAACCAGTACAACAACGGAGAAGACATCTCTCGGCCGGGAGGAGGGAATTTGTGAAGAAGGAGGTCGTCATGTTCCTCTCTATTAAGCACATCAAGGAGGTAAAATACCCCTCATGGCTAGCAAACGTAGTCCTCGCACAAAAGCCTCCCACCTTCCGCATGTGAGTGGACTACACAGGCCTCAACAAGGCGTGCCCCATGGACCCCTTCCCTTTACCAAACATTGATCAATTGGTAGATGAGACCGCGGGATGCAAAATCATGTCCTTCCTCGATGCCTTCCGAGGGTATCACCAAATTTTCATGCACGAGGGAGACGCCGAAAAAACAGCCTTCATGACTCCCGAGGACATCTTCTGCTACCTTGTAATGGCCTTCGGCCTCAAAAACTCAGGCGCCACTTACACCCGGATGTTGGCCAAGGTATTTCAGGCCGTCCTGGGGCGCACCATGGAGGCGTATGTTGACGACATGATCGTCAAAAGCAAACAATCCTCCAGTCATGCTGACGACCTCAGGGAAATCTTCACCATCATGCAGAAGTTCAACCTTCGGCTAAACCCGAAGAAGTGCACCTTCGGCATGCAAGGAGGCAAATTCTTAGGCTACATGGTGAGCCGAAGGGGTATCGAGGCCAACCCTGAGAAAATCCAAGCCATCATCAACATGGAACCCCCACGCAACGTGAAGGAGGTCCAACGGTTGACGGGCCGCCTGGCAGCCCTCCATCGCTTCCTATCAAAATTGGCGGAGAAGTCCTTACCCTTCTTCCAGATCATGAGAAAGACCGCCGGTTTCCAGTGGACTTCAGAGTGTCAGGGGGCCTTTGAGGAACTGAAACGGTACTTATCTTCACCCCCTGTGCTCTCTAAACCCAAGGTAGGGGAGACCCTATACCTTTACCTTGGTGTTAACCCGGCGGCTATCAGTTCAATACTCATTCGGGAGGAAGACGACATCCAACATGCCATCTTCTATGTCAGCAAGACCCTAAGGGAAGCAGAACTCAGATATTCCCCTGTGGAAAAGACGATGTTGGTTATTGTCTGGACCGTCAAGAAGTTGGGTCACTACTTCCAAGCTCACCCGATTCAGGTCCTTACTCACCAACCCCTCGGCGCTTTGATGAGGAGCCCCACCAACTCCCCCCGAAGGGTAAAATGGGCCATCTTCGTTAGCCAATACAACATTGACATCCGCCCGAGGCCTGCTATCAAGGGCCAAGCCCTGGCGGACTTCGTGACGGAATGCACGGCAAGATCAGCCACGGACGAGGAGCCCTCGGCTCCCTCAGACGATTGGTGGACCCTCTACACCGACGGCTCCTCCGCTGTCAAAGCATGTGGAGGACGGGTGGTTCTCGTCTCACCCGAAGGCTTTCGAGCTTATTATGCTATCCGCTTCTCCTTCAAGGTCTCCAACAACGAGGCTGAATACGAGGCCCTCCTCTGTGGCCTTCGGCTGGCAGCTAACATGAAAGCCCGACAGATCCACGTCAAGTGCGACTCCAAGTTAGTCGTCGGCCAAATTTCTGGGGAGTACGAAGCTAAGGAAGGAAGAATGAAACAATACAAGGAGGCGGCTAAAGAATTGCTCAAGGTATTTGAGGCACACCCCCTCACTCAAATACCGAGGGCTCAAAACTCTGAGGCCAACATTTTATCGAAGCTCTCGACCGAATCCCCTGAACATATATCAAAGATTGCCAAAATCGAGGAGCTCAGCCTCTCCAGCATACATGCTAGCCCCATCATGCACATACAACAAAGGCAAGAGGACTGGATCTCAGATATTGTCGCCTTCATCACCACAGGGCAACTGCCCGAGGATGAGGCCTGTGCCAAGCTAACAAAGCTGATGGCTCCCAGATACACTATCGAAGATGGAAGGCTTTACAAAAGATCATACAACGGGACATTACTTCGGTGCCTTCATCAAGATGAAGCCGAAGTTGCGATGGAGGAAGTACAGAGTGGCACTTGTTCAGCTCACCAGGGACCCTTCTCCATGTCCCGAAGGCTCATAATCCAGGGCTACTTTTGGCCTACAATGGCCCGAGATTGTGCGAAGGTGTACCGCATGCCAACACTTCCAGAAAGCCCTCGACAGGCCAACGGTCAACTATGCCCCCATCAGCACATCCATACCCTTCGCTCGATGGGGCATAGAGCTTGTGGGACCTCTGCCGAGGGGTACCACCAACAACAGGTACATCATCGTCGCCATCGACTATTTCACCAAATGGGTGGAAGCTGAGCCCCTCGCCAGCATCACCGAGGCCAAGTGTCGTCATATTTTTCTCAAGAACATCCTCACAAGGTTTGGCGTCCCCCAACAAATCATCTCCGACAATGGGACTCAGTTTAAGGTAGCCCCCTTCTGTGCCCTCCTAGAGGCATGGGGCATCAAACACACCTTCTCATCTGTTGCCTACCCTCAAGGAAACGGTCAAGTGGAAAACGCCGATCGGACCTTGCTCGAGGGCCTAAAGAAGAAGCTGGAGGCCGAAGGGGGTGGTTGGGTAGAAGAGCTCCACAACATCTTATGGGCCTACTGCACCACCCCTCGGCGAGCAACAGGCGAGACACCCTTCTCCCTTTGCTACGGATTTGAAGCTAAGGCCCCCACTGAGGTAACTCTTCCGACCCGAAGGGTCACACAATATGATCCCGAGGTCAACGACGCCAATATGGCCCTCGACCTTCACCTTATTTCAGAACGCCGAGAGCAAGCCTTCATACGCGCGGAAAACTACCGAAGGCAAGTGAAGAGTTACATTGACGCCAAAGTCCGCTCCCGGGAATTCCAAGTGGGGGACTATGTCCTCCAAAGAAGGGAAGCTAGCCAACCAACCGAGGGCGGCAAGATGGCACCAAAGCTCGAAGGCCCCTACATTGTGGCGGCCATCATCAAACCAGGAACTTACAAACCTAAACGCCCCAATGGGACCGAGGTCCCTAGACATTGGAATGTACATCACTTAGTTAAATTTTATCAGTAATAGAGAGGCCAAGCCCTCATAACTAGTGAATGTATTACCCTACGGCCCTAGGCCTCCGATTTTGAAGAATGAAGATATATTGAAGACAAAAAATAGAAGACGAGACTATCATGAGCGGTCAAGCACTCATACAAGCTCCCGGTCCAAGGCCTTTTCATAACAGGACCCTTCGGCACCAAGTGCCGAGGGAACATATCATCTACTACCTGCAACGAAGGAGGAAGAACACCAAGTGTTTTCTCCTCAAAGAAGACCCCTCGGTACTAAGTGTCGGGGGCCGTATACCGGAACAAACACCAAGTGTTGTTTCTAAAGCCGTACCCCTCGAGGACGCATATACCGAAGGCGCCACCTATCGGTGCCGGTAGCACGTAGTTCCCCCGGCCATTTGCAACCAGTGTGCAAATGAAAACCCTTCCCCGAAACGCTTTCCGCGTCACTACCCTAAGGGTATGACAGGCAAGTAATATGCCCAGGATTCGACTTTCAAAAACGGAACGTTTTCCGCGTCATTTCCCCCAGGGATTGGCAGGCATCTAATATGCCCAGGATTCGACTTCCAAACCAAAACGCCCCCGTGCCACTACCCCAAGGGTGTGGCAGGCCACGGACTATGTTTGGCGCCGAGGGGACGACTTTCAAAAGTGAGGCTCTTCCACGCGCTGGGGTCGGTCCAGCTCGAAGCGGGGGAGCAGGGTGGAAGTGGGACGATGTCGTGTCCTGGGGCACCACCCCCTCATCATTGCCTAGCCTAACAGCCAATGGCTGGGGTTGAGGAGGCGGAGTCGTGTTCTCCCCCGTCCTTGACATGAGTGCGCTGAGGACGGTGAGGTTCTGGGCCAAACTGGCGATGATGGCTGAGAGTGTGGCTTGAAGCTGAGGGTCAACAGCAGGAGAGGCTGGTTGCGCCGAGGCATTGTCGCCTTTTTCTGCGCGCTTCTTGTCCAAGCCGATGCGGGCGTCTGGGGCGCCGCCATTGAGCTTGTTGCGCAGGTCAACCGTGAGGTCGATGGCTTCCAGGAAGCCATCTCCCCCGACGGCCTGGTCGGCCGTAACATCTTCCTCATGTTCTTGGTTCTCTTGTGCCTCAGGGATGACCTTACCGAGGAGGTTGCGGTTAGACTTAGTTCTTCCCATTGTCAGTTAGCTGTGCTTGGTAGCGACGAAGGAGGCTAACTTGATTGTTCTAGCTCACAATGAAAGCACCAAATGATGGAGTATTAACTCCTAGAGAGAAGTGAGAGCTAGAGAGATAAGTGCTATAATTGCTTTGTATTAAGGGAAAACTGTCAATTGCGCCCTCCTACTATGCGCGATCCGTCAATGGAGTCCCCGTACTTTGGAAACCCTCAATTGAACCCGCCAACAATGAAAATCCTGTCAATTAGGTCTACATAACCGGATGCTTCCCGGTTAGCCCGTTGCTCGCTCACGTGGACATCGTACATTGAGGGTTCCGTTGCTGACATGGATTAAAAATTTCCACATCAATTGACAGTTTTCCCTTTCCTTTTTCAATTTTCTTTTCTCTCTTCCTACTTTCTCTTTTTTTCTCTCTTTCTTCTTTCTTCCTGGTCCGCTACTCTTCACCTTTAATTTCCCAGTCCGCAGCTCCCCCCTTGTTCGTTTCTTTCTTTCGATGTTTTAATTTTTCTTTCCCTTTTCTATTTCTCCTGTGCATCTGCAACTCCATCTCCTCAGTTCCCTCCTGCACAGACTACAGATACATGGTGGAGGTGGTGGTGGTAGCTATTGAGGCTGGGGTGGTTGGAGGTCGTTCCAATTTCCAATAGAAAAGATGAAGGTGGAGACCATGGAGGTGGAAGCCGGATCGAGGCGGTTGGTATGGTGGTAAGGGCGGCGGAGGTGGTTGCTACGGAAGTCGGCGCGACTGGAGTTCATTTCAATGGAGGAGACGAAGGGACAGAGGTGGTGGTCGGAGGCCGAACTCCGGAGGCGGCGGCTATGGAAGCTGGCCGGCAGAGGTAATGGCTAGAGAGGCCACATGATGTGGAAATTTTTAATCCATTTCAGCAACGGAACCCTCAATGTACGATGTCCACGTGAGCGAGCAACGGGCTAACCGGGAAGCATCCGGTTATGTAGACCTAATTGACAGAATTTTCATTGTTGGCGGGTTCAATTGAGGGTTTCCAAAGTACGGGGACTCCATTGACGGATCGCGCATAGTAGGAGGGCGCAATTGACAGTTTTCCCTTGTATTAATGATTTGTGAACCCCTACAACTTACTCCCAAGGGGAGTATTTATAGAGAAAATTAGGGCTGAGCTCACAAGTCTTGGGCTTGGGAGGCCCATTTACAACAGGGCCACTAATGGGCCGGATACAAAGTGTATAGAAATGACTAAGTATGAAATCCTGTTCTGGAGGCTATTTATGGTCGACGAGGGCATGACCGACGAAGACCCGGTCAACGAGGTCACCCGGTTCTCCTGACTTTTGGATCATATTCTGAGTAGACTTCGTTCTGGCCGATGAAGGTCATCTGGCCGACGAGAGTCCCACCAGGTGATCGTGGTAACTTCTGTTCTTCTGAGTATGTGGGTCCAGACCCATATACTCCATCAATGGTCTTGACCAAGTTTCTTATAATAACCTTCCTCCCAATACAACCTCTCCCAATTTTCTCTCAGCTCATTATATAGCTCCATATACCTTTTGGACCATGGTTCATGCTCCTGTTAATCAAGGTTTGAAATCAATCAAGTACAAATTATGGGAAACCTGCTTATTACCAGAATTTTTTTAGCAGAATAGCAGGTGGAGGCAAAATCTAAACAAAATCCCACTTCTCGCATTGGTAATTGTTGCGCAAGTGTAATGCAATATAACATTACTACAGAGTTGGCTAATCTGTTTATGAATTATTGATAGTTCTTAACCTCATATTTGAAACTCAGCACCGGTGCAAAATCATATGTGGATGAACAGATACATTTCCAAAATCATAGTAATTCAATTACAAGGGAAAGGGCTAGAACGAACGGATTCTTTGAGGACAAGGCGAGTGCGGCGCATGAACTGTTCCCAGAGCTGTTTACGGCGCTTATTGGGGATGTTCTCTCTAGGGATTACAAACCGTTCTCTCGGAGGCACGTTTTCGCCGATCTCGTGCATTTCTCCGTCAACCACCCACCACTCGGATTTCTCGTCCACCTTCCTGAGCAACGTTAAAGGCGATAGCTTGGAACGCCTCCGTCGGGATGGCGGTGAGCCAGCATCGGTCTTAGCGGACCACAGTTGGAGATTGAGGGACTTCAGAGAAGGATAAGAGCTCCGAACTCTTCTGGCGATAGACAACATGAAGAAGAAGAAGCCCGTAGTTTTCCTGGGGTTTAGTGCAGAGGTTTATTCTCCGGCGATTAATCCCCCGTGAAACAAACAATAGGGCATTTATTCATTTCCGACTAAAGAGGGTGTTGAAATTGAATGCCTCAGAAACTACAGGGACTTAACTGCAATTGTTTCTCTAGACACAATCCCAATGAACAAAACGGCGCCGTATTCTATTCGTTTCCGCCTTTCTTTTGTCCCCCTCTGCATAACCGCAGACGACAATAGAGAAAGCACGTTGAAGTCGCCGGCCCCTGGAGTTGGAGTAGACAGAAGCTATGTGCGGTCGAACTCGCTGTACTCTTCGAGTGGATGATTTCCCTCATGCATGCCACGTCTCCGGCCGCCGCGTCCGTCAAGTCAACTTGGACCGGTAACTATCAATCAACTAAAGTCTTCTATACATATACGGGGTATTTTAGTAGTTGATTCTCTTTACTCGAGTAAGTGAAGTATTTCTGTAAGAATTCTGACTAGTATAAGTTATTTGTAGACGGGAAGATGATTCACGGTTTGATTTACCATGAAATTTTAGGTATCGGCCGTCGTATAATGTGTCACCAGGCTTCAATGTTCCGGTTGTTCGGAGAGAAGAAAATCCCAATGAAGACGGTGCTGTTGTTCACTGCATGAAATGGGGGCTAATTCCCAGTTTTACTAAGCAGAACGAAAAGCCTGATCACTACAAAATGGTAACCGCCATTATTGTCCTGGGTATTCTAGTTTTCAGGAACTTTTCCTAGGAGTAAATCATAAAGTTTTTCCCTAATCAGGAGTTCACATCTAATCTTCCCTAAATAGGAGTAAACAATAATCTTCTACCCCTAATCTAATTAGTACAGAGTATAATTAATTGCCCCTTAGTTCCCTTGGATAACTGGGCAGTCCGTTGGCGGCTTGGGAGTCCGGTGGTGATGGTGGAGGAGGAGGAGGAGACAGAGGCAGAGGCAAGTGCACAGGGTGAAAATGTGTTTTTTTTGCACCACCAGAGCTCCGGTGACCGGCGGCAGACGCAGTCTCTTGGAGGCAGGAATATGGATGTCAGTGCCAGTGGCAGTCAGGTGGCGCTGGTACTGTAGCAGTGGGTGGCTAATATTGCAGGGGTATTCTTATCCAATCACAAAAAAACTCCTATTTTGGGATTTTTTTAACTACACCCTTTTTTGCCCTTTAATCATGTTTTACTCCTAGGGAATTAATTCTTTGAGAAATCGAAAAGAATTGGAAAACTGTTCTCTGTATTTACAAATTCTGCATTTGCTCTTGAATACCTTATGTAGTTATGTATTACTCCGTACATGACATCTATGATTGGAATAATTAATAACACACTAATGAAATGTAGTTCAATGCTCGATCGGAATCTATTAAAGAGAAGGCTTCTTTTCGCCGTCTCCTTCCTAAAAACAGGTGCCTTGTTGCAGTGGAGGGGTAAGTGCATTCTGTTTTATGTATCTGTTTTGGGTGAGTTGGTTGATTTAACAAAGGGTTGGAGAAAATCATCAAATATTTTATACAGTAATATAAAATATTTGCCATCTCAACACCTCAATATTATGATCAAGATCCTGTTTTTCTCCATTGTGCTCTGCTATGAATGAATGGTTACTTAAAGCATATGGTTATTATGCTCAGCTTTTATGAATGGAAAAAAGATGGGGCAAAAAAGCAACCTTTCTATATACATTTGAAGGATGGCCGGCCACTTGTATTTGCTGCTCTTTATGACTCTTGGAAGAATGGGGAAGGTGAATCGTCATATTCTTTCATTATCTTATGGGCTATTGTGCAAAACAATTTTCTTGTGATTAGTTGTTTTGATTTGTTAGTACTTAGTAGTGTAATTCAAATCTTGGTTTCATAGGTAATGTGCTTTTATGGGCAGCATCCATTCTATGCCCTCTTCTGGTGTAGAAAGAAACCTCAACTTTTCTGTATACTATGTATTATGTAAGCTATTTTTCTGTCTTTCATGCAGGAGAAGTTATTTATACATTCACTATTGTGACTACTTCGTCCTCATCATCTCTGCGATGGCTCCATGGTTAGTTAGTGCATCTCCATACTTCTCCCTATTGTTGTGAAGGAATGCATTTTTCCAAGTTGTTCTTCACCTCATAGTCGGTAACTTGGTATATAATGGCATGTTCTTATTTAGATACGCAAACCTATATCTATTTCCAAACCTGCACGATTAATCATTACACCCACTAAAAGGCTCCCGTGTTGATTTTTGCTTTGGTTTTGATCCCACAACTTTGGTGCTCTCACTTTGTTCGTGACTTGAAAAAATTACTATGTTGATGCACGAGTTTTACCACCTGTTGTCCTTCAGAGCATATTTCTTTGTCTGTTTGGTCGAAAGTATTCTTGGAAGGGCTATTTAAAGAAGAAGAAGCCAGTGTAATAATCTTGAATATGAGGACCGTAAGTGATTGAGACAAAAAAAACACATGACAAAAATTAAAATTTACTTGTTTTCTTTTCTTTTTGTGAGGGAATACACATGTACGGAGTAGTATTTTAACTTAATAACTGCCACAAGTTTCCATGTTAACCTAAATATATTGTAGACAGGATGCCTGTGATATTTGGCAACAATGAGACATCTGACTTGTGGTTGAATGGTTCTCCATCATTAAATGTTGAAGCTCTACTAAAACCACACGAAGACTCAGATTTGGTAAGAACTCTGAACAACGAATCACACCCCTTCATGAGCTCCTATAGACCTATGCTAGATATGAGTTCAACAGTGAACAAACATATGTTAAAAACTTAAAATAAATCTCATTGTTCAACGATTTTCCACCTTGTTAAAGTTGCTAACTTTGTGTGCAGGTTTGGTACCCCCGTAACACCTGCAATGGGAAAGCCTTCATTTGATGGTCCTGAATGCATTGTAGAGGTACTCCCCCCCCCCCCCCCCCCCCCCCCCCCCCCCCCGCGCTCTCTCTCTTCTCATGTTGACATAGTAAATTGCAGATACAACGCAAGGCAGAAGAGACCAAATCAATTTCACAGTTCTTCTCAAAAATGGGAGAGAAAGGCATAAAGAGTGAAGTGACACCCAAAGAGCCCCCAAAGGAGTCTGAAGAGATTTTGATGACCAAAAGTGATGATGGTGGTGATAATAAACCTGAGGTTTCTAATGCTACTCTCTGGGAGCATGATGGCATGACTATCAAGTCCAAGAGACTGCAAGAAGAGCTTGTGGATGATGTTAGCAAGTCAACTAGTGTTGGGAAACCAAAAAAGAAAGCCACAATTGCCAGTGGAAAACAACCTACAATCTTCTCTTACTTTGAAAGAAGTTAGTGTAAACTGTAAAGTATGTTCAAAGTTTTGGTTCTTGCTCATATGCCCCTTCATCTTCTTGTATTGTGGGTATGGGATGTGATGGCGAATCTTAACCAAAACTCATTTTGTTAACTTTTACGGAGTATCTGTCTGTAGGCTTTTAGTACTGTAACAAAAAAATGTACTCTATGCTAGGGAAGAGAAAGATGAAAATAGTAAGCACCATTTTGGTCTTTATACATTTGTAAGTCCCAAATAGAAGTGTAGTGCTTACAAAAATTTCCATGGAAGGGTAAAAAGAAGTGAACCAAGGTTTAAATTGCATATTGAGTTGTCATGGTGTTTTTTTTAAATTGCATATTATCTTATGTCTAAACATCATTCGGCAACAAGCGGCTGAGGCATAAAATATATGTTCACATATACAAACACCATAAAAGTTAAACAACTAAACACATAATAAACTGACTTTCGCCTATAAAAGGGCGCTGAAGGCTCAGGTTTGCGTTAACTTTGCATATTGATCTTCATCAGCCTTAGCGCTCATCCTTGTATTTGTGAAGTTCACGGTATACCAAAGAAGGGTTTCATCGATCTTCATCTTGTTTATCATTCTGTGATTCTCATCTTTGTTATATCGATATATTGTTGTTAGATTACATAAAACAGGGACCAACAAGAAGAATCGAGTAAGAACCCTCCTCTTCAAAAAAATAACATCCTCAAAAATGGGAAGAACCAGAGGCAACTCCAAGGTTATCGAGGACAATCCAAGGCGATGTCGCCTCCAAAATATGAAGTGAAGTGTACAAAAAAAGAAAATTAGAATGTACTTGACATTTAAATAACTTAATAAGTAATGTAACAATGTAACATGTAATACTGGACAATTATAGAACTGATACTACACAATTACAGTACATAATTACAGTCCAAAAATGATGTAACATCTAAATAACTAATTACCAAGTATTAACATCTATTTGATAATATTACAGATTACATTGTCCAAAAAGAAGTATCAAAATCAACAAAACAATATTACAATCAGATACTGAAGTGTTAACATCCCAAATAGGCAAATTTAATTAATACATTATACATCGTAGGTTGAAGTTCCCTAAGTCCACAAGACCACATCTCCACATAGGGATGGACCCGGGCCGGTCCGGTTCCGGTTCCGGGCCGGGCCCGGACGGGCTTTTTTTGTAGAATCATGGGCCCGGAACCGGCCCGGGGTGATACCGGGTCCGGTCCGGGTCGGGCCTACCCGGCCGGGTTGTGGGCCGGTTCGGGCCGGGCCGGACCTGGGCTATTTATTTATTTTTTTTTTAATTCAGATTAGTTGGACATAAAAATTTAAATTGTATTAATTTGAAATATGTAGTACAATTGGAAATTGAGCAAAAATTACAACATGAAATACACTTTTTAATAAATAAGAATCAATCAGAATTTCCGCCATCTTCAGTTGTTTCTTCCATAAAGTGGCGGGTGGGTTCAATGCTAATTTCTTGAGTTCTACGTTTGGCCTTCAACCAATCGTGAAGCAAACAAGCGTCTCAAGAGAGTTTGCGCTCAATCTCGTCCTATAATCCGTTAGGACGTTGCCGGCCGCACTAAACTCTTGTTCCACAGCAACTGTTGATACGGGCATTGCTAGCACTTGCTTAGCCATCTTTGATCAGATCGGGAACGTTCTCTCTTTTTCCTTCCACCACTGAAGAACGTCAAAGTCATCCCCTTCTTCATACTCAACAGGAAATGTTAGATACAAAGAAAGCTCGTTGATCGAGCTTTGTTCATTAACCGGAGTCAATTTACTTTTTTTCATAAGATTGCCAAATGCAGATTTCAAAATTGATTTTCCTTTAGATGAAGAAGATGTCCGTGGCGGGGGAGGGGGTGTGTTACCATATTGTGCATGAAACTCATTAAATAATTGATATAATAAATTACTAACCTCTTGAAATTGTTGTTTCGGGTCTATAGCCTTGTCGTCGTACATAGGCGGATAGGCCATGGCCCAAAAAAAGAAGCATAATAGTAATCTAAACATTGCTCCAAAGTAGCAAGTCTAAAACGAGGATCAAGAATAAATGCAATACTATACATATGCGGAATATAGGAATAATATTTTAAAAACTTTTGTTTCATGAAGTCACAAAAATAACTAACGTAAGCGGCATCAGCAAATTCACAAAAAGCGCCGGCGAGATTAACAACTTCAACAAAAAATTGGTTTGCGGTACGTTTATAAACATGACTAAAAGTTTGAGTTGCATTATTAAAATACACCAAAACATTCAAAACTTTTTCACAAGTGTCGATGTCGGACGGGTTTATAATATAGTTAGCATATTCTTTTAAAAAAGCAGGAAAATGGTTTTTAAATCTAATAAGCACCTTAATTAAGTTATAAGTACTATTCCAACGAATAGACAAATCTTTAGAAAAAGCACAATATTTGACACGTCTTTCTTTCAAATAATTTCTCCATTGCAACTTAAGTTGAGAACTAGCCCAAATAAGTTTAATCCCCCCCTTCACCACCTCCATAGCATCTCCCAACGCCGCTAGGCCGTCCTTTACACATAAATTTAAAATATGACATGCACAACGTTGATGAAAAAACCTACCCATCAAAGAAGATGAACCACACAATTCACGCAATCTAGGAATAGCAGCAGTATTATTAGTAGCATTATCAAAACCAATCGCAAACACCTTATTAATCAAATTATACTCAATTAAAATACGCTCAATGAGAATATAAATATTATCACCGGTGTGTCTATCATTAAATTCACGAAAAGCAAGAACACGTTTATGCATACACCAATCATCATCAATATAATGTGCAGTCAAACCCAAATAATATAAATGATGATGAGTATCCTCCCATATATCACTACATATACTACACGTCCATCAAAGTTTGCAAAAAACGTTTGTAATTTTTGCTTTTCCAAAACATATTGCCTTATAACTTCTTTTTTAATTGTTTTGCGACTATAGTTTCGAAATTGGGGATTTAAAGAACCTTGAGCATATTCTTTTAAAGCAAGACTTTCAGAAAAAATAAAAGACAAATTTTCTTCAACAATTAAATGAGACATACCAGTCAAATGTCTTTGATCATCATAGGAGAAATTACCAAAGGGTTGGCCAGTTGCAAACCTTGAAATTTGTGTTTGCTTTCCTTTGCCTTTGTCCGATTTCACATATTCCGCCGGGTGCTTGGCCTTAAGATGCCTTGTGGCGCTCCCGTACCCTCCAGAAATTCCCAAGTTATACTTTTTGTTGCAATGCTTGCAAGTGGCGTATCATATCTCGGTTTCGAGGTCTTTAACTTTTGTAAAATTTGCCTTAAAGACAGATTCAGATTTCTCACCGGCTTGGGAAGAAGTAGCCACTTCCGCTTCCTCTTCCTCATCATCCGGTGTGCCATGATCCTCGTCCTCGATCATTCGTGGATCCCTCTTCTCCGCATCATCATCCTCAAGCTCTTCTTCGTCAATGGTTTGCGGGATGTCTTGTTGATGAAAAAACGTCCTTGATTTTGTTGCAATAGTTGTTCTAGTTGCTCATCGGTCATCGCATCCTCATATCTTTGGTTGTAATCCGCATCAAAATCATCTCGGGTGACCAATTAACTAGTTTTTATAGGAGATTAATAAATGTAACAATTAACTACTATGATAAGAGATTAATAAATGAACCAATTAACTAGTTTAAGAATTAAACAATTAATTTCGAATTAAGTAGTTTACCAATTAACTAGTTTTTATAGGAGATTAATAAATGTAACAATTAACTACTATGATAAGAGATTAATAAATGTAACAAACTAACAATTAACTAGTTTTTATAGGAGATTAATAAATGTAACAATTAACTACTATGATAAGAGATTAATAAATGTAACAAACTAACAATTAACTAGTTTTTATAGGAGATTAATAAATGTAACAATTAACTAGTTTAAGAATTAAACAATTAATTTCGAATTAAGTAGTTTACCAATTAACTAGTTTTTATAGGAGATCAATAAATGTAACAATTAACTACTATGATAAGAGATTAATAAATGTAACAAACTAACAATTAACTAGTTTTTATAGGAGATTAATAAATGTAACAATTAACTACTATGATAAGAGATTAATAAATGTAACAAAATAACGATTAACTAGTTTTTATAGGAGATTAATAAATGTAACAATTAACTAGTTTAAGAATTAAACAATTAATTTCGAATTAACTAGTTTACCAATTAACTAGTTTTTATAGGAGATTAATAAATGTAACAATTAACTATTATGATAAGAGATTAATAAATGTAACAAACTAACTAATTTAACAATTAAATAATTAATTTCGAATCAATAAAATTCGAACTATTTGTTTTACAATCTAACAACTTTATTTAACAAGTTTAACAATTAACTAGTTTTTATAGAGATTAATAAATGTAACAACTAACTACTATGATAAGAGATTAATAAATGTAACAATTAACTACTATGATAGGAAATTAATAAATGTAACAATTAGATAATAAGTGTATAAGTAGATATACTTAATATATATATATATATATATATATATATATATATATATATATATATATATATATATATATATATATATATTTATAAGTAGATAATAAGAAGATTAACTAGTAATATATAATATTATGTTTATAGTATATATAATATAAGTATATTACTATAAGATTAGTAATACACTTATATATAATACTTTAATATATATAAGTATATATTAAGTATATCTAAAATGTAAATATAAGTAAATAAATGAGAGATGATTATATATGTAAATATAATATAATATAATATAATATATGTAGTTATAAATTTGAGAAGATGAAGATGGAGAAGATTAGTAGAGAATAGAGATTAGAGAGTAGGAATATTTGGAGAAGATGTGTAGTAAATTGTATAGAAAAAATGGAGTATTTATAGTTTTTTTGTACCCCCACCCCCCACCCACCCCACCCCCCTAACCCACCCCGGGACCCCAGGAAGGCTCCCAGCGGCTATATAGCCGTTTGGGTTCAATCACAACGGCTCTAAGGCCTGTTTGGATAGCCAAAAGATTTTTTTTAAAAAAAAAAACTATCTGTTGGCCCGAACCTGCCGGGCCGGACCTTCAATTTTCTGAACCGTGCCCGAACCGCTACCCTCCCCCGGGCCGGATCAAAGCCCGCACCACCCTATCCTTAACCGGGCCGGGCCGGGCCCGCACAGTGGCGGGCCGGGCCGGTTCAGGGCCGGGCTGACCCGATGGTCCATCCATAATGAGGCCATAAATGCTAGGATTCCTAGCATAATATAACTTTTACTTTATCAGTTTGATGACTGATGAATTGAATCAAATTACTATCTAGTGTTTTGAAATAGAGGTAATATCCGTGGAACAAATTAAAGGGCAGCCCAGTGCACCGAGGCATCCCTTCAAAGCAAGGGTCCGAGGAAGGGTCCCACCACAACTATTGAACACATTAAGTTTACAAATTAAAAAGTGGGTTGAATAAGCCCAAATAATCCCTTACACCCTGACCTCCCGGTGCATACGCCTCCAAGCAACTTACTACGTATGCAATATGTGTATGCCTATGGATGGACCTGGGTCGGGTCGGTTCCAGTTCGGGCCTGGGCCCGGCTGGGCTTTTTTTTGGGAATGGGTGAATCGGAACCGGCTCGGGTAGACGGCGGTTCCGGGCCGGGCCGGTCCCGGTTCATTTTTTTTATTTCTTATTTATTTCACCCCCACCCCTATCCCCCTCCCATCCCCTCAAACCCATCGGAAATACCCAACCCAACCCAACTAAACCAGTCACAAACCCAAAAAAAGGCCCGAACCAGGCCTGGCCCGGCCGGTTCACTAAATTGAAGGCACGTACCTGACCTGCCCCAACCCCTGGTCCGGGCCTAGGCCCAGAACCGGTTACCCAAGACCGGGCTGGTCCAGGCCCGCACAGTAGCGGGCCGGGCGGCCTGAGCCCGTTCCATCCCTATGTATGCCTCACTGCGATATTGCGTACACCACTCCCAACACCACCGACAATGCCTTTTTCCCCATAGTCCAGTTATCATCAGACAATGAAGTGAACAAAGGTACACTCTTCTTAATCTTATTCTTATATAGCATGGGAGCACAATTGAATTGATTATAAAGAGAGATCTTAACTTCTGTCTGATAGCTAGTTATCATCAGCTTTGTTAGTTTATTCACGTATAATACACGTATAATTCGTGTAAACGTATAATACTCGTATAATTCACCCGTTTAAGTATTTTTAGCAAAAATACGTTAAAATTCACGTATTTAATGAACAATCCGAATAATACTCGTATAATGCGTATTTTATACGTATCTTAAAAAATAAACTTTAAGCATAAATGGTTTAATGACTTTAATCCTGTATTCCTATGTACGGTTGCTCCAACTCTCCAAGCCCGGACCCTAAAGCGGTAAGGCCCCAACTAATCCAAGAAAGTGCCAAGGTATTCACAATTTCACATTGCACGTAGAAGATTAGCAGGCGGCGGCAAGCTCTACGTCGGTACGTCCAGGTTAATACTCTAATCTGTATAAGCTATTCTTTAATAATTCCATTCTATTTAAATTTTAAAAAGCCACGTAGTTTATCTCTAATATTCCACAATGGATTAATGGGTTATATGTATTCACTATTCAATATTTCATGAAATTTTCAACTTTCATTAATATTACTACGCTCTTAATAAAATCGAGCCTTCAAACGTGAAGTACAATTCTCTCTTGTCGACATTTCCAGTTAACTTTTATCAACAAATTTGTTTTTTTTTATTTTTTGATGTTTGATGTCAATTTTTCATTCAATTGAACTTTATTTATATGATTCAATTGAGCATTAATATTAATACTACATCCGTCCTGAAAAGGTTTTCCGTATTGACTTTTCATGGTCAATGATGGCAAACTTTGGACAATGATTTTTATTTATTATATTTGTATATAATTTAAAAAGTTTATACTTATATGAAAATATTTTGAATAAGGAACATTTTGATATAATTTTCATGTTTCAAATATTTTCGTATTAAAAAATATCAATGGTCAAAGTTGAATGTCATTGACAAAAAAACTTAGTATTAATTTTTTAAAAATTGGGATTTTCATTTTAGTTATTACATGATATATCTAAGAACATATTTTCTTTTGTAGGGAAATTGCATCTTAAATCATTGAAAAATGTTGATATGTTAACTAATCATTTCTTTCTATCAACAATTTAGTGTGTATATATATATATATATATATATATATATATATATATATATATATATATATATATATATATGTGTGTGTATTATATGTCGTATTTTAAAGTTATTAAACGTTTAAAACGCGTACGTGTTCGTATTTTTGTTGCAAACGTATGAAACATATATTTAGCCGTATTTTATAAAAGTGTGTCGTATTATACACGAACGTATTTTATGATTGTATGATTCACAAACCATATTTTACTAACAAAGATCATCATAAAAGGTAGCTTTTTATTTATTTATTTATTTAGTGACATAATGGCTGCATCATTACCACACTGGTCTTGAATAAAATAACAATAGCATTCAACCATTTTTGCTAATTCTGCAGAGTATACCCTTAACTATAGTTATGTACAGAATGCTTTTCCAATTGATATATGGCCATATGGGTAATATATATGCAGCATTTTCTTAACATTTGTGGCTACAAACTGCCAGTGCAAAAAATAAATCAATTGAACACAAAAGTACCCATTCTTGATGCTACTGGCTAAGAAACATTACACAATGTCCAAAAAACTGCAGAAATCAATAATAAAGTTTAAGGACACTACAGCAACTTTTACGGTCTACAGATTTCAAGCACACTTTATGTTTCTTCATCATTTTGCTTCAGAAAACTTTGGTACCTGAGAGGATGGAACCAAGTGTACCCAACACTGCAAAAGCAAGAAGAGGACTAACATCCAGAGTATCAAAAATAGGGGGGATTATATTCCTGAAGAGATTCAAATATGGATCACAAAGATCTCTGATAGCGGACAGTGGCTGTCTTTCCCATGGTATATTCGGGAACCAACTGAGCAAAACCCTAATCATCAAAACACCGCTATATATATCAAGCCATTTACCCATCCCAGCAGCGATCACCGTGAGCGGCGTGTTCACAGCAACAGTGGAGCTTTTTGCGGCGGCGAAAAACGCGGTCCCTGCAGAGCACACCGGAGCCCCCCACCGGAATCCATTCAGATGCAAACCAAGGTTGTGGGCTACAACTTTTGAGATTGCGATTGCGAGCACGAGAAGTGTTGCGGCTGAGCGTGTTGACCCTGTGAGTGGCGACTCGGCGGTCAGCGAGTCTTTGCAGAGAATACGCGAAGAGGCGGAAACCCTAGGAAGCAAGTTGGAAACTCTGGTGGTGAGAATGGGAATTCGAGGGCGTGGAAGGTGGTTTTGAGAAGAAAGAACGATCGGGCAGAGATTGCGACAGTGATAACAATACAGAGGCGTTTGTAGAATTGTGGCTTGAGAAGCCACCAGAGAGGAAGCCATTGGATCTGCTGTTCAGATGAAAACAACCTGTTAATGTGTCATGATCAAGTAAGTGACATGAAATGCCATGATTGTATCCAAGAACTGCATGCTTAAAAATAGGTACCTATTTGTATTATCAAGAAAAGTTTTCCTTTAGATCTTAAAGAATATAATACTTCGTACTTTAAGTCTTTAACAGTGCAAATGAATGCAGTGGTATTAGTTTACCAAATAGTTGCTCCAAATGTACATTTTGAAAAAGCCAATCACAGTAAATATATGGTTATCTACCTAAGTTAGGCTTTAAAATGCTCTGAAGATGAATTTGTTGTGGATTAATAATAAATTAATACCACTTCTTGATACTCAAGTCTTTAAAAAATAGAAATATATGTTACGATAATTTTACCTTATGCTCATTTGACTTGACCAAACTCTGTTTTGTATGTTCATGAGTCATCTCCCCATAAACAAAAAATGAATGTTAAGAGTTTTGATAGTATTACGTCGATGATCCTTTTCCTTATCATGTGTATAACTTCAATTGTTTTGATTGTTAAGAGCGCAAATACTAGATGAGACTACTTATTGGTGAGTTCACAATATTGCATTTTAAAGTATTTATTTCGTGATTTCAGATTACACTGGCGATTAATTTTGATGTACATTCAGCTGTCATCGTGAATTCATAATTTACGAGAAATCTCTATTAGGTCAATTATATTGATGACAAAAGCTCTATTAGGAAGTGAATATTATTTCTCAACTAAAAGCACTGATTGAGCTACGATAAACACACAACTAAATGTTTCAGCTTTATGAGTCTCGACTCTTGAGACGTAATGTTTTCATTTTTGGTCAATGCTTGCAAAGCTAATAAAACAAGTTTCAATATAGAAAAATTAGGTTGGAAGTTCTTGGGTTCATGCAAAAGTTGTTGAGGTGAAAGTGATGAGAACCGGGCACAAATATTAGATCACAAGTTAGCGTTGGAATCCAACTTCTACTGGAGCATGAATAATTCTGCTCTAAATTTGGATCCAATTATATGGTAAAAAATATGAGATGTTACAAAAGACCCATTTTTAATTGACCTCTAATAGTTTGAAATTCAAATAAAAACATATTTAAAGTAATTTCTTATCATAAGTTATCAGTTAGAGTTGAGCTCTATTAAAAAATTTAGTTAGTAGTTTAGCTTTAGAAGGGCTAATGGCACTCTTACTTTGGTATATCATTTTCATTTTCATTTACCCCAGTGCCGCAAAGGCTCCCACCTACGGTGGGGTAAGGGGGGTCAGATGTACGCAGTCTTACCCCTGTACTAAAGCACAGACTGTTTCCGGATGACCCATAGTGAAAATCGCGTCCAAAATTGCATGGACTGACCGATGCTCCATAACAAAGAAGCGCAGACAGTTTAGTGAGTCATTTTGCTTTATTCCATCATAATCTCAAGCCAAAAAATAATGAATCTTTGGCTCCCAATGAGACCAAACTCACAGAGAAATGAAATAAAGATACCACTCATTTTTTGGGGATAAAAGCATTCAAAAGAAATGGAATTATTTAGTATATCATAAGTTTCTAAGTTAGATGTTAAATTCAAACAAAAAACATTGCACATTGTTTGCTTTTGTATAAAAGTGGAATCATGTTTTTAGCTCATCTCTTACACGAGTACTACGCATATACCTCACCTCTCACATAAAATGATTCTGCTTTCTGCTCTTTCATGATTTCACAAAGATTTGAGTATGAACAACGGGAAATGCAGAAAGCTTTGTGATTTAAGTAGTTGAGTTTCAATTTAAAAAATTGGGCACACTATAAATTATCCTGTTAATTTGTAGATGTGCAATCATACTTAACACATGAAAACTAAAGAGTAAAGACATTGTGACTATTGATATAAGTAAACATTAAAAATGAATGAAAAATTACAGGCACTAAAAGTGAATTGTGAAGTCTTAGAAATTGTTGCACGCCTCTTTTCTTTTGTATATCACTCTGTTTATTTGTAAAGTTTATGATTTCTTTAAGTAATTTCACAAAAAACTTCTTTTAGTAATTTAATTAATTTTTTACTTGTGCTAGAGATTATGCATATCTGCATTTGAATATAAGGGTATTCTTTGAAGTAGTGGTGGGCAAGAAAAATCGTAACCGACTAACCGCGGTAAATAACCGGAAAACCGATGTTTTTTTGGTTAACCATACCGTGTTTTTAAAATTTTGTGGTACGGTTAACCAACCGTTAGAAAAAAATGGTTTACGGTACAATTATGGTTTTGAAATTAAATACCACCGGTTAACCGTTAATACAAAGTTAAGAATTTGTACATACATTTTGCTTATCAATTTTCAAATTACAGTGTATTTTCTGTTCCAGATATCCAATATGATCGAATTCATAAAACTGACACCCGAGACCATCAGTTCAATTTGGCAGCAACAAACTCTATCCTAAGAGGCAAGGGCAGCCTGGCAACGAGGCCATGGCTGACGGAAGAGCATGGCCATTTAATTTTGTTTAAGAACGTGTTTGGATGCCAATATTCTTAACCCATTTACTTAGGCCAATTTGGGTAAATGAACAAAATTGCTCCCAGCCATAGTGGACAAATGGCCCATCTGAGAACTTTCCCCAAACACGTGGGTGATACAATTACTGAATTACCACAATCAGTATAGGGGAGACAGAGAAGCATGAAGACTGAAAAAATTGATGAATTTCTACAGGCTTCAACTATGAGATTTGAGAAATCCGTGATGAACGAACACGATAAGCATATGGAGTGAACTAATAAACTATCAATTTAAAAACAACAACAAAATTGTTATGATTTATTGGTTAACCGTTACTCCGTTAGTGGTTAACCGAAATATTGGTTAACCGACACTCGGTTAACCATTGTTATGGTACGGGAAACGGTATATAAAATTTAGTAACCGATAACACGGTTAACCGAAAATTGGTTAACCAAAATGCGGTTAACCAACCGTGCCCACCCCTACTTTGAAGTGCACTAAGTAACATAAATTAGTATAAGTGGGTTTTAAACTTTCAGTTTGATCATGTCGTAATATTAAACCAGAATTGTGATTTTCTAATGAAAACATATTCAAAGTGATTAATTTGTTCATAATTTCCAAGTTAGAGTTGAGTTCTAATAAAAATTTAGCCAACATGTTAGCTTTAAGAATGATTTGTGGCATTGTTGTTTTTGTATAGAAGTAAAAAAATCTTTCAGCATATCCCACATGCACATACGAAATTGTGTAAAACAAAGTAACAATTTTGAATCATGAAAGAGGATCCTACATACGTGCTTATAACAGAAATGCAAAACTTTCCTTATTTGTAAAAACTCCACACCACCATACTCTTCTCTCTAACTTTTATCTAGAAAAAACTTCATTGAGATGCTTCCTTCCTTCCTTTGTTCATATATTCCATGTCTCCATTACTGTGCTTTAAACCAATTTGTGATATCTATCCTATGATGCTCACAATGCAAATTCAACAATAATTATTCATTAAATGTGTGCATAAGTGTTTGGGGTAAAATCTGTAATAAATATAAATTTGGATATACGAAATAGTTGGATAATCATCACAGTTTATTTTTCACAAATCAATTCTTGTGTAATATGTTTTCTGAAGCAGCACGTTTACATGCAAGCATTCCGCATACTTAACAAGCAATTCCGGATCATAAATTTGAAAATCACAATTTTTGAGTCCTTATTCAATAAAATATAAATTTGAACGGAATTGTTTTCAAGCAAATGAATATGAAGTGTACAAACTAAATACATATCTTTTTAAATGAAAAAGAAAGTATAATAAAGTACTTTAGAATTGTATGAAAAGGAAATTAATTGAAGTCATTAAATCGTAGCACTTACCTATGAAAACTTAGTTGACGATTGGGGGTAGTAAAGGTGCTGGAAGTCGTCGGAGATGCCGAAAGTATATGATGACCGGTTGTCGGTGAGGACAACACAATGGCGATCGGTCTGTGAGTTAATGGTTGCGACCGGCCAACAGAGGGTGCAAGTGATGACAAACGAAGATGAAAAACGACGATCGGTTGACGCAGATGCGAGTGCCAATGGCTATGGACCTATGGTTGTGGTCGACGATTACACCGTACAGATGCGGAGGTGAGGCGGTGGCTTTTGGGATGAGATGTTGGGCTAGGTTGGCGTGAAGGAAATTTCGGTTTGGAGAGTAATTCATCTAGGTTTTGGGCTTTGGATTGTGGACTTTTGGGCTGCATTTTGGTCTGGATCTGTCAATTATTAAAAAAAATTTAAATAAAACATGAGTAGTATAGATATGGAATAAATTCTCATTAGATTGGAGTAAATTCAAGTAATGAATCAATACTAATAGTATTAATTCTAGCGATATAGAATTCTCCCTAGAGTGGTTATTACCAGATTAAGTAAACATATTTTGGAAGCAAAAAAATTGACGCAAGTGAAAATTTATGTTTAAAAAACTGACTCGGTCCTGCTGTGTCAACTCGGACTAAAACTCGGTTCGGTTAGTTAAAACCCGAAAATGGTCAAAAACCAAAAAAACCTGGTGCAGACCCAGATAAGAAAACCTCGGTTTTGATTGTTTTTCCCCAAAAAAACTTTTTTTGAAAATTTTAAAGCCTTTTAAACCAATAAATTACAATTCAATACCCTAAAAAGAAATAATATACAATACGTTTATATACTTTTTATTTTTTTTCGCAATGAAAATCATATCAAATATGTGACCGGGTTGCTTTTCGGTCTGGTTTTTTAACATAGGTGAAATGGAGTTTTTTTTAAAGGAGGTGAAAAGGAGTTAAAGAACAAGAATATCCTTGAACTAGACGATTTAAGGTTGACTTTAAAGTTTCAAAGAACACAATTTCTTAAGATTGTCTCATATTCATTGACTCTAATATCGGTGGTTTGAAAATAGTTATATGTCACAAAGATCACAAAAATAACTACAAATGTTGTATTTATGTAAGTCTTTCCAAATTTGTAAAACATTTATAACTTTATGCTTTTATTATTGTGAAAATATTTTGTTTCTTAGATTTTTTTATGTTCATTTATAATTACAATTATTACAGTATGACGATCTAATTTATATGTGACAAATTATTAAATTACACGAATAATTCACATGGTTCAAAAACTTACTTTTTCATATGAGCAATATATTTTCCCATGCATCGCTCGGGTGGAATACTAAAAAATATAAATGCCAAGTACCTTATCATTCAACAACAATCAAGCATGTTGGGCCATATAAATATAAATATAAATATAAATATATTTATAAATATAAATATAAATATAAAGGAAATTTATCAATTCAGGACCCGAGAGATAGATGGATTATCAATTCGGGACCTGAAAGATGAGATCTATCGGTACATGACCTGAATGATGAAAAACTATCAATCTAGGACCTAAAATTTCATAGGTTTTGATTTATTTAATTTTTTATTAATTCCATTGCTAATTTTTTATAAACTTTTCTTCACAAAAGTTTATTAGTTTCATAAAACTAAATAATATTTAAAAATTTTAAGATAAAAAAATTAATAAAATTTCGGACAACTTAGGTCCTAAATTGATAATTTCCAATCATTCAAGTCCTAAATTGATAGCTTTCCATCATTCGGATCCTATATCGATACATTTCATCCTTCAGATCCTGAATTGATAAAATTCCAAATATAAAATAAATTTGACTTGATGCGGTCTGATCTTGGTAGGTTTGATCTGAGCTAATCTGTTTTAGCGAGGCAAAACCTCATCGCAAGTAAGAACGAAATCCTTTTTTAAGCGAACACTTGGACTACTCCTTTTCACCTTGAAGGCTTCTCGCCTTAGCGAGTGGGGAGACTCCTGATGGATATAAAGATACTCCCTTCGCCCCTAATAACTTTGTCAAGTCTGACCGGTACGGAGAATAATAAAGTACAAATTGTGTGATTAAGGTTTGTGCAGAGGAGAGAGAATGAGCTGTAACCACAAATTCTTTACTTAAAACGGAAAGTGACAAAGTTAGTGGGATATCCAAAAAAGGAAAGTTAACAAAGTTATAAGGGACGGAGGGAGTATATACTATTTTGGACCAAAGATACCTGATTTAATATTAGGCTATATAATGATATAAGGGACGGAGGGAGTATATACTATTTTGTATCTAGTTTGCTAGATTAGTTCCGATCTATGACATTGCCTAAGGATGTTTTCTTTTGGACCGTTTTGAGTCCCAAACCAGACCACTCCAGATCAGACCAGACCAGACCAAACTTCCATAGATATAAAATACACAGAGACAAGACATTTATCAGATCAGTTCAGACCAGACCATACCAGATCAGACAAGACTACCAAAAGAAAACATCCTAAGTCCATGGCTATGTTTGGCACACCATTCCTAAATTATCCCTGCACACAACCTCATATCTCGGTTCTTTCGCGCAGAATTCTTCGTTGGATTTCTTCAATTTCTTCTTCTTTGTGGTTCTTTGCCTATTATCTCTTCTTTTTTTGGCAAAAGATAACTTAATTAATAATAAAATTGAGGACCGGATATAAGATCGCCATAACAAAAGCTACGCTGGGGTGAGACTCAGAGTTGGAATCACGCTTACGAGCGGTCCATCTCGCTAACCCCAAAATTTGGTAGGCTTCAGTCACAGCAATGTTGCACCTTCTACTAAAAGAAAATGCAAAAAACACAAAAGAGTTCTGAGACGACAACAAATTAAAAGAACATAATCCAGTTTTTCCAGCCACTGGCAAGGGATCAACGGTTTGACCAGCCCCCGCTAAAGGTTCCTCGTGCGTATCTTTAACATCTTCTGCTACTGGTGGTACTGCCCAGACAGCACCGCCACCTCCAAGTTTTTTGGAGTTGCTTCATCCACGTCCATGCTTCCCTGATCCCCCTCCTTGCTAGCTTTCTTAGTGACCCTGCGTTTTCTTGGTGCTTCCTGAGTTGTAACAATCTCTTTGCCCTTTGAAAGGAGCCCTTCCACCATGTAACTCTCATGTTCACTTGTCGTTTTGCAGGGATATGCTCCCTCACCCCTCCAATCGCCTGGTTTGTTATTGCTAGGAATAAACCACCTGTTACCGGGATGCATTCCACCTCGCCTTGTATCGACGCGTAGTCATGGCCCATAAAGGCTTTTCCCCGATCCATGTGCCAGTATACAGATTAGAGGGACAGAAACGATCAGCATGACCAAGAACTCCACATAGAAAACAAAAGTTTGGGAGTCTCTCATAATGAAAGTTTGCCCAAATCTAACTATCTCCTTCGTGTCGGACCTGCAAGCGCCTAACCAAGGCCAAAGTAATATTAATAGTGACTCTAATGCGCAGTACCAACCTTTGTTTTCAGCGAAGACACGTTCGTCGTAGACATAACACCATTAAACTCCTCACAATGGGTGTTATCAATGTTGACTACGTGAAGTCAAAGGATAACATAGCGGATCCGCTAACCAAGGCATTGTATAGAGAACTGTTGGAGAAGTTGTCACGAGGAATGGGACTAAAGCCCATGAATTGAAAAGTTCTATAGTGGATACCCAACCTAGTTGGCCCTAGATTCAAAAGGGACAACTAAATTATAGAGCGAAGGATTGTCACTGTGGGGGTCCCAAACTCCTACCCACTCCTCGTTAAAACAGTGACTCCCGCATGAGGTTAGCAAAAACGTTTGCTTTAATGATTCTAAAATGTTGATCTACTCGATAACATTGGAAGAGTATGTGGGATGCTCGTTAAAGAATCACCTATGTGAGAGAGAAGAGGGCCGCTTCAAAGGAGAACTGTAAAAGCTCAGTTCTTTAGAAACTCTTGCAGAAGCAGGACGGTGACCCATGGCCAAAACGGGCACACCCATGAGAACAGAACAAAGTTGGAAGGTTCTTGTGTAAAGATAAGTCAATGTTTACATGACGACAGTATAGTTCAAGGACATTGAGTCTATTAGACAGCCAGTAAATAAACGTGTCTTTACAGCAGAAGGTTCAAAGGATAAAACCTACCTCCCCGTATGCAAGGATCATCCGGTGAACACAACGTGTCCTCCTATCTCCATGTCTTTTTAAGTCTCGAAAATCAATTTTCATTCATGTGGGGGATTGTTGGAAAAATGTGTTGTTATATTTTTAACCCGGAAGGCAAACCACCAAAATCAGTGGGGTAGATGTCGGGGAACATCTACCGGATTTTATTAAAAAAATTAAAGATACACCAGAAAGGGGGACTAGGCCAAGACCTTTCCAGGAGGCATTCCTCCCAAAAAACGGACAAAACATGAAATGACTCTAAAACAGCAATTGGGGGGGCTGGACCTGACCCAATTGTCAAATACATAAACAAAAAAAGAATCAACATCTAATAGAAGGGATGTAAAAAATGTCCATAAAGAAAGCCCTTCTAGCCCGAATAGGAAGTGTAGATGGGCTAGCATATCGTTTTTTTGGGCCCGTGTGATCCAACGATAAGAAGTGGGCTACCCAGTTACCTTCGCGCATAACATGACCGAAGCTCAGACCTTTCCTCTTCGCAAAGACTCTGGTTTCCTGAATTAGATCCGACCAGCACCTTGCATCTCCATCACTCATTAAAGCTAACGCCATAGTTGAATCAGATTCTACCTGAAACCCATCGTATCCATCGTTAACCGTACATCGAACAGCCTCTGCGAGTGCCTTGAACTCAACTTCCACCACAGACGATGCTGAAAGTGGAAAGCTAATAGCCCATAACATCTTCCCCTCAGAGTTTCGAAGAATATTTCCTCCCGAAGCACCATCAGGTGAGTACTTAGCATCCAAATTCAGTTTCAACAGTGTATTAGGTTTACGCCATCAGATAATTTGAACAGTATTACCTCGTGCTTTGAAATTAGGCGTGACCATCTCTTCTTCCTTCAAAATAATGTTAACAGTGTTGTTCTTCAGTCTAGGAAAAGACCAAGAACAGTTTCGAGTATATGCTTTAGTTTGAGATATGATATTGTGTGTAATACATGCACTATTGTCTGAGTGATTTCCCCAAACCAAATTTGTATAAGATTTCAACATATGCCAACAAATAATTCCTGGCATATTATGTTTAAAGATATCCATCACATTTTTCTGACCAGCCTTCAACCACCAATTTTTGAAAATATGACTGATATTCTCGCTCTGAGGATTAGGGATTCCAAAAATCTTCCTAAAATAGTGCCAGACAGGTTTGACAATATCACAGTGGTAGAAAAGATGCTTCAGAGTATCTGAATGTTTTATGCATAACACACACATGGATGGTTTAATAACCACATTAAATCTCCTAAGTTTGTCAAATGTTGGAATCAGACCTTCACTAATCTTCCACATAAGTAATTTCACCTTAAGCTCTTGCTGAGGATGCCATATATGTTTATATGTGAAAGTGGCATCTTGTTTAGATCTAGCTTCTTCATATGTTGTTTTAAAAGTGAATTGACCAGTTGTCTCTTCTTCCCAGATCAATGTACCAGTGTTAAAAATGTGTTAAAATTACATTAAATGGTCATTTTGGGGCAATTATTTGAGTGGGGTCCACTTCCGATTTGGGTCGGGTCAAAGTGGTTTCGGATTGTCCTTGTTAAGTGCTACAATTCGATATATGGTACACTCAAAATAGATAACGGGTGAATGAGAAATTGATTCTTGAAGTTCACTCGTTGAAATGGAAAAACCGGGAAAATGATGGGTTTCTAGTGTGTTTTATACCACACCGGAAAACTTCAGGGATTTTCACCCCCTTATAAAGGGAAACCTGTTTTAAGGAGTTAAGATTCCTAAAGGTAAAGGCTCTCTCTTACACGACATGCGGACACAAATGCCATCTGAAAGTCTATCATTCAAAGATACGACTTAATTTCTGGTTCTTCCTGTAACGTTTTGTTTTTTCCCATAACTGCCCCGCTTTCTATTGGACCAGAGAACTTGAGAGGTTTTCTGTTGGACCAGAGAACCTCAGAGGCTTTCTGTTGGACCAGAAGACCTGAGGGTTTCTGTTGGCTTCCGGACAGAACACCTTGAGGTGTTATGGCGGGGGCATTCTGGTCGCGCACCAGAACTGCTCCAAGTCGTTACAACAATAAATGCCCAACATTCTTGTCTTTTAATGTTGCGTTAAATGGACAGTTTATGGACGATTCAATGCCCAACCGACTGATCAAATCCCGAAAACGGAGAAGAAAAACTGCGACTCGTGTGCGCGGGCAACCTGGGGACACGAATGTCATCCGAAAGTTTATCATTCAAAGATACGACATAATTTTTTGTTCTTCCCGTAACGTTTTATTTTTTCCCAGAACTGCTCCGCTTTCTGTTGGACCGGAGAACTTGAGAGGTTTTCTGTTGGACCAGAGAACCTCAGAGGCTTTATGTTGGACTAGAAGACCTGAGGGTTTCTATTAGCTTCCGGACAGGACACCTCGATGTGCTCTGGTGGGGGTATTCTGGTCGCGCACCAGAACTGCTCCAAGCCGTTACAACAATAAATGGCCAACGTTCTTGTCTTTTAATGCTGCGTTAAATGGACAGTTTATGGACGATTCAATGCAGAATGGACTAGTCATTCATGTCCAACGTTCAGGTCTATTAACACTCCATTTAACGCTTAACAAATCCTCCTATAAATAGCTCGCAGGTGCTTTGCAACAAAACAACACACAATACATTCCTCACGTATTTTTTGAGCTCAAAAACACTTCCATCTACTCCGAAAATTCCTGAGTGTTCTGCCTTTGTTCCCGTTCGCCGGAACTCTCGTTTGTATGCTCAAACGTTAGTTCGTTAGCCACCGTATCCTGGGAAACAGTCGTTGCAATGCTCCTAGCACCGTGGGAGGCGACGAATACGTTCTATAGACATCGTGCGTAGCACGAGCTCTGTCTAAACTCTGTTCCATCTTATTTCTGTTTTTATTTAGCTATTTAAATTAATTAATTATTTTTTAATTAATATTTCTTCGTTTTTCTGAGACACACCCAACAGCACCTGCCAACTATTTATAGGAAGGATTTGTTGTGTGTTAATGGAGACTTAATGGACCTGAACGTTGGACATTAATGACCAAACCGTTGCACATTGATTCGTCCATGAACTGTCCATTTAACACTGTAAGAAACAAGAATTAATTCGGATCAGAAGCGTGCTGATCAGAAGCCTTTGAATGTAGTCTTGGCAAAGCATCAGACTACGTTTCAGAAGAGTCTTGGTCTGAGCAATCTGATGCGGAAAAAAAGAAGCGTCACGGGAAGAAACAAGAATTAAATCGTATCTTTGAAAGATAGATTTTCGAACGACATTCGTGTTCGCAGACCGCCCGCGCATGCATGTCGCGGATTTTCTTCTCCGTTCTCTGGATTTGATCAGCACCCCCCTGCGCGCGAAGAGAGCCTTTCCATCTAAGAATCTTAACTCCTTCAAAGAGGGTTACCTTTATAAGGGATTGAAAATCGTTTGGGTTTTCCGGTGTGGGAAATATTACACTAGAAACTCATCCCTTTTCCCACTTTTTCCGTTACAATGAGTGAACTTCAAGAATCAATTTCTCATTCACTCGTTATCCATTTTGAGTGTACCATATACCGATTTGTAGCCCTTAACAAGGAGAATCCGAAAACACTTTGACCCAACCCAAATCAGACGTGGACCCCACTCAAAATATTGCCTCAAATTGACCATTTAATGCAATTTTTAACACATTTTTTTCCAACAGAGAGGGGAAGTATGACCTTGAGAGCAAGGGGGACTCTAACAAGTCAGTTCCGTTTTCAAAGGGGAGCCATGACTGGGTAAGTCAAATCTCAAACACGTGAGGCACGAGAGCATCCAAATGAGAGAATTGTAGGCGGAAGCACTACAGGAGATGTCTAGAGCCATCTAGTTGTTACTTTAGTGGAGAAACGGGCCACATCAAGGTCCTTTGTACTCAACGCACACATGAAAGGGCATTAGGGTCTAGCGAAGGAGTCACACGGATGAAAACCGGCAACGCTGTTGGAGTTGCCTAAAACATTGTACCCTCTACAAATCAAAGGCGAACTCACTAGTGAAGGCGGGGAATGATGAAAGCCGGCTAATTTGAACCTAACGTTGTTTGAAATGACGAAAGGCACCATTCATGGGAACGACTATGACCTAAGGTATTTTTAATTTGAACCTTAATGTTTCTTAAGTATATTATGATGTTTGAAATTTGTTAGCTTCAAATAGTGAAGGAAGAACTGTTTCTCAAAATTTAGATGATAATTTCGGGGTCGAAATTCCTATAAGGCGGGTGAACTTGTGACACCAGATCAGACCAGAATTTCACCCAGAGATTGTTTTTCATCAAGTATGGAGTTAAAGAAAGTAAATCAAAAGTAAACTAAGAGAAATCTTAATAATAAGGAAGGAAATATTTTTATCTTAAATTATTAAAAGATTATTAAACCGGACGTGAGACCCACATATGGGAGTAGGTGTATAACCATCTCCAACTATGTTCACCTATAACATTGGGTGACTTGAATATAACACCTTGATAGGAAGGTGCGGTTATTTTTACGGATTAAATTTTTATCGGATCGGTACATAAAATAACGCGTGTGATCCACATCGGGGCAAGGATCACCCGATATATTTCCGCACCACATATAATATTCATGTTGATCTAAAGAATAGTACTGAGATAGTAGTAATGTGTCATGGACCCTCATGATATCAAGAACGACGATTGGACGGTCAAGGGGTCACTGTCCAATGATGATAAATCCTTAGAAATTAGATTGTTAATAATTCGAAAGATTACCGAATCAGAATTAATATTAGAAGACTTAGAACTATTCTAAGAATCCAAATTAATGGGAGAAATAAGATATGATCCATTTATGTACAATAAAAGAGGTAGAGATTAAAACAAACCGAAAGGTACAACTTTTGGTGACCGAAAATGCTGTTAATAAGTAAATGGGATGACCGCCCACTAAATGGGGGCCACCCCATGAAAATGTCTATCAAGAGGGAGTAAAATTCATATAAGATGGGTGTGGTAGGTGAGGGAATGAATGGTGAAATGTGAGGGCACATTTTGGGTACTCTCTTACCAAAATAATTGTTATCGGGACAAAGGGGTGATATTCTCCTTCGATATCCATTTATTTTGTACCAATCAATAAATATATAATACCATCCTTGAAATATTAACCTAGACAATATTTAAATGATGGTATAAATACGTGTTGGGCCATAATAACAAAGTAGGATTGGTCGGACGATCAAACGAAGCCCAAAGGCTAGTAATTGTAAATTACCGGGTATCAGTACCATATTAAATTCCGTGGACCACTAAATTGAAGTTGAGTAATATAAATTCATTCTAGAAAGCCCGCTTAATTGAAAGGATGATATATATTTTATTTGACTTGGAAAAATAAAAGTTGATTAGAACAGTCAGGAAAATACAACTTTCGGGACCTAGTATACACTTTGGGGCATAAAGGGATGACCTCCCACATGGGTGGGGTCCACCCCACGATTCATGGTCTCAAAATAAGTGTATAGAGACATCATGAAGGATTGGAAATGAGTTGAGATGATAGGGGGACAAATAAGTCATCCAAGGGACCTTCCCCCTGTATCATTCATGCATTTGAGACAAAAACAATCCCCTCAACTCCTCTCTCCCTATTATTTTGAAAAAAGCATCCAAGAGAGGATGTATGCAACTTCCCATCTCCATAACCTCTAACCAAGCTTAAGCAAGAAGAAGGCTCAAGGAAGAAATTTTGATGTTAATACAAATTTTGGGCTATGAAATCATAAAGGTATTCGAGACTTCTTAAAGAATCTTGGAGTGGTCGGAGAGTTCACCGGAGTTTCGCTGGAGGTCAACTAGAGAGGTTAGGATTTTATAAGCTTCATTTAAGGTGAGTGGACGGCTTTATGTCTTATAACTCTTGGATTAAACGTGAGATTACCTAAAGTAATCAAACCCATGATTTGAGAAATGATTCAACGGATTTAAAACACATGATTAGCCATGGTAAATATGGATTATTGGAGTATTACGTGATTAATGAATAAGAGATGAATTTGTTGATTAATCAAGAGTATAATGTCGTTAAATGTATAATGAGGCATACTTGGACTATGAATGAGGCTAACTAGAGTAATCTAGTAAGTGAATATGTATTAAAATATTTGAGCATGAGTTTAACCATATTAATTATAGATCAGGTGGATTGGTATTGCTCTTTCAGTTCATAACTTCAATGTTGAAACTGAAATTGTATCTGATGTCCCTAAATCCTGTGTGAATGAAAATAAGCATTCTGAACCCATGACTTCTTAATATCTCACTCTCTGGTTTGTCTCATTTTGTGGTCCATGTAAATATTTAATTATATGAACTACATGTATAAGCGTTTTCATTTGTAGAATTTGATACTTGTATATGTTGTATTCAGGTGGAAGTGTGAAACTGTGGAGCTGTGGTCTTGTGGACTTATGGAACTTCAACCTACGATGTATAATGTATTAATTAAATTTGCCTATTTGGGATGTTAACACTTCAGTATCTGATTGTAATATTGTTTTGTTGATTTTGATACTTCTTTTTGGACAATGTAATCTGTAATATTATCAAATAGATGTTGTTAGTCCCTGTTTCTGTAACAGCAATGAATAATCGATCTAACAAGGAAGATTAAACATAAATATGAACACAGAATGAATCACCGTAAAACCTTCTTTGATAAACCGTGGAACGTACAGCAGAATGATAAGCGTAAGGCTATGAATAATAAGTACGACGTTCAGCCTTTTCCTAAACCTCGGCTCCCTTTTTATAGGCGAGATTTAGGTTAGGCGTACCAGGCTTTTGGCCTGTTTAAATGGGCCTAACACTTGGCCTGATTTCTATCTAATTTATGCACTATTTAAATACAAGGATTAAATATAAAGCTAATCTATGACCAACTTGATTCACAATTAAATATCTCCAACAATCTCCCCCTTTGTGATCAAGTGCCATTCTCTTATTGCTTCTGTGATTTGAAGTAGTGCTTCCTCAAACCAAGTGCATGTTCATACTGCCTCAGCACATTTCTCTTTTCGAGGCGATCGTCAATGGCCTTTAAAATTGTCTCTACAGTAGAGTGTTCCTTTTGAACATAAGACGATGCCTCTTGAAGATTTTCCTCTAGCTTTGCCTTCATCTGTAGAATCTGCTCCCTGATTATCTTCAGTGTTCCGTCACAGTAGTTCTCGATTTCACTAACTACCATTAGATGCTTTTCGTTCTTGTGGTTCAGATAGGTGACTGCTGGCGGTGTGAAGAAGATGTGGTAGGCTGGGAAATCTTCAAGTTCTGGACCATACAGTCTCGGCTTTGTCAGATTTGTCTTCTTCAGATTGCATTCAATAGCCATATGTAGGTCATGTGAAGAGTGTACTCGGATCTGTCTAAGCATGAATCTCTTGATAGCTGCGAGGCCTTCGTTGTATACTATGCTCTGCCTGACTGGAAGGTATCTGTAGGCCATGAGCATTTGGTAGATGTCATCCGGTTTCAGCATGATGAAGTCGTTCTCTTGACAAGTGAATTCGCTCCCATCGGTGCGTTGAAGTCTGTAAGTGTAGAATGTTACTCCATGATAGTCTTCAGCTTTCACTTGTAGAATTTGATGAATCGGGAGAATATTCGACTTCAGATCTTGTTCCATTAGTTCTCTCTGTGTACCGGTTGACCTTTGCAGCAACATATGCAGATGACCTCAAGCCTGCTTTCTTTTCAAGTGAGTAAGGCCTCTTAGCTTCAGTTCGTTCAGTGGCTTGACTTTGTCTGGTCTACGCCAGATATGCTCTCTGATTTCTTCTTGGAAGGGGGCTTTGATACGAATATTATCCCAGGGTTTCTCTGTCTTGGGAAGTCTTCCCGCTGTTTGTCTTACGACTGATTCAAGAGTCTTCTGGGATTCCTTATAATTCTCCCCTTCCTTGCGTTCATCGTCCTCGAGCCGTATAATATCTTCAGAGCATTTGTTGATCAGCTCTCGTAGCCACCAGTTTCTTTGCATGTCCTCTTGCTCGGCTTCAACCCGAAGATCATCCCATTCTGTCCATTTTCTTGGCCATTTGTCGTATATCACCGCCTCTTCCAGTGCATCATGGATGTCTTTGTTTGGGGAAATATATGGAGTTCTTTGTTCAGGCGGTGATTGTTCCTGTGTAGCACTACCGGGTTCACTAGGATTGCCCGTTGACATCAGCTTAGAACTGGGTTCCAACTGATGGCCTGATGGAGAAGATGTACCAGTGGTAACATCATCAGGACTTCCATCCCCTCCTCGGTTGGTATCTCTGGGAGATACGCCTCGGGATGTTATTTCTAGCTCGACCATGCTAGATAGTTTGGCTGTGGATGGTGGCTATTGGTTTGTTGAGGTTTCAGGTTGAATTGGCTGTGGAGTTTGGCTTGGTAGAGCAGTTTGCTCAAGTGATCGAGGTCGCTTGTTCTCCCCCTCATGAGGATCCGAATCATCGAGGTCCTCATGGGAACGTTTGCGACCACGAAGACTCTCCTTGCAAGTGCTCTTGGTTTCGGGTGAAGAAAGAAGAGCTTCAAGTATGGCTTGCTGATGAAGAGTGAGGTCATCTTCTGGGGTATTTAAGAGGTTATTCAGCAAAGCCGAAGCTAGTGTGTCAAAGGATAGGGAGGAGAGATCGATGGAGGGTGTGGTCGGGTGTGGGGAGAATACTAGTTCTGTATCCTTGGTTCCCCGAGAAATAGAAGGGATAGGAATTTGGTTTATGGATTGGTGGGATAGAGGGGTGGATGATATGGGTTGTGTATGGGAGATGAACGGTTCAGGGGAAGGTTGGGGTGGTGTCTGTTCAGACCGAACCGCTTGGGTGGTCCTAAATTCCTGTGCTAGAGCGGTCATTGCATCTTGCACCCATGGCTTAATGGTGGAATCTAGGAAGCGATTGAGTAGAACGTTTACGTCTTCAAAGGTAGGGTGACCAGTTACGGGGGTTGTAACTGTTGACACAGCATCAGTGAAGATTGCTGATGTGTGGCCTGCATTTAATGATGGAATCATTATGGGCGTAGCAGGGCTTCCAACCGTCATAGCTTGCGCTCTGGTTGTTGCGTTCAGGGTGAGTGCACCTGTATGTGCAGTGAATAGTGTAGGTGTCCTAGAAAAGGAAGAAAATGTGGGAAATGTGACACCTAGACTCGATGTGAGAGAAGAAGGGGTTTTGACCTCGGGAGATAGGTCAATTGTATGCTCAACTGATTCAGAAGGAACCAGCGAGGGGGTTGAGTCCCGTTCTTTTGAAACAATAGCCTTTTGAGAGGCAATTGAGTGGCTGGGAGAGGGCTGTGCATGCGCAGTTGAGCCAGATGCTGCGACTTCTACCCGGGAACCGAAAAGATCGGCTCATGTGCTTAGGGATTCGGCTCGGCTTATCTGGTTAAAGGAGTCGCAGCCCGCAAAGATGTGCTCGTCTGCCTTATCAAACAGACTCTTTTTGGCTCGGGGCTGGGGCGTGGCCTTAGCAGCCTTGTCATTTTTGACCTTAGCCCTGGTCTCTCGGATGACAACTTCTTCCTGGTTGATTGATGTCTTGATGGAGTGAGCTGCCTCGTCGTAATCATCCTTGGAGCAATTAGTCTCGCTCGGATCAGCTCTTGGTTTAGCTTTTTCTTTTATGGTGAAGACTTGAGGTCTGCGAGCTATGATTGGTGCTGCGTCTTCAGCAGTAATTCTTCTCTTCTTCGGAGATTCGACGGGCAGCTTCCCTTTTCTGATCAGTGCATATGTGAGCTCCACATCATCACTATCGTTGTCATCATCGTCATCATCCGAGTCAGATTTTTCACTCTACGTGCCCACGCTCTCGGAAGCCTTGTCGTCAGTGTTTGTTTGGGCTTCACTAGACGATTCATTGGCCGTTTCCTCAGCGTCCTTTTCGGTGCCCTCAGCCGCCTGACTCGTCTCTAGAGAGTCGTCAGACTTCCCTTCATTGGGAAAACCGGCCACTGGTTTCTGTGGCTTTTGGGCTCTCTTAGGACCCTTACTTACACTCGGCTTTGTCCCTTGGGTAGGTTCAGCTGGGTTTTGCTGAACCATAGGGACGGTTTTCTCGGTGGCTTCTTTGTATTGTTGGACTGCTGGATTTGAAGATTTTACCAGCTTTAGCAGAAATCCAGGTATCTTCAGACCATAAGTAGGATTCTTGTCTGCTTTGAAGTACTGTAGCTTCGGTGCTGTGAAGTGAGGATCTGTACTGCGTCTTGGTATGGAGGCGTGCTCTGCCATGCAGTCGTGTATTATCAGCCCGAGCCATCTTGCGTACGGAATGGTACCTGGCCTATTTTTCTCCTTTGCTTTGACCAGGTCCATGAGCTCTGAGAAGAAGAGCTGTGCCATGTCGTAGTTTTTGTTGAATGCAATGCCGTGAAAGATTAGCAGGATCTGCTTGTTGCACTTGTCAAACCTGACATGCTTCAGTGACAGGCACTTGTTCACTAGCCCGAAGAGATTTTTCCACGGGTGACGGAGATATGCACCGTTGAAATTTGACAGTTGTGGCAGTAGTGATGTGTAGCCAAGGGATGCCACGTCTTTGAGTAGATCTGGGATGGATGGCAGTGCATCGTACTCATCATGGATTGGCAGCGATAGAGTAGCCGGTAGAGTAGATGGTGTAAGGATCACCCGCATGCCGTTTAGCTTAGTCTTGATTTTGGAGCGATCCTTCGCTGATTCAGTATGCATGTGGCCCCAAAATTGTTGTAGGTATATCTCTGGCACTGGTTTGGCGTTGTGAAGTGCAGGCCAGAGATAGTGACCTTTCATTATGGCCGGAATGATCGGATTCTGGCACTTGAAGACGGTGAGGTCAAGCTGGAAGTTGTTGTCCAGCACCTTGATCCACTTGCCCTTAGGGTAGATGGCGTCGTCAATTTGTGTTTGAGTGTTTCCTACCATTTTAAACTGTAGAAGCAGGGGTCAGCACATGAAGTTCAACTGTTGATTTGATTTTGAAAGAATTTAATTTGCTGTTTTCAGATAAGTTTATGCAGATGGAGTTTTGAAAAAAAATTCTAAGTTCAAATCTCAAATCTCGAGATTCATATCTCGAGATCAAGATGTCGAGATGCAGATCTCGAGATCTTGATTTCGAGATTCAAATCTCGAGATCATGATTTCGAGATTCAGATCTCGAGATCTTGATTTCGAGATTCAAATCTCGAGATCATGATTTCGAGATTCAGATCTCGAGATCTTGATTTCGAGATTCAAATCTCGAGATCAAGATGTCGAGATGCAGATCTCGAGATCTTGATTTCGAGATTCAAATCTCGAGATCAAGATGTCGAGATGCTGATCTCGAGATCTTGATTTCGAGATTCAAATCTCGAGATCAAGATGTCGAGATACCCATCTCGAGATCTTGATTTCGAGAAGATGAATCGACGATCTCGAGATCTTGAAATCCAAAATCTCGAAAACGTGATTTCGAAGCGAAGAATCCACCTGCAAATACAACGATATTACAAAACGATAACAAGCTATTTCAACCTATAATCTAACAAAAACCTTCTTCTCTTTTTTTTTTGATTTTGAAGAAAAACGATCGATTTGCGAGAAAGATCGTTCGTTTTCGAACGATGTTGAAGGTTATGATATCGAACGAAGAACTACCTTTGTAAGTAGTTGTGAATAAGAAACGGGAGATGGAGATTGCGAAAAACGGTCTGAAGGGATTTCGAAAACGGTATTTCGGGAAGAAGAAGGAGAAAGGGTCAGTAGCTCTGAGATGCGAAAAGTTCGAGCCTTTGCGAAAAGATTTTATAAGAATGAAGGGTTTCACGAGGGCTTATATACGCGAGAAGATTGGGCCTCTTTCGAAATAGATGAGCCCGAAAGTATGGGCTAGCACAAAATGCCATTTTTAAAAGATCTTTGAGGCCCAAACCAATAAAAAATAAAGGCTCCCCCTCAATCAGTGAAAATTAGCTTCCCCTCAAACAGTGAAAATTTTCTCCCCCTTAAACAGTGAAAATGTTCTCCCCCTCAAAAAAATGCAACGAACAAATATGTACAAATGCAACGCACACACACTATTTTTTGTTCTTTTTGATTTTTCACACACACTCAACACATGCAACACACGCACACTATTTTTTTTTTATTTTTCTGGTTTTCTCCCCCTCAACACATGCAACGCACACACACTATTTACAAATCCCACACACACACACTTTTTACAAGTCCCACACACACACACACTTTTTAGATCAGTGGAGACATAATTAAACGGGCTCGAGGTTCAACATGCCCAACTTGGAGACTAGGAACTGGAATCGTTTTTCATCCAATGCCTTAGTGAACAAGTCAGCCAGTTGAAGCTCTGAGCTTACAAAATACATGTCAATGTCTCCTTTTTCCACATGATCCTTGATGAAATGATAGCGCAGGTCGATGTGTTTGGTGCGGGAGTGATGAACCGGGTTGCTGGTGATGGCTATGGCGCTTTGTGAGTCACTGTAGATCGGGATATGGCGGAGTGTGTAACCGTAGTCCTTTCGTTGGGTCTTCATCCATAATATTTGTGAACAACAGCTAGCAGCCGCGACGTATTCTGCCTCGGCCGTAGATGTTGACACACAGTTCTGTTTCTTGGAAGACCAGCAGACTAACTTATCGCCCAAGAATTGGACTGCCCCCGATGTGCTTTTGCGGTCCATCCGGCAACCAGCAAAGTCAGCATCTGAGTATCCGACTAGGTCAAAACCTGAGTGCTTGGGATACCAAAGGCCTAGATTCACAGTGCCTTTGAGGTATCTCAGAATTCTTCGAACAGCGGTCAGATGGGATTCCTTCGGATTTGCCTGAAAGCGTGCACATAAGCATGTGGAGAAAACAATGTCAGGCCTGCTTGATGTGAGATATAGCAAAGATCCAATGATGGCCCTGTAGTTTGTAGCATCAACTGGCTTCCCGGAGGGGTCTGAGTCCAGTTTGTTGTTTGGGGACATGGGGGTCGTCATGGAAGATTTGCCGTCAACGTTGAATCTCTTAAGCATTTCCAGAATGTACTTTGACTGATTGATGAAAATGCCGTCAGAGAGTTGTCTTACTTGCAGGCCTAGAAAGAAATTCAGTTCGCCCATCATGCTCATTTCGAACTTGGTTTTCATCAGTTTCTCAAAGTGTTTGCACAGGCGTGGATTTGAGGAGGCGAAGATAATTTCATCAACATAGATCTGAATCAGGATGATGTCAGACTTCTGTCGCTTGATGAAAAGTGTGGTATCAATCTTCCCTTTTGAGAAACCTGAATCAATCATAAATTCGGTTAATGCATCATACCAAGCTTTTTGGTGCATGTTTTAACCCATACAGAGCTTTCTTTAGCTTGTACACATGGTCGGGATATTTGGGATCTACGAATCCTTCGGGCTGAGCGACATAGACTTCTTCTTCCAAGACTCCATTCAGAAAGGCAGTCTTGACGGCCATTTGAAAGACAGTAAAGTTCTTGTGGGCCGCGTACGCAAGAAAAAGGCGGATTGCTTCAATTCTTGCTACGGGTGCAAATGTTTCATCATAGTCTATGCCCTCTTGCTGATTATATCCTTTAGCGACCAGTCGTGCCTTGTTGCGTATCACTATGCCTTCTTCGTCCTTCTTGTTCTTGAACACCCATTTAGTGCCAATGATGGTTTTCTGAGGGGGTTTAGGCACGAGTGTCCACACATCTAGTCTGTCAAACTGATTGAGCTCATCTTGCATGGCAATCACCCAATCTGGATCAGCGAGTGCCTCTGAGACTTTGGATGGTTCATTCTTGCTTAGAAAGCATGCATAGTGACATTCATTTGTTGTTGCTGATCTTGTTCGCACACCTTGACTTGGATCACCTATTATTTGTTCAACAGGATGTGCTCTCGTCCACTTCCTCTCATGAGCTAGAGGAGTTGGAGTAATTATTGGTTGATCTGAGTCCTGATATGAGTTTGAAGGCTCTGGGGCAGCTGTGGTGTGTAGTGGAGATGATTCCGGACTTATGGAAAAGCCGTGATCATCCACACCTCTGGGATTGGTTTGAGGGGTTGAGGGTGTGGATGGTACGTCATCTGGTCCTGTGAAGAGCGGAATCTCTGCTGTTGGAGTTGATGTTGACTCTGGAGTGTATGCAGGAGGTGGAGATTGTGAGTTCTCGTAAAAGTTTCTGAAGAGAGAGTCGAGAATCACATCGTCGTGTTCGGTGTTTGGTTCAGCTTTATCAGAAGCTACTGGTACAGCAGTGGATGGATCGGTCTGGAGATGTTCAATAGCAAAGTCTGCCATTTCATAGAATGTAACGTTTACACTCTCGATGACAGTCCGCTTGTCTCTGAGATAGACTCGGTAAGCTTTGGATTGTAGTGAGTAGCCAATGAACACGCCTTCTCTGGCTTTGGGATCCAGCTTACTTCTCTCTGTCCGATCATTGAGTATGAAGCACTTGCAGCCAAAAACCTTGAGGAAAGAAATATCAGGAGTTTTGTTGAATAGGATCTCATATGGAGTCTTGTCGAAGCGCTTGTGGATGAAGGTTCTGTTCTGAGTGAAGCACGCAGTATTGATTGCCTCTGCCCACATGAAGTGAGGCAGTCTTGATTGAATTAACATGGTGTGTGCTGCTTCAACAAGGGTTCGGTTCTTTCTCTCAACAACTCCGTTCTGCTGGGGAGTTTTAGCTGCTGCAAATTGCTGAGTGATACCGAGTGATTCATAGAACTCAGTGAGAATCTGATTTTTGAACTCGGTACCATTGTCAGTTCTGACAATTCGAACACTGTGCTGTAGCAGTTTCTGGATCGTTCTGATAAAGGTCATAATGTTTTCCGCAGCTTCGTCTTTTGATCGGAGAAATTTTGTCCATGTATACCTAGACAAGTCATCAACGATCACCAGAGTGTATTTGCGACCGTTGATGCTTTGTACTCTCATAGGTCCACACAGATCCATGTGTATTAGCTGCAACTGATGAGTAGATGAAGGTTCAGATTTTGACTTGTGGGAGCTTCGCGTCATTTTGCCCATTTTGCAGGCACTACAATGATTTTCAGCGGAAGACTTTAGCAGAGGAAGCCCCTTGACAAGTTTCTTGGAGGACAAGGTTGATAGATGTTTGAAGTTCAGATGGGAGAGACGTCTGTGCCATAGGTTGTTCTGTTCAGTTGAAGCTTTGGACAGCAGACAGATGGAAGTGGTGGATTGGACGCTTTTCAGATCAATAGTGTACAGATTTGATGTTTTGTAACACGTTAATAATGTATTCCCTGTGCTGTCAAGAACACAGCATTGTTTTGCAAAGAACCTCACTTCCATCCCGCTGTCACAGAATTGTCCAATGCTCAGTAAGTTGTGTTTGAGCCCTTTGACGAAAGAAACATCTTTTATTGTGACACTGGCACAGACGACGTCCCCATACCCAAGGATAGGAGATGAGGCGTCATTCCCGAATCTGACATTTCCTCCGTAGCAGTTGGTGTAGTTGCTCAAAAGGTGCTTTATTCCGGTCATGTGGGTTGAGCATCCTGAGTCTAAGTGCCACACATGACCGTCCTGCAAAACAATCAAATAGGTTTAGGTACCCAACTTGGAGTGGGTCCTTCCTTATTATCAAGAAACACCTTTTTAAATCTTGCTTTGAGCAGTGATCCAAGGTCAGCTGCTCTTTCAACAAAAGATCTATCTTTGATGGGCTTTCCAATAGCCAGATCTGCTTTTGCAGTGTGTCTGGTTTTTGGAGTCCACCTAGCAATTTCCATTTTGGTGGGTCTGATGTTGTGAACCCACCTTTCCATTTTAGTCCTTGTGGGTCTAAGTTTGGGGACCCACCTTTCAGTTGCAGTTATGATGGGTCTTCGATTGGGAACCCACCTAGCGGTTTCAGTTTGGATGGGTCTTCGTTTGGGGACCCACCTATCTGTTTTAGTTTTGGTAGGTCTCATCTTGGGGACCCACCTATCTGTTTCAGTTTTGGTAGGTCTTATCTTGGGGACCCACCTTTTCATTTTAGGTTCAGGAGGAGAGTAGACAGGTGCTTTGTGATTGAACGGTTGTTTCTTAAGTTTGGTTTTGAAAATCTCCTCCTTAGAAAGCCGATTAAGATGTTTCCTAGAATGAACTCTAAGGGCATATTTCATATCAGGAATACAAAACGTTCCCTTAGAAGTTCCTTTCTTGGTTTCTTTTTCAGATTTAAGCTTTCTGGAAGGCTTAGATTTAACAACATTCATATCACATTCATAATTATGGGGATCTGGAACAGAATAACCATAAGCAACACTTGTATTATAGATAGAACTTTGTCTAGAAGATGTCTCAGAAATATTCAGCTTGGGACTCAAGACTGAACTACTAGAAGTTTGCTTTGTAGAGACAGAATTACAATTAACTTTTGAGTAAAAAATTGAACTAGATCTAGGGCTGGCATTATTCTCAAAAACTTTCTTTTTGCCATCTGCGATTTCCTTCCTCTTTTTCCTCCACTCATTCTTCTCTTCTCCTCCCTTATTCACTTCATTCCCTGTAAACAAAGGAGAACAGAGATGAGTGGACGAACCTTTAAAAGCATTGTTTTTCTCATGTGAGGTGTGTGAGCTGTCAGGCTTGGTCGTAGAAGGGTCTGTTTTAGCATGAAACTGCTCACTCAAATCATTAAATTTTTGAAGAAGTTCCTGCCAGTTGCGCTCAAAACCTTTCTTTTCAGTTTCAAATCTCTCTCTCTCGTTATCAAGAGTTTTTTGTAGGTTTTTGAGCTTTTGAGCCATGGGAAAAATACATGGTTCCTCACCAGTTTTAGCAATACCAACTCTTGGGGGAGGGTCTAGAGGGTGTCCTATGTGAGGAATATCTTTAGCATAAGGGTCTAGGCATTCACTAAAGCAGGTAGTAGGTTTTTCTTCTGAAAGTTGTTTTTCATTTACAGAGGGATAATCACAAGAAATCGCAGGTTTTGGTTTCTTTCTCTTTTCTTCTTCTGCTTCAGCATAATCTTCATCACTTCGAAAATACATTTTCTCGCCAAAACCTAGTCCCATGTAATCTTTGTTATAGAATTGAAGGCAATTAACTTTCTTAAGATTACGTGGGTTGGTTATGCCCAGTCCTGTTTTAGCATTGTAGAATCGGTCATCCTTTTGTTTGCTGTTAAGCAGAAAAACAGTTTGTTCATATTGACCTCTTCTAGCAGCTAGATCTTCTAGTTCTTTTACTTTACTTAAAAGCGTTCTTCTTTTGTTATGCAAAAAATCGCATTCAGCCTTTGCTGTGCTTTTTTCCCGTTCACTGTCCTCAAATTTCTTAGTTAATTCAGCTATCTTAAGTTCAAAGCTTTCAAGATCTGAGGACACCTTTTTGACTTGATCTTTTGCAATTTCAAGTTGAATACTTAAGGAAGACTTTTGGTCTAGATTCTGTTTCAGAACTCTATGATTATTGTCTAGTCTCTCCTTTAGTTCTTTGATTAGATTGTCCTTTTCAAGTAAGGACTGCATTTGATTATTTAAAGAAGTATGGGAGGTACTTACAGAGCTTGTTGAGCACTTGCTTTCGGGGATCGCAGCATCACCCCTTATTTCATCTCCCTCCACACTTGCCATAAGAGCATAGTTGTCTTCCTCTTCCTCCTCCTCAGAAGAATCTTCTGCCCAGTTCTCATTTTCAGCAATCATGGTAGAGGTTTCTTCTTCTTTCTGCACCATCAGCATTTTCTGCTTATTCCACAGCATCTTCTGCTTGTAGAAGTTAGCATCTTTCTTCTTTGGGAGGCGGCAGTCTTTGATCACATGTCCAGGCTTGCCGCAATTATAGCATTTAGGAGCTTCTTCTGCTGAAGATGCCTTCCTAGAAGATCCTTGATCATGGTTCTTCTGCTTGTAGTTTGAGGAGGAAGTTCTCAGCCTGTTGGAGGAGGTGTTCTTCTTAGCAAATCTTTTGGCCAGCAGTGCCATCTTCTTCTGTAAGTCAGCTAGCTCAGCCTCTAGATCAGATTTGTCATCATTACTCTCATCATCATCTGATTCAACCACCACCTTCTTCTTTTTCTTCTTTAGTGAAGTGGTTGTTCTTCTTGGCTGAGCCTCCATTACTAGAGCTAAGGGGTTTGTGGTGTGATGATCCTCAGCACAGGCAACCTCGTTGACAAATTGTTCCAGATGTTCATAGAGTGTGCAGAGGTCAATTTCGTCCAAATCTATCCGAGATCTGACATCCTTCACTGTCTTTTCCCATGCAGGATGCAGGATGCAGGCTGGATAAAAATCTAATATTCAGTTCCAGATTGGACCTGAATACTTTGATCTTTCTGAGTTCATTTACCAATTGAACAAGTCTGTTGTAAGTCTCATTCAATGGTTCTCCTGGACCTGCTTTGAAGGAGTCATAAGCGATGAGAATCGTAGTCTTCTTTGTTTTGAGGCTGATGCTTGTGCCTTGTAGCAGCTTCTCTATTTCATCCCACATTTCCTTAGCTGTCTGCATGCTATCTATGAGAACATAAACCTCATTTGGTATTGCTTGAAGGAGGTACGTTTTGGCCATAAGATCACCACGAAGTCTGAGCTTGTCAGCTTCTGTGTATTCAGACGGCACTTTTCTCCTTATTTCTGGAAAAATAGGAGGATTGTTCTCTGGATCTCCACCAACTGAAATCAAAAGTTCAGCTGGTCCTTCAAGCAAAGATTCGAGCATTGCAGAAGAGTTCTCTTTGTGCTCGAGGAAGTTTAGAAATCTGTTCCTCCACATTTGATATTCTCCCTTCCTGAGGCTAGGAGGGGTACTGATGTTCCCTTGTGCATTGTATTCTGAACCCATTGCTGTACTAAACTGACCGTTCGAGCAAATTGATCAAAAGATTTTCAGAGGCAGAATCTCGAAAAATCAGATGTCGAGATCTGAATATCGAAATCTCAGATTTCGATAAAGGAGGCCCGGTATCGAGATTTGGGCTCGAGATTAAGGATCTCGAGATTAGGGATATCGAGATTTCAAATTTCGAGATGCTGATCTCGAGATTTGAAATGTCGAGAAGTTAATCTCTCGAAATCTTAATCTGATAAGTCAAATGTCGAGACCAGATGTCGAATCCTTTTCTCGAAATCAAGATTTCGAAATCCTAGATGTCGAAATCCTCAATGTCGAAATCCTGCAACCTGTAAAAATCAGATAAACAAAATCTGAAGATAGTTTCCTGTAGAGTTAAATGTCGAGATCTTCTGGTAAAGTTTTCAGCTCGAAAAACGTAGCAGAACCTGTGAAGAAGTAGGATGTCGAGATGTCTAGCTCGAGATATCTCGAAATCAAAAATTGCGTAAAACACAAACTGAAGTATACCCTTTGATCGCTTTGAAAAGGCGATTCCAAAGGTGTAACTTTTACAACTTTTGAACAAGAAACAAAATTACAGAGCTAAAAATCGACATAATGAACTTCGTTAACAAAAACAGAGTATTCTGTCGGAGTTCTTCTGATCGTTCTCGATCGGCTCTGATACCAATTGTTAGTCCTTGTTTCTGTAACAGCAATGAATAATCGATCTAACAAGGAAGATTAAACGTAAATATGAACACAGAATGAATCACCGTAAAACCTTCTTTGATAAACCGTGGAACGTACAGCAGAATGATAAGCGTAAGGCTATGAATAATAAGTACGACGTTCAGCCTTTTCCTAAACCTCGGCTCCCTTTTTATAGGCGAGATTTAGGTTAGGCGTACCAGGCTTTTGGCCTGTTTAAATGGGCCTAACACTTGGCCTGATTTCTATCTAATTTATGCACTATTTAAATACAAGGATTAAATATAAAGCTAATCTATGACCAACTTGATTCACAATTAAATATCTCCAACAGATGTTAATACTTGGTAACTTAGTTATTTAGATGTTACATCGTTTTTGGACTGTAATTATGAACTGTAATTGTGTATTGTAATTGTGTAGTATCAGTTCTATAATTGTCCAGTATTACATATTACATTGTTACATTACTTATTAAGTTATTTAAATGTCAAGTACATTCTAATTTTCTTTTTTTTGTACACTTCACTTCATATTTTGGAGGCTACATCGCCGTTTGTCTCTTCTAGGACCTAGGGGTTGTCCTCGACAGCCTTGGAGTTGCCTCTGGTTCTTCCCATTTTTGAGGATGTTTTTATTTTTTTAAAGAGGAGGGTTCTTACTCGATTCTTCTTGTTGGTCCCTGTTTTATGTAATCTAACAGCAATATATGATATAACAAAGATGAGAATGACAGAATGATAAACAAGATGAAGATCGATGAAACCCTTCTTTGGTATACCGTGAACTTCACAAATACAAGGATGAGCGCTAAGGCTGATAAAGATCAATATGCAAAGTTAACGCAAACCTGAGCCTTCAGCACCCTTTTGTAGGCGAAGGTCAGTTTGCGTATAAGGCTTCACGCCTTTGTATGGGCCTAACACTTTGGCCCATATTGTTTACTATACCATAGAATACATTGTATAAATACAGAGCAGGCATAGTAAATACTAGAATATAACAAGACAGCTGACAATCTTGATACAAAATAAAATGATCTCCAACAATCTCCCCCTTTGTGATCAAGTGCAGTCTTGCTATTGCTTCTGAGCTTTGTTGTAGTGCTTCCTCATGTTTAGCGTGTGCTCGTATTGCCTCAGTATGTTTCTCTTGTCCAGGCGATCGTCAATGGCTTTTAGACTGGCTTCCAGCGTTGAATGCTCCTTTAGGATGTATGACGATGCCTCCTCAAGTTTTTGATCCAACTTTTTCTTCATCTTCAGTAGCTGCTCTCTGATGATCTTCAGTGTGCCATCACAGTATTTTTTAACTTCACTGATCATCATCAGGCATTTTTCATTCATGTGATTCAGATATGTAACTGCTGGTGGGGTGAAGAAGATGTGATAGGCAGGGAAGTCCTCGAGCTCTGGACCATACAATCTCGGTTGTGTTAGATTTGTCTTTGTCATGTTGCACTCGATAGCCATCTGTAGGTCGTGAGATGAGTAAACTCGGACTTGCCTAAGCATGAACCTCTTGATTGCTGTGAGGCCTTCACTGTATGTTCTGCTTTTTCTGACTGGAAGGTATCTGTATGCCATAAACATTTGATAGATGTCACCCGGTTTGAGCATGATGAAGTCGTTTTCCTGACATGTGAATTCACTTCCATCAGTGCGCTGAAGTTTGTATGATTAGAATCTGACTCCATGATAATCCTTAGCCTTGACCTTTAGGATTTGATGAATTGGATGTATATTGGATTTCAGATCCTTTTCCAACAGTTCTCGATGAGGCCCGGTTGGCCGCTGCATCAGCATATGAAGGTGACCTCCTGCTTGCTTCCCTTTGAGATGAGTGAGCCCTCGCAGTGTTAATTCGTTCAGAGGTCTGACCTTCTCCGGTCTACGCCATATACGATCTCTGATTTCCTCTTGGAAGGGGGCTTTGATGCGCACATATTCCCATGGTTTCTCTGTCTTGGGAAGTCGTCCCACCGTTTGTCTAACAACAGATTCGAGCTCCTTCTGAGTTTCCTTGTAGTTTTCCCCTTCCTTTCGTCCCTCGTCCTCGAGCCTGATTATATCCTCCGCACATGTGTTTATCAGTTCCCGTAAGAGCCCGCTCCTCTGCATGTCTTGTTGTTCTTCATCTTGTATTATCTGATCCATCTTCGTCCACTGTCTGGGCCATTTGTCATATATGATGATGTCTTCAAGTTGATCGTGCATTGCGTCTAAAGACAAAGTGGTAGGAGCTGGTTGTTTTGGTAGTGATGGGGACCTGTTACCTGGGACACCGGGGTCACTAAGATTTCCCGTTGTCATCAGCTTCGAACAAGGTTCTAATTGATGGCCTGAGTGAAAAGATGTACCTATAGTAGCATCATTAGGACTTCCATCCCCTCCTCGGACGGTATCTCGAGGAGATAAGCCTCAGGATGTTTCATCTAGCTCGACCAGGCTAGAGAGTTTGGCATGGGTTTGGTTGGCTGCGGGTGGCTGTTGGTTGGTGGAGGTTTCAGGTTGATCGGGTTATGGAGTGTGGCTAGTAGAAGCAGCTTGCTCGAGTGTTCGTGGCCGCTTGTTCTCCCCCTCATGAGGTTCCGAATCGTCGGGGCCCTCATGTGAACGTTTGCGACCACGAAGACTGTCACGACAATTGCTCTGGGTTTCGAGAGAAGAAAGGAGGGCATTGAGGATGGCCTGCTGGTAGGGGGTGAGGTCGGCTTGGGGTATGTTGAGGAGATGGTCTAGCATGGCCGATGCCAAGGTGTCGAAGGGTAATGACAGGAGGTCTATGGTAGGTGTGGTCAGGGGTGGGGATGATACTGGTTCTGTATCATGGGTTCCCCGAGAGGGTGAAGGGCTGTTTGGTTTGGTAGAAGTGGCAGAAATGACGGGAGTTGGTTGAGATTGGGATTGAGAGAGTGATGGTTGAGGTTCGGGTTGGCTGTGTTCACTATGCAACGCTGGGGTGGATTTGGATTCATGTGCCCAAGCGGTGAATGCTTTGCGCACCCATGGTTTAATGGTGGAATCCATAAAGCGCTGCATGAGAACGGTAACGTCTTCGGTGGTGAGGGTACCAGTTACATGGGTGGTAGCTGTTGTCACCGCATCAGTGAAGAGAACTGATGTGTAGCCTGCGTTCAATGATGGAATCATTGTGGGCATAGCAGGGCTTCCGACCGTCATAGTTTGCACTCTGGTCGTTGCATTCAGGGTGTGTGCACCTGTTTGTGCAGTGAATAGTGTAGGTGTCCTAGAAAAAGAAGAAAATGTGGAAAATGTGACACCTAGACTTGATGTGCGTGAAGGAGGGGTTGTGACCTCGGGCGGCTGGCCAACAGTTCGCTCAACTGATTCGGAAGGAACCAGAGAGGTGGGTGAGTCCCATGATTTTGAAACGATAGCTTGTTGGGAGGCTAATGAGTGGCTAGGGGAGGGCTATGCATGCGCAGTTGAGCCAAATCCTGCGGCTTCTACTCGGGAACCGAAAAGATCGGCTCTTGTGCTTAGGGATTCAGCTCGGCTTATACTGATAAAGGGGTCACAGCCAGCAAAGATAGCCTCATCAGCTTCATCCATTAAGCTTTTCCTAGCGCGTGGCTGTTGCTTGGGCTTTGATGATTTGTCATTTCTCACTTTCGCCTATTTCTCGCGTGTGTGATGTATGCCCAGATTTCAACAGTCGAATAATCTAACAATAATTGGAAGAATTAAAACAGTAGAAGAGAAATTTCACCAATAACGTATACCGTGTATATAGAATGATGAATCCATGAATAACAGTTACACGATACTCGAACGTATAAGCTAGAGAGAGAAATTCTAGTCTACTGGCTCTCCAGAGAATAATATGCGGAATAGAATGTGAAGAGACTTAGAGCTGATTTCGACCAACCCCTTCTGTATTTATAGGGATTAGTTCGGCCAACCCTATTACACATTAGGAAACAAACAACTTAGGCCTGTGGGCTTATTAGAGCTAGATTAAATGGGCTTATTTCTCTCTCAGCTAAACTAATTAAAATACAAAGACTCATTAAATAACTTACAAACAAATTGAACAAAATAAAATATTGTAACATTCTCCCCCTTTGTGTTCAAATGTTGATGAAGCACTTTTTATCTCTGAGTCTTGTAAAATGACTTCCGGTAGCCAAGGATGACTTCATAATGTCTGATGGTCTTTCTGAATTCAAGTCTTATTCCTATGGCTTCGGCAAAATCTGCAATGAGAGCAACTTGGGCCGGGTTATCTGGATCTTCTGAATCTAGTAGCATCTGTGCAGCTTCTTCAAGATGGTCTTCTATGATTCTGAGTGTACCATCGCAATACTTGTGAATTTCGTGTATGAATATACCTCGTTTGATGCCTTTGTAGTCTCTGTAGATCAGTCCTATCTCTGGTTCTGTAACGATGGTCACTTCGGCAAAATCTGCAATGAGAGCAACTTGGGCCGGGTTATCTGGATCTTCTGAATCTAGTAGCATCTGTGCAGCTTCTTCAAGATGGTCTTCTATGATTCTGAGTGTACCATCGCAATACTTGTGAATTTCGTGTATGAATATACCTCGTTTGATGCCTTTGTAGTCTCTGTAGATCAGTCCTATCTCTGGTTCTGTAACGATGGTCACTTCTTCAAACTTTTCAACCCAAGAGGCTCTATTTCTCGGTGCACACATGTTCACTTTTGGAAAATTGTTTTCAATGGCTATCTGCAGATCAAAGAGTAAATAATACTTGATTTGTCTCATCATGAATCTCTTGATTGCATTTAAGCCTAGTTCTTTGTCCTTCTGAGATAGATATGGAAAATTGACGAATCTATACTCGTAGAATAATTGGATCAGATCAGTAGAAGTCAAGTAGTATAGATCAGCATCAGATGCTCTTTGAATCATGCCATTCTGTCGTTCAAACTCATAGATTGGATAGTATGTACTTCTTCCAATATGATGTATCTTTATGGCTCGAATAGCTATGATCATTGAATCAGAATGCTTGACTAATCTCTTCCTGTGTCCATAAGGATCATTCTGATCAACTGACATGTCCCGTAGCATCCAAATGTGTCCAGAAGCATCAGTTCCTTTCAAATGTTCAAGTCCTCGTAGCTCAAGGTCGTCAATCTTCTTGATTCCTTTCTCATTTCTCCAAATTCGTGGTCTCAGATCTTCTTGGTATGGTACAACAATCTTGACGTTCTCCCAAGGTGTTTCAAACTTGTCTTCAATCTTGCTTTCACCTGAGCGCATCTTGATCAGATCCTTGACAATGTGATAATCAGGAAGTGGATCATCATAGAATTCTCCTTGAGCTTTTTCTTCAGAGTCCAGTCCCATTAACTTCTCAGTACCAGTCCTCTTAATTTCTCGAATGAAGTTCAGTTTCTCAAAAGCTTCTTCATTGTTTAGCTTTTGGAGTTCGTCCTTCTCATTATCTTCTATCCAGTCGAGTAGTACCAGATCAACATCTTTTTCTTTGAGATCTTTTTCTTTTCTCTTTGAAACTCTTTTCCTTGGTGATGATGGTAGATCAGCTGGAATTGGGATAGAAGTGGTCTGAGAAGAATATGTAGCTCTCTCAGCATGTGGGACATGTGGATCATTAGGGGAAAAAATCGTAGCAGAGGGTAACATAACACCGGAGTCACACAGACTTACCGTTTTCATCATACTAGAGACTAGCTCGTTCTGATGGCCTGAAAACAATGGTGATAATGATGTTGCATTGTTAGGAATTCCTTCCAATCCTTGGTCTACATCCATGTAGGATGAGCCTATAGAAGTTCTCGAGAGGACACACAGTCCTGGCTCAGTGTTAATGGGCTCGGAAGGGTAATAAACGGTTAAGGCTAGTGAGTTGTTTGGTGCGGTGGAAGGTGAAGGTTCAGGTTGAGAAGATGTGGATGGTTCAGAGCAAGTGGTTAATGGCATGATAGATTGAGAGGTGGTTTGCTCACAAGCACGTTGCCTTTTCTCCCCCTCATGATGATCCGAATCATCGGTGTCATCATGCTTACGCTTAGGCAAGCGTTCTTGATCACGGCATGTGGTAGTAGGGATGAATGGAGGGGTGAGGGCTAGGATGTTTCGTACTTGAATGAGGTGAGGTGGGAGGATGGGTTCGGATAGGAGTCTATCAAGGAAATACTCGGATAAATCAAGAATGTTCATTTGGGTTGGGTCAGGGTGAGAGGTAGATGGAGCGGATGTGGGTATTATAGAGGTGGGTGTGATGGTAGATGGAAGAGTTCCTATGTAAGGAGTTGGGTGTGATCTTTGGTCTGCTACGCCTGTTGGGACTACAGGATGTAGGTCTTGCAAAAGTGAAAGATTGAAAGCTAGAAGTTCAGACCTTAGATCCTCCCTAGTTAAACTAGCGAAAGAGGAAAACCCTAATCTAAATTATGTATCAGTTCTCACAGCATCACTAAGAATAGTGGTGCTATGGCCTGCTGGGGAGCGTAGTGTGGCAGGACTTCCAACCATCATTGGCGTACCTCTGGTTGTTATGACAGGTGGTAATGAGCCTGTATCAGTGTGTGCAGAAGTAGAAGGTTGTGCCATAGAAAATGATAAAAATTCTGGGAATGTGGACACATGAGTGATGTTGACGATGGAGTTGGCTATTTGGGCTTGAAAAGTGGGGGTAGTGTTTTCAGTTGCGGTAAATGTGCCCCAAAATTGTCGCAAGTAGATCTTGGGCACTTTGGGAGATATGATGTGTGCTTGCCACAGTGGATGCCCTTTGAGAATGGAGACCACCACTTTGTCTTGACATTTGAAAGTAGTGGGGTCTATCAGAAAATTGGTGTCCTTTATTTCAATCCAACTTTCCTTTGGATACACTTCCTCCTCAGTGATGGATGTCATTATGCCTGAATTGCACAGATAAAACAGGGATTAGACAAAGAATGGTCTTTTGGCTTTGGTTAGATGGGCTTTGAGGATTTCAGAAATGGTTATTATGGTAAGATTTTAAAGATCTCGGGAGAGTTAAGGATTTCAGGTAGGAGATTTCGGGGGCCTGGTTAAGGAGATTTCGGGGGTGAGGCTCAAAAGGATTTCGGGAGCCCGTAATGAAAGATTTCGAATGAATTTCGAGTCAATGCAAAGATTTCAGAGGCCTAGAATACTAGAAGAATTTCGGAGGCCCGGTTTTCGGAGATAGGGTTTTCGGGTGAGGTAAAATTTCGGAAAGAAGAATTCGGCTGGGATGGTTTTCGAATCAAAGAATCTCGAAAGATGCGAAATCAAGATTTCGAAGATCTCAATTCTGGCTTTGTCAAATTTGATGGTCGCGAGATTAATGATTTCGAAGGTTAAAGGGGAAGAAGCTTTTTGGCTATGGAGATTTGAGTTTTAGGGGAAGATGAAATAGCTTGGTGAATGGTGATGACGGCGGCGAGGGTGGTTTTCGGTGGCTGAAGCCGGTTTCCTAGTCGTCTTTCTTCGATTTAAACCTACAAAACAACAAAAAAAATACCAACATGCAAGCAAATATGAAGGAATAACCATCTTTGGAACGTTGGAGAAGATGAGATACGAAGATAGTGAAGAAAGACTTTTGAGAGTAAAAACCTTTGAGTGCCTTAGAGAATTTTTTAGAGTGAGAGGAAGATGAAGAAATTTAGATCGATTCCTTCTTTATGTACCCGCGAAAATAAGAAAGTAAAATCTTTTTGGCTTTTTCTGATTTAAAGAAACTGACTCAATTTGACTGACTAAAATTCCTAGACTGACTCAAAATTAAAAGAAAAAATATTTTTGTGATTTCCAATTTTATGAAAAAAAATTGCGGATACTAAAAGAAAATTAAATCACTCCCCCTCAATTGTAGCACTCAGACCAGACTAATTTTGCCCCCCCCCCCCCCCCCCCCCCCCCTCAATGTTTGCACACTTTAGGGAAACAGACTGACAGACCAAGAAACTGACTCAATAGAATTAAAAACTGACACGACTAAAACAATAAAATAAAATAAAGTAAATAAAACTGAAAAGTAAAAACTCCCCCTATACTTGTGCACGATATTAAAATTCCAAATTCAACATTCCCAGTATAGAGACCAGGAACTGAAATCTTTTCTCGTCCAGAGCTTTTGTGAATAGATCAGCTAGTTGGAGCTCAATGCACACAAAGTATTGGTCCACGTGACCTTTTTCTATATGTTCTTTGATGAAGTGGAATCTCAGGTCAATATGCTTAGTGCGAGAATGATGAACCGGGTTGCATGAGATTGCAATCGCACTTTTTGAGTCACTATAAATCGGAATGTGGTCAAAGTAGATTCCAAAGTCACGTAGTTGAGTCCTCATCCATAATACTTGTGAACAACAACTAGCAGCAGTAACATATTCAGCCTCTGTTGTAGATGTGGACAGACAATTTTGCTTCTTTGAGGACCAACAGACTAGTTTTTCTCCAAGAAGTTGAGCACTACGAGAAGTACTCTTTCTATCCATTTTACATCCAGCGAAATCCGCGTCAGTGAATGCAATTAGATCAAATGCAGTCTCCTTAGGATACCAGAGTCCTAAATTAGGAGTTCCTTTCAAATAACGAAGAATTCTTTTCACAACAAGCAGATGGGATTCCTTTGGATTTGCTTGAAAGCGAGCACAGAGACAAGTAGCAAACATAATATCAGGTCGGCTCAAGGTCAGATACAACAATGAACCAATCATTCCCCTATAAGTGGTAACATCAACAGGCTTTCCCGATGGATCAGTATCAAGCTTACATGCAGAAGTCATCGGGGTTTTCACTGGGGTGCTGTTCTCTTGACTGTATCTCTTCAGCAAATCATGAATGTACTCGGACTGATGAATGAAAATTCCGTCAGGCAATTGTTTAACTTGTAGTCCAAGAAAGAAATTCATTTCGTCCATCATGCTCATTTCGAACTTAGATTGCATCAGACTTCCAAATGCAGTGCATAGTGCCGGATCAGTGGAACCAAAAATGATATCGTCAACATAGATCTGAACCAAGATGATGTCAGACCCATGACGCTTGATAAAGAGAGTAGTATCAATTGTTCCTTTTGAAAAGCCAGAATCAACCAGGAAATCAGACAGTTCCTCATACCAAGCTCTTGGGGCTTGTTTGAGTCCATACAAAGCTTTATCCAGACGATAAACGTGATCTGGATATTTCTTACTGATGAAGCCTTCTGGTTGATCCACATAAACTTCTTCTTTCAAGATTCCGTTCAATAATGATGTTTTGACGTCCATTTGATAGATGGTGAAGTTCTTGTGTGCCGCATAAGCCATGAACATTCGAATGGCTTCAATGCGTTTAACTGGAGCGAACGTCTCATTGTAATCAATACCTTATTGTTGATTGTAGCCTTTCGCAACTAATCGGGCCTTGTTGCGAATCACAATCCCGTCTTCATCCTTCTTGTTCTTGAATATCCACTTAGTGCCTATGATTGATTTTCCAGGGGGCCGAGGCACAAATGACCAGACTTTCAGTCTCTCAAACTGATTGATTTCTTCTTGCATGGCGATTATCCAATCAGGATCAGCTAACGCTTCGGTGACATGAGTAGGCTCAGTTTGACTTAGGAAACAAGAAAACAGACATTCATTCTCGGTATCAGATCGTGTGCACAGTCCACTTGAAGGATTTCCAAGTATGAGATCACGTGGATGAGCACATGTCCACTTTCTAACATGAGGGAGCGGCTGAGCATTGTTGTTTGGTTGCTGATCAACATAAGGATTATCAGCATGAGGAATGGATGAAGATGTAGGATCAGTGGGCGGAGGTGTTGAAGTTTCAATCTCAGCTGTGGTTGCAGAAGATGATGAAGTTGATGCGGGTGTAGGAGTTGCAGTTGCAAATGCAGTAGAGGATGGATGAGATGGATCGTGTGGTTGTGGATTCTCGAGAATTTGGTCAAATAGATGGTCGAGAACCATTGAGTTGGAATCAGGTGAGGGAGATGAGGCAGGTAGTTGTGCTAGAACACCAGTGATATCGGGTTCTGAACTGATGTATCCAGAAACCTGTTCTTCTTTCTCGTCAAAGGTCACATTGGTGCTTTCAATGACCTTCTTTTTGTCTCTGATGTACACTCGGTAAGCTTTAGAAGTGGAGGAGTAGCCGATAAACATGCCTTTAAAAGCTTTTGGATCAAATTTTCTTCGATCTTCCCTGTCATTCACCACGAAGCACTTGCATCCAAAAACTCTTAGAAAAGAAACACTAGGAGTGCGGCGGTTGATCAACTCATATGGTGTTTTTCCAAACCTTTTGTGAATAGAGGTCCTGTTCTGAGTGAAGCAAGCTGTGTTAATAGCTTCAGCCCATAGAAAATGTGGAAGTTTGAAATGGATCAGCATGGTTCTTGCAGCATCAACAAGAGTTCTGTTCTTTCTTTCTACCACCCCGTTCTGCTGTGGGGTCTTTGCTGCAGAGAATTGCTGAATGATGCCTTGAGTCTCATAGAATTCACTGAGTTTCTGGTTCTTGAACTCCGTGCCGTTGTCAGATCGTATGAAGAGAATTTTTGCCTGCAGTAGATTCTGTGTTGTTCGGATGAAGGTGATGATGATGTCTGTTGTCTCGTCTTTGGAGCGTAAGAACCGGATCCACGTGTATCTTGAGTAGTCATCTACTATCACCAGGACATATTTCTTTCCATTGATACTTTGTGTACGCATGGGTCCACAAGGATCCATGTGAAGCAATTCAAGAGGGCGAGTAGTAGATGCTGTCATTTTCACCTTGTGAGAAGCTCTTTTCATTTTTCCAAGTGCACAAGAATCACACAGATGATCACATTTACTTTGCAATGTTGGCAGACCAGTATCAAGCTTCTTCGATGACAATGTATGCAGATCACGGTAGATCAGATGAGACATCCTCTTATGCCACAGTTGGTTTAGTTCAGAGGACGCCCTTGATAGCAGGCAGACATCTGTATTGAGAAACACAATTTTCAGCACGATGGTGTAGAGACCAGATTTGCGTCTACATCTCAGAATGGTGTCACCTTGTTCATCCTTCACACAACACTTGTTAGCCCGGAATATGACTTTCATGCCCTTTTCGCAGAATTGTCCGATGTTAAACAAGTTGTGTGTCAATCCGACAACATTAGAAACGTCTTTGATGGTGACCCTGCTGTTGCAGATATCTCCAAATCCAAGGATAGGAGCAGAGTCAGTGTTTCCAAATCTAACTTTCCCACCAAAGTTATCAACATAGTTGCTCAACAGCTCTTTCTTCCTAGTCATGTGTGTGGAGAAACCTGAATCTAAGTACCACACATGAGTGACCTGCAAAATTAAGCAGCCTTAGGTACCCATTTAAGGACGGGTCCATCCTTTTGATGTGAAGAAAGATTCGGATCAGAAGTGGATAGTTTTTGTTTAGGAACCCAGACTTGTTTTATCTTTTAGAATTTTTCACTTGAGTTCTGGAACTGTGATTGAGATTGTTTATGACTTATGAAAACTTCTCTCTTGTCAATCTTTTGAAGTGTTTAACTGAATGCACCTTTAAAGGATAGTGTAAATAAACACCTCCACAGGAAGAGAAAGTAACACATTCACTTGAACCATTCTTATCACACATGTCACATTTGGAGAAAGGAGAATTTAAATTTTCACGCTTAAAAACATCACCTGAATTGGAGTCAATTTTAGAATAAGAAGTAGAAACAAACTTAGAAGAATTGTCTGAAACACAACTAGAGGAACTAGCAGAAGAACTAGAACGAAAACAATTTCTAAATCTATTACAAAACTTTTCCACAAAATTAAAGATTTTGGAGATCTTCTTTGAATGCTCATGTCTTGTATCCTTCTTCACTGCTGTCTTGGGAATCCAGGTCATTCTTCCTGCACTTGATTTAGAAAACGCTTTCCCTATGTTTGAAGCAGATGATGAGTTTCTTTTTTTTCAAAATGATTTTTCTTTTTAATCTCATCAGAAGAAGAAGTTTCAGGAGTTTTCGTGCCTTGAGAGGAATCATCTGTCAGCTCAGCAATTTTCTTTAAAAGATCTTCCTTTTCAAGTTTAAAATTTTCTCGTTCTTTTTCAAACACATTGTGAAGATCAGAAATTTTCTTAATTAATGGTGGTATGTGCGGAACAGAAACATTTGAAGTAGATGCTTCTTCCTTCGTTGATTCAAATTGATTCTCGGGAGGAAAGAAAGTTTTGTAGTCATCAGATAAAGGAATTTCTCTAGTAGCATAGCTGTCATTTAAAGCAGTGTAATCGTAATTAACTTCAGCTCTAGTCTTAGTTTTCCTTTTCTCTTCCTCTTCCTCAATTGTTTCAGCCTCACCAGTAAATTTCATAAGTTTGGTTAGCCCCAGATTCATATATTTGATATCATACAAATGGGGGCAATTAACCTTTTTCAAATTTTCAGGGTCATTAAAACCAAGGTCTGATTTTGGATTGTAAAACTTGGTGTCTCTAGGATTATTGTTGAGTAAAAAGACAGTTTGTTCATATTGTCCTCTCTTAGCCTGAGTGTCTTCTAACTCCTTGATTTTAGCATAAAGATGACCGCGTTCATTGTTAATCATGTCAAATTTAGTAACAGCTTCAGAACGTTCACGTTTAAAGTCATCTCGTTCCTTAGTTAGGTCAGAGACAGATTTCTTAAGTTTACTTACTTCTAACTCTAAGTGTGAGACCCTATCGCGTGAATCTTTTAAAAGCGAACATTTTGATGTGCTCCTTCAACCATGAGTTGTTCCAGAACTTTAGTGTTATTGATGTGTCTGTCCTCAAGTTCCTTAACTTTGGTTTTCTCTCTTTTTAGAGAATAGATGAGATCAGTTATCTTTTCACATTGTTTGGAAATAATAGAGTTTAGATTACTTACCTCGTTCTCAACAGATGGAGAGGCATTGAATTCTTCTTCAGAGTTGTCACTGTCACTTTCAGAGTTTGTCACTTTTGCCATTAGTGCAAAGTTCTCTGGCTCACTCTCATCAGTGTCCTCCAGCCAGCTGTCATGTTCAGCCATGAGAACCACTCCTAGCTCTCTTTGCTTGGCCAATTGAGCTTTTTGCATGTAGTAGTTGAAGTCCTTTTTCTTGGCAGATCGGCACTCCTTGGCAAAGTGACCAGGCTTCCCACATTTGAAGCACTTCATTGAATCATTACTCACAATTTATCTCATGGTTTGCTAGCCTTGTCAGGATAGTTTGAAGAAGAATTTCTTTGCTTGTTATTTGTGGCTGGATTTCTGAATCTTGTGAACTTCTTGTTTATCTTTCTTGTCATGGTTGTTAACAAGGCTAGCTCCTTCTTTAGTTCATTGATCTCAGGGTCAGAATCAGAAATTTTCATCTCATCATCCGATGAATCAACTTCAAAGGAAATTTTGGGAATTTTTCTTTCTTTTTCTTTTCAGTTGATAGGAGAGCAAATGTAACAACGATGTTCTTTCCTTTTGAAGAGTCGACTTTATTGCGTATATCCTCAGAGAATTCTCCTAGACAGTCGTAACGATTGTGAATGGTTAGCTCATCTAGGTCTTTATTTTGTCTGATTCGTTTGGCAGTTTTCTTCCATTCGGGTTTGAGAGATCTCAGGAAGCGGAGGTTGACTTCCATATTGGTTTTCCGAATGTTGATCTTTTTCATCTCGTTAAGGACCATCAGAAAGCGTTATATGTGTCTTCCAGTTGTTCATCAGATCTAGCGGTAAAGGAGTCATATGCAGTCAAAGTGTGAGCATTTTGGATTTGATTCCAACATCGGTGCCTTGCATGATCTGATGAATCTCATCCCATAAGTCTTTAGCAGTGGTAAGATTATCGATTTGCATAAACAAATCATTTGGGATGGCTTGAAGCAGATAAGTGGCAGCTAGAAGATCGGCTTTGGCTCTGAGTTTTTCTTCTTCGGTGTAGTATTATTCTTCTCTTTTCAGATTTCTTTGTGTAGGAGTGGGAGGGTTAAATGTGGTATTTTCAGGAACAACAACCCATACCTCGATGGGTCCTTCTTCTAGAGATTTAAGAATATTCTTCCCATTTTCCCTGCTTCTGATGAAGTTCAAGAATCTCACTTTCCATACTGCGAATTCTCCTCTTCTGAGCAGAGGAGGTCTGGAGTCACTTCCAAGAGTATATGCTTCCATGACTGTTGTTGATCTTAAGACGAGAACTGTTCAGAAGAAATAAGATTTCGGAACTGTTTTAATGAAGATTTCGAGTGTCCGAAATTATGAATTCGGAATGCTGATTTCGGAGCTAAATCTTGGAACCTGATTTCGGTTTTCCGAAATTGTAGATAATCTCGGAAGATGAATTTCGGGACTGATCTCGGATAGTTATTTCGGGTTTCCGAAATTGGAAACTCGGATGACCTGCGGATTCTAAGATTTCGGAGCTTCGAAGTTCAGAATTTCGGACCAGCTTAAGATTTCGGATATGCGAAATCTTTAGGATTTCGGATCAGCGAGATTATGGTAACTTCATATTGTATTGGGATTCTTCTTTCGTAGCTTTCCTTGTAGCAGTAACCTTCTAAAACAGCAAGTTTCCAAGAACAAATCTGACAATTAATCTGACCAAAAATTATGATTTTGATCAAATTAATCCAGAATAATTCGAGGATTCTCAAGAACAGAATTGCGCTGAGTCTCTGATACCAATTGTGTGATGTATGCCCAGATTTCAACAGTCAAATAATCTAACAATAATTGGAAGAATTAAAACAGTAGAAGAGAAATTTCACCAATAACGTATACCGTGTATATAGAATGATGAATCCATGAATAACAGTTACACGATACTCGAACGTATAAGCTAGAGAGAGAAATTCTAGTCTACTGGCTCTACAAAGAATAATATGCGGAATAGAATGTGTAGAGACTTAGAGTTGATTTCGACCAACCCCTTCTGTATTTATAGGGATTAGTTCGGCCAGCCCTATTACATATTAGGAAACAAGCAGCTTAGGCGTGTGGGCTTATTAGAGCTAGATTAAATGGGCCTATTTCTCTCTCAGCTAAACTAATTAAAATACAAAGACTCATTAAATAAATTACAAACAAATTGAACACAATAAAATATTATAACATCCCGGATGATGATGTCTTGATCATTTTTGATGACATGCGCTGCTTCATTGTAATCGGCCTTGGGTCTGCTGATTGCTCTTAGTGAGGACTGATTCTCCGTTATTGTGATTGTTTTAGAATGACCTGCTATTACGGGAGCTGCATCTTCTGCAGTTATTTTCTTTGGAGACTCGGCAGGCAGCTTACTCTTTTTGATCAGCGCATATGTATGCTCAACATCGTCAATGTCATCATCATCAACAACATCATCAGCATCATCATCATCATCACTTCGTGTGGCCATGCTATCGGATGCCTCCTCGTTAGTCTTATCGGAGGTCGGACTTGACGATTCATCGGCAGGCTCCTCAGCATTTGTCTGGGTGCCCTCAGCCGTCTGAGTCCTCTTGGAAGAGTCGTCAGACTTCCCTTCATTGGGCAAACGGGCCACTGGCTTTTGTGGCTTCTTGGCTCTCTAAGGACCCTTACTGTCACTCGGTTGAGTCCCCGGGGTAGGTCCAGTGGGGTTGTGTTGAACCATATGGACTGTTCTCTGACTGTCCTCTCTATACTTGATGACTGCTGGATTCCTTTCATTTGCAAGGTTGAGCAGATAGGTTGGAATGGGCATTCCAACAGCTTCATGTTTAAAGTATTTGAAGTATTGAACCTTAGGGGCGATGAACTGCTCTTCGTTTTTCCTCGGTGGAATCACTTGATTGGCTAACATGTAGTCATGGATGATAAGAGCCAGCCACCTAGCGTACGGGATCCTCATGTTGGCTTTGTTGTTTTCTTTGGCCTTTACTTGGTCCACCAGCTCCGTCCAGAAAAGCTCTGTCATGTCGTACCGTTTATTGAATGCTATGCCATGGAAGATTTGGAGAATTTGCAGGTTACATTTGTCGTGGCCTGCGTGCTTTGGAGACAGGCACTTGTTGACGAGGCCAAACAAGGTCTTCCACGGATACGGTAGATTCATGAGCTTGAATTTGGATAGCATCGGCAGTGGTGCGTCATATCCCAGTGTCTCCATCCCTTGGAGCAACTCAGTCTTTGATGGAAGCGGATCGTATGTAGAGTGTACTGGCAGTTCCAGAGTAGTCCTCCTTGTTGTTGTTTTTTGAAATTTTCTGATGTTTTTGGATTTTTGACAGATCAAACAAGCAGGTGGACTTAGAAAAAGATTTCAAAGGCAAAAACTCGAGATCAGTACTCGTGGTTCAAAAACTCGAGGTCAGAACTCGAGGTTTAAAACTCGAGGTCAGGACTCGTGGTTTAAAACTCGAGGTCAGAACTCGAGGTCTAAAACTCGAGGTCAGAACTCGAGGTTTAAAACTCGAGGTCAGAACCGCGAGTTTCAAAACTCGAGATCAGAACCGCGAGTTGCAAAACTCGAGATCAGAGTTGTGAGTTTCAAAACTCGAGATCAGAATTGCGAGTTTCAAAACTCGAGATCAAAACCACAAGTTTCAAAACTCGAGATCTGCTCTCGAAGTTGAAACGACAGGTTTTGATTCCGAGTTCTAAATCTCGACGAACTGATCTGAGAGTTTGCCTTGAAGAAGAGAGACGAGATCCACCTTCAAAAATAACATACAACAACATTTTGCGAAAGGGAAAAAAGGAAACGTTTCGAGTTCTTCCGTTCGAGAACATGTTTTGCGAAAACTTCATTTGATGCACAGAAGACTCGATGATGGACGAACGAAAACTAGTGATCTACCTTTTGGTGAGATTGCAGGTGAGATGAGAGGTTTTGGGAGAAAAGAGGAGGGGAAGATCTCGAAATTACGAAGGTCAAGCTCTGGACGGTGCGAGAAGTAAAGTAGAGAATATGAATTAAGAATGCAAGAACTCCCCTTTTTATATACGAGTTTTGTTTTGGTTTTGGGCCTTGCGAGAATTAGAATCTAGGCCCGTACATGTGTGCTGGGCCCGGTTCAGATTGAAGAGTATTTCAGGCCCACAGAGTGAGAAACGTTTCTCCCCCTCGATCCGTACACGAGTTAAAGAAACAAGAACACGCACATATGCAACTCACGCACACTATTTTTTTGTTGTTGTTATTTTTCAGAATTTTCTCCCCCTTGACACATGCAACTCACACACACACTATTTACAGTCCCACGCACACACACATTGTACAAGTCCCACACACACACTTTGTACAGACCAGTGGAGATAAAATTAGACAGGCTCGAGGTTCAACATGCCTAGCTTGGAGACCAGGAACTGGAATCGTTTTTCATCCAGAGCCTTAGTGAACAAATCAGCCAGTCGAAACCCAGAGCTTACAAAGTACATATCAATATCCAGCTTGCTGTTGGGGGACATGGGGGTCATCATGGATGGCTTGCCGTCAATGTGAAATCTTTTCAACATATCCAGAATGTACTTGGACTGATTGATAAAGATACCATCTTGTAACTGTCGGACCTGCAGGCCTAGAAAGAAGTTCATCTTGCCCATCATGCTCATTTCAAACTTGGTTTTCATCAGTTTCTCAAAATGTTTGCACAGACGCGGATTTGATGAGGCAAAGATGATGTCATCGACATAGATCAGAATTAGAATAATGTCAGACTTCTGTCACTTGATGACTAGTGTAGTATCAATCTTCCCTTTGGAGAAACCTGAATCAACCAGAAACTCTGTCAAGGCATCGTACCAGGCTCTTGGAGCTTATTTCAACTCGTAGAGTGCCTTGTTCAGTTTGTACACGTGGTCCGGGTACTTGGGATCTACAAATCCTTCGGGCTGTGAGACATAGACTTCTTCCTCTAAAACTCCATTGAGAAATGAAGTCTTCACGTGCATTTGAAAGACAGTGAAGTTCTTGTGAGCCGCGTATGCAAGAAAGAGGCGGATTGCTTCAATTTTTGCTACAGGCGCAAATGTCTCATCATAGTTTATGCCCTCCTGCTGATTGTACCCTTTTGCGACCAATCTAGCTTTGTTGCGTATGAGGATGCCTTCTTCGTCTTTCTTGTTCTTGAACACCCATTTAGTGCCTATGATGGATTTTTTTGAGGGTTTAGGCACGAGTGTCCATACTTGTAGTCTGTCAAATTGATTGAGCTCATCTTGCATAGCAATCACCCAATCAGGATCAGTGAGTGCTTCGGAGACTTCGAACGGTTCATTCTGACTTAGAAAGCAGGCAAAGTGACATTCATTCATCGTGGCGGATCTCATGCGTACACCTTGACTCAGATCACCAATTATCTGTTCGACCGGATGAGCCCTCGTCCATTTCCTTTCATGAGCCATAGGAATTGGAGTGATGATTGGTTGATCTGAGTCCTCATAAGGAATTGTTGTCTCTTGAGCAGTTGTGGTGTGCAAAGGAGATGATTCTGGGGTTGTAGCAAACCCGTGATCCTCAACTTCTTCTGGATTGGATTGAGGAGTGGACGGCGAAGATGGTACGTCTTCTGGACTGGGTAGAAGTGGGATCAGTGGGGTAGGACTAGGTTGTGGTGAAGGTGTTAGAGTTCCAGGACGTGGATTCTCATAAAATTGTTTGAACAGTGAATCGAGAATCACACAGTCAGATGAGGTTTGTGGAATGGCTTCATCAGAGGGTTGTTGTTGTTCAGAAGAGGAGGGGTCTGCTAAGAAGTGCTCAGAGGCGAAGTCTGCCATTTCATAGAATGTTACATTCACGCTCTCTATGACAGTTCGTCGATCTCTCAAATAGACTCTGTATGCCTTGGACTGTGTAGAGTAGCCAATGAATACCCCTTCCCGGGCTTTTGGATCGAGTTTGCTCCTTTTGTCTCTATCATTCAGGACAAAGCACTTGCAGCCAAATACTTTAAAGTAGGAGATATATGTGGTTCTGTTGAAGAGGATCTCATAGGGGGTCTTGTCCAAGCGTTTATGAATGGACGTTCTGCTTTGTGTGAAACACACTGTATTGATGGCTTCAGTCCACATGAAGTGAGAGAGCTTAGACTGGATCAGCATGGTGTGTGCTGCTTCAACAAGTGTTCTATTTTTCCTCTCAACCACCCCATTTTGTTATGGAGTCTTGGCTGCTGAGAACTGTTGTGTGATGCCTTGAGATTCATAGAACTCAGTGAGAACTTGATTCTTGAATTCAGTGCCATTGTTCGTTTGGGTTATCCTCACTCTCTTCCGAAGTAGGTTCTGAATAGTTCTGATGAAGGTCATAATAATTTCTGCAGTCTCGTCCTTTGTACGAAGAAATTTCGTCCATGTGTACCTAGAGTAGTCATAAAAAATTACTAGAGTGTACTTCCGACCATTGATGCTTTAAACTCTCATTGGTCCACACAGATCCATATGAATCAACTGCAGTGGATGAGTATATGATGAAACAAGTTTGGACTTGTGGGAGCTTCTTGTCATCTTTCCTAGTTTACATGCACTACAATGATTGTCAGCGGAAGACTTTAGCAGAGGAAGTCCCTTTACAAGTTTCTTGGAGGACAAGATGGAGATGTTTTTGAAGTTTAAGTGGGAAAGACGTCGGTGCCATAGACTGTTCTGTTCAGTTGAGGCTCTGGACAGCAGACAGATGGAAGTGGCGGATTGTACACTTTTCAGATCAATCGTGTACAAGTTTGATGTCCTGTTACACGTTAATAATGAGTTCCCCAAGCTGTCCAACACACAATATTGTTTGGCAATGAATCTCACTTCCATCACACTGTCACAGAATTGACCAATGCTCAGTAAGTTGTATTTGAGTCCTTTGACATAAGAGACAGCCTTTATGGTGACGCTAGCACAGATGACATCCCCATATCCAAGGATAGAAGATGAGGCGTCATTCCCGAATCTAACATTGCCTCCGTAACAGTTGGTGTAGTTGCTCAACAGATGCTTGATTCCGGTCATGTGGGTTGAGCATCCAGAATCCAAGTGCCACACATGACTGTCCTGCAAAACAATTAAGCAGATTTAGGTCCCCATCTTGGAAAGGGTCCTTCCTTATCAACGGCAAACACCTTTTTGAATCTCGCTTTTAGCTGTGATCCAAGGTTAACAACTTTTTCACTAAAAGATTTTTCTTTTGTGGGCTCTAAAATAGCCAGTTCTGATTTTACAGAGGGTCTGGCCTTGGGAACCCACCTTGCAGATTCAGTTTTAGTAGGTCCGTTCTTGGGGACCCACCTAGCAGTTTGTGTTTGAGTAGGTCCATTTTAGGGGACCCGCTTTGTTGCTCCAATTTTGGTAGGTCCGCTCTTGGGGACCCACTTTTGATTGGTTGTGGGAGAGGTATAGACTTTCGTTGTGTGATTGAATGGTTGTTTGGTGAGTTGAGACTTAAAAAGTTTCTCTCGAGAGAGTCTATTCAAATGTTTCCTGGAGTGAACTTTGAGGGGTTATTTTAGGTTTGGAAGACAGAAAGTTCCCTCAAAATTTCCACTCTCATTTTGTTTTCTTTGTTTGACCTCTCTCCGAGATTGTACCTGAACAACATTCACATCACATCCATAGTTTTGGGGGTCAGGAACAGAATAACCATAAGCATCAGTTGAATTATAAGATAAGCATTGTTCAAAAGATAACTGAGACTTTTTCAGCTTGGTACTCAAAGTTGAATTGCTGACAGAATGTTTGTGGGAAACAGAGTTACAATTTTTCTTAGAATAAAACAGAGAACTAGAACAAGAGTTGCGCTTCTTTTCTTCAAAAAATTTCTTCTCTCCTTCGGCAATTTTTTCCCTTTTAAGCCTCCACTCTTCCTTCTTTTTCCATCTCTTGTTCACTTCTTGTCCTGTGGACAAAAGAGAAGAGGGATGAGTGGACGTTTCTTTTGAAAATTTAGTTTGGTTGGGAGAGATGTGAGTTTCCTTCTTTGTTGTACTAGAAGTGGATTGAGAAGTTGTTTTAGCGTGGTACTTAATGCTCAGTTGGTTAAATTCATTTAAGAGCGTTTCCCAGTTACTCTCAAAGCCTTTCTTTTATAACTCAAACCTTTCTCTCTCATTTTCTAAGGTTTGCTGAAGTTCTTTGAGCTTTTGAGCCATAGGAAAGATACAAGGTTCCTTTTCAATTTTAGAAATACCTACCCTTGGAGGTGGGTCTAAAGGATGTCCCAGGTGTGGTACATCCTTCACAACAGCATAAGGATCCATACACTCATTAGTACAAAAACTTTGCCCTTTGCCTGTGAGGCTTTTTTCATTTAAAGCAGGATAATCGCAAGAAATTGCAGCCTTTGGGTTCTTTCTCTTTTCTTCTTCTTTTTCGGCATTTTCTTCATCACTTCTAAAATACATTTCCTGACCAAATCCTAGTCCCATGTAATCTTGGTCATAAAGCTGAAGACAATCAACTTTCTTTAGATTACACGGGTTAGTCATGCCAAGTCCGGTCCTAGGATTGTAGAACCGGTCATCACTTATCTGATTCAGAAAAGTTGTTTGCTCTATTTGTCCTCTCCTGGAAAGTATGTCCTCAAGTTCTTTTACTTTGCTTAAGATAGCCCCTCTTTTATTTTGAAGAAAATCGCAATCAGCCTTTGTTGTGTTTTTCTCTATTTCACACTCTTGCAATTTCTTAGTAGTCTCAGCTATCTTAAGTTCAAGACTTTCAAATTCTGAGGATACCTTTTTGACCTGTTCTTTTGGTCCAGATTCTAGTTTAGCACCTCATAATTGTTGTCTAATTTCTCCCTTAGTTCTTTAATGATGTTGTCCTTATCAGGTAAGGACTGAATTTGATTATGACCCAAGCAAGGGAGATTCAAGGTACTTACAGTGTTGGTAGAGCATTCATTTTCGGGGATTGCAGCATCACCCTTTCTTTCTTCTTCATCCTCCACATGAGCCATCAGTGCATAGTTTTCTTCCTCTTCCTCCTCATCAGAAGTATCTTCTGCCCAATGATCCTTTTCTGCGAGCATTGTTGCATTCTCTTCTTCTTTCTGCACCATGAGCATCTTCTGCTTATTCTACAGCATCTTCTGCTTGTAGAAGTTTGCATCTCTTTTCTTTGGCTGGCGACAGTCTTTGATGACGTGCCCAGCCTTCCCACGGTTATAGCATTTGGGAGCATCTTCAACTGCAGGTGCCTTCCCAGAAGAGCTTTGATCATTATGCTTCTGTTTGTAGTTTGAGGAGGAGGTTCTTAGCCTGTTTGAGGAGCTATTCTTCCTCGCAAATTTCCTTGTAAGCAATGCCATTTTCTTTTGCAGATCAGCAAGTTCAACCTCAATGTCAAGCTCTTCTTCTTCACTTTCATCATCTTCAGACTCGACTACCACTTTCTTCTTCTTTTTCAGAGGTTTAGAGGTTCTTCTGGGCTGTGCTTCCATTACGAGAGCCAATGAATTAGCACCAAATTGATCTTCAGGGCATGCAGCATCATTAACAAACTGCTTCAGGTGTTCATTAAGGGTACAAATGTCAATCTCATCAAGGTCAAGATGTTGCCTCACATCCTTTTCAGTTTTTCTCCATTCGGGGTGCAAGCTGGACAGAAATCTAATGTTCAATTCCATATTGGACTTGAACACTTTGATCTTTCTCAATTCATTTATCTGCTGGACAAATCTGTTATATGTCCCATTCAGTGGTTCTCCTGAAGCAGCCTTGAAAGAGTCATAAGCAATCAATGTGCTTGCTTTCTTGGTCTTCAGGCTGATGCCAGTGCCTTGTAGCAGCTTCTCAATTTCATCCCACATTTCCTTTGCTGTTTGCATGTTGTCAATCAACACATAGATTTCATTTGGGATAGCTTGGAGCAGGTATGTTTTTCATGAGGTCACCTCTTAGTCTTAACTTATCTGCTTCGGTATATTCTGATGGTACTTTCAGTCTCCTTTCAGGAATGATAGGTGTATTATTTTCTGGATTTCCTCCTACATAAGTCCACAGCTCAGCAGGTCCATTTAGGAGTGATTCAAGCATTGCAGCGGAATTTTCTTTGTGTTCAAGGAAGATTAAGAACCGATTTCTCCCCATTTGATATTCCCCTCTCCTTAGAACCGGAGGTGTACTGCTGTTTCCTTGTGTGTTAGATTCTGAAGCCATTGTTGTTTGACAAACTGACCGTCCGAGATATTTGATCAGAAAAATAATGCTAAGGCAGAACCTCGAGATCCTGAGTGTTGAAATGCCAAACTCGAGGTTGAGGATTTCAAGAAGAGAACTGGAGTTTGAGATTTTAGTTTTAGAGTTGCGAGTTTTCAAACTCGAGATTAGAAACTCGCACCTTCAAAACTTGAAAGGTAACCTGCGAGTTTTCAAACTAAGATTTTACAAAAACCGCGAGTTCTAAACTCGAGAGTCTAACTGCGAGTTTGGGAGTTCAACGTCCTGAATGTCGAGTTCCTGCAAAAACTGAAATATCGAGTTTTTCAAAAACAAAGATTGTTTTGAGAAGCCCTTGATGTCGAGTTCCTGCTGCCCAAGTTTGAGATCGAACGGCTGACAGGAGCTTTAAGAGAAATGAGATGCGAGTTCTTGATGTCGAGTTTTCACACACTGTAAACTCGCGAAAAATCAAAGAGAAGATATACTGTTTGATCGTCTCACAGATGCGATTGTAACAGTATAAATTTTACAACATTTAAAGCAGAAACAAGATTACAGATTATAAACTCGAAATACAACAGATGAACGAAAAATAACAGAGTCTTTCTTCGTCGTTCTTCTGATCAATTCTCGATCGGCTCTGATACCAAATGTTGGTCCCTGTTTTATGTAATCTAACAACAATATATCGATATAACAAAGATGAGAATCACAGAATGATAAACAAGATGAAGATCGATGAAACCCTTCTTTGGTATACCGTGAACTTCACAAATACAAGGATGAGCGCTAAGGCTGATAAAGATCAATATGCAAAGTTAACACAAACCTGAGCCTTCAACGCCCTTTTATAGGCAAAGGTCAGTTTGCGTATAAGGCTTCACGCCTTTGTATGGGCCTAACACTTTGGCCCATATTGATTACTATACTATAGAATACATTGTATAAATACATAACAGGCATAGTAAACACTAGACTATAACAAGACATCTGACAAGCTTGATACACAATAAAATGATCTCCAACACTTCTAACTCTCATCGAGGCACCGAATGATAGATAGCTAATATTGGGATACCGCTAGTGGTATATAGAGAGAAGACAGAGCTATTAAGTGAGAGAGCAATAGTATTGAATGAAAAGTGGTCCTTTACAAATGGCCAAATGATTGCTATTTATACTAGTCATAAATGTTAGGTGCATTAACTGCACATACATGTGTAAGCTAATCTATGATGAAGAGCCCCCCTGTGAACGAATGCTAGCACGTGCCGCAACATAAAAGAGAAAATTACTGAGCATAAGACTAAAAGTGTACGTCTTTCCTCATCTATGACTTGATGAAGTTTTATGCCTCAGGTATCACCAGCACATGCTAAAGGCCATGCACGTGTTTTCTTTTTAATTTTAATTCCACTAATACCCTCTTTTCAGTTAATGAATGAGCTGTTATTCCCCCCCTATAACTCATGAGTGAATAAGTTATTCACGGACTATTGAGCATGGATTGATAACCGTGTAATTAGAGTTGTAACTGACGTATTAATGGAATCCCTAAAAATAAGGAATTTAAACTCATACAAATGAACTCCTTCCATTATTTTAAATTATATTCGTAACCTTCTTGTACACGTTCTTCTTCGCCAACACATTCGTATTATTATTATTATTATTATTATTATTATTATTATTATTATTATTATTATTATTATTATTATTATTCCCGAGTCGATTATACCACGTTACTGCCTTTTTATAATTTTACTGACCAATGTTACCCCTTAACCAAATTACTGCCCTAACTCTCTTGTTGTTAACTGGCCCATGTTACTCACTGCTTAAAAGAATTACTGCTATTAGATGGCCAAGCTGGCAATGATGGCCGAGAGCGCGGCCTGAAGCTGAGGGTCAACGGCAGGAGAAGCCGGTTGCCCCAAGGCATTGTCGCCCTTCTCCAGACGCTTCTTGTCCAGGACAAGGCGGGCGTCGGGGGCACCACCGTTCAGCTGGTGGCGAAGGTCGTTCGTGAGGTCGATGGCCTCCTGGAATATGTCCTCGCCGGCAGCCTTGTCGGCCGTAGCGTCCTCCTCGTGTTCCCGGTTCTCTTGGGCCTCAGGGATGGCCTTGCCGAGGAGGTTGTGGTTAGACTTAGTTCTTCCCATGATCAGTTAGTTGTGCTTGGTAGCGACGAAGGAGGTTAACTTGATTGTTCTAGCTCTCAATCAAAACACCAAATGATGGAGTATTAACTCCTAGAGAGAAGTGAGAGCTAGAGAGAGAAGTGCAATAAATTCCTTGCAATAAATGATTTGTGAACCCCCCACAACTACTCCCAAGGGGAGTATTTATAGAGGAAATTAGGGTTAGGCTCCCAAGTCTTGGGTTTGGGAGGCCCATTTACAATTGGGCCACTATTAGGCTGAGTACAAGATATGTAGAAATAACTAAGTACAAGATCCGGTTCTGGGAGCCTTTTGTGGCCGACGGAGCCATGACCGACGAGCCCCGGCCGACGGGGACACCCGATTTTCCTGGCTTCCGGACCATGTTCTGAGTTGATGTCTTTCTGGCCGATGGGGGGCCATCTGGCCGACGGAGGCCCCACTGGATGACAGCCGTGCCTCTCATTCTTCTGAGTATGTGAGTCCAGGCCCATATACTCCATCAAATATGACTAAACAAGTCATATTTTGACAATATTTTACTTCTGTTTTGTGCAAATTTTTAATAAAATCAATTTGTTAGTTGCCTAGTTCAATCCGGCCTATATGTAATAATTAATAATGGTAATCAGTATTGCTCATTTGCTTATTGATGCCCGTTTACGGTATGTAATAGAGGCAGCTATTATTATTGAATTCCACAACCTCTTGAAAAGAAATAGAAAAAATGGCAAAAATATGACAATTTCACACTTGGACAAAAATGTGACCATCTCTAAAAAGAAAAATGCTCATGGCCTACTACTCCGCATTTGCTGGCCAGAGGCTTTGTACTCCTTCGCAATCTTCTTTGTCGACTTCTGCCATGATCTTCCTCTCACCACCTCACGCAGCCGGCCATCGCACCACCACCTCCGGCGTCTCCTCCTCCACCGGCATCCGAAATCGTCACGGGAAAAAGACTCTAATAGGAGTTAAACATAGGCTTCGTACGCAAATAGGAGTTCTAACTTTTTAAACCCTAAATAGGACCTATTTTCATCCGGACGGACAAAAATACCCCCAGCTTCTTTACTACCGATCTAGCTTCTTCGCACACCAGCTAACTATCCCTTCCGTACAATCGCGATTGAAGAATCTCCAGACTCAGATGACAACGACGAATCTCCAATCAATATTCCTCGCAAAATTTAAATTGCAGAATAATTCGTTGATTGAAGAACGAAACTCAGATCGATTCTTTTCCAATCGCGCTTTTCGTTCACATCGAAACTCATATTTCGTTGACTACGGTAAGAGACTCATCCTTCGACATCAATATGATAGCAGAGCTTCAATCATACAAATTTCGATCGATTTCAGACTGGATTCCTACAAATTTAGTTTCTTTGAAGATATCTTCTCTGCAAAATACAGCACACCCGTGATGTATGATTTCCGACAGAATTCCGGAAAAAACTTGTTGTTTTTTATTGTGTATCTTTATCATAAGGTTTATTTGTAGAATTATATTTATTGTTCAATGTCATCATACTGCAAAAATTCACACATTTACATAATAGATGCATATGTATTACAATTCTGTTTTATAAAACATTGACATTGTTTTGTAAGCGTACAATGTCAAAAGCATGAAAAATACTCCGAATGTCAATGAATGTACGAATGTCATCCTATAATTTTTTTTGACAATGGCAATACCAATGTCATGTAAAAGCAATGTCATAATTATTAGGAGAGCAAAATTGGTAAAAATAATACAATGTCATCCAAATGTTACAAATAATCAAAATGTTAGCCTTTGATAAATGAAATAAAAGATATCTATCAATTATACTAAATATTGACATTGTCATTAACATATTTTTGCTATATAAATAGCACAACGTAAAAGAAAATTGGATTTTGCTATATAATAAATTTTAGAAATTCACAACTGAAATTCTGTAATTAAAAGTAACAATGTTATTGACATTGGTTAAATATTAAATGAAAAAGAATGTCTATGTTTAATCAAAATTTGAAATGTCATTTGCAATGCCATACCGACATTTAAATGTCATTGACAATGTCATTCAATGTCTGATAATGTCATTAAAGCTGTCCAATAAATAAATAACAAATAAATTTTTGACAATGGCAATACCAATGTCATTTAAAAGCAATGTCATAATTATTACGAGAGCAAAATTGGTAAAAATAATACAATGTCATCCAAATGTTACAAATAATCAAAATGTTAGCCTTTGATAAATGAAATAAAAGATATTTATCAATTTTACTAAATATTGACATTGTCATTAACATATGAAGTCCCTTGAAATAGCACAACGTAAAAGAAAATTGGATTTTGCTATATAATAAATTTTAAAAATTCACAACTGAAATTCTATAATTAAATATTAAATGAAAAAGAATGTCTATATTTAATCAAAATTTGAAATGTCATTTGCAATGACATACCGACTTTTTAAATGTCATTGACAATGTCATTCAATGTCTGATAATGTCATTAAAGTTGTCCAACAAATAAATAACATATAAATTTTGAAAAAATTTAAACGACACATGGAGCGGTTTTGTGGGGCGGTGGCAACTACCTGTTCTAAAAAAATGCGACCATCAATAGCCGAGGTGGAGAGCCGCGACCATCATTACATTTACACAAAAGCAAAAGGTGGAGAGACGATGCTCGTAACTTCAGAAAAGTGAAGAGCGCAGTTTTGAAAATCGAAAATGTGGAGAGCCGAGGTCGAAAGTCTAGGTTCGAAGAAAGTAGCGAGCAAGTTGAAGACGACATTGCAATGGCAAGTAGCGAGGAAGTTGCAGCAGATAACCAAACACTGGTATGTCGTTTGCTATATTTTTCTCTTATTTTGATTAAAGTTATCTCAAATAAATTGAAATATATGTTCGTATTGTAGTTTTTTCAGTAACATTGTTATCATTGTTTACATTTATTTATCTCAAACGAGAATAATATTTTTGTGAACATGCATAAATAAATTGTATGTCATTGTAGTTTTTTCAGTAACATTGTATGTTGTTTGCTATATAATTGTTTACAACTTTAAATTTACTGTTATTGTTTACTTTTATTGTTATATTGCAATCTCGAAGTGTTATGAATGTTGTTTTGATTAAATTAGTTCATCTTCTCGTTGCATGTCTAAATAAATGTTTCTACTATAAGTATTGTAAATAGCTATGGTTATATGCTTGTGTTCATATTAAAATTAACTTAAAATGTCATTTCTTAGTTTTATAAACATAACAATGTAACCACAATGTTATTGGTGATCATTAAATTAGGTTTATTTGTACTTATTTCATGTGTAATGAAATGTTACAGGCTATTACAAGGCTATGCCGTGATGAAAGGATAAGAAGTTCTGCAGATACTAGATTAAATGTTTACTGCAACGTTGATTATGTTGCTGGACTGCTGAAGATGAAACTGAATGAAGAAGAACTCAATAACTTCAGAACAACAGCATTTGGAAGCATTCTGGAAATTGCATATATGAAATGGATAAGTGGCCAACTCCTGATATGTTTAGTTGGAAGCAATGTCACTGAAATTAATGGCAATGTTGTTAAAGATATATTTGTATTTCATATACAAAACAAACTTGTCACCTTCAGCAAAGAGGAGTTCTATCTGCTCATAGGTTTAAGATTTACCGGTGAGAAAGATATTGAAGAATCTGAAGAAGGCGATATTTGGAGAAGATACTTCCAGCAGAACAAGAAGAGGTCACTGTACCGAGGTGATGTCGCAAAGGCATTCAAAAATTTTAACAGGAAGGACAGTAATGTAAAGCCAGGTGATGGGGTGAAACTGGCACTATTGTATGTCCTATCAAATCTGCTCCTGGGAAATCAGACCTCCATTACAATGCCAATGGCCTATGCTGACTTGGTGAATGATTTGGATAAATTTAATTCATATGCATGGGGTGAGGTTGTTTGGAAGGACCTTGTTGACAATGTTGGGAAATGTGCCAAAAACATGTCCAAATCTGACAAAGGAAGATATAATTTTCCTGGATATATGTTTGCCATACAAATTTGGGCATTTGAAACATTCCCAGCATTATCAAGAGCGAAGATGTGCAAAGTTATTACTACCAAAAAGGATGCAATTCCAAGGATCACAAGGTGGTGCTTGTTGAAAAAGCCTTCTGCTAAAGTTGTTTCTGAGGATATTTTTGACAACAAAAAGGTAACTACATATTAATTACAGTAAATAGTTCATTTTTATTATTTCTTTACCAATGTCATTGACAATGTTATTACATTGCCATTGACAATGTGATCACATTGCCATTGACAATGTGATCACATTGCCATTGACAATGTCATCACATTGCCATTCATAGTGTCATCACATTGCCATTCACAATGTCATCACATTGCCATTCACAATGTCATCACATTGTCATTGACAATGGCATCACATTGCCATTGACAATGTTATCACATTGACATTGACAATGTTATTACATTGCCATTGTCGTTGACAATGGTATAACGTTCCAATAACACAACAATGGCAATGACATATCATTGCCAATGACATTGACATTTGAACGACATTGACATTGGAAATGAAATTGATAACATTGTTAATTTAAATCAATGCATTTAAATATATAATTTTAAAAGATATATTGATTTGTTAAACTTATGATATTACAACCATTGCAGTTTGAGTTCCAGCCTATTGTTCCAACAACAATAGAGCTTGAAGATGCTAATATAGCAAATATGTGGACAACCAGAAATGAAAAAAGCATGGTGGATGTGAATGCAGCTGTGGAGAAGGTGATCTATGACAGTGACAATGAAGGCAAGATGCAGTCTGGAATAGATAATAGAAGATCACAGAGAATACCGACAAAAACTGTTTTGAAAAGAAAAGCATCAAGCAAGAATGGTAAAGAGGAATCAGAAATTGAATTAAAAAATCTAAGAAAAGTACTGTTGTGAGAAGGAAAGCAACAAAAAGCAAAAAGGTAAAGAGCAGGCAGAAACTGAGAGTCAAAGCAACTCTGAACAAGATCAGTTTCAAGTAATATGTTTGAAAGAGTTGAAGGGTATCAAAGATACCCTAAAGAAACATGATAAAATGTTTGAGCAGATATTGTCATTGCTTCTGAAGAAAGGGTATGAAATAAAAGATTTTGGCAAGACAGTGCAGGGGAAGAAGATTGTACAAGAAGTTGAGCTTGACTGTAATACAAGTTCTGATGATGACACAACTGAGGAAGAATATGAAGAGAATGATTCTAGTGAACAAGAAGATGCAGAGGTGTCTGATGACTCTGGAGAAGAAGAAGATGCTGAGGAGTCTGGGGAGGATGCAAAAGATTATAATAAGACAGATGATGAGGAGTCTGATGATTCTGGGGAAGAAGAAGATGTTGAGGAGTCTGGGGAGGGTGAAAAAGATTATAATAAACAAGATGTTGTGGAGTCTGGGGAAGAAGAAGATGATGAGGAGTCTGGGGAGGGTGAAAAATGATGATAAGCCAGATGCTGAGGAGTCTGGGGAAGAAAAAGATGCTGAGGAGTCTGGGGAGGGTAAAAAAATGATAATAAGCCAGATGCTCAGGAGTCTGATGATTCTGGGGAGGATAAAATCTCCAAAAAAGAAGTTTCTGTAAAGGAAATGGAAGAAGAAAAGGCTGAAGAAGTGTTTGAAAAAGAAAATGTTAAAGAAGTGCAGAATCTGGGGGGTTCTGATATGCCAAGTTTTGATTTGCACTTCATTCCAACACCTCCTGAAAAGACAATGTCTAACAAGGTAATGACAATGATAATTGAAAACATTTCTATAGGTCTATTTGTGACATTCTGATTTGTTACTGCAGGATAAAGATGGTCAGAGTTCTGGAGAAAAGGAATTCAGAAGTAATAGTGAAAAAGCAATGGTGGTAAATAGTAAATTAAATAACAACAACATAAATTTTTATTGGTGATAATATAAATTTTCCTAAAAATGTCATGAGAATGTTATAGATATATATATATCATTGACAATGGCATTTAAAATGCCATAACATTGGCAATCTATATAGTACAATGCCATTGGCAATGCCATTTCGAATGTCATTGTATGAAGTACAATGCGATTACAATGACTCTGACAAATGACATTGGTAATAGTATAACATTGATAATGGCATTTCTAATGGCATCTCATTGGCAATGACATAGTTTCTATCAATACCATTGCGGATGACATTGGGAGTGGAATATAATTTGAATTTCACAATGCAGGTTTATGCAGAAAGAATACCTATTCAAGAGACATTGACAAAGTTTAAAAGGCCAAAAAGGACTGCCACTCAATCTGATAAATACACTCCTACAGAACTTGTGCAACAAAGAAAGAAAGCTAAGGTGGAAAGGCTAGAGAAGAAAATGCTGAAACTAAGAATGAATGAAAGAAAGTCATTGTACGGGCCATTTGCACTTGACCCTTTTGAGATGCCACCTGTTAATGCAATTGAGAAAACAAGGACTTATTTGAATATTGGACTGCTGAAAAAAAGGAGGAAATTTGAGGATGCTAGGAAGTACAAAAAGGATTTTGAGAGTCTGGACAAAATGCCTTTTATAGTTGATGACTTTGAGATAAGGTCAAAAACATGGCTCTACCAACTGTTTTTCAATCCAGAATGGCTGGCTGATTCTGTAAGTAGTGGTTTAATATAATAAATATTCAAATTGTTTGCTATGTAAATTTATATTTTTATTAAATATATTTATGAAACTCTTTAAATTGCAGCATATGGCAGTGTGCATGTACTATTTGAATTTCAAAAGAGCACAGTACAACTTACCACAGAAATATGCTTCTGTGGGTCCATATTTCATTCAAATTCTGAAGACAGCACATAATGAAATAAAGAATAACAATAAGACATTGAAAGATGCATCTGACCATGATACTATAGTGTCAGAAATTTTGGGAATGACATGCGAATATGGAATGCCATGGAGTGAATCAGATTTTGTGTACATGCCTGTGTGTAATGGTAGCCATTGGGTGTTGCAGGTTATAGAAATGAACACCAAAATAATAAGGGTTTACAATTCCAAAGCAAACAGGGGTCAATCACTTAGAGACATTGTTGAATATCTTCCTTGCTTGAAAGAGATGTTACATCTTATCCTTAACAATTACGGAGTGTATGACATGATGGAACATATAAAAGATGATAAGTTCACAGTTCAAGCAGTGGAAAATTGTCCACAACAGGATGATTGGTAAGTTAAATATATTGAACTATATATTTTTTGTCTAATAAAATTATTAGATTTTAATGTTGTGTTTTTGCATTTACTTCATGCAGTGGAAACTGTGGAATGTTTGTTTTGAAATTTGCTGAATTTCTGATGATGGGAAGGGATATTCAGGAAATCAAATCTGAAGACATGCCCCTATTTAGAGATAAAATGATGACATAGTTGATACTGTATAAGGAAAGAAGGGTGAAGGAAGCACTGGGTTGAAGATGTGGCAGCGAAGTGAAGATGTGGGCAGGACTGAAGTGCTTTATATGATATGATATGATATTCTAATACAATCGTGTGTAATATACTTAGTGAAACAACTACTATCTGTTTGCATTGAACAAATTATTGCACTTCGTTATTTTGTTCAGTTTATGCAAATGACATTCCAATGTTATTATAGTGCCTTTTGAATGTCATTCCATTTTATTGAACAGTATCTCAGATGTCATGACAATATCTTTGACATTGAAATAGCATTGTTATGTCAATGACATTGACAATATCAATGCATTCATTGTCTTTACATTACCATTCTAATGACATTGCAAATGACATTGAAAAAGTTAAAAATGACATTGCATTGAAAATGTAATGACAATGACAATGATCTTATTGTCAGAATGCGTCTTTACATTATCATTGTAATAACATTGCAAATTATATTGAAAAAGTAGAAAATGACATTATCCTAGATATCTTTGATATTGAAAATGTAATGACAATGACAATGACATGACAATATATTTGACATTAAAATAGCATTGTTATGTCAATGACATTGAAAATATCAATGCATTCATTGTCATTACATTACCATTCTAATGACATTGCAAATGGCATTGAAAATGTAATGACAATGACAATGATCTTATTGCCAGAATGCATCTTTACATTACCATTGTAATGACATTGCAAATGATATTGAAAAAGTAGAAAATGACATTATCCCAGATATCTTTGATATTGAAAAATTACATTGAAAATGTAATGATAATGACAATGATTTTATAGCCAGAATGCCATTCTAAAAATGTTTTATCATTGCAAAAGATAGAAAATGAAATGGTAAATGTGAACATCTCAATCTAAATTTCAGAAATTACATTTAAAAGTGTCATTCTAAATATAACAATGTCAAATACATTTATAAAAAGGCGAAATGAAATCATAACATGACATGTTTGGTGCTTTGAAAATCGCTGCTACAGCATGTACACACATGACAGGTGTTTGATCCAATTGAAATGCACAACATGTGCAAATTTTTTTCTTCAAATCAACAACAAAAGATCGACAGCGCCTATCGACAACCTGAAATTCGTAAGCACAAGAAGGCTTCACCTGCAACAGTAAATAACTAATCTTAGCAAAAAGAAAAAATACAATGCAATTCAGTTATTATGAGAAAATGACAAATATTTAAACACAATGTCAACAACTTTAACAAGCAATGTCAAACATTAACAAACACAATGTCATACCTGCATACAAAATGCTTCACGTTGCAGAACTATAAGCTCATGTTCACGCTCTTTAGGCAGAATAGTTGTAGTTGAATGTGCTTAATCACGACGCTCTGTAAACCATTTTTGCATTCGCTCACGAATAAAATCAATTAATTTTGCTACTGGATACTCTCGAGCACAAATGTTGATATTATTCATGGACTCAGCCCAGTTAGAAGTCATGATATTATATCTATACGGACCACTCATGCACCTTGCCCACTTATCACTTCCAATCTTATCTAAATATGCTCTTATACGAGGATCCTCCAAATCCAACAGAGCTATATATTCTTGATACTCCTTGTTAGTAGAAGCTCGTGCTGCATCATTAAACTTCCACTCTTTACCATCAGCAGAACCCTTAAACTACGACCGAATGTTATCAGCTAAATGGTGAACACAATAACCATGTCCAGCTGAAGGAAAGACATCTTTAACAGACTTAATAATTCCAGCATTCCTGTCAGAAACAATATATAAATTGTGTCTATAAGATAAAGCCAGTTTCAACTGTGAAAAGAACCATTTCCAGGAATCCTTGTTTTCTGAATCACATATCCCAAAAGCTAATGGAACAAGCTGAAGGTTGGCATCCCTGGTACAGACAGTGAGCAAAGTTCCTTTGAAATAGCCCTTCATAAAAGTATCATCAACTGTTAGGACAGGAATACAGTGATCCCAAGCTTCCCTCCATGCACACAATGACATGAACATGTACTTGAAAACAGAATCAGCATGACGAACAAGAGTTATGACAGACTGTGGATTAGCTTTTCCAATGACATGGCACATGGAAGGTAATAATTGATATGACTCTTCATCGGATCCAAATAGAAGCTTCATTGAATGTCGCTTAACTGCCAAAGCTTTACGGTAAGACAAAGAGATGCCATATTCTCTACGGATGTCATCAATTATGTCATTTGGCGGATAGGGTTTCTTAGAAGCATTGGAGTAACAATGAATAACCATGCCTGCAACAATGTCATAAGTGGCCTGCTTGTGATCACCCTCTCTGAAATCCACTGAACAAGAATGAATTGAATCAAATCTGAAAAAGAAGAAGTGAAAATTAAAGTTAATGTAACTGATGATAATTACAACTATAAATAAATAAATAAAAATGTTAAAGTTGCAATTGAACCTGCGAATCTAAAAGAAGTCCACATCAGGAAGACGAACACCACGAAAAGCCCACTCACATTTCTCATCAGGACAAAAAACATGTAAACTTTCTTTTTCTTGAAGTTTTAGTCACATACTGAAAGTTGTTCTCAATGGCATACAACTTCAAGTGATATATAAGATCATGTTTATTCTTGTATATAGCATACAATGCTATAGTGGTAGGATCAGTGTGCGTATAAACTTTAACATCCTTATGAACACTAGTTGACAAAAAAGAATCAACTGAAGAAGAAGAGGGAACACTTGGTGAATCAAATGATATACTTTCTGAAGGTATGAGAATAGAAGTATTATGAGAAGTATGATATTTTGAAGGAACTTGATGTGCAATGAACTCAACACAAATTGGAAACTGGGAAAAAGCTGGATGTAAGGTTTTCAAAGTTAGATAAAAAGTAAGGCTTGTATCATCATCTATAAAAACAAGGGGCGGACATGACTCAACAATGTAAGATATCCTAAAATCTTTATCGATTCTTCCCTTGAAAATGTTATGTATCAAATTATCACAGAAATCACTATAGGAAGAACCAAACAAAACAGAAACACCAATCGTGTGTTTATTATGAAACACATTATCAGGATTCCAGTATCCATCAACTATAACCATGACAAGAATATTATTATCCATGTCTATGACACCTGGAAATACAACAAATGACATGAATTTAAAACAATGTCATGAATTATCTACAATGTCAAACCAAAGATAAATCCAGAAGAGTAAAGCGTATGTAATAAGAAACATGGAAAGAAGGAAAAAATAACGAACATTAAAGAAGATTAGACACAGGAAAAACGATAATGATGATAAAGCATTCATAATACTTCCAGCTCTCCTAATCATAGAACCACAATAAAACTTCATACGACTATCAACAAGTAAACACCAATGAAAACAATTCTAATACACAATCATTATACAATTCAAGAATATAAAATTAATTACCTGAAATTTAAAAAGAAGATGAAGGCGAAGATTATTGTCGCAAACAACAAACGAACGGTAATACGATGTGATCGTAGCAAATAACGGGTGAGCGATAGCAGTTGAATATCACAACAGTTGATCGAAGTCAGGTGATAATTGCAACAATTCATCGATCGCAGCCATCGCAGCATTCGAAGGTGAGATGAAGCTGGAACGAGAGAAGAACGAGAGAAGAAAATCAGGCGAAAGAAAATAACGGTTTTGTGTTAGTTTAAGAAACAGGGGCAATTTTGGAAACTTCTTAAAATTAGGTCCTATTTAGGAGTAAAAAAAAGTCAATCTTATTTAATTACATACCATAAGTTAAGCTCCTATTTAACACCATTTCTCAAAATAATACTCCATGTACATTTGAGCTTTCATAGTTTCATTAAATAAAGTGTTGAAGTATATTTTAGATGATGTTTAGATATAATAAATAAACAATATAGTTTATCCTAATTTATAAGGGTGTTAGTACAGTCATTTACTAACTTTAGTAAGTTAGAATTAACAATAAAAAATTTACAACTAACTACCAATAGTTTTTTCGATTTAAGAATTAAGAAACCCATATAAAATATAAATTTTACATGGCTACAACTCTGGTAGAAGGTTTAAGATATATAAAGAGAAAATACATTAGTTATCAAAAAACTTATTACATTATTTATCAGATTTTATGGACATTTTTTTGAATAATATTTCTCAATATGCTATTTCTATTCCTCAAGAATTGGTGCTCAATTTCTGAGTAACTATTTTGTTTATATTGCTTTATAGAAAGATTTGTATTTGAATCCGTCGCAAATCAAATTATAATGGATCGCTTTCAAAAGACAAAAACTCGAATAGAGCAGTTGTGATTTAGGGGATATTTGGATCTGATTCTTAAAACTGCTTCTGCTCCTTCAGGGAACAGAAGCAGAAGTTGAAGTGTTTGGGTGAAAGTGCAAAAATGATTCTGGTGCTCTAATTTACTCCTAGAATCATTTTTTAGAAGCTGAGAGTGATCAGCTTCTGAAAATTGATTCTTATTCTGCTTATGCTTTAAAAAAGAAGCAGAAGCAGAACCATTTCCAAACACCCCCTTACTCTTTTAGGGTTTTTGTATTGTAATATACTTTATATAGTTTGAAAATTCTCACGTTCTTTATTACTACCTCCGTAACCCTATAATCTTCCCTGTTTGACTCTTTTGAGTCAAACTTTATAAACTTTGACCATTAATTATTCAAAACTCACATTATGTTATGATTAAATTTATTTCATATACCTCATTGTAAAACATATTATTTGAATGCTAATTTATTATGAATTTTATACATATAGATATGTAGATATTAGAGTCAAAGTTCAACTTAGAAGACTGTGAAAAGTCAAAATGGGAAGATCTTTGTGTTACGGAGGTAGTAGAGTTTTTGCTATTCAAATATATTGTATTAATTTTTTTTTAACGTCAATGTTACTCTGTCCCCAATAGCTCGGATTCCTGGAACCGCCACTGCCTCTCCCTCTCTTCTTTTCTTCCTTCAATTCTTTTGGCTTCAATTATGAAAAAGGATTCATTTAATCACTATTTCCAGTTCTATATATATGTTTGTTTTCTAGCGTTGTCTAGAGATGTTATTTTCGATGGTGAATTGTGCTAGTAATGGATTTCTAGCGGTTCATCATCAATCATGAATCTAGATTTTTTTTTGCATCAATATTGAGACCGGTCATCCCCTCGTGAACCATCACTGATCCACGTAGATGGGATTGCATAGATTACTTTCTTTCTGGTGGCTGGTGAAACCAGAACAAATTCTGCATTTGGCTCTTTACCTGTGGCTGGCAAAATCGGGAAATTCAATAGTTCCTTTTTGGTGACTGGTCAAATCAGATCCATTTTGAGTATAATGAGCAGTAACATTGCGTTACTAGTCTACATCGTTGCAGAGTTAACGAACATGAGCGCCTTTATAGGTCTTTTTGTTCTTTGTGTCACCTCAGTATAGCTTTGAACGTTGTGATTATAATGCTTCGGCTTTTGATTGTTATGTTTCTTGACACTCTTATCAATAATAATTAAGTTATTTGTTTTCAACAAAAATTGTATAACCATTACTAAATGTCTGTTTTAACTGTTATAAATAATACCCCGTGCCAGATCATATTTTTTGAGATTTATGAATACGAGCCGTTATTAATACATTTTGTATTTTATAAATTTGCCCCGCCCAATTGGACAAATCTTTTATAAATTATGAATTGGGCCCTGCATCAACATATTATTATGACTCTTATCCAACCCATATTAATGTTAGTTATAGAATGCATATCTTGTATTAGTGACCCCATGTTCCAAATTGAAGTTGCAAACTTCACGAGCACGTAAATTAATACTCACTCCGTTTCCAAAAGAAAGTCACGATTACTAAAGAAATAAATTGACTTTACTGTAGAAAACACTGTTTGAACACTGTTTGGCACTATTTCGCACTGTTTGTCACTGTTTGGATGTAGATTTCTTTGCCAAATAAGGAAATAAGGGAAGTGTGACTTTGTTTTTGAAACATCTCAAAACTGAAAGTGTGAGTTTCTTTTAGAAACGGAGGGAGTATATTTTTTGAAATTTTCAAATTTCATTGCTTTTGTCTGGTATTTACTCGCTGAATATTCGCAACTCAGGGATGGCTGAGCCATAGCAATCTGACTCGGCCCGTTCCTTTTTTCGGTTACTTGCTGAGTGTTTGGTGATTTTCTTAAATCAGTGACAAGTATGACTCGCCGAGTTACTCATCAACTACTAACTGCTACTAACTTCGATGTCTCGCTAAGTTTGGTACAAGAGGATAATGTTGATATTGAGAAACATGAGTTTATATGATTGATGATGAACTGATAAGATAATAATAAAATAACTTGTTTAGAACCACGTAAATATTACAAAATTTAGTATGAATGAGTCTTAATGAGACGGACAAAAAAGAAAAGATGAGATAATCTTAGCAGGACGACGGTTGTACCTTTTTGGATTAAATTTGAAAAGTTTAAATTAAAACCAGATACTATAGAATTTACAAATTAAATAATTAGTACGTATTTTAAAATTGGAAAAACTACACTCCATTTTGGACATAATAAAGATTAGCTTCAGACTAAATTATTAACAAATTGATTTTCTTGAAAACTTGGAATGTTTATGATTTTTTCTTCGTATTTCATTGTTATGATTATTATTGATTTATTTAGAAATAATTATATATATGACTAAAATAAATGTTATTTACAAAAATATGACTTTCTAAGTGTAGTGACTATAATAATAACTTGGTCATAATAATTTATGTTCAATTTTTACACTTAAATAATTATGAAATTATATTATAGTATCTATCAATCTGATTTTTGTAAACAAGTTTCATTTCAATAATATTTTTAAAAAATCTCTTTTGTTTATATGGCTTGCTTTGAATTATAAGCTGCCATAATTAAGTTAACATTATCTCACTACACTTAGAAAGTTACATTTTATAAATCATAATTATTTTAATCATATGTAATTATTTCTAAAAACATTCTTAGATAAAGATAATTAAATTTAGGGCTTGTTTGGTAACGGCTGCAGCTGTTGGAATGGCTGAAAAGCCTGAAAAGGCTGAATCTATTGAAGTGAACGTGTTTGGTAATATATTGACTGAAATGACTAATTGAATGTAGAATTTCATAAAGGGTATTAACTTGTTTATGTTAAATATATGGATATGAACTTTGCTAGCAAAGTGTTTTTGCTTGATTATGTGATTATACAATTACTTAATTTACTAATTACTTTGGAAATTTTGCTTACTGTTACACTGAAAATATCAATATTATTTTAGCCCTTATACGTATTGTATGAAGGATAAAGAAGTAATTCCATACACCTAACAATATGATAGGTCTTGGGTTGTTTTTTGGCTGAAAATAAGAATCAGCCACAAGTCCACAACGGTCCATTTTATGGGTGTTTGGGATTTTTTTTGCATTTAAAGGGTTTTCAAGTCACAAAATGTTCCTCATCCTACCTCTGACCTTACCATCCTCATACAACCACGAATTGCTATCGGTGAGCGTAGCTCAACTGGTAGATAAAGGGTAGATAGAGGATGTCACAAGGGGTAAGTTTCGGATTCGAATCCTAACAAGTGCGATGAGAAGTTACTATGTTAAAAAATGCATAGAATATTATCAGGAACCCTCCTTATTTGAGAACTTGCGATTAAAGTCCAAATATGTCACTTTTGGGTGTTATCCTTTTTTTCTCATACAAACACCTGCATGTGGGACCAAATCATACTACGAAGCGAGCGGGTGGCTCTCAGATTTTCAACTCGCCATGGCAGCTCTCCCTTCATCATCAAACGCCATCATCGCTTCTCGCATTTCGTATTTCTCCACTCCGACTCTGGTAACGCTGTCTTCTGCCGTCCCTTGCATACGCCATCACCTGGGTGTTTTTCCGGAAGGTACTCCGGAATAATTTGCTATGCGGTTCGATTTCTATGTCATTTCAAATTCATGTCTATGTGGGGAAATTAGATAAAAACACTTGTTAATGGAGGAAATAAAAATAATACAAGAACCGTGTAATCACAACATGTTGAAGGGATGTTTATAATCGTCACATATTCCCGGTTCTCGGCGCTGAAGAAGGGAATAATCAATTTCACTGTACTCTATTCTAAACTAGCGTTTCCACTCACTATTCTTCTGTCATCTCTAAGCTCTTTTAATCTCGAATTTTTACTGTATTCAAACTATGTCTTAGGCTCTTAGCAGTTCAGTAAAATTTTAATAACACCAAGTAGTTCCCCTATTTGTAAATTTTAATTACATCACTAATTTTAATACCCCTGATTTGGAAGGGAGGGAAAAGATTTCATGCAACAATTTTGTTGTTTCTTAATCTGTTTCTTGTTTTAAAATGCACTCCGTATTTGTTGTTTGCTATTGCAGTGGACTCATTAGATAGAAAAGTGCCAAATCGGAGTAAAATATCAAAGAGTTATGCTTGCAGTTCCAGGAAAAATCTTTGTTGTGATAATGGAGAAACTTCTGTTCTGAAGGTACTCTTTCATCAGTTTTACTTATTTGGCTACAGCCTAATAATTTCAACACCTTCTTGCAAATGTCATGCTTTTATCAAGCTTGTGGCGGGTTATAGTAACATTAAAAAAGTAATTCTAGAAGTTTTTTTTGTTTTTTGAATCACGTCCTTAACTATTTTGTCTGTGGGCTTTGTTTGTGATGGTGGATGGTATAATAGCAGTAGTGCTACTTCAACAACATCCAAGCCTTATTTCTAAAAGAGGTTAGACCATAGGTACAGGGATCGCATATATGCCCGCGACTTACGTTCCGGATCGCGGTACGTTCGCGATCGGAACGATTGCGAAACGCGTTTCAGGTACGGCGTATCATCGTCGCAGATCGCGTGCTTCTTCCAGCGGAAACGCCGAATCCATTGTGCTGTTCGATGTTCCATCCAGCGACGAAGCGGCAACTCTTAAGGTACGAAGTTCAAGCGTCGGCGACTGATTTTCGAATTGATTTTTCAAACGCCAAGCGTCGGCGACTGACGAGCTTCACAGGTACAACTATTCATTTGTTTTTTACACTTCAAATTTGAAGCAATCGCACCTATTTAAAGGCCTCATGATACACTCTCTGCACACCTCTCTACTCTCTGTTCTCTACTAGCCTCTGCACACCTCTTTACTCTCAGTTCTCTGCTCTCTGTTTTCTTCAAAATGGTATTTGGCAAGCGTAAATTGCTAGAAACACAGTCCGATGATATCACAGATATGACCCTGAGTGATGAAGAAATAATAGAAACTGCTCCTACTCCAGTTGCTACAGAAGAGGTCTGCACAGGAAATCAAAGTTCAAAACAAGACAGAGATGACAGACCTTTATTAGAAGAAGTAACCTTTATTGGAGCTCCAACCTCTAAAAATGCAGGGGGTGCCAAGGTTTGGATATGTAAGCATTGTATTAAAAAATTTACAAGCTCTTACACTAGAATACATGTCCATTTCTTTGGTTCTCAACCGAGGAAGAAGGCTGAAATTAAATGGTGCCCTGCTTTGCTCAACGATCGGGAGAAGTATGAACGCTTGTTGAATAAAGTCAAGGCGGCTGAAAAGGCGGGAGTCTCTCGATCCTTGAAAAACTTTGTGCTCAATAAACCACAAAGTATTCCTTCAAAAAAACCAATTCAAGACTCCTTCGGAATAATGGAGAGAAGTATGGTGGATTTGAAAATCATGAGAGGATTGTGTGCAAACGGTATTCCCTTTAATGTACTTCGCAATCCTCAATTTATAGAAATGGTAAGTGCCATCAACAAGGCACCCGCGGGTTACAAACCTCCATCTAGTGAGAAAGCAAGGACGGTTTTGCTTGATGAATGCGTTCGAGATGTGGAAAAAAACCTCACACCGATTAAAGATACTTGGTATTCACAAGGTGTTTCCATCGTATCCGATGGGTGGTCGAATATAAAGCATAAGCCCTTGATAAATGTCATTGCCGTCAACAGTCGCGGTGCAATGTTCATGTACGCGGAGGACTTTTTTGGGTTGGAAAAAACCGGTGTGGCAATTGCGAATTTCTTGCTTGGAGCAATTGAAACCGTAGGACCGAGCAATGTCCTTCAAGTTGTGACCGACAACGCATCAAATTGCAAAGCTGCGGGTAGGGAAATTGAGAAGGTACATAAACACATCTTTTGGTCTCCTTGTTGTGTTCATACCTTGAATTTGATTTTCAAAGATCTTGCCAAGGAACTTGATTGGTTGATGACTACGTATACGAGAGGAAAAGTTATTGTGAAATATTTTCTTAATCACACCCAAGCTTTGGCAATTTTTAGAGATAATTCAAAGCTGGAGTTGTTGAAAGTTGCCAAGACTAGGTTTGCGTCACATTATATTTTGTTGAAAAGGTTAAGGGATTGTAGAGAGGCTCTTGCTACAACTATTGCTCTTAATTCTTGGAGAGTGGGTGAAACAAGGGGATGAAAACACTAGAGTGACTGGATTGTTAGTCGCTGATACTATTAGGAGTGAGGAATTTTGGGATGATGTGGATAACATTCTTGCAATAACAAAACCAATTTTTTGTTAATCAAGTTTTGTGATGGTGAAGGATAAAAAATGGGGAAATCTACGAAAAAATGGATAACATGTTGGGAGAAATAAAAGATATCGTGGCTACAAATCAATACGCTTCGGACTTTCCCAAAGTAGAGGCTATTGCGTTAGCTAGGTGGGAGAAGATGACCATTCCTTTGCACTATTTGGGTTTTGCTTTATCAACACGATTTTATGATGTTTGTTATCTCGAGCAATTAGCACCCGGTGGAGTTGCTAGAAAAACTCCAAATTTGGACAAAGAAGTTGTGTTAGGTCTGATGGAGGCTTTTAAAAAAATTGGTGAGAACCACGAAGAACAAAGGCTCTTAAGAGAACAATTTGCAAAGTTTCACATGAAGAAGGGATTATTTTCTATGGTGGCAGCTCAGATGGATGCGGTGACTATGGAGGCCATCGATTGGTGGTCAACATACGGTTCACAGACACCTGAGTTAGCGGAGGTTGCAAAAATAGTATTGTCACAGCCTATAAGTAGTTCCTCAGCTGAGAGGAATTGGAGCACTTACTCTTACATTCACAGTGTGAAGAGAAACCGTTTGAATTGTAAACGGGCTGACAAGTTGGTGTTCATTCATTCAAACATTCGTCTTCAATCAAGATTTTCCAAAAGTTACAAAGTTGGCCCGAATAAGAAATGGGACATTAATCCTGAAAGTGCGTATGTGGAAGGGTCAAGTGCAAGACTCGATGAGCTACAATGGGAAGATTTAGAAGAAGATGTTGGTCCAAATGATAAAGGAAAGAGGCCAAGGATTGACTAGTTTGCTGATGTTTAATGTTTTGTTGAAGTTTGTTTAATGTTTATTACTTTATTTCCTATTATGTTGAAGTTGTTGGCTTGTTGCTGGAATTTTGAAACTTTGTTTACTGTTTTGTTATCTTTTATTGTTGTTGCAAACATCGTTAAGTTTGTTTACTGTTATTGAAGTTATAAAAGTTAATTGTTTAATATTATACTTGTATTAATTCTAATTATACTTAGTGTTTTCAATATGTTTATGGTTCACCGTACCATAAACAGAGCGTACAGCGTACCACGTACCGAAATCGCGTACCGAAGAAGCCTACCCCCTACGTATCGGATTTCTAATTTTGGCGATCTGCATTCCCATTTTCGTACCGCGTACCCAAGCGTACCGCGATCCATGTGACTATGGGTTAGACACATGATACAGGAGTTAAAAATAATAAATAGAGAAAGAGGGAGAGAAGCAATATAAGATCAATCCTCCATTGTGTATGCTTCACAATAAATAGAGAAGAGGAGGAATGCTACTTCAAATTAGTTAAATTAAATCATTAATTTGGTTAATCTTTCTTTTTCGTGTGCTCAAATGATTTACTTTTCTTTCATTGGCTCATACCTAATGCATTCTTGAGTATCGTAGAATTTCATAGTGTTTACTGCTTTTACCACTGTTATAAACTTTTCTGCTAGTAGTACTCTCTGCCCAATTAATCAGCTAGTTTTGGTGTCTTCATCCTATAGACCAAACAGCCACTTCTTATTATCTTGTGTACATAACCAGCCACTTTTAAATGAAAAATCATCTAAGAAGAATCATGTACCCCTGTATGTGTATACTTGTATTCTCACTAGGAGTTTTCTTATACATAACCAGAGTAAAGATTTTGCAGTTCCCAGGAGAGGGGCAGTCGCCTTGATTTTCTCAAGTTTCGTGCTAAGAAATTCACTAGACACCTCACTTGCTCAATCCATTGGATTTAGGGAGTACATTGATAACTTTAATGGCTATTCATTCATGTATCCTCACAACTGGATTCAAGTAAGAGGTGCTGGTGCTGACATATTCTTCAGGGATCCTTATGTTCTCGATGTGAATCTCTCCTTGGAGATATCCTCTCCTTCCTCCTCCAAGTATCAAAGTGTAGAAGATTTGGGCCCACCCCAAGAAGCTGCAAAGAAAGCACTTCGCCAGTATTTGACAGAGTTCATGTCCACTAGGCTTGGCGTCAGGCGTGAATCAAGCATTCTCTCCTCTTCTTCAAGAGTGGCAGATGACGGGAGGTTGTACTATCAAGTTGAGGTAATATCTTACATAGTTATTCCAAAGTACCCAGCTATTAAACATTTGAAACCCGTATCCCAATGCATTTATTTTGCATCCCAATAAAAAGCTTTCTACTTATGATTCCTTAAATAACACTCTTAGGAGATGTTTACTTCAGTGCTAAAAACACAGTTAGGTTGGTAAGACATGTGAAGTAAACACACATGCTGCTTAAAAAGCTGTTTAATAACCCAAACACATGCTTAAAGTGTCGCTTACTAAGCATACCACCCCTCATGTATTAATTAAGCATCAATTTAAGTTTTTTCAGTTTCCGCATTTACCCTTACACCTTATAAATATATTCTATAAAATACGCATACATACATGTGCACACATAAATATAATATTATATATAGAATACTATGTATATATGTATATATTATATTATGCTATGCTATGTTATGTGTATATTATATATACATGTGCTTATATGAATGTGTGTTCATATACATGTATAGAGTTACTTTGGGCCATTTTAATGTTAAATGGTATGGAGTATTTTTTATCATATGCGCTTATAGCACTGCTTGTTTTATGTATTGCTTAGTAACACATGTCTTAATAAGCACCATTTAGTACCCCGTGGAGTAAAAATGTCCTTATAGTAATCATTAGCATTTTCCATTTTTTTTATGTTACATATTTAGCTTTTATACTTATCATTTATATAAATCAGATCCAGATCTTGTCCCGTCCAAAATTGAATATTCAATAGCCTTGACCGTTTTAAAATATTCAAATAGGGTCTGGATCCAGATGGGAATTAATTTTATGCACATAGTCCAATACATATGACGACTCTGTGTCTGAATCGGCTGAGACCTCACCCAATTACAATCTTACCAGCATAGTAAAAAGTAGGGAGTAACTCCAAGAAGACATTGATATGGTTAGAACATAGCATCTCTAGAGACAGTTTATTGCTTTGAGATTGGAGATTGATATACATGTGTCCATTGTAAACAGTCTAAGCAATACAGTTATATGAAATTAAAAAAGAATGCCCTAATCAAGTAGCATTGTATTTCTGTTAGTGTCAACTGTCAAGAATTGAATCACTGCATGAAATTATGTAATGCATTTTTTCAATGTCCCAAACAGGTGAATATAAAGTCATATGCCAACAACAATGAGTTGGCTGTGATGCCACAAGATCGAGTGGCTCGCCTGGAATGGGATCGGCGATACCTCTCCGTACTTGGAGTGGAAAACAACAGGTTGTATGAATTGAGAATACAGACTCCTGAAAAGGAATTCTCTGTAGCGGAGAAGGACATTCGCAAAGTCATGAACTCCTTCAGAGTGAATAAGGTGTCAGTTTAATCTTTGTTGTTTTCTGGGTCATGATGTTCTTTTCTCTTCTTCCTATCTTTTATTTGGGTTGCCTTTTGATGAGTCTGGAACTTAGTTTTCTTTTAGTATGCTGTAAAAAGAAGTATATTCTCAAGTTAATCGGTTCCCTTTAAGCAAAACTTAAAAACTCTGTAATATTTAAGAAAAGAATGACAATATGGAGTATATGACTAAAATAAAGACAATGGATAAAAATGTAACTTTTTATACTCTTGTGACTATAATGTTTTAATTTACATTATAGTGACTATGAGAACTTATGTCACCATTTTAAAAAATATTAATTAATGTCACTATCCCAAGTTCCCAACTCAGCCTAAACTTTCACAGCAACATTTTATAACCTTTTGGACAATTAGTAATTGATCTGTGTCATTATTTGTTTAACTTTGAATTATTCAATTGTAATTATCTAATTAGATTATGTGGATAAGATGTCATAGAATTTGCCTAAATGAGATGATGCAAAAAAAGAACGAAAGAAAGTAATACTATCTTAGTAGTTATGTATGTTTCATGCTCAACGATGGTTGTTTAAGAGATGAATGAGGTACTAAACCAAAAAATGTAAATTAAATTGATGAAATATGAAAAGTAATTTGGTATGGATCTCAAACAAAACAATACTATTAAAAGGGTTTACTTAAATACTCCATATATTATTAGGGATTAAAAATATATTTAAAAATAATATTACCCCGTTCTTTTTTTAGTCATCTTTGACTTTTTCAATCAAAGATGATAAACTTTGATCTATTATTTTAACTAATATATTTGTATGAAACTTAATAAATTTGTACTTTTATTATACAAGTAATATTTTTAACAAAGAACATTTTCATATTATGTTCATATTATCAATAATGCAATACTACCTCCGTCCCACTAAGATTGGGACAAGAGAAGGTGGCACGATTATTAAGAAAAGTGGATTTGTGTGATTGATATTAAATTGATAAAGTAAGAATAAAGTAAAAATGATTTAGAGTCACACAAATTTTACCAAATTTGGTATGGGAGAATCTTAGTGGGATTTCTCAAAAAGGTAAAACGGGACAATCTTAGCGAGACGGAGGGAGTACTATTTTCAAATTCGGTTCCAAAAAAATGACTATTTTACATAGGCATAACTATCAATTAGGAGTGGATTCGGGCCGGTCCAGTTCCGGGCCGGTTGGCCCGGCCCTGAACCAGACCCGGTGGCTACCCAGGCCGGTCCCGGGTCCACCATTCCTGAACCGCTGGCTCGGACCCGAGTTCACCCCTAGTGCTGGATGTGCAAGGAGAAGCTAAAGGATTTTTGAATTAATGAGATAAGGTCACTTTATTGGAAAACAAAAAAGAGGTAACAGTTTTGTTTCCAAAACAGTATTAGTAATTTCAGGACCATTTTTTCTTTAAAGAATTGTTCGTATTCTGTCTTCCATAATGCAAAGAGGTGATATTTATGTCGTTTTTTTAAAAATAATAATATGCATGAAGTAATAAAAAAATAATTCAAGTTAAAGGTCGTGTTTGCACATTACTATATTATAATTAAATGGCATAAATGACCCATTGCATGCAAACTTTGTATCCGAGTAAAGGTTGGACCTAATGGTGGACACGGTCCGGTTTTAGGTTGGTTCTGGTCATGAACCAGCGGGTACTTGGAGGGATATGAAAATCGAGATCAGGACTTCTATTTTTGGTTCCAGGTTGGTCTTGATCTTGTCCCATTTTTTATATGTTTAATCCATGCATCCTCTATAGTATTGAAATAAAAATGAATTGAAGGTTGGTTGTCCAAAATTCCTTTTTGACGACTAAAGTTGAATATATGTTTTTTCATAATCTACTAATTCAACCACTATACTAATGTAGCTACAATGTTATCAAATCCAACCATTTGAAGTTCTCAATTATTTTAAGCTTTACTCTTAGAGTTCAACTCTCAGTTCGCTCAGGTAATATGTAAGATTCTCGCCATTTAGTCTGAAAATATGGTCCAAATCGTCCGAGAAACCTTGAAGAATAACAATATATGGAGGCCAGCCGGTCACAAATCCACAACTAAAACATTTCCACAATGATCAGTGTTCACAGTAACAGTTTACAAAGCCAGGTTCAAGATAGTTGTAACTAAAAAAAGGAAAAAAAAAATTGTGGTACCTTTTAGACCGATCACTAAGGGGGTGTATTGTATGAGGAGTTAGTGACAAAATTTTAAAAGTCAATGGATTTTAAAAGTTTAGTTGTATTCAATGTGGATTTTTAAAAGTCTACGAAAGTCTAGATGCATTCAATGTAGACTTTTAAAAGTCTGTAAAAGTCTAGACATATTCAAAGTTCCGTTCATTCCTATTGATTTCTAAAATCATGGATTCTCGTGAACTTTTAACTCATTTTTAGTACATTAATTCTCTGCAATTATCTCTTCTCCTCACTAAAGATTTCCGTGGACTTTTCTTATATCGGTTCTTCATCCCGTCCCACCTCATCACTCCCCCAACTCTCCTCTTCTTTAGCCAAGTGATCCCTTCCCCTTCGATCTTTCTTCTTCTTCAACCCAGTTCGCCCCACCTCTTCCTTCCGTTCTTTTTCTTCTTCAGCTTGCCCCACCCCGCCCCCTTGATTCACCCTTGGTTCGTTAATCCCATATTGGGTCGATTCTAGAAGTTCCTAGAAGAACTGGTATAAGAATCGATAGTATTACATGAGTGCAATTCTAGTACATCATCACTTAACCATTAAGAAAATAAATATTTCAGCTATTACTTTCTTTCATCATTAAATCGCTAACACATAAAAATATAATTTCAAATTAATAAATATATAACCGTAAATAAGTATACAAAATTTTACAAGATAGAAATGAAAAGTAAACAATTATTAAGAAGAAAAGTTCGATTGCATTTATGTTGTACCACATGTAGCAATGAGTGTAACGATTAATGTTCTTACTCATTAATAAAATAACCAAAATTCTTGAGCATTCTTGAAACTTTGAGTTTTATTTTAATAAAAATAAATTTGGATTCTTATGCTCCATTTATTCTTGTAGAACTTTCTGTTGCTATATGAATTACATTTGTTTTATTTATTTATTTGTTTGTTTGTTTGTTTGTTTGTTTGTTTGTTTTTTCTTATCAAGTTATCATACTCCATATTATACAAAGAAAATTACTCAAGGTAGGACTAAAACATACAGAGTAACATTCTTCTTAAAGTATGATCATATGTTTGATTTTCCTTAAATAGGACTAAATATTACACATTCACCCCTAATTTAATTAATTAATTAATTAATATAATTAATTGTCCCTAGTTCCCTTGCATAACCAAATCAATTTTGTTGGTGGCAGATTAGTCTGATGAAGACAACGAGGAAATCCGGTGACGGAGGCCGACGGATTTAAAAGTCTATGGACTTTTTGAAAGTCAATAAACTTATTCATTGATTTAAAAGTCCATAGAATTCATTCATAAAAAAGTCTATGGATTTAAAAGTTCATTGACTTTTTTAAAAGTCCACGGATTAAAAAAGGTCCGTCACAATCCATATTCAATACACCCCTTAAATTGCATGTTCCCCTCCATCAATAATGAAATGCACATTATGCACATATAGTAAGAAACAGTACATTGGAGAATTAATTAAAGGCAAAACAGCAGTTTCCTGCTCGGAAACCTTTGAGTAGGGATGGCAACGGGGCGGATCGGGGACGGTTTTGCATATAACCGTAACCGCCCCGTTGGGTAATTTCCCCGCCCCGTAACCGCCCCATTACCCAACGGGTAATTTTTACCCAAACCATAACCGCCCCAACGGGTAACGGGTAAAACTTCGGGTAACCGCGGGTAACCACTTTATTACTTGAGTCATTAAATTTTGATATAAAAATAATATTTTAAAAGGCGAAGAATGACATCGCCTAGACGACTCTACACTTCAGATGCCAATTTAAAGATTTGTATACATACATGACGAGAAATCAAGCAACTTAAATTAATTTGAACCTAAAAATACTTGATCTAAAAAATAATTAATCACAAAAATATGGTAATAATCAAACAAGACTATTAAAATCTATTATGAACTTTCGTTCATACATTATAGTTAGTACATCTATTATCTATATATACACAATGGAAAGAAAAAATCTCATCTTTTAATAGTTGTTAGACAAATAATAGATAAAAATATAATAAAAATATATCTACAAATAAACGGGGCGGGTACGGGGCGGGTAATGGGGCGGGCATGTATAAAACCGTAACCGCCCCATTACCCGTAAAAAGAAAACGGGGATTCCCCGCCCCGTACCCGTTACCCGGTCAATGCGGTTTTCCCCATTTTGACCAGGGCGGTTCGGTACGGGTATCCATCGGTTCGGTCACAATTGCCATCTCTACCTTTGAGATCATTTTACTTTTCACTTACAATGCGGTTCAAAAAATGCCACCAAGAATGTGGTCATTGGCCAAAGAGACTTGTAAGAATTTCTGGGTTCAGCTTCTGGAGAAATGAAAACTGACTTACTTGTTTAGACATAAGTCCAATCACACGATCCATGTACAACACATAAAGCCCAATCCTGCATTCCAGTAGTTCCAGCCCCTTCCTTGCTCGCAGAACTGACACACCCATTCTTCAAAAAGCCCTGTAGAGGTCTCACAGCTTAACCCCACAAACAAAACACTCACAAATTCCTAGAGAAAGAGTTTATGGTTTAAGTTGTGCTCCTATGTTACATAAAACAAAGCGCTTGTGTTAAGGAAGCCCGTGAAAGAGCCCTGCTTGGTGTACCCCAATTTGTACCCCAATGTGTACACCGTCTGTGTACACGGACATTTGGACAGAACGTTCTGCCCTCTTTCAAAAGAACTGCCTGTGTACACAGACAATTCAGGGGGTGGGTACAAATTGGGGTACAACTTGGGGTACCTATAGAATTTTTGCCCATGAAATATAGTAATAGGCAATGTAGGGAAGAAACATTTGTGCTCCAATGCTACACAAAACAAAAGTGCATAACTACAGATTGATAATTAATTATACACAATCCATAACTTCTGGGCTATAGCAACGGATCCAAACTTAGAAGTAAAATTTTAAGTAGTTTGTTCTAACGTGTTGAGAAAGAAAATTAAGTATAAAGACTTGGCATGGAAAAAACAAAAGCGCACTTATGTCAAAGTCTTCATTGGCTGACCAGGTTAGTAGGTAATCTGACACCAGAAACTCAATGAGCTGGATCCTGCAATCCATGGTGTGCCAAAATATTCAAATAGTAGAAGAATGAAGAATATGTTAATACTTTATCACCCATCTCAAAGCAAATACTGTGAAAAGTATGGAGCAAGTGTTCGTCCAAAAAATATTAATTTTGATGTTTTACCAACGGAAATACATTAATCAGTTCACCCTGATGGAATCCCTATTAAAACTAAAGATGTTTAGGGAGAGGTGTGGTATAGATCGGCTCAGACATGTTTACCAAAATCTTGAAATGAACAGAATACCCAAATGCTTCCAGAAAAAACATTTGGGCACCAATCTGAAAAGGAAACTTGCAAGATTGTGCACAGTATAGAGGCTTGAACTACACAACTTATGGATACATGCAAAAGAGGCTGACGTAATGCTCTACTATTACTAATGTAACAAAAAATATTATTGATGTATTAGAGGAGGGTATAACTATGTGTGGCCGCGTAGGTCATCAACAGCAAAGATATTTGAAGCTTCAAATCTTTCAAACTACAGCACCTCAGCTCTTGACATAAGTAGTTCTTAATTCTTATTTAATGATAAAACATTCCCAGTCTCATTGCACCGCAGTACCAAATTACCAATTACCAAACACATCTTCATTCACAATATTTCAAATCAATAATTAACAAATTTTATTCACAGGACATCAGAACACTGTATTTAAAGACTTAAACTAGAGTATTTTATAACGGATTAACTGTAGTGGCCCCAAATCTACAGCTGTAGTTGGATTTGGCTATGAAACGACAAATGTAATTTGCTTATTAGCTGATCCAGACATGTAAAATGGGAGGAATGGAGTATCTATTAAAAAGAAATACTTGTACATTTGAAATAGAAACATAACAAGTATATGACAGAAAAGTGTATCTCTTGACCAAGTTTATCATCATAGTTGTAGAGACAGATGAAAAGAATGAGCAGATTAGCACCCCAATTGGTAACTCAAAGATGGCACTTACAACAGGTACATAGAGTGGTGCATATCTGGAAAGGCATTGTGAAACGGATCCATGAAGAGCAACCCTTCAGCAACTAAAGAAATTCTCTGAGAAGCAGAAAGGAGTATACACTGCCCAATGGAAGAGTCACTTCCAAGTTTTCGCATTAAATGCTGAACGTAGAACCTTACATCAGTCACTGCTTGATCTTCTGAAACATTATCCAAAAGAACAAAGAAAATACCAAAATTGATTAAGAGGAGTAAATGAAAACCAATAACAATTTATGAGGCTTCAGCTTCCAGCTAATGTATCTTTAGCCATTGAACAATTACTTGATGAAGTCAATGCGTATAGCCTTTACAAGCAGGAGGCCAGACAAATCAATGACAACCCTCATTTTAAGTTCAAAATTTGCTAATTCTCATAAAGCTATAAGGGGTAAATACCAAAAACCTTTTAGGCTTTGTTTGTTTGCAAAAATAAGTTCATCATCATCACCCCAATGCCGCAAAGGCTCCCACCTTCGGTGGGGTAGGGGGGGGGGGGGGGGGGGTCGGATGTACACACTCTTACCCTTGTACTAAAGCACAAAGAGACTGTTTCCGGATGACCCATAGTGAAAATTGCGTCGAAAATTGCATGGACTGTTGCTGCTTCATAACAAAGAAGCGCTGACAATTTATTGTGCCATTTTGCTTTATTCCATCATATTCCCAAGCCAAAAATAGTAAGTCGTTGACTCCATTGCAAAAATAAGTTGCGTGAAATATTTTCTGCAGTATAAGTTTTCTTAAATTTTATGCAATATGATATGTAGTACTACCTCCGTCCCGGAATTATCTCCTTATTTGACTGGGCACGGGTTTTAAGATAGTGGGAAATGTGTGGTGGAGAGTTGTGCAAAGGAAAGAGAAATGTGTAAGAATGGTTGTGAACCACAAATTCTTTGCCAAAAAAGGAAAGAAGAGATAAATTTGGGACGGACCGAAAAGGAAAGAATGAAGATAATTTCGGGACGGAGGGAGTATTTATTTAACCATTAACGGGAGCAGCTTCTTGACAGGGGAAGTTTTGGCCCTTATACACCCTTGTGGTGGGACCCTTCCCAGGACCCTTGCCTTGCGGGGATGCCTTCCCTTTATGATATTTAACCCATTAAAACCGAAAAACAACGCAAGGAAAATACCTTCCTATGTACGAAGGACAGAGTATGTTGATTTCGGCGGGATTTGATAGGAATCCGGTATATTATGCTAATAATAGGAATAATAATAATTGTACAAGTAGCATAAGAATCCGGTAGGCAAGTATTCAGTTGGAATTAGGCCGTGTAGAAAGAACTCAAGAAAGTAGAATGTATTTGTTTATTTGTTCTGTATAATTCAAGGAGAAGATTACATGATATATATAGCTAGAGAAAAAGTGAAATAAGAAAGGAATCCTCCTTTCCTAATTAAGGTTCCCTGATAAAGAAAAGATATTTGGGGATATTTAGAGATTCTGAAATCTCTAAGATATCTCCTCATAAATGCTCAATCGGGTGAGTAATTAGAACTATATGTAATAATCTACAGACCGGGAGATTGAGACTTCTCTAACAGTCTCGTTACTTTCTGTATTTTCAGTTGTAAATTCACCATTAATGCATTCTTGAAGTTCTGAAGGATTCTTGAATAGTTTACACTTTCTCTACCAAGTCTTTAGCTATCTGCAAGTGTTCTAACATTGGCATCAGAGCATGTCGATCACTGTGGATGGTCTGTACGCGAGCACAAATGGATTTACTCGTGAATGAACTGGAGAAAAGTATGGTGGCAATCTAGGCGTCACTGGCGAACCTGGAAAGCAGAAATCAGACCCGATCGCAAACATGCGAGAGATTCCGCTAGTCCAGAAGGATCGGAAGGTAATTCTGATTACTCACATTTGCATCAGGAACGGAATCACCACAGGGACCATAGAAGTTATAATCGAACGGGGAGAAAGATAGATTTACCTCTATTCAAGTGGGATGATGCTTATGGCTGGTTAGTCAAAATGGATCGATACTTCAGGCTTAATAGTGTTGATGAAGATGATAAATTGAAGTAGCTGTAGTGGCCATGGAGGATCAAGCATTAAGTTGGTTTCAGTGGTGGGAAACTCAAACGAGAGAAAAGAATTGGGAGGCTCCGAAAGAAGCTACGACATGGCATTTCCAACCTAGACGCAGGCGTAAGACAGAAAACCAGGACTCATCGCAGTCGCCAACAACGTCTTTCAGTTCACAGGCTTCATTATCGGTGACCAGTTCACAAAAGACGCAATCGAGGTGTGAAGTTCCAAGTTCGCAATCGTAACTGTTTCTTTCAGTTCGCAGCGATCGGCAACAGCTGGTCTCAATCCGCAGGCACCGTCATCCGCAATCAATTCACATCAGAAAGTAATGGAGAGAAGAATCTTCTTGTTCACAAGTTTTGTTGCAAGCCGTTTCTCACTCTGAGCAAGATTGTCCCCAGTCGATAAGGAATACCGCGTTGAAGCAAGATGAATCAGTAATCAAGAAACCAAATCCGGAAGACGAAATTGAGGAGCAATCTACTTTTGCCGATGGACCTGAAGCTGGTGCAGTTGCTGGATTCCTCAGTCGTTCACAGGTTTCCTTGCAGTCAGCATCATCGTTTGTCATTTATCCAAGTTCGCAGATGCGAACCACTTCTCCTAGTTTGCATACTGTGTCGCAATCAGAAGTCTCCAGTTTGCAGTCGCTCGCCTTCTCACCGTGCATCAGGTACAGCGTCCCTGCAGGTGTCATCTGTTTTAAGCGCCATAAACCTAGTCGAATCAAGAGAGGAATTGCAGGGCACTCCACCATTGGCAATGAACACTGAGTTGAAGCTAGCCGCATCCTCATGGGATACGAGTTATGGTATTATGCAACCCATGGGATATCCACAATAAGATCCGGAAGGTATGGAAAATGTGGATTCAGATTCCAAATCACCTCCAAAAGATGATTTGATTGAAGAAGTAATTCTTACTCATGGACTAGAAAACATGACACATCAAGAAAAGAAGATAGATGACAGTGGAAGGTGTTGCCTTGAGGTTCCACCTGGTGAGAAGAGTTTATACAATTGCAGCAAGCCCTGAGAATTTTCCGGACTTTTTATTTTCCCTGTTCATGTTGATGTGGCAATTCAAGAAAGTCAATTTTAAGGAATGTAATGAATCAGGTGCAAGAGAATATAATTGGGACTGTTGTATGCAAAGAGAAGTGTGGTTCATCTGTTTCTTTTGCTCGCGTGCATCTGGATGGAAAAGGTCCTACTACCCTTGATTCACCTACCAACTTGTGGGTTGGTCCTTTGACAGGAGAGCTCAGAATTACAGATTTTATCACTGAGAAAACAGCGGAAAATTATGTGGAACAATATATTGAAGCCAATGAAAAGGTAAAATTGAAGCAAGGTTTGAAAAGGGCCATGTCTCTTTCTGGTGAAGGAAATGCTTACCTGCAAGAAAACCTATTTTGGAAGTTTTACATGGTTGACAGGTTTTCCGGTTCCATAGTTAGGAGAACTGCCGCTGGTATAGTGTATCTCCTTGCTTGCTTGTTAGAACCTTTCATGCCTTCCTTCTCATATGAGGTAGGCAAAGAATTGAAAGAGGAAGAAGTTCAAAGGTACAGACTGTAGAACTTTCCAAAGATATTTTTACCGTTAAACACAAGGTGCCTTAGTGAATGTTCTGTACCTTCAAAGTATAGGTTATGAGTGTCATTTTCCAAATATTCTACCAAATACTAACTTATGTTATGGTTTGGTAGAATTGACTATGATAGAAAGATTAACCCAAAACTTGATTTTTCAAGTTAAAATGAAGAAAAACGACACATTCATCCTCATCTTACAGTTAATATATCCTTTAGTTTATTTAAAAATGCTCTGTTAAATATCTTGTAAGATGCTTCTGCTTATTCTGTCTCTAGCCACACACTAAACATGTCATTTTATTTAGTTGTTTTAACAAATTTTATTCTCAGTCCTCACCACATGAGCTCTTAGAAGTTATGATATGAGATAAGGTTCGTATCAAATATTACTTATCCAAGATAAACTTCCTACTAAGCGAAACCCATTATGTTTCTAACTCATATGCTTAATTAACTAGAACTTGAACAAACTTATCGTCATTAACTTGATTTTACAGTGCAAAGATATCCCTCATTTCTTATCAGCTTCATTTTAAAAAAGCACCAAAACAACAAGAATACATGATCACATGCGTAAACTCGTCACATTTAACACAGCAGTTGAGATAATATAATAAAAAACAATGTCTGGCATGTGTAAACATATACAAAAAGCACAACCAAATGTTTACCATCTCCTTTTGTTGCACTGCACATGATTTTCATTAGGCGCGTAATTAAGCTACTTACAACATCTTCAACAGGAAAATTGACTCCCATTGCCGATGTGGTCTTCACCGCATCTTCAACCAAATAAATGAAAACACATACTTAGTAAAGCTACCCATGAGGGGAAAAAGTACAATTAGAAAGTGGAAGCAATCCCTTAATGAGTAAAGATAGCCATGAGAAAAAAAGTACAATTAGAAAGTGGAAGCAATCCCTTAATGAGTTACATAATACCCAAAATCTTATAGTAAAATATTTTGTTCTTCTCCATTTGCCCCTTAGCAGTAACATGTCATTCCATGAAGATCTCAACCACTGAGAGAAGCATTAAATATTACTTCAACAGTATAAATAGTTATCACTTGACACTGCACAACGAAAAAGTCAGTTTAAGTATTGTTGTAGTGAGTCTCCTAATATAATTATTGGTGCATATATATCAAATGAATGTGTAATACCAAGAATAAAGTCTACAGCTTGGTGAGACCAGTTTTTGAATTTACACTCATCCAGCTGCAAAAAACAATGATGAAAGAACTAAAACATAAAAACAGAATGCATTGTTAAAAATTTAGATATCACAAAAGATCATGTAAATTGAGATGAGCAACAAACTCTGGCTTGAGAAAGAGCATGGCATGTCTCCACTAGAAAATCAACCGAAGCCCGTAGTTTCTCAATTTCACCATCATTACTATATTCTGCAATAGCAAAAAATAAACCGATGTGTAGATATTAACTTGGGAACAGTATATTCAGTCATCATGAGTAATTGAGTATTGAAATTTTTCTCTGATTTAGCCCTATAACTTTTTGAGCAGCTACTTTCAAATACTCCAGCAATTTACCCTAAGAACAGTATTTTTAGATCACATAAGGCAGAAGGACTGTTTTAGCAAAAATCCATTATTCTACAATCAAGACTAGCATCACCATCAACATAAATATACATCCCCTAATGTGAGTACAAACATTTTCACCTGACACATATTCTCTTCCTTTTGAAGCTTCAGGCAACCTTCTCTTTCTCTCATTTATTCTAACTATACAGACAAAACCACTCAAACTTTCAGCAAACAAAAATTCCAGAAAAACTACAATTGTGAGAGGGGAAGGGAAAATCTATTTGAAAACAATGCCTTGTCTGAGAAAGCTACGGTGCAAGACGTCACTGAATCTCTGATCATTGTCATCTCCAGTTCTAATAGGATTCAATTGGCCCAAATTATCAAAGAAGTAGCACTTGCACAATGCACCATGCGGAAATATATCCTGCTGCATACCGTCTATGACCCCCCCCCCCAATAAAAATATGGTTATGCTATGCAATAGGGTATTCGGGAACCCCAAAAAAGGTGGATTACTTCACTGATCCAAGTGGAAAACGAACCCTAGATCAAATGCTTCTTTTAAATTAATGGAAGATACGAAATCTGGAGCCCGTATATTATTATATAATTATGCAATCAAGTTTATAATGAATTTAACTGGCATAATGTTCAAGAGTGATCGAGAAACCAGAGATGGCGAGAGAGAGTGAGAGACAAGCCTTCTGAGACTCTGAGTTCTTCTCTGAGTCTAACAATTTCTAGCTTGCGTTCCTTGGCCTGAAGCGTTTCCGGAGGAATTTAGGATTCGTTTACACAATTCCACAGAGATTATGAGTGGGAGGTAAGACAGACCTTTCTCTTCCATTTCAGAACGTCTGATAGAGGGGCAGAAGATGAAGACGACTGGGGCGGCTGAGAGTGGTTAGTGTGCGAAAGCTTTAATCGAATAAGCGCCATAGCTACAGCCATTTTCAACGACTCGTTGTTACTCCCATTCGTCGGTTTATTCCCGGTCTCCATGTCTTCCGGTGGAGCTCAGAATTCAGAACTGGGCGGGAGAATTTTCAGTGCAGCAAAATTAGGATGTTTTTATTAGACTTTAACTAGTATTATTATGCACGGGAAAATTATACAATGTTAAAGAATAGATTTTTTAATAATATGAATCGCAAATCTAATATATTACGTACTAAATAATTTGGTATGTAGTAGTGGTAGTACATTTCTTGTAATTCAATAATACTAATTATCAAATGAAAGTTAAAATCTATCATATTATAAGGAAGAAAGAAAAACATTACTAAATTGATAGTGAATTACCAAATGAAAGTTATTAATGTTTACAAATTTCGAAACACTTCTTTAAAAACAACATTTGTTGTTACATTGGTACTTTGACCTTCTTTGTCACATATAAGAACCTTCAAACCATGGGGATTAGTAACACGGGAAAGAGCCACATACAATTGGCTATGACTAAAAATAGGTTTGCGTAAACTCAATCCAACATTAGATAAAGATTGTCCCTGACTCTTGTTTATTGTCATTGCATATGAGACAATAAGAGGAAATTGTCTTCTTTGAATCTTGAAAGGCAATCTCAAATCTGATGGTGTCAAAGACATCCTTGGTATTAATACCTTTTCACCTACACTAATTTTCGTCAAAACTTTTGCTTCCAGCACATGCTTGCCTAATCTTGTGATAACCATCCTTGTTCCATTGTACAAACCTTGAGAAGAATCAATATTTCTCATTAGCATAACAGGTGTGCCAACTTTAAGATACAGTTTATGATTTGGAACTCTCGAAACTTTAATTCCATTTAAAAATTCTGGAGTATGAAGATCTGTTAAGAAATCAAGATTGGCATCTGATTTACATGGGCTATCAGAACTGAGATATGTTTTCAACTCAGAATCATTTAACGTGAGCATGTATTCATTAATAGAGTCCACAACATCAAGAGTGGATGCCAAATTGCTCTTTTTCCAAATAACTCGGATCATCATCAGCGGTAGCAAGGGATTGATAGATGCATTCTACCATCTTTGATATGGGATCTTCAAAATCTTTAATCAAGAACTCGTCAGGAATTTCTATCTCTACAAAACCATCATTTGGTCCTCCAATAGTGCCATCTCCGATGCTTGCAATCCACTCAGAAAATTTAATGAGGTATTCAAATTGATCACTTGATGGCAAATGAAGAAGCCTCAAGTTCTTTGTTAGACGCATGACATTTGTATGTTGCCACAAATAAGAAGAATTCATAGACGCATTCACAATATCTTGCCTTGTTCCTTTGGTTATGACAGGAAGGATTTGTCTAAAATCTCCACCAAACACTATTGTCTTTCCACCAAAAAGCATTTGCTGACTATTTGGATTGCTAAATCGCAAGATATCATGAAGAGTCTGATCTAAAGCCTCAAAGCAATATTTGTGGACCATTGGAGCTTCATCTCAAATTACAAGTTTACACTTAATAAGAAGTTCAGCAAGTGTGCTCCCTTGTTTTACATTGCACGTGGAGTCTTCATTGGGATGAATTGCAATCTTGAATCGAGAATGTGCAGTTCTACCACCCGGCAACAGAAGTGAGGCAATGCCACTCGATGCAACGTTCAATACAATCTCTCCCTTGGAACGTATAACAGCTGAAAGAGTGTTCCATACAAATGTTTTTCCAGATCCACCATATACGAAGAAAACTCCACCATTATTTGAATCAATGACATGTATTACCGTTTCATAAACAGATCTTTGTTCAGCAGTTAGATTACCAAGCATTTTTTATGCTCCTCAGCCAACTTGACCCGATCATATTTTAACTCATCATACACCAACCGATTACCATTATTTGATAAGAATCTATTGTCCGGAACTCGCATGGTTTCAAATTCTTCTAAACTCCTCCCACACTTGTGTAACATCTTTTGAATTTCAAACAAAGCAAGGTTCTTCACTTCCACATCCGTTAATGTGAGATCTACAATAAAGAAATTTACTCAATAGAGTGGATTTATAAATTAAAGTATTAACTATTAAATAATATATGAAAATATACCTGGATGATTAAGCATCAAACGTTGTTTATGAAGGATGTCTTCTGACAAAAAAGTCCAACACTTCTCCAAAACCTCTTCTGGCCTACTTAGACAATCACAAACTAATAGAGCAACAAAAAGCCTACGTAATAAATATGTAGTTGCCCAAAAACTTGCTTCTTTAATTGCATCTACATATTCTTTTTCATCTTCTAAAAGGCCCAAGGTATAACAAGCATCACGAAAAGTATTATACTGGACACCATCAACCTTCATAATATCTTCAAAGCATGTTGGACCACGAACAAAATTCAAAAGGCACCTAAGATAAAAAAGCTCACCATGATTTGGTGGAACATAATATAGTCTACTAATGACAAAATTCTTTTTTCTTGGCACCCATTCTCAAGTAGCTTTCTTCCAGACAAATTTGGTTGGCATTTCAGCATAAGTCAAGTCTCGTGCTTCCGGGTACATTTCATTTGCCTTAAACCAAGCAAGGAACGTGCTTTCTTTCACAGTTGGTTTCTCAAGAACTTCGTTTATCGGTTCCAAATCATTAAAATACACAACTTGCTCATTGGGCAAATGAAAACTCAACCTCTCCACACCAATATTTCTATATTGGATTTCAAATCCTAAAGTTCTCCAAGCAGCTTCACATGATGAAATATATCTACAGTCATAATACATCTTTACCTCATCAACATTGGCATTCGTATCATCTCCACCAGCACTTTAGTAGAATGTCGCAGTTATTCTATCATTACCTTTGTTTACATGTTTAAACAAATATTTGATAGACCTATACTGATTGCACCACTCAACATTCACATGTGTTGCATGCTTGAGCAATAAATATCTATTATGCGACACCACATATCTATTATCCAAATCTACTCCATTTTTGGATATTGTCCTTCCATCATTTCTTCGTCTATATACTGGATATCCATCCTCATCCAAAGTGGTGTGCTCAACAAATCTCTTTGGAAAGTGTTTAGAACACTGATCATTTATCATGCACGGTGAATTCTTTCTTGCACTCTCACACGGTCCGTGCATCATATAATCTTTCACTGCGTTAAAATATTCAGGATCACTCTCCTCACAAGAAATTTCTGCTGAAATTATGCTATCAATATGATCTGATGACGCAAAGTTCTCACTTTTTTCAAGAAACAACAGTATATGGGCATGTGGTAATCCACGCTTTTGGAACTCAATAGTGTATATGACTGCATAATAAACATCAATAAAAAAAATTTCAATTCAAATATAATTAGTAATCATCAATACTAACAATTGAACTTAATAATATACCTGCTTTAACCGCGCCAAATATTTTGTTGCGGCGGAAATCATTTATTAAACCATCCAACTTCATCTTAAAAATTCAACATATAATGTCTGGGCGATCTTCTGGTTTCAGATTGCGCTCTTCAATGTATCTTACTATTTCAGGCCACTTTGAATTGCATGTAAAAGTTATAAACAGATTTGGATACCCAATCCATCTACAGATAGCCATTGCATCCTGATAGTTCTGAACCGTGTATCTTGCTCCACCTGTAAATGAAGAAGGAAGGATTATACGTTTTCCTTGTGTCGCAGGATTCGTGTCACCGCGCAATAGAGCATCAACCAACCCTTTTGTACATTTCACATCTTAATATCTTCTGATGATTACGGATATACTTCAACCTGCTCGACTCAATTAAAGTGTAAGCATCAACTACAAATTGCTGAAGTAATCTCTTAGCACGTAATAAAATAGAAAATTATGTTTCTCTTCATGCAATCGATATGCAATAAACTCTCTCATGCTCATATTTTGTCTTCCTCGTGATTGATCCGAGTTTTTACCACACAAAGGTATGTCTTCTCTAAACCCATCCTCCCCATATGGAAACAAAAGCGGGTACTGAAGAGCTAAATATGACAGATTCAATTCATTAATCCGTTGCAAACCTCCGGCGCAAGTCTCAACCAAAATATCTCTTTCACCCAAAGACAAATCAAAATCTCCTACCACCAATGCCGCAACCTCTGATACCGAAGGCAAGTTATAAGATCTTCCATCTTTTGCTCTCTTACCTATTAATTTGAGTTTAAAATCACCACATCCTTCATCTTGAATTTTCTTCCCAGCAATTCTAAATGATTTGACCAGCACATTATGTTCATCAAGTGCATTTTTTAATTTCTCAACAATTCGCTCATGTAAGTTGTGAGGTTCTCCCTTTTTCCTAAATAAAAAAATTGAGATTAGATATTTACTTACTAATAAAATTGAGAATAACAATCATAAAAAATAATATAAAATTTAATTACCTAACAGAATTAATTCTACTGGACACTTCATTCTCCGTATCGTATATGTACAGTTGTGCAAATTTAGGCACTACATATTGGGATGGTAACAAACTTCCCATTAAATGAAAGTTTTGGCCATGCAACTTGAAAATCGGGGGGGGGGGGGGGGGGGGGGGGGGGGACTTTCCATCACTCATAGCTGAATCAATCTTTCCACCCAATGATGTAAAGGAGAACATGTTATTGTATGAACGATTTTTTTTGCAAGAAATGCTTACTCATTTCATCTTGTCCTTTAAAAAGATTTTCGATCACCGACGGTGGCCTTTTTATTAATGGTAATTTAATTTTTCCTTGCATGCAACACCCATAATACTTTGGATTCTTTGCCTTATAATGAGATTCTAATCTCTCATCATACCAAAATAAGGCTCCACAAAAGTTAAAAACAAATGAAGGATCACCGACATCCCAATATCCTAAACACATGAAACCAATTTGGAGATTTATTAGATCTTGTTTTTAAATAAAATATAACTTCATTATTTGTACCATGGTATACTTGTAATGAATAATATACCAGTTGGAACACTTTTAGCACCAAAACCTGTCTCATCATCATTATCATCCAGATTTATAAGGTCCGCCATTGGAATATTTACATCGGATATAACATTGCTTGTCATAGGTACTTGGAGAGATGGATCACCTACATATGAAATTTCAACTTTTCAAATTCACCGGCCATAAAATATACTCTTTAGTTAATGTTAATGATTCTCAAATTGTTGTCTTTCATAACGTGAAAAATAATTTAAAAGAGCGTGCGTATAAAAATATACTTAATTACCTTAACCAAATTGATTTTGAGAAGAAAAATGACATTCAAGTGAGTCAACATTCCACAAATATTTAACATACATGTACTGTGAAACCTTGTTTTCCTGAGATGTATTTTGTCGTCGAAAACTTGCGGGTATATTTTCTAGATTAAATAAAATAGTATTAAAAATTATATCCAGACATATAGTACTACATAGACAAAAAAAATAATATAAATGGGTACGTTCAATTTAAGGAACTCATTACCGTTCATAATATCTCTGAAAGAAGATTCTGAAAGTGATGTTGAGCTTAAACTTTGTTTGCTCTTTTTTAGCATAGACCCATCGTTTCTCTCTCCAAAATTATTGTTCCTCATTGCTAAAGGAGAAATGTGTTGAGATCCAATATAGAAAGTATCTCCATCATGTTTCTCATCATGTTAATATCTCCATCATTCTCTAATTAAATTAAAAATTATAGATTTTCAAAAACCGTCAAAAAATGGTGTTGAGATCAAGGTTGTTGAAATCTCGATTTAAATCATAAAATCGTACGGTTTTACGATTCCACGTTAATAAATCGATTCAAATCGTAGGTAAAATCGTAAAATCATAAAATCATAGTGAAAATCGTACAAAATCATAAAAAATCGTACATGAATCGTGTAGAATTGTTTAAAATCGTAGTGAAAATGGTTCAAATTTATTAAAATTAACTACTACAAATTGATACATAATTACAATAATAATACCAATAGTATATTTAAAAAAGTAATGGATTCTTGTGTTATTTAATTTATTTTATGTTTTACATATGTTTAATGTTATTATTCACTACATTCACATTATTAAAATAGTTTATAAGTCTTGTTTTGGACCTTGTATGTAAAGTTTTATCTAATGAAATGATATAATACCATTAACTTGGAGCTTAATATTAATAATTATTTATTTTATAATTATTAAGATATGTTCCATAAAATCTTACGATTTGTGATTAGATTATACGATTTGATTTTCAAAAACATCTGCCGATTCGATTCAAAAATGCGATTTTAACAACAGGTTGAGATTTAAAGCACTATCATACTTGGCAGCTATAGCAACATTGTTATTTGCTAGAACTTTGCAGCAAAAGTATTTAAATTTTATTTAATATCAACATATGTCCGAACAGATGTTTAATATAAACATTAAAGCAACACTCACTTAAACAGACATTTTTTTCCAATTCAAACCAATTTTAGCTTAAAATGGTGTTGAGATTGTTCAGGTTGAGTAGGCTCTGGCAGAAAAATACTCTCAGTATTTTGGTCATCAATCACTTGCAGCTCAGGTATAGTCGCAATTTCAACCGCAGATCTCTATTAGTTGCACGCCTCAAATTAGTATAGGGTTTTCCCTAAATTTATCGCAGCAAGCATAATTTCATTGCACCCTCGTCGGCGTAAATCTGCACCTGGTCTCTCTGGTCTTAGATAATATAATAAAAAACAATGTCTGGCATGTGTAAACATATACAAAAAGCACAACCAAATGTTTACCATCTCCTTTTGTTGCACTGCACATGATTTTCATGAGGCGCGTAATTAAGCTACTTACAACATCTTCAATATGAAAATTGACTCCCATTGCCGATGTGGTGGTCTTCACCGCATCTTCAACCAAATAAATGAAAACACATACTCCCTTCGTCCCTAAATGTTTGTCACACTTTCCCAAAACGGATGTCCCAAAATGTTTGTCATACTTTTTAAACTTCCTTATTTGGTAAACAAATCTATACCAAATAGTGTCAAACAGTGCCAAACAGTGTCGCTACAGTGTGAAATAGTGTCGCTACAGTGTGAAATAGTGTCGCTACAGTGTAAAGTCAAATTCATCTCCTTAAAACTTGTGAAGTCAAAGTGTGACAAACATTTAGGGACGGAGGGAGTACTTAGTAAAGCTACCCATGAGTGGAAAAAGTACAATTAGAAAGTGGAAGCAATCCCTTAATGAGTAAAGATAGCCATGAGAAAAAAAGTACAATTAGAAAGTGGAAGCAATCCCTTAATGAGTTGCATAATACCCAAAATCTTATAGTGAAATATTTTGTTCTTCTCCATTTGCCCCTTAGCAGTAACATGTCATTCCATGAAGATCTCAACCAGTGAGAGAAGCACTAAATATCACTTCATTTATTTTCATATTGGTAATTTCGTACACAAAACAATGTATGGGTTGAGAACAGTATAAATAGTTATCACTCGACACTGCACAACGAAAAAGTCAGTTTAAGTATTGTTGTAGTGAGTCTTCCTAATATATTTATTGGTGCATATATATCAAATGAATGTGTAATACCAAGAATAAAGTCTACAGCTTGGTGAGACCAGTTTTTGAATTTACACTCATCCAGCTGCAAAAAACAATGATGAAAGAACTAAAACATAAAAACAGAATGCATTGTTACAAATTTAGATATCACAAAAGATCATGTAACCTGAGATGAACAACAAACTCTGGCTTGAGAAAGAGCATGGCATGTCTCCACTAGAAAATCAACAGAAGCCCGTAGTTTCTCAATTTCACCATCATTACTATATTCTGCAATAGCAAAAAATAAACCGATGTGTAGATATTAACTTGGGAACAGTATATTCAGTCATCATGAGTAATTGAGTATTGAAATTTTTCTCTGATTTAGCTCTATAACTTTTTGAGCAGCTACTTTCAAATACTCCAGCAATTTACCCTAAGAACAGTATTTTTGAGATCACATAAGGCAGAAGGACTATTTTAGCAAAAATCCATTATTCTGCAATCAAGACTAGCATCACCATCAACATAAATATACATCCCCTAAAAAGGTAAACAGTTACATGTGACTGAATGTGAGTATAAACATTTTCACCTGACACATATTCTCTTCCTTTTGAAGCTTCAGGCAACCTTCTCTTTCTCTCATTTATGTTAGATTATTGGACTTAGACTACATGTAATATTCACAATATATTATTTATCGGGTTTAATTGTATGTTATATGCTATCTTATATTTACGCCCAAAAATTAGTGGTCCTATGGATATTAATTTAAGTGGGCTAATAAGTTATCTAATAAGGTATAGAGCCCAAATGTGTAGAGACCCATGAGCTTAACCTAATCAATGATGGGCTGATTAGGGTTAAGCACTCTATAAATAAGGGGTTATGGTCCCTAGTTGTACACGCCATTCTGTCTTTCTGCATCCCATCGCTAGAGAGATAATCCCGAGGGTGTGTATCAACTAGAAGACACAAACCCTAGCCTCCATCTCCCGGATCTCTAAAGGCCATCTCCCATGGAGTCAGGTACGCTTCCGCTCAGTTAATTCTCTAGATAATTTCAATATGAAGATTAAAGTATTCATGGATTTATTCCAACAATTGGTATCAGAGCCTACTTCATATTGAATTATTTGGAGTCAGATTTTATTAAATTTTGGGCACTTCAATTCAATTCCATATGCGATTAGCCGATTACAAATTTACAATGGAATCAGATTTCCTATGAATCTGTATTTTGATAATCGTATCGGCCATGATCTGTGATGGAATTAATTGAATAGTCCTGTTTTTATTTTTCTATTGAGATTCAGTCGGCACTCAGTGATTAGAAAATTACAGTGGATTTTTTTTTTATGCTGCCGATCTTGAAGTGCCGTAGGGTTAATCTTGTTAGTCAATCTCACGATCGATTATTTTAGGTATGTGTATTCATTTTGATTTTTAGAATCCGTGGATGGTATATATTCGGCTGGCACTCAATGATTTAAAAAAAAAAAAAAAAAAAAAAACTATAGTGGAAATTAATTTCTCTTTATGTTGAATGAATAGATGGTGAAGTGCCGTATAGTTAATTTTTTTTGTGTTTTTTAATTTTGTAATGTTTATTGGAGTCTCAATATGAGGATTGATTATTTTGAAAGGTGATTCAGTAGTTAATTTATCATCTTATTATGTTTTCACTTTGGTTTTGAAAAGCAGTAGGTGGTAATCGTTAAATATATATTTAGTGATCGTATATTTATCACTTTGATTTGCTTTCAGCTATGATTCAATTTTGGAAATTTCTATGGTTTTGGTAATTAAATACTTATATGTGATTACGGTAATATCAGTTCTATTAGAATTGCATATTTGGAAATAGATTACTTTTGTTGATGATCATGACTTACGGCTTGAAAAATGTTTATTGTATGTTATGGGATGTATAAACCCTATTTTGCGATCGCACGACGATTGGGTACGGGTTTTACAAATTTCGTTACATATAACACATTTGCATGTGATTCAGAAAAAATTCGCCCAATTTTATTTTCAGATTGTTGATTTAATATTAGCATGTCTAATATTTGGGTTGATTAATTGACGCAACATGCTGCCAAAGTAGCCTCTCTTGTTGAAATTTATTAACTAATATATTAAGATGATTGTGTACTTTCTTATTTCATGCGGATAGTAATCGGCCCAAAGGAAGGTTATTATTTGACCGAAATTTAAGTACATTTGTGATAATAAAATTTGTGATGATTATGAAGTTTTTTCGTGTGAATATTAAGTCGGTCCAAAGAAAGGCTTAATATTTGACAAGATTTTATTATCAAAATTTTATTATCACACCAAGAGTACCACTTGCAAGTCTAATTTATGTCCAAAGACAAGATTAGATGTTGCGCTAGGTATCTTGTGATGGGGATTGCTAATATTTAAATTTAAAATTAATTATCAAATTAATTTCAATTCCTAGAGCATATCATTTATATTATTTTTCGTTCTCTTTCAGTCAACAATTCTGCTGCTACAATATCTGCTAATATTAATAGCATCCCAGTGCTTAACGGCACGAATTTTAAGGAATGGAAAGAGAATGTTATGATCGTTCTCGGTTGCATGGATCTAGACCTTGCACTTCGGACTGAGAAACCCGCCGCTCTTAAGGACACATCTACCCTCGATGAAAAGAGGGAGATGGAGAGGTGGGAACGCTCAAACCGCATGAATCTAATGATCATGAAACGTGCAATTCCAGAATCATTCAGGGGCACAATGTCTGATGAGGCCGATGCCAAATCATTCCTTGCCGAACTTGAAAAGCGTTTTGCTAAAAACGAAAAGGCGGAAACTAGTACTCTTTTGAGCACTCTTGTTTCCATGAAGTATAAAGGCAAAGGGAACATAAGGGAGTACATTTTGGAAATGTCTCATATTGCTTCAAAACTAAGTGCACTAAAGCTTGTTTTACCTGAGGAATTGCTTGTGTATTTAGTTTTGATCTCTCTTCCTTCTCAATTTAATCAATTTAAAGTCAGTTACAACTGCATTAAGGAGAAATGGTCTCTCAATGAGCTCATTTCTCATTGTGTTCAAGAGGAAGAGAGAATAAAGCAAGATAAGACAGAAAGTGCTCATTTGGCATCTACCTCTAAGGGCAGCAATAAAAGAAAAATTAAGGAAGCTGCAAATTCGGGGCCTCCCAGGAAGCATCACAAGGAAACTAAGGAAGAAACTAAGGAATCTGGATGCTTCTTTTGCAAAGGGACTAATCACAAGAAAAAGAACTGCACTAAGTACCATGCTTGGCGTGCGAAAAAGGGTATGTCTCTTGCTCTTGTTTGTTCTCAGGTTAATTTAATTTTGGTACCAAAAGACACTTGGTGGGTAGATTCCGGTGCTACTACTCACATAAGTGTATCTATGCAGGGTTGCCTGAGCTGCCGAAAACCAATTGATGGTGAAAGATACATCTATGTCGGTGATGGCAAGCGGGTTGAAGTTGAGGCTATCGGTGTTTTTAGATTATTATTAAAGACTGGTTTTTATTTGGATTTGAAAGAGACATTTGTTGTGCCGTCATTTAGGCGGAATTTAATTTCTATTTCTGCATTGGACAAATTTGGTTATTCTTGTTCATTTGGAAATAGTCAGTTCAGTCTATTTCAAGATTCAAAACTTATTGGTACTGGTCTTTTATCAGTTTATGATAATCTATATTCACTTGATATAAATACCTCATATAATGAAACCTTGCATGTAAGTACTCGTGGTACTAAAAGAAAATTAACCAATGAGAATTCATTTTCACTTTGGCACAAGCGTCTAGGACATATTTCTAAAGAAAGAATTCAGAGACTTGTGTCAGATGGAATTCTTGATTCTCTTGACTCCTCAAATTCTGATATTTGTGTTGAGTGCGTTAAGGGAAAACAAACGAACAAACGGAGGTTAGGTGCCGAGAGAGCTTCAGATCTATTAGAATTGATATATACGGACATTTGTGGACCATTCCCTACACCATGTAGAAATGGCCAAACATATTTTATCACATTCATAGATGATTACTCTCGTTATGGTTACCTTTATCTCATTCATGAAAAGTCCCAATCAATAGACGTGTTCAAATCTTATAAGGCCGAAGTTGAAAATCAATTAGGCAAAAGAATAAAAACCGTTAGATCTGACCGTGGTGGTGAATACTATGGTAGATATGATGGTTCCGGTGAACAACGTCCAGGGCCATTTGCTAAATACCTAGAGGAGTGTGGAATTGTTCCTCAGTACACCATGCCAGGAACTCCTAGCATGAATGGTGTTGCTGAGAGACGAAACCGTACATTGAAGGACATGGTTAGGAGTATGATTTGTCATACTACTTTACCCGATTCACTCTGGGGAGAGGCACTGAAAACTGCAGCTTACATACTTAACAGAGTTCCCACTAAAGCTACAACTAAAACCCCTTATGAAATTTGGACTGGAAAGAAACCCAGTATAAATCATTTCCATGTTTGGGGTTGTCCAGCTGAGGCAAGGCCTTATAGGCCAAATGAAAAGAAACTGGACTCAAGAACAGTTAGTAGCTATTTTGTAGGATACTCTGAGAGGTCAAGGGGGTATAAATTTTATGATCCCACTACCAGGACTATTTTTGAGACGGGTAATGCCCGGTTCATTGAGGATATTGAGTTTGGGGGGTGGGGAGATAAGGTTAGAGATTTTGTCTTTGAGGAAGAGCATGTTACTCTTCCTTCAGTTGTCATTGAACATGATCAAGATATTTTTATTCCTAATGATGTTCAAGAAACAACTCCAGATCATGACAATCTCGAAAACATCCCCAATCAAGTACCTGAATTTATTAATGAGGATCAAACTCAACAACCTCAAGAACCTGAGGTGCCGTTAAGGAGATCCACTCGAGAGAGGAGAAGCGCAATTCCGAATGATTATATTGTATTTCTCCAAGAACATGAGGAAAATTGGGAATTGGTGGAAGAAATAATTGTCTTCCTCCAAGAACAAGAATCAGATGTTGGTTTTGCGGAAGATGATCCAATCAACTTCCGTCAAGCCATGGAAAGTTCTAACTCTCAAGAATGGATTAATGCCATGAAAGATGAGATGAAGTCTATGAGTGACAATGACGTTTGGGAGATAGTCTCATTGCCTGAAGGTATTAAACCCATTGGTTGTAAATGGATATTTAAAATCAAGAGGGATTCAAAGGGCAATGTTACAAGGTTTAAAGCTCGTCTTGTTGCTAAAGGCTACACTCAAAAGAAAGGAATTGACTATAAAGAGACTTTCTCTCCGGTATCCTCGAAAGACTCTTTTAGAACAATAATGGCATTAGTGGCACATTTTGATCTTGAGCTTCATCAGATGGATGTAAAAACTGCGTTTCTCAATGGTGATATTGAGGAATCAATCTATATGGAGCAACCAGAAAACTTTGTTTCGGGGGATTCAAAGAAAATGGTTTGCAAATTAAAGAAATCCATCTATGGGCTCAAACAGGCTTCTCGTCAGTGGTATCACAAGTTTCATAAAATCATTATATCTTTTGGTTTTCAACCAAATGTCAGTGATGATTGTATATACCACAAGTTCAGTGGGAGTAAGCATATTTTCCTGGTCTTGTATGTTGATGACATACTGCTTGCTACTAACGATATAGGTTTATTACACGAAACTAAGAGATTTCTTTCAAAGAATTTTGAAATGAAAGATCTTGGTGAGGCTTCTTTTGTATTAGGAATTCAAATTCACCGAGATCGCTCCAAAGGCGTTCTTGGACTCTCACAAAAGAGCTATATCGATAAGGTTCTCAAAAGGTTTGGTATGCAAGACTGCAAACCAGGAGATACCCCAGTTTCTAAGGAAGACAAGTTTAGTCTCATGCAGTGCCCTAAGAATGGTTTTGAATCTAAAGAAATGAGGAACATTCCTTATGCTTCGGCTGTAGGAAGTTTGATGTATGCCCAGGTTTGTACAAGGCCTGATTTGGCATACATTGTTGGGATGTTAGGCAGATATTTGAGCAATCCGGGAATGGACCATTGGAAAGCAGCCAAAAGGGTCATGCGGTATTTACAGAGAACAAAGGAATATATGCTCACATATCGGAGATCGGATGAGCTTGAGATCATTGGGTATACCGACTCTGATTTTGCTGGATGTCAAGATAGCTTGAGATCCACTTCAGGCTACATCTATATTCTAGCTGGAGGAGCTATCTCCTGGAGGAGTATCAAGCAGACTCTTACAGCTACTTCCACCATGGAAGCAGAGTTTATAGCATGTTATGAGGCATCCAATCAGGCATTATGGCTGCGAGATTTTATTAGTGGACTACGCATAGTGGACAACATTGAAAGACCACTCAAGCTATTGTGTGACAATAGATCAGCAGTCCTCTATGCTAAGAATAACAGTAGTTTGACCAAGGCAAAACACATTGGGGTCAAATTTAAGGCTGTTAAGGAACGAGTACAAGAAGGAAAGTTATCTATAGAGCACATTAGCACAAACTCCATGATTGCGGATCCGCTCACTAAAGGATTACCACCCAAATTGTTTCATGAGCATGTTGCTCAAATGGGTGTCAAATCAGTTGAGGATTATGAGTTTTAGTGGGAGTTTGTAATGTTTCTATGTTTGGTTAACTCAAGTTTTAATGTTATTTTCTGCAGAAATAAAATTTAAAGCTTTATGTACTCTTACAGTTATATTATTGATCTCAGGGTGGACCAGTTGGAAATAGACATTGCATTCCAGACCACACTATATGTTATTTCCACGCTACACACCTATACTTGATCCATGTCGTTTATTATATTAATATATGTGATCATCGATGGGTCTAGTTATTCAAATATAGCAAAGACTTCTTTGGTCCTATGTTGATATAATTAATGGACCGGATTGATTAAGGATGACTACAGTTTGATAGCAAAAATTTGGAGCTCCTAAAGTAAACATACAATTCTAAGGATTGTGTATTCATGTGTATGTCGTCCAAGTGGGAGATTGTTAGATTATTGGACTTAGACTACATGTAATATTCACAATATATTATTTATCGGGTTTAATTGTATGTTATATGCTATCTTATATTTACGCCCAAAAATTAGTGGTCCTATGGATATTAATTTAAGTGGGCTAATAAGTTATCTAATAAGGTATAGAGCCCAAATGTGTAGAGACCCATGAGCTTAACCTAATCAATGATGGGCTGATTAGGGTTAAGCACTCTATAAATAAGGGGTTATGGTCCCTAGTTGTACACGCCATTCTGTCTTTCTGCATCCCATCGCTAGAGAGATAATCCCGAGGGTGTGTATCAACTAGAAGACACAAACCCTAGCCTCCATCTCCCGGATCTCTAAAGGCCATCTCCCATGGAGTCAGGTACGCTTCCGCTCAGTTAATTCTCTAGATAATTTCAATATGAAGATTAAAGTATTCATGGATATTCTCTTCCTTTTGAAGCTTCAGGCAACCTTCTCTTTCTCTCATTTATTCTAACTATACAGACAAAACCACTCAAACTCTCAGCAAACAAAAATTCCAGAAAAACTTCCAGAAAAACTACAATTGTGAGAGGGGAAGGGAAAATCTATTTGAAAACAATACCTTGTCTGAGAAAGCTACGGTGCAATACGTCACTGAATCTCTGATCATTGTCATCTCCAGTTCTAATAGGATTCAATTGGCCCAAATTATCAAAGAAGTAGCACTTGCACAAAGCACCATGCGGAAATAAATCCTGCTGCATACCGTCTATGACCCCCCCCCCCCCCCCCCCAATAAAAATATGGTTATGGTATGCAATAGGGTATTCGGGAACCCCAAAAAAGGTGGATTACTTCACTGATCCAAGTGGAAAACGAACCCTAGATCAAATGCTTCTTTTAAATTAATTGAAGATACGAAATCTGGAGCCCGTATATTATTATATAATTATGCAATCAAGTTTAAAATGAATTTAACTGGCATAATGTTCAAGAGTGATCGAGAAACCAGAGATGGCGAGAGAGAGGGAGAGACAAGCCTTCTGAGACTCTGAGTTCTTCTCTGAGTCTAGCAATTTCTATCTTGCGTTCCTTGGCCTGAAGCGTTTCCGGAGGAATTTAGGATTCGTTTACACAGTTCCACAGGGATTATGAGTGGAAGGTAAGACAGACCTTTCTCTTCCATTTCAGAACGTCTGATAGAGGGGCAGAAGATGAAGACGACTGGGGCGGCTGAGAGTGGTTAGTGTGCGAAAGCTTTAATCGAATAAGCGCCATAGCTACAGCCATTTTCAACGACTCGTTGTTACTCCCATTCGTCGGCTTATTCCCGGTCTCCATGTCTTCCGGTGGAGCTCAGAATTCAGAACTGGGCAGCAAAATTAGGATGTTTTTATTAGACTTTAATTTGGTAGTTTGGTGAGGTATGTTCTGATTTTATTTGTTTATATTTTTATAAATATACAAGTCTGATCTGAATTGTTCTATTAAAATAAAATTTACTCTGCATCATTTTCCAAGCAACCGTGGTATAGGTAACCCATTTTGGGTACCTCATACATTTGTGTCATTCAAATGAGGTCACATTTAAATATGTTGCCCCACTTAAAAATGTTGTCTCATTTGTGTCCGTAAAAATGAGATACTCAAAATGGGATACATTTAGCAATTTTGTTTTCCAAATACTTAACTAGTGAAAAATAATATAAATATTCAAAACTTTGAATTGTTATTAGACAAATGCTCTAAACATGCATATAGAATTATATATCTCAGATTTTATATAAAAAAATATTTTTGTTACTATTATTATATTTTTTATAAATATAAATTTATTGTAATAAGTACATAATTTAAAATAGAAAAAATGGCATAAGTATTACTCTCCCAATTTCTATTTCCAAAGATATGATCATTATTAAATTGGACAAAAAAGTGATTAAATTAAAGTGAACATTCAAAATAACAGCCTGGATTCCGTCATTCTTCAGTCAAACTAACAACCTGGAAGCCATTCAAAATAACAGATTGAACCCATTCGTCCACTTTGCCATTCCTAAAAAATCATCGACCTCCACACCTAATGCTTCGCCGCCGCCCAATCCACGTCAGCGCCGCCCCTAACCCTGAGACTTCGTCGTCCTCCAATCCACGCTGCTCCCTCCATGACTTTGTCGCCAGCCTTCCACAACGTTGTTCACTACTTCATCGCCGCCGTTGTATTCGTCGCTGCGAAGTCGCGCCGCCGTCGCTGTCTTCGTTGCAACAACCCACACCATATCGTCCAGGTTTGTAGTCTTCTTCACCATTCTCTGGTTGAAGATGTTGGCAAAGACCGTCAGATGTGGAAGGCCGGCGACAACGACGGACAGATCTGTATCACCTTTGACTTTGTCATCCGGCTAGGTTTAGGTTGATTTAAATAGGCGAGTTACTGGAATGGTGGCTAGCGATGGCTTGGCGGTAGAGGTTGGGGCTAGGGAGGGGAAATGGTGGACCGGGTCGGATCTGGGTTGAGGAGGGTAGGATTGGGACTGGCTGGTCGGAGTTGAAGCTTGAGAAGTAGTTAGGGGAAGAGGGGCGGGGCTAGAGCGGGATGGGGCAAGGTGGGGGTTTTCCAGTGATGAGGAGTTGGGATGGGCAAGGGCAGTGTATGGGGAAACGCACTGATGGTGGGATGGTGGTGGCGATTGGAACATGGCGGCAGTGACTGGCTAGGGGCGGTGACAGTCACTGGCCGGAGGCGGCGGCAATCACTGGTCGGACAGCAGCGACAGTCACTGGCTAGATGGCGGTCACTGTATCAGTGACCGGAGTTGGGGCGGAAGTCACCGGTTAGTGACTGGTGAAAGTCGCGGCGGTGACGACGACGGCCGATGGACAGGGAGTCACTGGGGTCAGTGGGGCAGAGTCACTGTGGCCGGAGTCACTTGACCTGAGTCACGGCGGCGGCGGTGGTGCCGGTGACGGCGGCGACAGTGACGGCGACGGTGCTGGGATCGACGGTCAGAGGTGTTGGTGGCTGCAAAGGAATATTATTAAAATAATAAATGTATGATTACATATAAGGAATAAATGACTTTTAGTCACTTTTTTGGAAAAATTTAAAACAAGTCACATTTTTGTCTTTTTCATTCATTTTAGTAATATTGTAATAAAAAGGCCTTTAAAATACTCTAAGCTTTGTTTGGATGCAATTAACATTCTAAAAGTCCGTTTATGAAATAAATAACATTACATCCGATACATTCTAATTTTAGTTGCATCCTAATAAGTGTCATGTGTATCTTAAATTATGTACTTAACAACATAAAATTATATTTGTGAAAAAACATACATATGATAATGATTCTAACATAACTTTTTATATAAAGATATGAGTGTATATATTACATGTGCAAGTTTGGGACACCTAAATCACACCCTACATGAGTGCCTATATGGTACATCCAGGTGTATGTACACCCGGCCCAACCAAGGTAGACAGCCCAAAAACTAATACAGGCCAAAAATATTTCGGTGACATTTTTGTAATTTAAGCGAAAAATCATGTCTTCCGCTAAATGAGCAATAATGTACTTTTAATGAGCATCACACCTATTTTATTGAGTATTTAAGAGACTAACAATGAGTATCACGATCCTTACTTTATATCTTCTCATTCTTTTTTCTTATTCTTATTTTTTCTTTTATATAAACTTATTATATTATATCTATAATACACTCCTATTAATTTTAATATACGAGTCTAATATAATACTTCCTCCGTCCCAAAATGAACTTCACAGTCACTATTCACATGGTCAACTTAAATTACTTTTAATCTTATGTTTTATATATCAATTTTTTATCAAATTTATATTCTTTTTATCAGCCTTTGTAGCAGTTTTAATGTAGTTTTCTCAATATGTAAAATTTATTTACTAAAAGTAATCTGAATATGAACAAGGATCGAGTTGCTTTATCGTCGGTCAAGCATCGTAATCCGAAATGGGAAGTTAATTTTGGGACGGAGGTTGTATGATACTTTTGAAATATGCATTCATATAACAGTTCAAAAATGAGCATACCATCGATACCAAATGAGCATGCATAACTTACAAAGTGCACATTGATATGAAAATTATAAGGTTTGTTAGTTGAACATCATGACATTTTAAGTGAGCTTCAAACATCCGCTATATATTGAGATGAAAAACATGGTTTCTTGTGCATGAGCATTTGTAAACTTTTAATGAGCATCAGACATATTAAAATGAGCATAAGATCAGTACCCGATGAGCATATGTAACTTACAAAATGAGAATTAATGAATTTATTAGTTGTTTTGTTAGTTGAACATCACGATATTTTCATTGAGCATCAAACCTCCTCTATTGAAATCGATGAAAATCAAGAGTTCTGTTAAATGAGCATTAATGAATATTTAATGGGCATATGTATCATGTTTTGTGGTCTCGTGTCTATAATCAACTTCTATGTAAATCTAATGTAATATGAGACTTTTGAAATATGCATTAATATAACATTTTAAAATGAGCATAACAGATGTACTAAATGGACATACATAACGTACAAAATGAGTTTTCAAAAATTCAAAAGCTCATTTGTGCATGTTCATTTCTTTTAAGCGTTATATCCATTTAACTTTAACATAAAACTCATTTCTTTAATATGCACATATAATAGATTTATTATTAAGAATTGACTAAACTATTATTCCGGTATATAAAAATGAGAAATATAATTTTTTTTTTCAAAATAAGGTTGATTAGAAAAAGAAAAAAAGTAAGTTGGGATATTAAGTCATATATTATATTTCACATTTTAGGTTGTCAAGGAAAAAAAGAAAAATAAATCAAAAGAAAGATCTACGTATTATGGAAAAGGTTGTCAAAGGAAAAAAGAAAAGGAAATCAAAAGAAAGATCTACGCATGAAGCAAAAATAAAGTTAGAGATAAAAGCTGGAAAAGGAGAATCACGGCTGCAAGCATGGAAACTTACGGACAAAGCTGAAAAGAACTATTGATTACAACCATACAAATTAGAAACAATTACAAAAATACCTGGGTGTACATGTAGACTCGGGTGTACGGTATACATTGCCCACCCTACATAGTTTGTGATATTTAAATTATTTTCTACTTAAAAGTTAAAACTATGTAGATAAAGGTTCAAATATAAAGTGCTCCTAATTTACAAATTACGAGAACAAAGTAATCTCGGTCCACCATTTGTAAGATCTAGTAACTGAAAATGCACGGTAGCATTTTGATAATAAAATCAAACTTTTTATAAGTGCTATATTTTAAATGTTAATATGCAATACACATAGCGTAAATGTTTTTTAAAAGGGGTATTTATATGAATTGGGTGGTATGGACTTGGTGATGTGTCGGCTCCCAGTTGATTGAGCCATCTCATCGTGTCACTTACTGTTGCGCATGCTCCGTCCTCTTGCTCAGCTCATGCTCACATTAAATGTGTTTTTCGTCATAATTGAGGTGTCCCGCCAAACTCCAAATATGGACTAGCTAGATCTTCACTAGTGTTGGTGCAAGGGGGTAAATTGCACATCCAATTCTAGGATCAAGCAACTATTCGTAATGCCGAACATACTTGTTGTCCAGTACGAGCTCTTATATGGTGTCGCTCGCCTTCTCATGGGGGCGTACACCCACATCCTTGGTTCCACGCTTGACGACTCGAGGCGTGATTTTTTGGGGGCTTGACTGCCTTTCTGGCCCCCTTTGACCCATGAGGTGTTCGTTGGCTTTTTATTTTTTCGACCCATGATGGGATCGTCTGACCCTCTCCTTCTTGTTTTGTTTGCTCAATGAGATGCGTTTGGCCCCGTTCGGCCCATGAGATGCATTGATGGCTTTTGTCAGCTCAATATCCCAATAAACAGTTTCTGTTGAAATATAAGGAATTAGTCATCTTCTAACTATTTGTGATTAATAAGTCATTATCATCATTATCAAGATAATTCAGAAATCACAATTATGATTTCTAGATAGTGATTATTTGGCTAATATTAATCTCTAATCTTGAGATAATTACTTTTTTAGCCTATAAACAGAGGCTCTTTGCTTCACCGTAAACGCATCATTATTACACCATAATCACTCCTCTATGACACCATTAATAATATCTTTATCATTAAGTGTTCATACTATATTTTCTCAAAAAAAGGATGACATCCATCCCTGAGGGCCCCCCAACCCCGACCGGACGATATGTTGGGAGGATGTAAATTGGACTATAATCTCAATCTGACAGATAGAGAGTGGGGCCCTGTCCCCGGTACTTGCAGAGGCCCTATGCATTTTTAGCATACTAACCCCTCATCGCAGTTGCCGGGATTCAAACCCGGGACCTAACCCTTGTGACACTCCCTTGCTACCAGTTGAGCTACGTCCACCGATTTCATACTATATTTTCTCTCTTTGATCTTCTGCTTATTTCCTTCCATTTTATAACATCTTACGAGCACGAATTTGTTCCAAATCCTTGAAATCATCATCTTCCCAAGAGATATATATCATCACAAATTTATCAACTTATCTGTAAAAAATATATGAAGAAGATAGAATAAAAACATACATTCTTTTAAATATGCCATTCACGTAGTAGCTTAGCAATTATAGTATTAGACACATAATTTTACTTCATAATTTTTCATCATTTGCAATGGAGCCAAAGATTCATTATTTTTTGGCTTGATATTATGATGAAATAAAGAAAAATGGCTCACTAAACTGTTTGCGCTTCTTTGTTATGAAGCAACATTCAGTCCATGCAATTTTGGACGCGGTTTTCACTATGGGTCATCCGGAAACAGTTTCTCTGTGCTTTAGTATAGGGGTAAGACTGCGTACATCCGACCCCCCTTACCCCACCGTAGGGGAGCCTTTGCGGCACTGAGGTAAATGAAAATGATGATGATGAAAGTACCTTATGAAACACACACACACACACACACACACACACATATATATATATATATATATATATATATATATATGTGTGTGTGTGTGTGTGTGTGTATATATACACATATATATATATACAAAGAAATCAAGGGACTATTAATAAACATTATTAAGGAATTGCTAATAAACCTCGGACTACCACATAGTACGAAAAGAGAGAATGTCTATGATTCAAATAATGTATGGATATACACACGACCAAGAGAAGTAATAGACTTAGGGAGTAAAGATGCAACCACTATTTACCTATTTGAACTATTGAGCAAAAATGAAGAAAAGGATAATGATAATAAGACAAAAGAATAAGAAGTAAGTCAGTCCACTACTGAAGGTCAAAAGACCACTACTTTATACAAAACCAAGGATGAGGTTAAGAAGGCTAAGGTGAAAGGAATATATATAAAATCCAATCCGATGTTAGATGAGATGAAAGAGCACATAGCTGACAAAGATAAGATGAAAAGAGAAGTCATGGAACATCTCGTTCAACACAGGATAGATGAGGCTAATAGACTACTCCCTAAAATACACCATATAGATAGCGAAATAGCTCGACTCGAACAAGAGATCAAAGATAAACAGGAAAATACCCTAGATGATATGAAGAAAGAATGGAAAGACTAAAAGAACAAACTAAGCTATACTACCCAAGAAGAAGAATAAGAAGAATCAATATCACCATAGGAAAGGAAAGAAACCACCACCCTAATTCATCTTCATCTCTATCCAGGCCAAGCTTTCCTTCGGAAACAGGATAGTAGGGGAAGCTAGTCAATACCTACTTCGTCGATACGCTTACACTTGCTTCTTGGAAGGAAAGTTCCACAAGATCCTAGGCTCCGGCCATCCTCTTCTCTTCTGCTGGTCAGGAGCTCTCTTCCCAATGGACAGGAAGGATTCACTTTGTTCGTTAGGCTAAACTGAGAGGCTCACTGGCAGATCCTTTGGTTCTATCTTCATGAGCTTGCCTAACTAGAGAGGAAACCAAGTCCTTCATACTCACTCGTAAATGATTGGTGTCATAATTTTGAACTAATCAGTCTCATCCGTGTAATAATTAGGAATTCCTCTTCCAACTCGTCCCAGAATGGGCGTTATGGCAAAGAACAAGAAGAATACAAAAGGAGAAATTTGTCCAATAGTAACAAATGGTGCCTCCACAGGTTGACATCCGATCCAACCTAGTAGTAAGCAATCCGCCAAAAGCAACCAAAATATTCCTTGGTGAATCGGGCGAAAACTTGAACTACGTACATACATACTTTTAAAAAAAGGTAAAGCCATCAGACATATAAAAACTGGTGCTATTGCGGCTACACCTCCCGATTTATCAGGTATACTACGAAGAATGGCATAGATCGGTAGGAAATACCATTCCGGCACAATATGAGGCGGGGTGGGCATCGGATTAGCAGGTATATAATTGTCGGGATGCCCCAAAACATTAGGAGCATAAAAAATCCAAATGGAAAAAAATATAGCAAAAGCTACCCAACCTACTAAATCCTTTACATAAAAATAAGGGTAAGAAGCAATTTTATCCATCTCTGAATGTACACCCAATGGATTATTGGATCCATATTGATGCAATGCGGCCAGATGAAGAAGACTGGCGCATGCTAAAATAAATGGGAGTAAATGATGAAGACTAAAAAAACGATTTAAGGTGGCATTGTCGACGGAGAACCCACCCCAAAGCCAAGTCACTATGGTATCTCCTACTACAGGTATGGCGCTAGCTAAGCTTGTAATTACTGTAGCTCCCCAAAAGCTCATCTGACCCCAAGGTAGTACATATCCTATAAAAGCTGTAACTATCATTAATAGGAAGATTATAACTCCGAGACACCAAACAAATTCCCTAGGACTGCTATAACTCGCATGATATAGACCACGAAAAATATGAAGGTGAACCACAATGAAAAACATACTTGCCCCATTAGCATGCATATAACGGAGCAACCAGCCCCCTTCAACATCTCTCATAATGTGTTCTACGTTGTTGAAAGCTAGATCCACATGAGGTGTGTAATGCATAGCTAAAAAACGCCAGTCACTATCTAAATGACTAAACAAATACCAGCTAACGAACCGAACCCCCACCAATAACTAAGATTGCTCGGGGTTGGATAATCTATCAAATGCTGATGAAGTGTGGAGGATATAGGTTGTTTAAGAAGAGAGAGTCGTTGGCTCCTTATAGTCACTTATGAATTTTCATTTGATATCGTGACAACTCTTGTTCCCCCACCCCCTGCCTTTATTGAATTTGGCTTCGCTGCGCCTCAAAAAGCTTATTGATTTGATTCATCCCATTTCATTTGGGCGAGAGAAAGTCAATATGTATGATATTTGCGTTGGTTTTTCCAACGAAACGTTGCACTTTTTTCTTTATCATTCGGAACCACACCCTGACTTCAATGATGGGAACAACCTCCGCACACTCCGGCACTCCAATGAACAACAGTTCTCCGCCTTACTCTATTTAGAATAGTGGTCGATCCCTCGGGAGTTACATTCGTAATTGAATACCTTATTATTTAGGGTGTGAGGTGTATTTTTCCCCCTAAAGGGTGTCTTTATTGCTAGGTGATATTCTATCTTTCCAAGAGTACTACCCTTTTAGATTAGCAACAACAAAGAAACTCTTTCTTGGCAACTTGGACAACTTATAACGATGTTTTTCCCGGGGTACAAAAGGCTTTATAAAGCTTTCGTCTCAATATTCCTCAGCGCATCCGTTTGAGCCGCGAGCAATCTACGTTTGTGATCTCGTATATTTTGCTTCTCCGACATCTTCCCCCTCATCTTTTTGCAAAAAGCCGCTCCACGGTGGTAAAGTCTCATCTTGTGTGTTGGCCGAAGTGACAATAGTCACATTGAACCCTCGAATATGTTCGAAGATCTCGAAATGATCTTCCAGTTCCGGGGAGAATTCGCAAAACTCCGTTTCCATCGAGAATTGAATGGAGTTTTCCCGTATTTCGACCGGAGAATCTAACAGAGACATTACTGTGGAGATTCTGACCAAAAAAGAATACATTCCATGCCCTCGGAGAGTGCTTTGTCGTGCTAGGTCACTTACATATCCTTTTTTTCTTTATTTGACCGATTGGATCAAAACGACTTTCCTGTCGAAGCCCTTTGTGTCTGTATGAATTTATGACCGCACGGAATCTCCATAGCCAATTTTCCATTTTTGATAGAAGGTGCTGCCTTTGGTACTACTCTTATTTTACACGATCCAGGAACTTCCATAACGTTGGCGTGATTCGGTTTGAGCAACGGATCCTGACGTGATACATCTTCGTAATGAAAATAGAGTGGAAACATGAGTTGGCTTTTCCAGTATATAGATAATAAGCACTGTGAACTATCTGCTTCAAAAAGATAGTTGGTTGAAGGCTAAGTTCATTCTTCGATATATCTCACTCCGCTATGCTAGAAGACTGAGCAGCTTCAGTTTATTACCAACCTCGAGTTCAACAACTATTGGGTCAAGCCGGCAACCTTACTCCTTTCCTTCTATCGGAACTGGCAACAGATCTCTAGATCCGATGCAACTAGAAGTAAGTCGATTCCATCTGAGAATGGTTTCAGTCCAAACCTTTTTTGTCGAGTGAATAAGAGCTTCTTAGAGCTTATTTGGACAGACTCACTCCCTTACTCGCTGGGTTGGCGTATCCAAGGTAGCGCCAGCAGCAAGCGTAGGGGTTACTACGTAAGTGCGTTCGTTAGCGCGTTACGTTTTCTCGCTTGCTAGACACGACAACTAAGGATAGACGCGCTGGGATAGCAAGCAAGTTTGTTGAAAGAGATTCTAGATCTGCTGAAAACCAGGTTATAGGGCTATATCTTTATTCCATGGTAGGGCTAGGGTTGTAAATCACTCCTTTTACTTTCCCTCCTACAATTACAATGGGAAGGGACGAGACAAAGCCTTCTTCTAAACTAAATAAAATAGGATTCTGCTTTCACTGTTCTCAAGGTATCTCCTGACTCGAAGATTAGGGCTTCTTCCCAGCCAGAGGCATCCGAAACTGGAGAATCAACCCTCGCATAAAGAGACGACTAAACTATACGCGGCAGGTTGGTCTAAAAGGGAAAGAAAAAAGGTGACATACATTCCATTCGGGGACATAATAGTGATGACTATCGAGCACACTCTGTTATATCGATCCCAATCAATGGTTTTTTGGGGAAGTCGATGTCCCTATGCTTTATGACATCTTTTCTCTTCTCCGTAGTGATCACGTAGCATCACAGTCAATCTTTCATGCTTGGTTCCGGTCGCGCTCTTCTTCTAACTGCAGGAGTGTTGCGCCCTGTCTTACTCTTTTTGTTGCTAATGAATAGCCTTTATAAAACCTATAACCCTTGAGTGAGTTCGCAGTCAATCTTGCTTTCGATTCAACAATACGAACCGAATAAAACAATTATGATTCAAAGCAAAGCCCTCTGCGAAGAATAAGGAAAGGGGAGAATAGACTCGACTGATAAGGAGAGGTTAGAATAGACTCGACTGATAGGAGAGAAGGAGAGGTTAGAAGATACTATACTCGACTGATAAGGAGAGGGGGTAATTTAGAACAAAGTTTATGAAAGTCCAATTCTAGATCAATCGATCACAAAAAAGACTATTTATCTCAAAAAGGTTTACGTAAAATTTTGGGGAAACGACAACGACTTTTAGCTTATTTATATAAAAAAAAATCCGCTATAAAGAATTAATTGATAAATCGGAGATTAGAGAGACAAAAACTCATTCATTTTGAAGTTGCATAGCTTTTCAAACCTATTATAGAGGTAAATTTAGAACAACAATATGGTTACTGAAACAATTAAAAAAGAATAGCTTGGGGTAGTGAATAAAAAGACATCATGTCCTTTTGTCTATTGATTATTACTGTATAAATTTGAAGGGAGTATTTATTTAAAACTTTAAAACAATAGATTGAGTTAATTAAAAAAAGAATCCTTATTTACCCTATTAGGTAGTTTGTAGGTAGTTTGCGTAGTTATAAAAAAATGATAATATTAAAACATAAAATAATTTTTTTTTATTTTCAAAACCAATCCAGAAATCTATTGATTAGAATCCTTCTGAGAATTCATTGAGTCATATAGTATCTAAAAACCAAGTATCTTATAATTTTATATTGGATAAAAATAATATTTGGAGGATACTATATCGATAATTCATAAAGTTTATAAATTTATTCGTCCAATGGCACATTCTGTAAAGATTTATGATACATGTATAGGATGTACTCAATATTAGCCCTTAATATATATATATGAGGAAGCGGTCCAGCCCAGCTGGTCGCCGACTCACTCTCCCTTACGGGAGGTCTCGGGTTCGAAACTCAATGGAGTGAGTTTTAGCCCTGATTACTTCAGGCCCCCCAGACCCCCCAGACGCCCCCTGGAGTAATATACACACACACATTATAGAGATGAGTAATAAGTATGTTGATCGTATGTATTGATGTATGTAGTACATGATTATATACATGATATTATAGCAGTAGGATGAGACCGGCTAACAACTACCAAGACTATACATGCGTGAGTATAGGGCTAAGCATGCATAAGTATAGAGTAGTTATAACTACGTATTATCTACACATGCATACTACAATAAATAAATGTACATATATGATATAAAATAATATTATGTCGTAATACGCCCCCGCAAGATGGAGGTTCCGTTGGAAACTCCCAGCTTGGTTCGAAAAAATTGAAAACGAGATGCCGCCAACGGTTTAGCGAGTGCATCAGCAATTTGCAGCTTTGTAGAAATGTGGCAGACCTTGAGTTGTTTTCTTTCAACAAGCTCTCGAACAAAAAAGAAATCCAACGCAAGATGTTTCATGCGTGAGTGAAACACAGAGTTTACACACACATATGTAGCACCTTGATTGTCACAATAAAGTGTGGGGACTGTGTTTGAGATAATACCAAGCTCACGTAGAATATTGCGCACCCAAAGAATTTCAACACTTGTATTTGCAACAGCCCTGTATTCAGCCTCCGTGGAATGGAATGCACTGTCGTATTATTCACATAGGGACCTCCAATGTATTTTGGATTGGGGTTACGAGTCCGGACAGGACGGTGAGGTGGAGTACTGGGAGAGGCTACGAGAGAGGTGGTCGTAGGAGATGGGTGAGAAATGGGATTGGTCAATTGGGTTGGGGTAGTATTCAAAGTTGGTGGGGTGGAGGGAACAGTGGTTGGTATAGTATTTGAAGTGGAGGGATGGATTGTAGTGGACGAACTATTAGGTGGGTTGTTAGGTATTATGGGGATGGTATTAGAATGAGGGACAACTGGGATGTGTGGTTGTGAGTCTATGGAAGATGAGACATTAGGTATGGGGTGCGGATAAGGATTGACCTGGGAATGAGTGTTAGGTATTGGAGATAAAGTCAAAGGTGGCATGTGCAAATTAGCTGGAGTAGGAGATAATGCCAAACTCATGGGTGGATTTCGATTAAGGACATCATCATCGGGGCCACGTGTGCGAGAGAATTGCATGTCGTGCATGGGTCGCGTAGGAGATACATCAGAACGAAACAAAAATTCATTTGGAATAAATCAAACATGGCGGAAGACATATAGGTGACCAGAGTTAGGTTCAAGACAAAGATAGGCTGACTGAGATGTAGAGTATCCCACAAAAATACATTGTTTGGACCTCGGGTGTAATTTAGTAGGAGCATAGGGCCGTAACCAAGGATAGCATGTACACCAGAATGGACGTAATTTGGAGTAATTAGGTTCTTTATGATAGAGACGGAAATACGAAGTATGATTTTGGAGTCTAGGTGTGGGAAGTCGATCAATTAAGTACATAGTGGTTTGAAATGCATAGGACTAATACGTGATAGGTAATCCGGAATAATGGAGAAGTGCAAGACCGGTCTCAACAATATGACGATGCTGGCATTCCGCTAAACCAGTATGTTCCGGAGTATGAGGTGGAGACGTAAAGTGAGAGATCCCATGAGAATTGAGATAGGACCTGAGTTTTATATATTCACCGCCATTGTCAGAAAAAAATAGAAATAATGGGAAAATTAAAATATTTTTCAACAAGACGATGAAACTGAGGGAAAATGGTGGATACGTCTGATTTATTTTTGAGTGGGTATAACCAGATGTAACGAGTGTAGTAATCAACAAATATGACATAATATTTAAACTCATCAATAGATGTAGTATTGGGACCCCAAACATCACTGTAAATTAGCTGAAGGGGTTGTGTAGCTGACATAGTGTTGGTAAAAATGGTAATTTAGTACTTTTATTAATGGAACACGACACACAGACAGACGCATTGTGAATAGTACAACGAATAGGTATTTTATTTTGAATAGAAAGTAAACTAAACACACGATGTGACGGATGACCCAGGGTATGATGCCACTGAGCCGAAGCTGACAAAGTAGAGACATTTATTTGTGGCGGACATGCGACCGGTGCATAGTAAACATCATGCTTATTCTCCCCGCGCATGAGCGGCACCCTCGTGATGAGATCCTTAACAAGAAAATAAGAGGAAAAAAATTCAACAGACACGCTATTAGTTTTGCATAATTTGGCAACAGAAATGAGATTTTTATGAAGGCCTGAAACACATAAAATATTAGAGAGGGATAATGGTCAGGTTTTGGTGGGAAGTGTGGTGATACCTTTGTGAGTAATAGGAAGTGACTTACCATCACCTAGTTGAACCTCATCAGGGCTGCCATAGTTTGTGTAGGAGGGCAAGTTGGAGGCATTATCAGTTACATGATGGGATGCCCCGCTATCAAATAACCATGGTTGACCCGAAGTCAGTGAAGTGATAGCATTATGATTAATGGCCGACATAGGGGTAATATTGTGATCACGAAGAAACCGTTGCAGTTTCCTACACTGTTTAACATCATGACCAATGTTATCACAGAATTGACATACAATAGTGTTTGTATTATTTCAGAAGGAGTTGGCAGGATAAGCCCCACGTCCACGCCTACTGGAAGAAGACCCATGTCTATCAACGTTGGGTTGGGACCTACGATCATGTTGAGAAGAATGACGGGGCGCAGTTTGAGTGATGTTGGCAGTAGGTAGCACCGCTTGGTTGGGTGGCAGACTATCATTGAGTTGTGATTCATGCTCAAGAAGGATTTGTTGAAGCTGAGATAAAGGCAAAGGAGTCTCATGAACTCGAATGCCAGATGTGAGATCTGTGTATTCAGAGCCAAGGCCATTCAGGATGTGAACAACTAAATCTTCCCCAGAGATTGGATTTTGCGCCAAGGCTAGGGCATCAGCCATAGTTTGAATTTCAGTGAGATATGCCATAATGGAACGAGATCCATTTGGAGTGCGAGCTAAGGTCGACTTGAGAGGTATGATACGTCCTCGGGAAGAACTTGCATACGTGAGAAAAAGCTTATCCCACACATGTTGAGCCGTGGGGGATGTAGAGATCACCGGTTGGATCGTGTCGGAGCGGCTACCAAGGAGTGCACTGAGAATGGTTTTGTCCTGTCTATACCAGATGGTATAGCACAAATTAATTTGTGACTTGTCATTATCAAGAAATTTGTCAGGAATGACTAGACCACCATCAACATATTCTTCAAGTCCTAACCCTATGAGGGCCGAATGAACTTGGCATTTCCAGACTGGGAAGTTGGAAGCAGTGAGTTTGATAGGGAAATGAGTGGAGGCAGTGAGTGGAATAACGGTGGTGGCGGCGGTGATCACCATGATGAAACGCTAAAAAGAATAAGATTAACTAGCTCTTGAGAGATTTGGCTCTTCATACCATATAGAGATGAGTAATAATTATGTTGATCGTATGTATTGATGTATGTAGTACATGATTATATACATGATACTATAGCAATAGGATGAGATCGGTTAACGACTACCAAGACTATACATGCGTGAGTATAGGGCTAAGCATGCATAAGTATAGGGTAGTTATAACTACGTATTATCTACACATGCAGAATACAATAAATAAATGTACACATATGATATAAAATAATATTATGTCGTCATACATATAACATACCTTAAAATCAAAGTATTATCTTCACTTCAGAAGTACTTCGGTCATCTTGTAAAGAAAAGTAAGGAGAGAACTCAAGAAGAATATGAAACTCATTACTTTCATTTGAACTATGAAGAATACAAACAGAAAGAAAATCTATGTTAAAGTGACGAGTAATATGCATTCATAAGAACTTGTTCCAAGGTGTATATATATGTAGCTATATGAATGATTATACTACATATACTTTTGTCTTTACTTCACGTGAGCTAAAGTGAAGTAAAGACAATGTAGTTAAGGTACATTGTAGCTAAAGTGACGAGTATTATGCATTCATAAGAACTTGCTCCCTTACTGCTTTCATCAAGTCTAAATATTTTGAAGGTTCAAAAGACAATGAACTTAATGCTATGATTTATACACCGAAATTGAACAAAATTGCAGTTCCGATGCTTCGCGTGATTTCTTTTAGAATTATTACTCTTTTATGTTAACTAAATTTCTGTAAATGTGCAGCAAGATTTTGTTTGTTTCTTTTAGAATTAGATATGGACTTATTTAAACATAGAAGGCAAGTCGGTGAGTCATGTACTACCAAAATTGATTATACATGTATCAATCCATATATATAAAATATATAGTCCATTTCCTGTCCGACCAGGAGCCCCGTCCGGCCTCCGTCGTTTGAGGAGGTTTCCGGTGGTATTTTTTGTTGAAATTTTTTGTGTATTTTCTTCATCAAGTCTAGTTCATCCATACCAAATTTGAGTAATCAATTCAACCGGGAAAGTTGTCAAATGATTTTTGAATGATAACTACTCCGAAATATACATATAAAACGCAGTTAACTTTCAAACATCATTTGACAACCTTCCTGATTGAATGTTTTGCTGAAAATTGTTGGATGAACTAGACTTGATGAGGAACATATACAAAAAAATTCATCAAACTGAGGTGGCCGGACGAGCTCCTGTCCAGTTTGGCCGGACAGGAATAATTTATATATATAATATATGCTCGACCAAGCTATGAATTGAGTACCTTAAGTACGTAAATAAAATCCATCATGGTTTATGAACACATTTTTACATTGTTTGAAATCCTATTATACATGTGACATTTTTTCTCATAAGGGAGTAAATAAATAATATTGTAAAGATAAATTGGTAGCCATATAGAAGAGAAGTCGGTACATATATAGACCATCTCATGGCAAATATTTGTCTTATTACAATAAAGAAATTCTTGGATTTTTCCCTGACTAGTTAATACTAGTCATGTCATTGAGTTATTTATATTTCATATATTATATATGTGTATATTAAACTGTGTGATATTGAATATGTGATAAGATTACTGATGGAGTATTAACTCCTAGAGAAAAGTGAGAGCTAGAGAGAAGTGCAATAACTCTTTGCAATAAATGATTTGTGAACCTCCACAACTACTCCCAAGGGGAGTATTTATAGAGGAAATTAGGGCTGGGCTCCCAAGTCTTGGGCTTGGGAGGCCCATTTACAATTGGGCCACTATTGGGCTGAGTACAAAACATGTAGAAATAATTAAGTGTGAAGTCCAGTTCTGGGAGCCCTTTGTGGCTGACGGAGCCATGGCCGACGAAGCCCCGGTCGATGGGGACACCCGGTTCTCCTAGCTTCTTGACCATGTTCTGAGTTGACATCTTTCTGGCTGATGGTGAGCCATCTGGCCGACGGAGGCCCCACTGGGTGGCATCTGTGCCTCTAATTCTTCTGAGTATGTGGGTCCTGAGGTCCAGGCCCATATACTCCATCAGGAGTCCCCCACTCTCTGAGCTGAGATGTAGAAGAAGTGAGGGAGAGTAGATTCCATAGTCTTGACGTCTTCTGGCCGTTGCGACCATTCCTGTTTTGGTTCTTCATTTTAGCCATTGTATGCTCTTCACTGTGGACGAAGAAGGCTGATGTTCCTCTGGACGGGATGAGTTTGTTTGTTTGAGAAAGATGAGTGTCCTGGCTCAGTGGCCGGTATGTGCTCTTGATTTGAATAGCCGATGCAGGCTCTGTTTCTTCTTTCTGGTCATTGGCGGTTGCTTTTGGTGACTTGGCCGAGGAGGCCTCATGATTGCTTTCGTGCTTGAGGCCGAAGCGGTGCTATCCGTAGCTTGGTGTCCATCTTTGAGGACGATAGCGACGCTGACTCAGAAGGAGCGCGCACTTTGATCTTATGGACAACGATGACCCGAGGACGTTGTGTTCCCGTTTTATTATCTTGGCCGAGAGTGGAGTATGTTATCTCAACGTCGTTGAGTGGCGCGCGTCAAGGGACGATACGCGTCACATTTTGGGAGGAGTACTTCTTTGTTTGCTGACTTTGTTGCGGCCGAGGGTGCACCACAAGGTCATGGACGTTATGGTGCATATATGACATAGTGTTGTAGTTGTGGACTTGGTGTATTTTTGGATTTCTTTGATTTTGTCCTCTCTTGTATTCCAGAGGCCGGTGTAGTCCCCCAGTCCCCCATTGCTTCAAGCCGAAGAGTGAGCGAGGGGTGAAAGAGTAAGGTGTAACATTAGGCCGAAGCGGGATCTTTCTATTCCCCTGAATCCAACTCCTTGGCGATTCCTGACCAAGGTAACCCTGTGGGAGAACCCTTGGACGCAGGTCGCTTTCAAGAAGTTATCATCAGGGTTTTATACGAGGCCGATGGTTGTTGGGTTGTTTTGCTTTGTTGTTGTGGCCGTTGAAGGGGCCCTGCTGTTGGCAGTATGTTAGGCCAATACGAGCACACTTGGTGGTGTGAGCAGCCGTTGAAATGCTTATTGGATGATAAGGCCAACATTTTCGTGCCTTGTGGAGGCATATATTTCTTCTTAGTGTGGCCGCTGAATGCGTTGGCCGTTGCGGGTGCTGAATGCTGATACGTTGGTGATGGACTGGTGATGATGGGAGTGAGTCTGGCCCATCTTCTGAACCGGTGGCAGCTTATTGGGCCTTGGGAGTGGTGGCCGTTCATGTGGCCAATGGGGAAGTGCCATGTGTAGTGACCATTGGGGGAGGTCTATAAATACCCCCCATCCGAAGGAACTCCCTATTGCTTTCTAAGATAACGAAGCGCTGCCCAAATTTCTAGAGAGATAAAGCTTGTTTGAATGTTCTTCGAAACTTCAAACATTCAAAGGTCAGTTCATCACACTTTTCTCCTTTTTTTTATATAATTTGCTTCTGTAGTCGTCGATCTATTGTTAGTCAAAAACCAACCTTAGATCTAAAGAAGTCCCCTTAAGTGCTCCGTTAGTTTGTTAAGATGAAGACCCTGGACGAAGAGTACTACCCGTACGACGATGAGGCCTCCGTCAAATCCCTTGACTACCGAGCGGTGGAGGAGTGCTGCGATGAGATAGAGGATTTGAGCTCCTTCAAGTGAGGGAAGCAAGAGGTTGAGGAGAACCAGGATGAGAAGGCCGCCTCGTCATCTAAAGGTGAGGACATAGGAGTCTCTCGTGCCGTGGACGGGGCGTCTACGTCGGCTACTATTCCTAGCCCCAAACCGGTGTCTGCAGTTAAGGGGACCGCCCCGAAGAGAAGGCACCGGCCGAAGAAGGGCCCTGCTTTCTTCTTCTTGGATCTTGCTAACGTCCGTATCATTAGGCCGCAGAGTTGCGCGGTCGAGTACCTGGTTGCCCTGATGTACGTGGGGTCGTTTGGTAGGGTTAGGGCGCCCAAGCCGACGTACCACGTACTTAATCCCCCGTCGAGCTACTTTGGGGTATACCCCATGAGTTTTGCCAAGGGGCTCAGGTTCCCCCTCCATCCATTCATTACTGAATACTTGGACATGGTGGAGCTTCCTTCGACCTTGCTGACCCCAAATAGCTATTCGCTGATCATCGGCTTTCTCCTCCGTTGCAAAGAGTTGGGTTTCAAGCCGACAACGGCTCTTTTCATGAACCACCTGTATCAGATAGGCCGGGGTAGCCACCAGAACTGTGCCAACTATGCCAATCTGCAACAAGTGAAGAAAAGGAGGTCCTTTTCCGATCTGCCAACGTCCATCCATGCATGGAAAAGCAAATTTTTCTTCGTGTCTCTGGGCGAGGGTGGAACTGAATTCCCTTTTGTCGGCCATAGCGGGAGATTTAACCTCCATGACGCGCCGAAGAGTTCATTTTTGGACGCTCAGGTGGCGGCGTTCTTGGAAGGAGGGTCGAGGAGCGTGAAGCACTACATCACGGAGTATAATATGGTTGTCATAGGCTGTGTGAGGTACTTTGTGTACGGGGACAAGGAGGAGGATGTCGACATTTGGCCGAAGATGGCTACCACCTTTGAGGAGGCCGATGGCCCGGATTTGGGCGTGCATGCTGAAGCCGATGGTAATGCCTTCCCAACGTGCTTGATCCCTCTTTCTTTTCTTTACTTCGCTAATGTGTCTTCTTTCTTTTTTGTGTAGACTTTGTCATGGATCGCCGATCTGTTATGGTTAAGGCTAAGGCGAAGGTGGTGGCTGAACAGGCCGCTAAAGATGCTGCTAAGCTGGCCGCAGAGGCAAGAACACAGCCGCCCACTGCTTAGCCGTCAAATCCGCCCACTCAACCTAAGAAGAAACGGTGGGCCGATGATGGCCAAAAGAAGCTGACTGAGGCCGACATGTAGCCTGCCAAGAAGTCAAAGAAAGCTTCTCCCCTGGCCGATGCTGACGACGGGGCCATGACTGTTCCATCCGGAGATGTTGGGGGCTCCAGTGCTACTGCCTTGGTGGATTTGACTTCCAACCCTTCGTCCACTGCTGTCTCTCAGCCTCCCCCGTCGGCCAAGACTCTTGGAAGAAACGATCCGGCAAGGAGATGGTCACGGGGACCTACAAATTGGAGGTCGAGTACCCCGTGAAGGGGGGCGTCTTCAACGAGGTTGTTGACGGCCATGACGTGATTTCGCATACCGTCCCTATCGAGGACCAGACCTATCTTGACAAGCTTGGCAATGTCAGGATATATGACGGCGGAATGCACCTCGTCGTCCAGGTAAGATCCTTTGCATATTCTTTTTTTGTCATTGTAGGTGTCTTCATCGTCATGGTCATTTCATTCTTTGCAGGGAGCCTTCATGCTGATAGAGAGCCACAAAAGGCAGCAGTAGGGAATTGCTCGGCTGAAAGAGGTTGAGCAAAAGGCTGCCTCGGCCGAGGAGGCCAAGACCTGCCTAGACCGGCTGTGGACCGAGGTTGAGGCCCTGAAGAAGATGGTCGATGAGGCCGATGCGGCCTACCGCCAAGTGGCTGCTGAGAGGGACGATTCCCTGGCCAAGTATGCTAGTGAGAGGGAGGCTTGTGAGGCAGAATGCCGTAGGGCTGATGAGACCGAGAAGGCCAAAACTGAGACCGAGAGAGCCGCCGATGCTGCTATTGACAAATTCCTGGTCGAAGGCTGGCAAGCAGAGGAGCACCGGTTCTGATGCTATGAGGTTGTGGCGGCCAAACTCGAAGATTGGGGCCAGAACTCTCTTGCCGGCCGGGATTACTTTGAGAGGGAGATGTCGGTGTACTACGACATGGGTCAGCAAAGGATGCAGTGGCTGATCTACCAGAGGCTTCATCGGCGCTTCTCAGAGCTAAAGCTGACGAAGAAGTTTGCCGCCAAGCTGAAGCTGCCCCCGAAGATGAGGGACCATGAGGCCGAGGTCAAGCTTCTCGTGGAGGAAAGGCAATCCCCCATTCTGAGCTCTGAAATCGGTGAAGAAGATTGGGGTGATGATGACATCTTTGTGGCAACCGCTTCCTCTCAGGCCGATGATGGTGATGGCACGCCTGTTCCTGATGCCGGTTTAGGAGAAGCCTGATCTCCCTCCTCTTTTTTGTTGATAATATGTAACAGCCGTAGTGCCTGTACGTGTAATGGCCGTTGTGCCCCCATTTTGTACATCTGACTTATGAATGGAAATATTTAGTTGCCGCTTCCGACCTTAATATCTTCTTCGTCTTGCGTTACTCCCCATCCCTTTCCTTTTTGTCTTTACTTTGGAATTCTTCTAAGTGTCAAACAAAAATCTCAAGTAGTTGCTTCCTGTGGGCGTGGCTGATGAAAGGTCTCGTCCTTTGCTCGGCTGAGGGGGAGATGTCCTCCTCGTCCTCGTACTGCTTGTTGGCTATCTCATTCTTTTGGAAATATTTCTAAGTGTTTAGCTTAGAGTATGTAGGTTCTTTACCCCGGTGTAAACAATGAGGGTTGTTGGCCTTTGTTCGGCCGCTGGGAGTCTTTTTCCACTTTCGGCTAAAGGAACTAGGTGGTTTGTTTCGCTTTCGGCCTTGGGACTCTTGTCGGCCGCTCTCGATGCCACTTGGGAATTCTCTAAGTACCTTGAAATTTTTCTAAAAGTATTCATAGACTTAGGTATTTACTTCCTTTGGGAGTGGCCGGTGAAGGGTTCCGCCCTTTGGTCGGCTGGGGGGGTTTCCCCGAACCACTTGATTTCATGCCGGCTGTCTCGTGCCCTCGTCGGCCAACAGAGTTTGCCTTGGAACTTTTGCCCAAGTTTTTTTGATAGCTTGTGCATGAATGCCTCGTCCATACTGCAACTGTTTAACTGATATGTACTTAGTCATTTTTTGGGACAAGGCTTGCCCCTTGATGGATGTCCTCGGCTTGATTTCAATCTGGAATTCGATAAGGAAGATTGCCCACTTCACCATCCGTGAGGAACTGATGGGGCTCCGCATGAGTGCGCCGAGAGGCTGCTGGGTCAAGACGTGGATGACATGGGCCTGGAAGTAGTGCCCTAGCCATTTCACCTGTGGACAATGGCCAGTACCGTATTCTCAATGGGGGAGTACCTGAGCTCGGCCTCTCGTAGCATCTTGCTGATGTAGAAAATTGCCTTCTGCACCCCTTCATCCTCGCGGATGAGCACGGAACTGATGGCCGACGTGCTCACCCCCAAGTACAAAAGGAGGGTTTCACCGGCTTTGGGCTTGGAAAGCACGGGAGGGGACAATAGGTACTGCTTCAGCTCCTCAAATGCTTGCTGGTACTCCGTCGTCCACTTGAAGCTGTTTGCCTTGCGCATGATTTGGAAGAAAGGGAGAGACCTTTCAACCGATTTCGAGAGGAAACGGTTCAGGGCCGCAAGGCGTCCAATCATCCGTTGTACCTCCTTGACATTGTGTGGCGGCTCCATGTTAACAATGGTCTGGATCTTCTCCGGGTTTATTTCAATGCCCCTTCGGCTTACCATGTAGCCAAGGAACTTGTCTCCCTAGACGCCGAAGGTGCACTTCTTCGGGTTCAGACGGAGCTGGAACTTCTTCATGATTTCAAAAATTTCCCGAAAGTCGTTAGCATGAGTGGTAGATTGCATGCTCTTGACGATCATGTCGTCGACCTACGCCTCCATCGTCCGGCTGAGGACTGCTCTGAAGACTTTGGCTACCATCCTGGTGTATGTGGCGCCTGAATTTTTGAGCCAAAAGGCCATGACAAGGTAGCAGAAAATTCCCTCTGGGGTCATGAAGACCGTCTTCTCGACGTCATCTTCGTTCATGAAGATCTGGTGGTACCCCCTGAAGGCATCAAGGAACGACATCAGCTCGCACCCCGCCGTCTCGTCCACCAATTGATCAATGTGGGGGAGAGGGAACGGGTCCATAGGTCACGCCTTGTTCAGGTCGGTGTGATCAACGCACATTATGAACGTCGACGGCTTCTGGGCGAGGATGACGTTGTCCAGCCAGGTTGGGTATTTCACCTCCTTGATGTGGCTGATTGAGAAGAGCATGGTGACCTCCCCCTTGACGAAGTCCCGTCCGTCGGCCGAGAGATAGCGCCGTTTCTGCTTGACTGGCGTGGAGGCGGGATCGACTGACAGCCGGTGAGTGATCACCTTTCGGCTGATGCCTGGCATGTCATCCGGTCCCCATGCAAAAAATGATTGTATATGACCGCAGGACTTGGAGGATGCCGTCGCGTTGGTTCCGGGGAAGTTGTCTCCCAATTTTCAGGACTCGCTCTGGCCGAGAAGGGTCCAGGGGGACCTCCTTGACCTCTTCGGTTGGCTCGGCATGTGGTCTTTCCTCATCCTTAGTGACAGTGGCGGTGATAGTGTCTACCCTTTGCTTGGTGCCCGCGGCCGGCTTCGTCAGCTTGAGGTAGCATGCTCTGGCTATCCTCTGATTCAGGCACATGTGCTTCATGGAGCTGATGGCCTCCAGGTCCTCCAGTGATGGCCTCCCCCAGATCAGGTTGTGGGCGCACTCGAGGTTGATCACCATAAATTCCATGTTAAGCTTGGCGCGATGGGAGCCATCGCCCGACCTCCACGGGGAGGACTATCATGCCTTCGACGTCGATAGAGTCCCCGGTGAAGCCGGACAACGGTGTCCGTATCGGCTTGAGCAGGGCCTTGTTCAGCTGCAGCTGCTTGAACGTGTCAAGGTACATGACATTGACGGAGCTCCCCGTATCGATGTAAGTGCGGTGGATGATAGAGTTACCTATCTCACATCGGATGACGAGAGCGTCCCTGTGTGATGCGGGGCATGGAGGCAGATCGTTGTCAGTGAAGGTGATCGCCTCCGTCCGCTGCTTCTTCGGCTGGGGGGAGCGTGGGACACCTCCCCGATGTAAAGGGATTGTGCCCATTTCTTCCTCTGGGTGGCTGAGCCCCCCCCCCCAGTGTTGCCCCCCACGATAAGATGGGTGTGGTTCTTCTTCGGAGGGGGCTCCTCGAACTCTTCTTCGTCATCGCTGAGTCTGTCGATTTCACACTTTTTCATAGAGGGTTCGCCCCCATTTTTGCCAGTGTTTACCCACGTATTTTTGCATGGGTCACCTTTAACAAATTGGGAGAGTTCCCCCTGGCGAATCAGCTTCTCGATGGCTCTCTTCAGCGTGACACAGTCGTCTGTGTTGTGGGAGGTGTTCCTGTGGTAACGGCAATAGGTGTCGCCCTGATGAACGGCGTAGATTTCCTTCACCGACCGAGGATCTCGCTCAATGAGATCATGTTCCTCGGCATAATCGAGGATGGAGCTGACTGAATGAGTGAGGGGGGTCTTCGGCCTTTCCATCCTCGGCCGCCATGGGCGGTCCTTCTTGTTCTGTCCACCGGACCCATGGTGGCCTTGTCCTCCTTGACCTCGGTCCCCGACCGAGGGTGCGCCGGGAGATGGCGCAGTGTTCATATTCTTGGAGGGGTGCCCTCCGTCCTTCTTGTGGTTGTGGAGCTCGTCGGTGTCAGCGTATAAGTTCCCTCGCTGGAGCGCCTTCATATAGGACCTCGGAGGGTCGGTGATGAGTCTCCTTGCATATGGGGTGCTTCGGAGGGCGCCCTGAAAGAGGACAAGGAGGGTGCGCTCATCGCCCCCCTTGACCTCATCGATCTCCCTCATCCATCGATCGATGAACGACCGGAGTGATTCGTCGTGTTGCTGCTTGACAGAGAGAAGATGGGTGAAATATTTCTTCGTGCGCTTCCTCCCGGCAAAGTCGGTGAGGAAGCGCTGGGCAAGATCCTGCCATGAGTCTATGCTTCCTTCGGGGAGTGCGTTGAACCACTCGTACGCCGGTCCTTCCAGAGTGGACAGGAACCAACGGCAGAGGTATTCGTCCGACGCGTTCACCATCAGCATGTTGTTCTGATAACGGCTGAAGTGCTCCTGATGGTCGGAGCGGCCATCATAAGGCTTGATGGCGTTTGCCCTGTACTTCTCGGGGATAGGGGCCGAGAGTACCCTGGCAGTGAAGGGAGTCCTCGTCCTGACTTGGATGATGGGGTCTCCTCGTCCTTCGGCCAACTCCCTCTCGAGGATGCTGACCTTGTGTAGAAGGGCGTTGAAGTCGGGATCCCTGGATGAGTTGCTCGTGCGGGTGCTGGCCAGCTGTTTGGCCTCCATTTGAGTGAGCCTTCGCTCAAGTTGGGCGATCACCTCGTCCCTGGGGTCCTTGGCGGGTGTGGTGGCGCCATGTCTCTGCAAGCGGGTCGCGTGAGCCGTGTTAATTTGGTGGCATGCGTCACCCTCGCACTGTTTTCCCTTGCCTTTGTCCAGGCGGGGCCGATCCGCTGTCCGGGATACGGACCCCAAGCTTTCCCTTGGTGAGCCAGGCTCACGCCCACCAATCCACCCCGCTATCCTCTTCGAAACAGGCCGACTGCACATATCACCTAGCCTATTAAAGGCTGAGGCTTTTCCACGCGCTGGGGTCGGTCCAGCTCGAAGCGGGGAAGCAGGGTGGGAGTGGGATGACATCGTGTCCTGGGGCATCACCCCTCTGTCGTTGCCTATCTTGATGGCCAATGGCTGGGGTTGAGGAGGCGGCGTCGTGTTCTCCCTAGTCCTTGGCATGAGTGCACTAAGGATGGTGGGGTTCTGAGCCAAACTGGCGATGATAGCCGAGAGCGCGGCTTGGAGCTGAGGGTCAACGGCTGGAGAAGCCGGTTGCCCCGATGCATTGTCGCCCTTGTCTAGGCGCTTCTTCTCCAGGGCGATGCGGGCGTCAGGGCGCCGCCGTTGAGCTGGTGGCGAAGGTCATTCGTGAGGTCGATGGCTTCTTGGAACACATCCTCGTCTACGGCCTTGTCGGCCGTGGCGTCCTCCTCGTGTTCCCTGTTTTCTTGGGCCTCATGGATGGCCTTGCCGAGGAGGTTACGGTTGGACTTAGTTCTTCCCATGATCAGTTAGCTGTCAATGAAAGCACCAAATGATGAAGTATTAACTCTTAGAGAGAAGTGAAAGCTAGAGAGAAGTGCAATAACTCTTTGCAATAAATGATTTGTGAACCCCCCACAACTACTCCCAAGGGGAGTATTTATAGAGGAAATTAGGGTTGGGCTCCCAAGTCCTGGGCTTGGGAGGCTCATTTACAATTGGGCCACTATTGGGCTGAGTACAAAACATGTAGAAATAATTAAGTGTGAAGTCCGGTTCTGGGAGCCCTTTGTGGCTGACGAAGCCATGGCCGACGGAGCCCCGGCCGACGGGGACACTTGGTTCTCCTGGCTTCTGGACCATATTCTGAGTTGATATCTTTCTGGCCGATGGAGGGCCATCTGGCCGATGGAGGCCCCACTGGGTGGCAGTTGTACCTCTCATTCTTCTGAGTATGTGGGTCCTGGGGTCCAGGCCCATATAGTCCATCAATTACACTGCATGATTGGAATACATGTGACAATTTTCCACTATTTCAGTACTAATATACGCACATACCTATATTAGTAGTTATTAATGAAAAGTGATAACAATAAAAATAAATTACTACATCTACTCATACAAACTGCATGAAGTGATAACAATAAATTATACGTATACCTCTTGAATTGGGAGGAAGCCAAATATTGTTTTCTCTTTGCTACCTCATGTGTGTGAATTGTTTTTTCAACACAATCACTTTGACTAAAATGTTGCTTAAAAACTGATGAACTAAAATTACTTAAGAATTTGACTGTTGTGTTGTATATCGTTAAATCCAAGACAACAATTTATCCAAGCGATGCAGTTACTAAACTATATAATAACTTTTCATCAAGGTTTTTCATCAAAACAATCTTTCAACGAGAAACTATGAACATAAGTTTTGTACTTTAAGGACCTTTGATTATCGAGTTGCAAGGTCTCTGATTGTTAAGATGAGCCCCATAATAATTGGTATGACAGTAACTTGAGCCAACCGGTTATTATGTACGTTTCTGTCAATTGATGGGAATAACCCCTATAACGGCACTGATGATTGTTTTTAACCTCAAATGATGAGGTAGAAAATAATAAAAAGTAAATATGTGAGCTAAATTACTTATTTTATTAAAAGTAAGAATAGAGTACCTCACTTTATTTTCTCCTTGTTATGTAATATGGAGTATATTTCAAAATAAAAATTTAAAGTGTTTATTTTTAATGTGAAAGTTATGCACAATTAAATGTACTGTTAAGTGAAGTACAATTTATATTACAACATTGAACCATTATTTGTTCATTGTTATCTTCGCGAAGATATGGAGTTAACTGAAATTTCTCCAAGTGGTTTTGAACCATGTTTAATAAATAGTGCCACAATGCACACCATTTTGAGACAGAGAGATTATTCTTCTCATATAACATTAGTTGAAGCTAATGTCAATACAATCTCAGGAGTTGCTAAACTAATTGAAGGTTCTCGAATGGCCTGTGTGATTCTCCCAAAAAGGACAAAATTAATAATTGAAGACACTTTATACTCCAGTAAATCACAGAGAATTCTTTTGAGTTTTAAAGATGCGTCTAAATGGTTTTCATATTGAAACCATGTCTAAAAATCAGAAGGAATATTTATGTCTAACGACAATTAGATTTGGCAATAAATACATCTCTGAAAAAACTAGATTCTCACCCGTGCGATGCACGGATGAAAATTTATCAATGTGTGATTAAAAATTGTATTATAAGAACTCATAAATAATTGAACTTAGAATAAAATGGTAAGTAATATAAACATTTGTCGCACAAGAAAAAATGTAAATATTATAAAAGAGATGTGACGTACCTTTGAATGTACGAAGTGATAACTAAAACAATAAGTATTCATGTGAAACTACAAATTCTGAAAAACTTCTTTGTAAACAACATCAGTCATATGATCGTTTTGTTAGCTAAAATATTAGAGATTTCTTCGTTTGCAATTGGTCTTGTGCAAGCCAGAGAACTGAAATTGATTCCCACCAGTCAAGGAGGATGCTGATTATAAACCCCACTGTCAATGTTTTCTGCGGTAAAAGAAAAAAAATCATTTTTTAGTTTGAGTTTAAACAAAAAATACAAACATTTTATTTTAATGATATGTAAACATATAAACATATAATAAACATAAAAATTCAAACTTGATACACATTTAAGCTACGGAGTATATAAATTTGTAAATACTATATACTATATCTACTATATATACATATTCTTTCTATCTGAAACCACTCCCATATACTCTATATAGTATATATGCACCGTATCCATTCTATCTATAATACAAACTGTTACATGTACTTTAACATTTAGTGTACTAAACGGATATGTTATCCAATATTATTAAACTGTTTTATATTATACCTTATATTGTATTATTAAACCGTTTTATTTTATATATGTTATATTGTATTATTAAACTAAACAATATTACTCCCTCCGGATCCAAAAGATCTTGACACTTTGACTTCACAGTTTTTAAGGAAATAAATTTGACTTTACTGTAGAGTACATTGTTTGACACTGTTTGTAGAGTACACTGTTTGACACCGTTTGACACTGTTTTGTGTAGATTTATTTGCCAAATAAGGCAAATAAGGAAGTGTAAAGATCTTTATGGTACTGCTAAAAATGGAAAGTGTAAAGATCTTTCAGAACCGGATGGAGTATATTATAATAGAGTATCATGTTTTAAATGCTATCTTCTATCTATAAAACAAACTGCATACTTTTAGAATTTTTAAAGTTTATATGCACTGTATTGTATGAATATAATTAAGATAGAGTGGCTAGTACTATGTTTGCACAATGTAATATTGTATACACTATTATGTATATATTTACATAAAATATATATGTATATATTATTATAACATTTAGATTTAGTTCATACAGAAATAGTCTTATATTATTATAACATTTAGATTTAGTTCATACAGAAATAGTCTTATGTTACTAATTATTATTATTGTTGTTGTTGTTGTTGTTATCATCATCTATAATATACATCTCTTACCTTGATGAACTATCTCATTGATCCCTCTCTTACGGTTGATATTAGTATGTTTTGTGAGCTTCATTTTACATGTTGGGTGATGCTATGTGATTGTGGGATGCAATTGAACTGAATAAGTAGTCCTATTTATATTGGAGGTTGGGTTGTATGTTACTCTCTCTGTCCCGAAATTATATTCATTCTTTCCTTTTCGGTCCGTCCTAAATTTATCTCCTTTTCCCCTTTTTGGTAAAGAATATGTGGTTCACAACCATTCTTACACATTTCTCTCTACTCTGCACAACTCTCCACCACACAAATCTCACTATCTTAATCCCCGTGCCCAGTCAAAACCAAAGTTAATTATGGGACGGAGGGAGTATGAACAAATTGGCTTATTATCCAGTTGGCAATGAACACCTTATTAACCAACGGATTTCTATTGCAATCGATTTTTCTAGGGAAAAGTGTCAAATAAGCCCTCATACTGTTACGAAAATGTCAATTAAGAGCATCAACCCAAATATCACCCAATTAGACCCCTAAACCAGTAAAAAAAATCTAAGTGGCTTTTTAGTAGGTAACATTCCGGTTCCAGGTAAAACATATGATGTGGCATTTAATTTTTGTATTTTTCCTTTTCTTTTTTGTATTTGTTTTTCCTTTTCTTTCCTTATTTTCTCTTTCTCTCTTTCTTTCTCCACCCCCTTTCTTCTCCCGCACTTCCCCCTCTTCTTTGTCCTGCGCCTTTCTTTTTTCCTTTCCCTTCTTTACCTTTCTTTCTTTCCTTCTTTATTTTGCAATCACCAGTCGGATCCGAGAGCCAGTCTTCTTCCCCCAACCAACCTCCGGCAAAGCCATAGAAGTTGAGTCGACCGCCGGTCGTCTTCTCCGGCCAATTTCTGGCAAAGAGAGCTCCGGTCATCTTCCATGAACGTTGTCATCCTCTCTTACCAACTTTCAGTCTCATGAAGTGATGATCTTCTCCATCAATTTATAATTTTATTTATTGTTCTTATTGTTCTTGTTTATCCATGGATTAAATGGTATGTCAAAATTCAAAAATCAAAGAAAAGTGGGAAACAAGGGTATGTTGGGGGTGTGATTAAGCCAAATGGGTGAGATTTAAAAATGAAAGAAAGGAAAATAAGAAACGGGGAGGCAGCAACGTGCTAACCCACAGGGCGAAGAAAGAGCCAACGGAAAAGAGAGAAAGGAGGAAGGAGGAAGGAGAGAAGAAAGAAAAAGAATGAAAAAGGGAAAATGCCACGTGTCACCACGTGTCAGTGACCTGTTCATTACCTAGTAAAAACGGTTTTGACAATTTTTTAGAAGTTCACATGCTTAATTGGATGATAGTTGAGTTAGTGGACTTAATTGACATTTTCATAATAGTAGAGGGGTTTATTTGACACTTTTCCCATTTTTGTAATTTGCTCGAGTAGCTGTAAACCAATTAATGCCACTGTACTTTGAAGATCATAGCAGAATCCCAATTAAAATCCATTAAATTCACTTCGTTAGAGAACACAACTCAAATCTTTATTGAAGAAATAACATAGACCAAACAATTAGTTTAAAAGTTAAAAGATTTGATAAGATGGACAACTGTAAAGTTACCTCAAGAAGTGTGCTTGAGTTGCAATACACTAAATGCTTATGTACTTAAAGATCACATCTAAAATCTTCAGTAAAGAAATGAGATATAGACAGTTGCCAAAAGTCTCTTCATCCATATTCTACTTTACATTCAATGCTTGGAAAAGTTTTGAAACAAACATTAAATGCTTTTCTTGAGTTGAGTTGTCCGCCCGTTTTTGATCCGACTTGACCAATTCTCATCTAGTGGAATGGGCGGGAAAATGCTTGCAGTTCCACAACTCTTTGTATATAGAATGATGTCAGCTTATTCCTCGGGACTGCGTTATACATATATCAGTCCAATTGAGATACATGTGGTATCTAAAATTAATGACCGCGATTTTTTCTTGTGGCGTGACCGTTTAGGTCATCCAGGCAGCTCTATGATGCACAAAATTATTGAAAATTCACTTGGACATTCCATTAAATAAAGTCAAAATTCCACAATCAATTGATTTCTCGTGCGCTGCATGTTCTCTTGGAAATTAATTATCAAGTCATCTTTTAGTAAAATTGGAATTGAATCTCCTGCATTTTTAGAAAGAATTCAAGGAAATATTTGTGGGCCAATTGCCCCTCCATGTGGACGCTTTCAATATTTTATGGTGTTCATTGATGCATCAACATGTTTGTCACACGTCAGTCTTTTATCGACTATAAATTTTGCATTTGCAAACACCTTGCTCAAATTATTCGTTTCATATCATAATTTCCGTATTATACAATAAAGAAAATCCGACTTGATAATGCAAGAGAATTTACATCCCGATCTTTTAATGACTATTGCATGTCAATTGGGATTGATGTGGAACATCCAGTTCCACATGTACATACACAAAATGGTCTTGCTAAATCCTTAATTAAGCGATTACAATTAATTGCTAGACCATTATTGATGAAATCCAGATTACCATCACCTGCATGGGGATATGCTATAATGCATGTTGCAAATTTAATTCGGCTTAGACCAACTGCATATCATAAATTTTTCCCATTACAATTAGTATCTGGTAAAGAACCAAATATATCACACATAAAAATATTTGGTTGTGCTGTGTATGTACCAATTGCTCCACCATACAGACTAAAATGGGTCCTCAAAAAAGGCTGAGAATTTATGTTGGTTTTAAATCTCCCTCAATTATATACTCCCTCCGTCCCAAAATGAACTTCACAGTCACTATTCACATGATCAACTTAAATTACTCTTAATCTTATGTTTTATATATCAATTTTTTATCAAATTTATATTTTTTATTAGCCTTTGTAGCAGTTTTAATGCAGTTTCTCAATATGTAAATTTTGATTACTAAAACTAATCTGAGTACGAACAGGGATCGAGTTACTTTATTGTCGGTCAAGCATCGTAATCCGAAATGAGAAGTTAATTTTGGGACGGAGGTAGTATTATCTAGAACCTTTGACTAGTGACTTATTTACAATGCGATTCAATGACTGTCATTTTGATGAGACAGTAGGGGGAGATAATAGAGAAATAGACTCATGTACGAAAGATATTACATGGATTGCAACAAATTTATCTTTTCTTAAATCTCACACAAATGCTTGTGAACAAGAAATTCAAAAGATCATTCATTTACAAAACGTGGGAAACCAATTGCCTGACGCTTTCACAGACTCAAAGAAAGTGACAAAATAAAATATTCTAGCTATGAATGCTCCTTCTCAAATAAATATTCATGTGGAGATTAGCGAAAGAACTCTTGTTAATGAGTCTATGATACTTAAAAAATGTGGTACTTGGTTCAAGAGATTTGAAACCAAGAAAATTTGAACAACAAGTTATAGTCTGTGATGCCAAAGAAGTTCAACCTTCTCAATAAGAAAATGAACATTTAGAAAATACCGGTTTTGCAGATAACATCAATAATAATGATACCTCAAAAGAGTATCCAATCACCTTTGAAGAGGTAAGTATTACAGATAAAGATAGAAACATCAGTAATTTTGATATTTCAATTAATTACATTTCAAATGGAATGCAATGGAATAGGAAAGATGTTGATGTTAATGATATGTTTTCATATGTCGTCACCACAGATATAATGAATGAACACGATGACAATGAGCCTAAATCTATTGACGAATGTCGTCGTAGAAATGATTGACCAAAATGGAATGAAGCAATTCATGTAGAATTAAAATGGCTAGAAAAATGTAATGTTTTTGGACCAATAGTCCACATGCCAAAAGGCGTAAAACCTGTCGGTTTTCAATAGGGTTTATGTGCATAAACACAACGAGAAAAATGAAATCGTTAAATACAAAGCCCAACTTGTTGCCCAAGGTTTTTCTCAAATGCCAGAAATCGATTATGATGAGACATATTCTCCTATAGTTGATGCTACTACTTTAAGATTTTTAATTGGCATGTCTGTTTTTGAAAGGCTGCAAATGCCCCTAATGGATGTGGTGACCACATATTTATATAGTTCACTTGATACAGACATATATATGAGAATTCGCGGAAGCTTTAAAATACCTGATGCTTATAGCTCGAAATCTCGAGATTTATTTTCCATAAAATTGAAAAATTCAACTTAGTGCAAAATATGGGTTAATTTTTAACTGTTATGATATATTAACGTGGGATCAAAGTTATAAATAATAAGAACTTATTTTGGATGATGGGGTCAAAATTATAAAATGTAAAAGTTTATCCATAACGGGTAAAAGCTCACCCGCTATGGAATAGAGAAATGGGGTCAAATTCACATTTTTTGAAAAATCATTGTGGTGTGGAGTCGTTTTTTTAACTTTTGGGTTTCATGATGATGTATAGTGATCATTTTCATGGTGTCATGATGATATGAGCTAAACATTTGGGATAGCCAGACGCAGATCCCCAACACTAATTCTTCTCAAGTGAAATTATGAAAAGTTTGCAGGCCACTAGTAGAAAACTGTCTTATAGTGACACTTCGTCAGTGACACTTTGTGATAAAGTGTCATTAATAGACGACATATTGTCTTGAAAATGCCTAAATGCCATAGTTTTGTGATGCAATGGTATCGGCATATGCATAGTGACACCGACAAAAGTAGAAACGGGTCATATTTATAATTCTCATAAAAAATCTATCCTTTTCGGGGTCATTATTCTAAATAAGAGAAATTAGTTTTCAATGTCTTGTTCTAAGTTTAACCCTTACCAGCCGTTCACTCCTCCACCTCCAAGCTCTAGCGCAGCTTCCCGACTGGCAAGTCATCTGACGTTTTATCGGCCAACATCCCACCTCACCTCTAGAGTTTTATCGGCCACTCTCCTGACCGCTCGAGCCCAACGGTTAAGGTGCCAAACCAACTGCCCTAACCACTCGCTCCATCTCCGGCGTAGCATCACAAGTCACCACCAACCGCCCGACTGTGGTCATGATTCTGACCACTCGAGCCCGTCCAGCAGCTAAGGTGAAGCATATCAAGTAACCGTCGAACACCAGACTGTGGCTTCGCATCTGACCGCACCTCTCCTACGCTCATTGAGTGAATCTTACCGTTTGGGTCCCTGTCTCTTGAAGGGTTGGTGTGTGAGTTCTCTCTGTTACATTCCAGAGTCCTCAGAAACCAAGTCCTCAGTCTGTGTGAGTTCTCTCTGTTACATTCCCTGTCTCTTGAAGGGTTGGTGTGTGAGTTTCCAAAGTTCACAAGGAGGAGGAGAAATTCTTCGTTCTTTTTCCTTTCAAGGTCGCCCAAAAATAGCCGATTGTCATGCCGCTACAACGAATTATCAAACAACACCGGTAACTTCACATACAATCCTTTATTCAATTTAAAAATTTAGGTTCAGTTGGGGGTTTGGTGATTTTTCACCGATACCTCATCATTTAACTTGGAATTGAGCTGCTGAAATTTCGAAATGAACTGTTTTGAGATGTTAAGGTACTTATTTGGGCGTTTTTTTATTGTGGGGGAGGGGGGATTTGTCATTTCAGAGAAAATATAATGGAATAGTTAATAGGTTTCCTGAGTTATGATTTCTGAGTATGTATACTTTGTAGTTTCTTGACTTTGGATTGACTATCTTTTTCATGACCTCAACATTTGATCGGTGTATTCTATTGTATTAAAGAATAAAGATGAATGAATCCGAGCCAGGATTGCATTAGGAAAATTGGCTCACGGTGGGCCATGTGTATAAGAGAGGTAATTGATAATTGCATAGCATTTGTTCTTGTTGTTGTTCTTACATTTAAGATAATTGATAATGGATGCTATTTGACAGCACTTCTTTCTGAAAGTCTTGACTTGCAGCTGACTTTTCTAGTTTGAAATGACAAATGCTAGAATTGGAAAGAAACCAACTAATTTCTAGATATAAAGAAACATTAGTGTTTTATTTGGATGGATAGGATGCAATGAAAAAATAGGAAGGGAAGTAATGAAAGAAAGATAAAATTTGTCATTGGATGAGAGCGAAGTAAGGGAAGAGTCACAAACGGGGTTCAAATTTAATGAGATAAAAAGATGAGCTAAATGATATGTACGGTGTTCCTTGAGGAAGGGAATTGTAACATTCTCCTCATTTTCCCTTCCATCATTTTTGTCTTATCTTTTTTTCTTCGGGATTGAGGGAGGGTTATATGGAGAAATCATGATTTTTTTTTTCAAAAAATTGCATTTTAACTGGGTAGCCATTCATAATGGGCAAGTTGGTGTTGGCTAAAAATTATTTCTCCTTTCACCTTTTTATATGCCCCAGATGACTCTGCACGAAGTTAAACCAAGTGGAGTTGTGCTCTTGATATTTAAAAAGGGAAGAATCAATATCAACAACACATTTCTTTTATCAAAAGGAAATTGGAAGATTATTCAGAGATGTCTCGTAGGGGAAACAGAGTAAATAAAAAGAGGGGGCGAAGAGAGGACTTTGTTGGCTATCAGATAATGATAGAATTCATGTTTTATTTGGATTTATCCTTTTTATAGTAAAAGATGATGGAGTTTGATTCAACTGGTCTTGTTGAATGTCTTAAAAATTTGGAATATGTGTATAGGGATTTTGAAAATGGGGATATTACAATAAAACCAAAAGTGTGTACTAACTACTAATATTATGTTTAACTTTGCCAAAAGTCATTCTCATAGTGTTTGTTAAGGTTGTTGGGTTTTGATGTTTTTGCAACAAAAGGGAAAATAAGTATTGGCCCCTAACCATTAGGTGGTGCATTTTGATATTACAACGATGCTATGCTTGTAGAGTACTATTTGCATTTCATGCTTGTGAATGTGTATTATTCTAATACTGTATTTACTTATTTTTTTCTATCTTATTCAACTGCTACATGCAATTAAAGTTTTTATTTTTTATTTTGTTTATTTTTTCTTCAGAGCTATCCCATGTCTTCTCAATGGTTAGGAGAGATTTGAATTTTATTGATCACTCCTGTGATCTTGGATGAAAAATGTAGGCAAAGCTAAACTACAGTACAATAATGTGTGTGTGTATGCTTCTCCTGACCTCACTTTGGTCCTGTCTAGGCACTGGGCCTCAGTCATTTCCTGCCTAGCACCCAGTTTTTAGTATAGAAAATAGGTATATGTTGAAATGAAACTTAGACGGTTAGGGGTGTACTTGATTCCAGAATAAGTGAGTTATGTGCACGGAGAACGAACCGAAAAAAGGACTCTGTACTAAAATAGGTCCAAATGGGGGTACAGTTCAGGAACCTCCAAAACACGGAGTAGGACCAGACGTGTTCCGGTTTTGTAGTTCTTTTTTAAGGCTACGAAACAGGTCAGGTACCGACCTAGAACCGGAATGACTATACCTAGCTCGATTCCTGTTCCGATTCTGTCCTTTGAAGGAGTCAGGACCAGACCAGGTCCACTCCATGAATATAACCCGTGGAAATGTTTTCCCTAAGCATAAGTTATTCTATGCACAAGAAAATAACTTCCCGTTTCAAAATGGGAAGTAATTTACTACAAATTCTAAAGAATTAAGGGGAGATGTTTTGTGGTGCCAAAACAGCAAAATACAAAACATTTCCCAGCAAATGTTTTTGTGCTGAGCACAAGAAAACCTTAAATCAATTCCCATCCAAATGAATGTTTTCTTGTAAACAAACAAAGTGTTATTTATGATTGATGTGATTGTCCATGAGATTGTTTGTATTAGAACGGTGGAGACTAGTAGACTGGTTTTTTATGACTTTCTAAAGTGAAGTAACCGATGCAACAACTAGTCTCCAATTACACGTGTTTAATGTTCTCTGCAAACCAATAACATTTTTTATTTTCCTTTATGCTTTGCTGGTAGAATCCATTGATGCTTGTAACTGGGTCTGCCACAGGGTCCCAAAAAAAAGTATTGATGTTTTTATTGCAAAAATGATGTGAAAAGAATTTAAGTCTTGTTCATTTGTGAAGATGCATATAATAATCATAAGAAAGTATGGTAAATATATATGCACATAGTGATTGTCTGCTTGAATGAACTCTGGCAGATTGGGCCAGTATTTTATCTCTGCTCATTTCTGGTTCTGGATTCCCCAATATGGAATTTTTATTTGGACTTGACATGCTTCATAAACATCATGTAACTACTACTCTCTCCTATTAGTGTGAAATATTATACTGGTTTACTGATTCAATGAAGATTAAATTAATTGAACATCATTAAAGTGCATGATTGATATGAAAGACAATGTCCTTTGAGTGGGTAGAGGGGAAGTCGCAACACCATTTCTATCTGGAGGAGCACTGGGCGGTGATTGTAGGGGCGAGGACTCCACCAGTGTGGCTGGTACAGCCTCTTATATATTGAAAATGTGTATTCGTTTTCAAGTTTAGATGGTTCAAGTGCAGCTGTGGAGTTGACTGGGTATTGCAGGTATGTTGGTGCTGCTATTGGAGATATGATCTTCTTGGCCTACGTGATGGTAAGATTGATAATTTCATGGTCAAATAACCCGTTTTTTTAATGTTTGCAATTAATGTTTGCTTCTTGGAGTCGATGGTCATACAACAGGGAAGACAAATCCACAAGCTGCTCCTCCAAGCTATCCAAGTATTTCTCTACTCGTTCAACTAACACATGTGGGAATGGTTCGGTCAAATAACACATTTTAATATCTTTTTGTTAAATACCTCTTAGTCTCTTGGAATGGACCTTTCCCCATAAGATCCTTAATCACTCTGTACACTTTTATTTACAAGGCAGATTTAGTTGCTCCAAAATATGATCTTTTTTTAATACTTCTCCAATCATGCATTTTTTTATTGTTATCACAGGTGACAAGTTGATGTGAATGGGGAAAATGGAGCACGTGTTGTTGATTACTTCCATAAGAATGTCATTGTCGGGGCTTGGCACTTAAAGATCGTTTTATGTCCTATAGATCGTGCTTTATCTCAATTCTAGCTATATTTGTAACTTGTGTTTTGTTTTTTGAGTTGTACTTAATTACATTTATGATTTCCGGGTATGCCCCTATGAATCATGTACATTCATATGAAATCTTGAGATATAAATTTAATGTTTGAGATTTTAGTTAATGTTAATGTTTTGGTTTATTTGTATTAATATATATACTAATATAAAATGTATATAAAAATATATATACTAATGAATCATGTACATAGACATTTTTTTAGTGTCACGGAAACTTTTGGTGACACTAATTTGGTCTCACTGTAAGCTCTTTTTCTACTAGTCTATGTATATATCACTAAAAAACATGATGTCTTGGTATCACAAAAATCCTTGTTACATATATATCACAGTTCTCTATGATGTTTATATGTCATAATTTTGTGACAAAAAGTGACTTGTTAACGGTGACACTAAATTTAGCGTCACTAGCCCCGCTTTTCTGTGACACTTTCAGAGTGTCACTAAATCGTTTAGTGACACTAATTTAATATCACTATAAGCCAATTTTTTACTAGTGGGCTAATCTGATTTTCTTGCATTAAAAGTTTGTTTCTATGAACCAGGCATATTAGGACAATTTTTGCTAGCCATTTTTTGTTTTTTTTTTTCCGATTATTATGATCATTATTAAAGCTTTCTTTGCGGAATCTGAATTTAGTTTTTTTAATTCTATTTGACAGAATTTGAAGCTTTTTTTATATTTTTTTATTTACTCAAGGGTGCGTGTGGGGGCGGGGGGGGGGGGGGGGGGGGCATGGGGAGCCTGGATTAATCTAGGCTGAAACTCACTCCATTGAGTTTCGAACCTGAGACCTCCCGTAAGGGAGAGTGAGTCGGCGACCAACTGGTTTTATTGAAGCTTGAAGAAATAAAGTGCACTGAGAAGAAACTTGAAAAACTAAAGTGCACTGAGAAGAAGTTTAAACTTTGTACTTTTGAGTTGCAAGAACTTGTGAAACTTTTGAAGTATTTGCTTGGATGAATTTGTGAAACTTTGTAGTCTTGGCTTGGATTGATTGGTGCTAATACTATGTGGAACACTGTATTTTGCTACAATTATCAATATATTTGCCATAATTCTCATTTAATAATTTCATTATGTTGATATAGTATATAAAAAAATTATATTATGCATAATCTATTGGATATATGGTTTACTTTCTAAAAACATTACAAAATGGTTGGTGGTTTAACCCATCTAAAAAGGATTTTATATGGGGTATTACTGAACTGACACCGAAAACATCCGATAATGGTTAAATTCGTAACCGTTATAAAAAACGTTCTATAAGGGGATACGAGTGTCATACGACTACCCGACACGAAAAGAGCCCGATTTTCTATATCGCTGGTGATGGAGTATATGGGCCTGGACCCCATGGCCCACATACTCGGAAGAACAGAAGGTACCACGACCACCTGGTGGGACCCTCGTCGGCCAGATGACCCTCATCGGCCAGAAAGAAGTCTACTCAGAATGTGATCCAGAAGCCAGGAAGAGCCGGGTGACCTCGTCAGCCGGGTCTTCGTCGGCCACGCCCTCGTCGGTCGTGCCCTCATCGGCCACAAATGGCCTCCAGAATAGGACTTTACACTTAATCTTTTCTATGTACTTTGTATCCGGCCCATTAGTGGCCCTATTGTAAATGGGCCTCCCAGGCCCAAGACTTGGGAGCTCAGCCCTAATTTTTCCTATAAATACTCCCTCTGGGAGTAGTTGTAAGGGTTCACAAATTCATTAATACAGAGCAAATATAGAAATTCTCTCTCTAGCTCTCCCTTCTCTCTAAACTTATAGTCTATCATTTGGTGCTTTCATTGAGAGCTAGAAAAATCAGGTTAGCCTCCTTCGTCGCTACCAAGCACATCGAACTGATCATGGGAAGAACTAAGTCAAACTGTAACCTCCTCGGCAAAGCCATCCCTGAGGCCCAGGAGCACCAGGAACACGAGGAGGACGCAACGGCCGACAAGGCCGCCGAGGGAGACATCTTCCAGGAAGCCATCGACCTTGCGGGAGACCTGCGTAACAAGCTTAACGGCGGCGCTCCGGACGCCCGCCTCGTCCTGGACAAGAAGCGCGCAGAAAAGGGGGACGCCTCGGCGCAACCGGCCTCACCTGCGATTGACCCTCAGCTTCAGGCCGCACTCTCGGCCATCATCGCCAGTCTGGCCCAGAATCCCACCGTCCTCAGCGCACTCATGCCAAGGACGGGGGAGAACACGACGCCACCTCCTCAACCCCAGCCGTTGGCCGTTAGGCTAGACAACGACGAGGGGGTGGTGCCCCAGGACACGACGTCGTCCCACTCCCACCCTGCTTCCCCTCTTCGAGCTGGACCGGCCCTAGTGCGTGGAAAAGCCTCAGCCTTTAACAGGCTAGGTGACACGTGCCGTCGGCCGGCTTCAGAGAGAATGGCAGGGCGGATTGGGCGGCGTGAGCCTGGCTCACCCAGGGAAAGCTTGGGGTCGGTATCCCGGACAGCGGATCGGCCCCGCCTGGACAACTGCACGAGGACGATGCCCGTCATCAAATCAACACGGCTCATGCAGCCCGCTTGCAAACTCAGGGCGCCACCATGGCCGCCAAGGACCCCAGGGACGAGGTGATCGCCCAACTCGAGCGGAGGCTCGCCCAGATGGAGGCCAAGCAGCTGGCCGCCACGCCCACCGGGAACTCATCCAGAGATCCAGGCTTCAACGCCCTTCTGAACAAGGTCACTATCCTTGAGAGGGAGTTGGCCGAAGGACGAGGGGACCCCATCATCCAGGTCAGGACGAGGACCCCCTTCACCACCAGGGTACTCTCGGCCCCTATCCCCGAGAAGTACCGGGGAAACGCCATCAAGCCCTATGATGGCCGCTCCGACCCCCAGGAGCACTTCAGCCGCTACCAGAACAACATGCTGATGGTGAACGCGTCAGATGAATACCTCTGCCATTGGTTCCTTTCCACTCTCGAAGGGCCAGCGTATGAGTGGTTCAACGCACTCCCCGAGGGGAGCATAGACTCGTGGCAAGACCTTGCCCAGCGCTTCCTCACTCACTTTGCCGGAAGGAAGCGCGCGAAGAAATACTTTACCCATCTTCTCTCCGTCAAGCAGCAGCACGACGAATCACTCCGGTCATTCATCGACCGGTGGACGAGGGAGACTGATGAGGTCGAGGGGGCCGATGAGCGCACCCTCCTCGTACTCTTCCAGGGGGCCCTCCGCAGCACCCCATATGCAAGGAGCCTCATCACTGACCCTCCGAGGTCTTATTAAAGGCGCCTCAGCGAGGGAGCTTATACGCTGACGCCAACGAGCTTCACAGCCACAAGAAAGACGGAGGGCACCCCCCAAGAAAACAAATGATGCGCCAGCTGCAGGCGCACCCTCGGCCGGGGACCGAGGTCAGGGAGGACAGGGCCGCCATGGATCTGGCGGAAAGAACAAAGACCGCATATGGCGGCCGAGGATGGAGAGGCCAAAGACCCCACTTACCCATCTAGTCCGCACCATCCTCGATTACGCTGAGGAACACGACCTCATTGAGAGAGATTCTCGGCCGGCGAAGGAGATCTACGTCGTCCATCAGGGCGGCACCTACTGCCGTTATCACCGGAACACCTCCCACAACACAGACGATTGTGTCACTCTGAAGAGGCACATCGAGAAGTTGATCCGTCACGGGGAACTCTCCCAGTTTGTTAAAGGTGGCCCGCGCAAAAATACGTGGGTAAACACCGGCAAACATGAGGGCGAACCCTCTACGAAGAAGCGTGAGATCGGCAGGCTCATCGATGACGACAAAGACTTCGAAGAGCCCCCTCCGAAGAAGAACCACATCAACCTCATTGTGGGGTGTAACACTGGGGGGGGGGATTCGGCCACTCAGATGAAGAAATGGGCTCAATCCCTTTACATCGGGGAGGTGTCCCACGCTCCCCCCAACCGAAGAAACAACGGGCGGAGGCGATCACCTTCACCGACAAGGATCTGCCTCCTGGGCCCGCATCACACAGGGACGCCCTCGTCATCCGGTGCGAAATAGGTGACTCCATCATCCATCGCACCTACATCGACACGGGGAGCTCCGTAAACGTCATGTACCTTGACACATTCAGGCAGCTGAAACTGGACAGGGCGCTGCTCAAGCCGATACGGACACCGTTGTCCGGCTTCACCGGGGACTCTATCGACGCCGAGGGCACGATAGTCCTCCCCGTGGAGGTCGGCGACGGCTTCCATCGCATCAAGATCGACATGGAATTCATGGTGGTCAACCTCGAGTGCGCCCACAATTTGATATGGGGGCGGCCAGCACTAGAGGATTTGGAAGCCATCATCTCCATGAAACACCTAGGCATGAAGTTCCCCACTAGTGGCGGTATTGGCTACGCCCGAGGGAACCTGAAGATAGCCCGGGCGTGCTACCTGAAACTGACCAAGCCGGCAGCCAGCGCCGGGCAGAGAATTGACACCATCACCGCTGCCATCTCCAAGGATGAAGAAAGGCCGCATGCTGAGCCAGCGGAGGAGGTTGAGGAGGTCCCCCTGGACATCTCCCGGCCGGAGCGGGTCCTGAAGATCGGGAAACAACTCCCACAGGATCAACGCGAAGGCATCCTCAGCGTCCTGCGGTCATATGCCATCATTTTTGCGTGGGGGCCGGACGACATGCCAGGCATCAGCCGAAAAGTGATCACTCACCGGCTGTCAGTCAATCCCGCCTCCACGCCGATCAAGCAAAAGTGGTGCTACCTCTCGGCCGACTGACATGACTTCGTCAAATGGGAAGTTACCATGCTCCTCTCCATCAACCACATTAAGGAGGTGAAGTACCCCACCTGGTTGGCCAACGTCGTCCTCGCACAGAAGCCGCCGACGTTCAGAATGTGCGTTGATTACACTGACCTGAACAAGGCATGCCCCATGGACCCGTTCCCTCTCTCCAACATTAATCAACTGGTGGACGAGATGGTGGGATGCGAGTTAATGTCATTTCTTGACGCCTTCAGGGGGTACCACCATATATTCATGCATGAAGATGACGCCGAGAAGACGACCTTCATGACCCCAAAGGGAATTTTCTGCTACCTCGTCATGGCCTTTGGGCTCAAGAACTCAGGCGCCACATACACCAGAATGGTAGCCAAGGTCTTCACAGCAGTCCTCGGCCGGACGATGGAGGCGTATGTCGACGACATGATCGTCAAGAGCAAGCAATCCGTTAGCCACACCGATGACCTCCGGGAAATTTTCGAGATAATGAAGAAGTTCCAGCTCCACCTAAATCCGAAGAAGTGCACCTTCAGCGTCCAAGGGGGCAAGTTCGTCGGTTACATGGTCAGCCGAAGGGGCATTGAGATCAACCCAAAGAAGATACAGGCTATTGTCAACATGGATCCACCGTGAAATGTGAAGGAGGTACAACGGCTGACGGGATGCCTTGCGGCCCTGAACCGTTTCCTCTCAAAATCGGCTGAAAGGTCTCTCCCTTTCTTTCAGATCATGCACAAAGCAAATGGCTTCAGATGGACGATGGAGTGCCAGTAAGCATTTGAGGAATTGAAGCGGTACTTGTCATCCCCGCCCGTGCTCTCCAAGCCTAAAGCCGGTGAAACACTTTTCCTACACTTGGGGGTGAGCACCTCGGCCGTCAGCTCCGTACTCATCCGCGAGGACGAGGGGGTACAGAAGGCAATTTTCTACACGAGCAAGACGTTGCGGGAGGCCGAGCTCAGGTACTCTCCCATTGAGAAGACAGTACTGGCCATCGTCCATACAGTGAAGAAACTAGGGCACTATTTCCAGGCACACGCCGTCCACGTCGTAACTCAGCAACCCCTCGGTGCACTCATGCGGGGGCCCACCAGTTCCTCACGGATGGTGAAATGGGCGATCTTCCTCAGCCAGTTCTAGATAGAGATCAAGCCAAGGCCATCCATCAAGGGACAGGCCTTGGCCGACTTCGTCACCGAATGTACAGCCAGGGAGACGACAGCTACCACACCAGGGCCAGAGCCAGACGAAGCATGGACTCTCTTCACTAACGGTTCATCGGCCACCAAAGCTTGTGGTGGCGGCATCGTCCTCATCTCCCCTGAAGGATTCAGAGCCTACTATGCCATCCACTTCAACTTCAGGGTATCCAACAACGAGGCCGAGTATGAGGCCCTCCTCAGCGGCCTCAGACTTGCCGCCGGCCTCAAAGCGCGGCACGTCAAAATCAAATGCGACTCCAAGCTAGTGGTGGGCCAGATCGAGGGCTCATACGAGGCTAAAGAAGGGAGGATGAGGCAGTACAAGCAGGCGGCCGAGGAGTTGCTCAAAGCATTCGAAACCCATGAGATCACCCAGATCCCAAGGGCGGAGAATGTTGAGGCCGACATCCTCTCCAAACTCAGCTCAGACACTCCAGAGCTGAGCATGTCCAGCATCCATGCCAACCCGGTCACATGCATCCAACAGCGAGCAAAGGACTGGATTACTGACATAATGACGTTCATCGCCTCGGGAGAATTGCCCCAGGACGAGGAGAGGGCCAAGCTAGCCAAACTCAGGGCCCAAGCTACACCATCGAGGATGGGAAACTTTATAAAAGATCATACAACGGCACCCTCCTCCGATGTCTGCACCCAGATGAGGCCGAAGTGGCCATGGAGGAAGTCTACTGCGGCGTCTGCTCCTCCAACCAGGGCCCTTTCAGCATGTCCCGGCGTCTCGTCGTCCAGGGCTATTTCTCGCCGACGATGGCGCGGGATTGTGCCAATCTGGCAAGAAAGTGTACTGCATGCCAGGTCCTTCAAAAAGCCCCTGGTCGGCCAGCCGGCAACTACGCCCCGGTCAGCACAGCAATTCCATTCTCAAGATGGGGTATTGACCTGGTCGGCCCCCTGCCCAGAGCTGCTGGCAATAATCGATACATCATCGTCGCCATAGACTACTTCACCAAATGGGTTGAGGCGGAACCTTTGGCCAGCATCATAGGGGCCAGGTGTCAGAAATTCGGCCACAAAAACATCCTCACCCGCTTCAGCGTCCCTCAGGAGATCATATCCGACAACGGCACCCAGTTCGAGGCCGCGCCCTTTCAAGAGCTCCTCCATGAGTGGGGAATCAAGCATCGTTTCTCCTCCGTGGCCTATCCTCAAGGCAACGGGCTGGTCGAGAACGCCAATAGAACCATCCTGGAGGGCCTGAAGAAGAAGCTCCAGGATGCAGGGGGCAGTTGGGCCGATGAGCTCCCCAATATCTTATGGTGCTACCGTACTACGCCGAGGAGGGCAACGGGCGAGACCCCTTTGCCCTTTGCTATGGCTTTGAAGCAAAGGCCCCCACAGAGGTCACAATACCTAGCCGACGGGTGGAGCACTATGAGCCCGAAACCAATGAAGAAAACATGAAGATTGACCTCCACCTGATTGAAGAAAGACGAGAGCAGGCCTTCATCCGGGCAGAGAACTATCGGCGTCAAGTAAAATCATACTATGACGCCAAGGTACATTCCCGGGAATTTCAGGTGAGGGACTATGTCCTGCGCCGAAGAGAGGCGATCAAGCCGACAGAAGGTGGCAAGTTAGCACTCAAATACGAGGGTCCCTACATCATTAGTGCCGTAGTCAAACCCGGTACCTACAAATTAAAACACCCAAATGGGTCTAATGTACCACGAACGTGGAATGTACATCACTTGGTAAAATTCTATCAATAATCCGGGGACGGTGCAGCCGGCAACACCCAAATTGGTCGGACGCCACCCTCGACCTCGAGCCACTTATTAATAAAAGTTGTTTCCACTTCTCTAAAAGATCAGAAACGTACCATACTACACTGACTCCTCAGGGCGAAAATTGCCCAGGAAAGGTCAATAGAGCACATCGTCCTGGCCCCTCAAAGCGAAAATGCTTAGGAAAGGCCGACGGTGTCCCCAGGACGCAGGGCCCGCAAAGAGCCCACGTCTTGAAATGGGAAGCTCACCGCGTCGTGTATCCGCGAAATCAGCAGGACGACGGGTCTGAAATCATGGCCTAGGTGACAAAAATCCCCAAACTCTAGGATGGGAAACGGCAACCGTCGGTAACCGACCAAAAGCCTTAGCCCGCGCCATAAACAGGCGACGGGACCTCCTTGAGATCCCAGGACGATCCAGTAGGACTCCTTACCGGCCAAGGGACTATCGACCCCCTTGACCGAAGCCTGAAAGAAGGACACCCACCCTCGCTTAAATGAGTAAAGAGGAAAATAAAAGGGGGACAGTCGATGAGCCACGCACTTGCCGGCCTGAAGTGACATCCCCACAAATAAAAGAGGGACAGCCGATGAGTCGTCACTTGCCGGACTGAAGCGATATCCCAAAAAAAAAGAGGGACAGTTGATGAGCCCGCACTTGCCGGCCTGAAGCGATATCCCCAAAAATAAAAGAGGGACAGCCGATGAGCCGCGCACTTGCCGGCCTGAAGCGACATCCCCACAAATAAAAGAGGGACAACCGATGAGCCGCACACTTGCCGGACTAAAGCGATATCCCCAAAAATAAAAGAGGGACAGCCGATGAGCCGCGCACTTGCCGGCCTGAAGCGATATCCCCAAAAATAAAAGAGGGACAGCCGATGAGCCGCGCACTTGTCGGCCTGAAGCGATATCCCCAAAAATAAAAGAGGGAAGCCGATGAGCCGCGCACTCGCCGGCCTCGAGCAATAAAAATAAAAATCCCCAAAATTGTTCAAGTACATATTAGGCAAAGCATTACGCGTTACTGACGAAAGCTCCAAAAAAAACTTGGACAAAATTACCAAGGTAAACTCCTGGGGCCGAAAAGGGGCACCACGTGGCCGGCATCAGATAACCCAAAGGGGAGGCCGTCATCAGCTACTCACAAAGGAGGCAATCGCCCAAGTGTGTTCAAACACTTGGAAAAAATGTTCTAAGTATTTGGAGAAATCCATGAGCACCATCCAACGCGGCCGATGAGGGCAAAGGTCTAAGTCTGTCCAGACACTTGGAATGATTCCCAAGACTCTCTAAGCGGGACACTTAGGCCGAGCAAAGGACAGGTCCTCTCATCGGCCACGACTACAAAAATCAGGTTTGACTTCTTCAAACACGAGACATGAAAACGGAAAGGAGAAATGGCCGAAAAGAACACAGGGCCGACGAGACCGCCTTGGCATGGGAAGCTATTCCACACTGGCCGTATTGGCCGAGGAAGGAACTACTCAATTTGACACTTGGAAAATTTTCCAAGTGTGACATTTAGTTCAACACTTAGAAAATTTTCCAAAGTGTGAACAATAGAAAAGAGGGGCGTGATGCCAAGACGACGCGGACACTCACTTGAAGTCTTGGTACTTAGGAAAAAACCTAAAGTTCCGCTAAGTTCAAGGGGCATTCCTCATAGACGAAACGTACTCACCCAAGCTACCCGCTTCGGCCGGAGCCAGGGAGCAACCGAAGTCGACAATTACCCAAGTCCCAATTTCAAACACTTAGAATTTTTTTGAAAAGCTTGAGAACAAAAGCAAAAGGAAAACAAGACGAGGAGAACACACAATGAGGCCAGAAACAATGGACATTTCATTCATATGACAAATTCATTACATTAGGGGGGGCTCAACGGACATTACAAAAAAGGTGTTACAGACACCTGTTTACTAAACTACATAAGCCAGCCGATCAGTTCTCGGGGATGGCTTCATCAGCAACTAGCCCCGCATCGGCCTGCCCCGATGCAACTCTGTTACCCTCCTCCGTCCTTGCACCGCCGCTAGCCTTGGCTTCTAAGGAGACAGCGGTATCGGCTAGGCATCATCATCGGACCAATCAGGCTCACCAATGGAAGAGCTGAGCACCGGATCTTGCCTCTCAGACGGGGGGAGCTTTGCTTCGGCCTCCGGATCTTTCATCAGCCTTGGAAGCTTCAAGTTCTTCTTAGCCCATTTCTGGGTGAGTTTCAGCTTTTTGAATGCCCGGTGCAGCCTCCGGTAGATCAACCGTTGCATCCTCTGCTGGCCCATATCGTAGTAAACGGCCATCTCACGGGCAAAGTATTCCTGGTCGGCAGGGCAGTTCTAGCCCCAGTCTTCAAGCCGGTCCGCCACAACCTCGTAGCACCAGGGCCGACGGTCCTTGGCCTTCCAGCCTTCGGCCAGGAACCTCTCGATAACGCCATACACGGCCTTCTCAGCGGCCCTTTCAGAATCAGCCCGAGCCATAGCGGCGTCCTCGGCCCGAAGTAGGGCCTCATCATGGCTTTTCAGGGCTTCATCCCTAGCCCTCAAAGCATCGTCCCTGTCGGCCGCCATTTGCCGGTAGGCCACATCGGCCTCATCAACATCCTTCTGCAGGGCCTTTACCTCCTCCTGGAGCCGATCCAGGCAAGCCATGGCCTCCTCGGCCGAAGCAGCCTTTTTCTCGGCCTCCCTTAGGCGGGTAATATCTTGCTCTTGCCGCTTGTGGCTCTCCATCAGCATAAGAGCACCCTGCAACAAAAAAGGAAAATGGAGTTAGGACGACGCAAAACCCATGACACAAAAGATGTAACGTACGGAAGACTTACTTGGACGATGAGGTCCATCCCGCCGTCATAGATCCTGACGGGACCCAGTTTCTTCAAATAAGCCCGATCCTCGACCGAGACAGCTTGGGCCAGAACATAATGGCCATCAACAGCGTCATTGAAGATGCCACCCTTCACGGGATACTCGACTTCGAGTTTGTAGGTCCCAACGGCCAGCTCCTTGCCGGTCCTCTGTTTACGGGGCTCCTGGCTGACAGGCGGCAGCTGGGATAGAGCCGTTGAAGAGGGGACCGAAACCGCGTCTACAACGGCAACGACATTTGAGCCCCGACATCCTCATCCGGTACGGTCAGACCACCGGCACAAGCATCGGCCAGAGGGGAAGCCCTCCTCGACTTCTTGGATTGCATACCGGCCTTAGTGAGCTTCCTCTGGCCGTCATCTGCAGGCCGTTTCTTCTTAGGCTGCATAGGTGGTTTCTTCACTGCGTCAGAGCTCGGTTGGGCACCACTCGCAGCGGCCATCTTTGCGGCCTCTTTTGCGACCATCTCCTCCTTTGCCTTACCTTTGGCTAGGGCCATGACGGATCTGCGATCCATAGTGAAGTCTGCACAACAAGAAAAACGGTTAGCAAAAACAAAAATAAATACGGACGAAGACGCCAGGGAGGGTATTACCATCGGCGTCAGCAGGAACGCCCATATCCGGGCCATCGGCCTCCTCAAAGGTGGTGGTCATCTTCGGCCACAGCTCGGTGTCACTTTCCTTATCACCATAAACGAAGAACCGGAAGAAGCCGATGGCGGTCAACTTGTACTCCGTTATGTACTCTTTCACGCTCCTCGGCCCTCCTTTCAGAAATGCAGCCACCTAAGCGTCCAAGATACTGCTCCTCGGCACCTCATGGAGGTTGAATCTACCGTCGTGGCCGATGGAGGGAAACTCAGTACCGCCCTCCCCCAAAGAAACAAAGACGAACTTACCTTTCCACCCATGAATGGACGTAGGGAGATCAGTGAAGGACCTCTTCTTCGGCAGCTGTTGGAGATTAGCATAACCGGCACAAATTTTGTGGCTCCCTCGGGCGATCTGGTACAGGTTCATGAACAGAGCTGTCGTTGGCCTAAAGTCTAACTCATCGCAACGGAGAAGGAAGCCGACGATGAGCGAGTAGCTGTTTGGAGTCAACAAGGCCGGAGGGAGACCCACCATGTCCAGATACTCCGTAATGAACGGGTGGAGGGGAAACCTAAGTCTCTTTGCAAAACTCATGGGGTATACTCCAAAATACCCCGGAGGTGGATTCAACACATGATCCGTCGGCCTGGGCGCCCTAACCCTCCCATACGGCCCTACGTACATCTGGGCCACCAAGTAATCGGCCGCGCTGCTCTCCGGCTTGATCAAATAAAGGTTTG